>CM069905.1:15492079-15880533 GCA_036172215.1 Camellia granthamiana
AGCATTAGGGATCATGTTTGTAGAGGTCTGAAATGGTTATTTCTTTTAAGGAAATGGCAAGAATGTCACTTATGCTTCATTTGGATGGATATGGATTTGAAATCAATTGATTTGAGATTAAATTCTACGGAAATATAGGAGAGTTTCTTATTATAGGTAAATTGATAAACTAGAAGGAAAGGTAGGTTATTACAACTAGAATCTTTTTTTCAAAGGATTTCAAATAACTACTTCTACATTGTTATTTCCAAATCCATCATAGTGAAGCTCTCAAATTCACCAAGGAAATACATATCTAAACTACTAAATCTAAATGTGATGCTCTTTGAAAAATGAGTGTCAAATACCTTCATTTCAAATCAATAAATCCAAACACAACCTTGGTGTGTCATGGGGTGGTGAAGAAGGTGGTCAAGCAGCATTGTCTCGTTGATTTAACATTTGAAGTGTGCTTTTAGTTCAATATTTTAAGGCTGTGCTTGGATCATGGGTTTAGATAGGGATTTGAAAAGGGAAAGGGAAAAGATGAGTGAAATGTGAATGAAATATAACTACATTTCACCCACCTTTTCCCATTTCCTTTCCAAATCCCTATGCAAATCTATGATCCAAACACAACCTAAATAAAAACATTTACCCAATGATGTTAAAAGCCTTGAACAGTAAACTTCTACTTTTATGCCTTAATTATACTTCTGGATCTCATTCCAAACAAAATATATTTATACATACATGGGTAAGGAGTATATGTAATGAAAATACTAACCAATATTTAACCTCATTCAAAAGCTGATGAATGTAAAATACAAATTACACTTGCCTTTTTATTCTGGAAATGACCTATGGGCTCATGTCATGTCCTGGCAGTTGATCTGTTTAAGTTTAAATCTGAACAGTGAATGAGGTAGTGTGTCAGGAGTCCTTGAGAAGGTGGGGAACATCATAAGCAAACTAGGGTGCATCTCTTGCATTTTCATGGTCAAGAGACCTTGCTGCTGTTGGGAAATCTACCCAGTGATTTGACAATAACTTGTGCTGCCATGAATCTATGGAAATTAATAATAGGGGGAGCTGATAATTTTTTTCTCATCTGAAAGAAAATAAAGAAATGTTAACGTTGTCTTACTGGTGAAATATGGTCACTTGCGTTGAATTTTTGGAATTGGTTTAATGGATTAGCAGCTTTGGGACTTCACAATTATTTTATAAGCTGCATGGATGTGTTTATCTTTGTTGTTTGCTCCTTCTTGTGACTACTTAATGATTTGGGGTGGGTGGGCAAGGTTTGTTCTGATCCCAAATTTACATATTGAATTGCCAGCCAAGGGTTGAAGCTGCCATGGTGAATGCAAGAATCAGAAAAACAGTCCGAGAAACCCACGCTAAGGTGGGCTACATTGGCCCACCAACTGATTTCAACTACGATTACCAGCACCTTGGCACAGGTCCTCAAACACTAACTGAAATCGCTGAGGGTCGCCATCCCTTTTACTCTGCCCTCTCAAATGCGAAGAACCCAGTCATCATTGTCGGTGCCGGGATCTTTGAGAGGAATGATAAGGATGCAATTTTCTCAGTTGTTGAAAGTATTGCAAAAAAAGGGAATATTATCAGACCAGACTGGAATGGTCTCAATGTATTGCTTCTAAATGCTGCCCAAGCTGCTTCGCTAGACCTTGGACTCGTGCCTGAATCTGAACACAGTATTGAATCTGCAAAGTTTGTGTATTTGATGGGTGCTGATGATGTGAGCTTGGAGAAAGTTCCGAGTGATGCGTTTGTGGTTTATCAGGGCCATCATGGTGATCAGAGTGTGTATCGTGCCAATGTCATTTTACCAGCGGCAGCATTCACCGAGAAGGAGGGTACATACGTAAATACAGAAGGGTGTGCTCAACAAACTCTGCCTGCAGTTCCCACTGTTGGTGATGCGAGGGATGATTGGAAAATAATTAGGGCTTTGTCTGAGGTGGCAGGGGTACGTCTGCCTTACGATACTCTTGGGGCTATCCGGAACCGGATAAGGACTGTGGCACCGAATCTCTTGCACATGGATGAGAGACAACCGGCTACTTTTTCTGCTTTATTGAAACCTGAGTCTGGCAACAAGATGAGTTCGACTCCATTTGGGACTGCCGTGGAGAATTTCTACATGACTAATTCGATCACCAGGGCGTCAAAGATAATGGCACAGTGCAGTGCAATGCTCTTGAAGAAGTAGCTGATTTGATTACTACATCCTTGTAATAAAGGTGCAGATTTAACTGTTTTTTGTGCTCCGGTTATTTCTGTTTGAGCCGTTTAGCAATTTTTGTTTTTGTTTTTTTGGGTTTCTCAAAATTGCACTGCCATGGTGGACTTTTGATGCTCATAAATGGCAACTGTTGATCTATGGTTTGTAATTCTGTAATTTAGAGTATGGGGCTGTTGTCTTACACTCTTATCAACAGTTGGAAGTTATCTGTTCTGATCTTGGTTGCTTCTAAAACGGTTGGGTAAATTACACCGACAATCCTGAGTTATGTGCCGATTTGATTGCCTTTTTTTTTGTTTTTGTTTTTGTTTTTCTTAAAGATAGGTCATCTGTCAATTACACCTTGACCGTTTAGAAGTTACATCCTCCTCTTTGAGGTTTGCAATTGCATTATAAATTGTCCATGTTATGCAACTATTGGTTGTTGCTGATGTGGGCATTTAAATATTTTAATAAGTCAATTTTACCCCTACATTGAGTTAATGAGCCTATTTTTTAAAGAAAATGGTGGGTTGTCGGTGGTGGCTATGAACAGCAGTGGGGGCTATCAGTTGATACCTCCCTCCACCCTTGTTGTCTGCCCTTTGTCTCTCTCTCTCTCTCTCTCTCTCTCACTCACTGTGAGCCACCATATATCAAGAATGTTAGTTGTTATTTATCTTTAATCTTGTTGCACAGGCAGCAGTTGATGGTACCGGCATTAAACAAAAATCAGCATAAAAGTATTTGCTTTTGTTTGGTTTCTGTTGCAGGGGAGCCAAGCTCATCATGGTCACTCCATATTATTAAATTGAAGTCCAGGAATTTGCTTCCTGCTCTAAAATCATGGTAAAATGTCAAATTTACCAGATTACATTAAGATTTGGATGCTCTCCCAATGAATATTTGCTTTGATATTTGTGCTATATGAGAAAGCCAAGATATGTTGTTTGTATTTTCGATTGGTTCACAAGCGTCTTACCATACATCTCCATCCTGCTAAATCATAACCATATTCTGTAAATATAACTGGCTGTTGTTTCAATTATTTTGGAGGAATCAGATTTGGTGAAGATGGTAGTCGTGGTGGTGGGTCTGTAATGGTGATGGTGGAGGTGGAGGTGGAGGTGGTGGAGTAGGTGGGTGGCTGATTTTGTGAGAGAGAAAGAGATTAGTTTGGTATTTTCAAAATTTTAATTTAGAGCATTAAGGTCATGTCAATATTTCTCTTTCCTTCTATTAAAACACAAACAATTGACAAGAAACAACAGTATAACTTCTGAAATGTCAAAGATTGTATTAATCTAAACCTGAAGGTGGTGTCAGTATAATTTACCCAAAACAATTCAATGAAGGTGGTTCATAAATAGTTTCATTTCTTTTAACAGCAAACCAAATCCTACTTTGCAATATTTTCAATGCAAACCCGACTTTAATTTCAAACTACATATCTGGTCCGCCATATCTCATGATGTCCACCAAAAGACACAAAAATCCTTCTCCGAAGTCATCAATGCCAAGCCATTAAATGATGAGGTGTTCCCTACATCCACACATCAAAAACTACTCTCCCGTTATGAAAAGCCAAACAGGTTACACTCCACATTAAGCTGCCGCCCCTGGCTATATCAAGATGTGTCATTGTTAGTAAAATTTGTATTTAGGCCTAATTGACAGAGACTTAACAAAACATTTACCAAACAATCAAAAGAAATCAGGCAATCAAGTTGAGGTTCAATGCCTTGAAACATACAAGGAAATCTTTGGAACAATGACAGAACAAAAGTAAACAAAGGACAATTTCAATTACAACTTCCAAAGTTTACAAGCACGAACTGAAAATTACAAGGCTAAAACTACTAATATAATCTATTCCTAAAACTACTTATGCTAGTTTGATGTGTTGTGTGTTGATGATGCCTCTGCTCTTGCCTTCGACTGCCTTTTATAGTGCCTTCAGCCTCATCCTCATCCTCATCCTCATGCGTTCCTGCTTTGTAGCCACTCTGAAGTCATGGGAAACCATGCCCCCCATTTTTTAGCCATATATCATTTGGCCTTCCATTCTCTATGCCTAAACTGCCCATAACCACTGCTTCCTCCTTCATTTCTCATGCTAACATCACCATCCCTGCTGCCTTGCCACGTGTCACCTGTCACCTTACACCCCTTATGCTGCCATGAGTCATCAATTACTGCCATTTCCAAAAATGGGTGCAAACAGTTATAATCACAAATCACTTTGTACAGTTCTCATATTTGTTTAATCTGGATTTAGTACACAGTTATTAGGTGAATTACAATTCAAATTTCTTCCAAACTGAATTTCTGAGGAAAAATAACAAAATCATAGTTATTAGGCTGGGAATGGGACTTGGGCTTGCTGCCCCAATCAGATAGGATTTTATTGCTTTTATGAGCTGCCTCCTGTCTCTTTCCACCTCTCCTTCACAGACACACTGACGCACAATGGTGAACTATTGATATTATCATCACACAACCCACACACAACCATGAGCCATGAATATTGTCATCACCATTGCAGCCACTGTTGTGGGCTTACCCTATAGCTGTTTCCATCGGCATTATCTTTGGCTGTTTCCATCTGCGTTTTCATCTTTTGTATTGAAATAAATTTTGTCCTTAAAAGGTAATTTATTTTGTATTGAAATAAATTTTGTCCAAGGTAATTTATCTTGAGGGTATATTTGTAATAAAAAAAGTCATAATTTGTTGGATGTATTGAGATAGAAGTGTGGGGTAAATAGAAACTCCATAGGACTCCACAAACTCTGGTAAGTAAAATTATAAAAATACCACAATCTAAAAAACATATGTATCTGTTGACTAGTTCCTCTTCTCATAAATCCTCAAAGAAACAAACCGAGACAAATTTTCCCTTCTCATTGGATCATTGACTCAATTCAAGAAAGCCTTGAATGCCAACAACTTCTAGACATACTGGAGTCTCAAATTATCATATTGTTAATAAAAATCTAACCGAGCACGATACTACATACTATAGCACAAATAATGAGGCAAATTAAGCTAGCACCTAAGACAAATTGGAGGATTATGATAGCAATTATAAAGCTTTGAAGTGACATTACTCATTCCCTTTTAACGCGTACCTGGGCATGTTTTACCTCTTGATTTTGAAATGACCAACCAATGAATTACATTCTATACCTAAACAATTCTCCAATAGATAACAATCCCTCACCAATTATCCAATTTTATCATTACATCTTGTTCTTGATTTAACATATTAACTCTCACACGTGCACACATGAGAATTCATGTAAAAGTGAAAGAGATTCTAATCAGCAAGAGATATGAGAATATAGAAGAAATCCAAAAAAACACTCTTTGGTCTCTCTTGCATGGCTTTTGATAAGGGTTCTTATTGCAGCATAGCTAGCAATCACATCAATAGTTATAGAAAGCTTATCAATCATCTCACTAACAGGAGAAGGTATAGCCAACATTTGAATTCAGGGTGCAATATTAGTACATGTACCTTGGGAGGGCATTACGCTGCTACTTTCTCTAGATGACCACCAGGCAAAGCAGATTTTTCATGCCTTTTCCTGCAAGGCAAAATAAGTTTGTTGGCATTTGAAGTGTGATAGTAGTTTGGAGGGAAAGCATCATAAAGATGGCATATAAAAAGGAAGCAAACTGGGATAAAAAAAAAAAAAAATGCTTCATTCATATTAACATAAAACACCAAGGAGTTTTTAAGTTCTCTCCACTTTTTTCAGTTTCTCCACCAAGTGCAAAAGTATTAACACACAACCAAACATATGGAACTCCAATACTTTTTAAAGGATTCTACTCAGTAAAGGATACTCAATTCTACAACAGTACGGTTGGATAAAACCTAATTACTCATACCACTACCACTACGATTGGATCAAATATTGAGTTCATCTTTTTTTTATTTTTTTTTATTTTTTATCAGCAACAAAAAAGAAATATTACAAAACAAAAAATTATAAAAAGATACAAAATTACACATCACACCCAAAAAGAAAGAAAAGGAGAATCGAAATCACACATCATACACCACTCCACAATCTCTAGAAATCAAAACAAAGAGATCTCCTTGAAAGGAGATAAAACTGAACCCCAAAAAGGAGACAAAAAATTTTATGCCCCAAACTATGAAGCACGGGTACTTCAAAAATAGTGCCGTACGAGTGCCAGATACTTACCAGGTGCGAGTACGCGTACCAATATGGCGGTACGTATACCGGGTACGGCAAATACATGTTGGGTACAGCAAATACATTTGGGTACGTCGTGGGTATGGCATGAGTATAGCACGGGTACGGCGAGGTAAACTTTTTTTTTTTTTTACAACTGCTAGAATTTATTGCAGCCTTTATTATTCTTCTTTCAATTTCAAAATCATCAAGTAATATATTTCCAACACCCTTTATCCATGAGTCATGGTTTTGTTCTCTTTTGCATCATGTTTTAGACAATCAAAAAAGAAAAAAAAAGAATTATATAATTTTTTAGCCAGGCTGTTCTCTTTTTAGTTTTGATATTGAAACTTTGATTTATATGTTAGATGTTTAGCTATAAATTAAAAAAAAAATAAAAAATTTGGTGAACCCTAGCCGTACCAATACCCTACTTTTTTAAAGAATTTTGCCGTATTGGCGTACCTGTATCGTACCCGTATCAGTACCCACACCTGTGCTTCATAGGCCCAAATCATCTAATTCTTTAGACTTGAGAGTTCAATTTTTTTGCTTAAAAGGGATTGTGGTTGTCTTATTTATCTTTGCCTTGTAGAGACTATTCCTTATGTGATTTTATTGACTTTTTTTGCGGAGTTGTATATCCCCAAAACAGATATAGGAGAGGATATTTTTTTTTTTTGGTATCATCCTATTTACAGGGCTGCACCCACTTTTTATATTTACATGTAAAAAATAATATGTAAAGATGCCAGGGAATACAATTAATTCAACAGAACTTACTTCTCATATAACCTAATAATTGACCTTGGCCTCTCATAATAACCACCTTCCTTCGCTTGAGGCTTCGTCTTTGCTGCATGCCTTGATTCTGGTTTCCAACAAGCTTTAGTGAGTGACTGACCCAGTAAGTCAGCAATATCAGTTGCCATTGCCTCAGCCTTCTTCACATAAGGAAAAGTTTCCTCCTTGAAGTGGTGCGACAACCATAAATACATAGACAACACCTGGTGCTTAGTCTCAAGGTCCAAGAGTTCAGAATCATTACGAGCAGAACATTGTGGCATGCCCATTGCTATACTAACAGGCAAGTTTTGGGCATACGATGAAGCGAACCTTAGCAGATGATACATTGCTTTGGGATCTCTTATATTAACCGGAGCAAAGCAAAAGTTGAAACGATCTTCAAGAGATAATCCCTGAACCTTCTCCAACATGTTAGCAACCTTCTTTATATGGCCATGTTGGCACAAGAAGTAAGACCCATCCAAACGGCAACTTTCACTAAACTTCTCAAGTAGCTGGGGGAAAGTAACATTTGGAAGTTGCCCTGCAAATAACTCCACCTGCTCAAAGAAAGGAAAGAGACCCACTTTCGTAATGTCATCAAAAGGTTTCTTTAAACATTCAATTAAATAATCCAAATCATCAAGATGCAAGGTGGTTGTCAGCCCATCTGGATAGAGACTTCCTCTCCGACCAGCTCTTCCTGCAATCTGCTTTACCTGGGATGCGGGAACTGGAACGATCTTGTCACCATTGTACTTTGAAAGGCTATAAAAAATGACCCTCCTGATATTAAGATTCAAACCCATTCCAACTGCATCACTAGCAACCAAAACGTCAAATTGACTATCTTGATCGTTAAACAAGTTAGCTTGATGCCTACGAGTCTCTGGGGGTAATGCACCATAAATAACACAACAACGATGATTTGTGTGCTTCTCAATTGCTAATTTCACCTCAAATATTTCTCTCCTTGAGAAAGCAACAACACAGTCTCCAGCTCGAACATTTCGAAGATCTCCCAAAAGGGTCTTGGCTTCAACCACTAATGGCTTGAATCTCTCATAATGGTTTTCATACAACTCATCTCCACTATCTGAACATATTTTTCGAACAATATTCAAAACGCTGGGATCCCCACACAAATGTATCTCATCAGCCTTCAAACCAAGCAAAGCCCTCGTCCAAGCATAACCTCTATACGAGTCTGCCATCATTTGAATTTCATCAATAACAGCCACATCATATAATTCATCCGTGGATACCATTTCCACCGTACAAGCAACATGGTTTGAAAACGGAACATGTTTCTTTTCTTGCCCTGTATGAAGACTACAATAGACGCCGAGTGCATTCACCTTATCAAAAACTTCCATCGCCAACAGCCTAAGAGGACTACAATAAATACCCTTCTTCGCTTCCATAAACCGCTGCAAAGCATTATATGTTTTCCCACTATTAGTTGGGCCACAGTGATATATAATCTTGCGTTTCATTGCTCGAGCAAATGGAAACCAAGTGTATGGCTTTGTAAGGTCTGCTGACTCAATCATACTCCTAAACCGCCTAATTTCATCTGGAAACTCCTCTATGCAAAATTCAACAAATATTGGGAAAAGGAACCGATCAGCCGCATCGCCAGGACCAAGTGAAACCAAGTACTTGGCAACATCCGTCTGACATTTCTTGAAGAAAAAATTCCGAAACTTGTGTGCAGCTGCAGGGAAAAATGACGCTCCAATATACACAGCCAGTGCCTGATTGGATGCCCAACCCGATTTCGAAAAACTACGGAAGATTTCAGTGAGTGTATCCCAATCACCCCGAGTTTGCTTCTCAGCCTTGATGGCATTACGAAATTCCCTATAAATTTCAGCCGGATCATGGGCTCCAACATACACGTATCCAGCAATTGTTTTCGAACCCACTTCACCGTCAGCGGTCTCATTGCACTCGGATTCAATCATAGTTGATTCCAGACCATTATTTTCATTTTCGACGAGTGTTGAAAATAGTTGTTTGCTATACATTGAGAGCTTAGATTTTGGGTTATGAGAGGTTAGTTTATTGCTTAAGGAAGTTGAAAATGGCAGGTGGGTTGGGCAAAGTGGGGATTTTTGGAGGTACGAGGGATACAATTCTCGGCATGGGTTTGAATGGAAGAAGAGAACCCTAACCCTAGAGAGGTTGTTTTTGGATGAATATAAACGCAATAGATACGATACAGGGCCTCTCGCCATGAAAATAAAGTCACATATAAGGAAATGAAAAACAGAGAATGAAATCAAAAACACAAAGCCAGTGATTGTGGGGATAATTGAAGCCTGAACATACCTGGATAGGATGAAAACGAAATTCGAATGGTTGAGAGAGAGAGAGAGAGAGAGAGAGAGAGAGAGAGAAGAATGGTTGGAGTTAACCCACCCAAAACCCTAAAAAACAGAGAGTAGAGGAGGATGGAGAAGGTACGCCCTTTGCTTGATAAACCGTCTATCATTGGTGAGTTAATCACAGGATTTCCTTCTAGTATCATTAAATCTTGGGCAAAATACAATTAGTTTGTCCTTTCAAAAATAATTAATAATATATGAAAAAAATTTATATACTTAGGCCAAGTTTGGCATCTACTAAATAATATAAAAAGTCAAAAAGTTACTATCCTATTTAAGTCATATCATCTTATTTAAATCACATCACCTCTCTAACACATCACATCAAATTCAACCCAAATCCAACCCATATAAGTCAATAAGTCAAAAAGTATACTTTTTTAGAATATCCCAAACCAACCCTTAATAAGTCAAATTGGATTTTATTAACGAGTGTCCTTACTTGTTAAAAATATTCACAGTCTAATTAGGCAATAGTGGAAAATTGTGTTTATTTAGGAGCAACACTGGTAGAGAGTCCTAAAAAACGCGGCTCAAATGGCTCAAATTGACCAAAGCTGTGTCGTTTTGGGTACAAAACAACACAAAACGACGTCGTTTTGCTCAATTTGAGCCATTTGAACCGCGTTTTTTAGGGCCCCAAACATTATTCTATTTAGGAGACTCCGTATAAGAGCATCCACGCCATCCTTGACGAAAAAAACAGCCTGCTGTTAAACTTATTGCTTGTCAATGTTACTCGTAATAATATTACCAAATTTATCTACGAGTTTGGTAAAGGAAAGAATAGGGGTTCGAGATGAAATCAAATTGAATCTACGACAAAGCGGAGGGGCATTTCCCTAAATAAGCCAAAACAGTAAGGAAATTCCCAAACTAAGCCTATTTTTCAAAGATTTCCCAAAATAGGCTAAATCGCGGTTCCAAATCGCGAGTTCAACGGTTTCTCCCCGGGGCTGTCAAATCTTGAAATCGCTGTTACGAAATGCGATTTTGCTTAAGAACTCGCGGTTACAAACCGCGAGTTTAATTAAATTTTTTTTCTTTTGATTCCAAGCACGAGTTTAATTAATTTCATCGCAAAAAAATTTTGTTCTGAACTCGCGTTTCAGAACCACGAGTTCATGTTGAAGTCGCTGTTTGTAACCACGAGTTCAGCCAAAATCGTTTTTGCTCTGAACTCGCTATTTCTAACCACGAGTTCATCATAAAATTTTTTGTTCTGAACTCGCAGTTTATAACCACGATTTTAGGCAAGTTTATTGTGGTTAAGTGAAATCGTGGTTGTGAACCACGATTTTAAAACAAGTTTATAAGCACCCCAGCCCCGTGTTTTGTATTCACGATTTCTGTATACTCTCTCTCGCTCTTACTCCTCTCTGTTCTCTCTCTCGCGAGCTCTCTCTCTGTTCTCTCTCTCTGGAGCTCTCTCTCTGTTCTCTCTCTCTGGAGCTCTCTCTCTCGCGAGCTCTCTCTCTCCCGCTCTGTCTCTCTCTCGAGCTCACTGCTCTGTCTCTCTCTCGACCTCCCTCTGTACTGTCTCTCTCATTGGTATGCCTTCTATCATCATCTACTTTACTGCGAATAAATTACCATTACAGTTTATATTTGTGAATATATTTGTGTTTGTGAAAATGTGAATAAATTAGGGATAGGGTTCATGTATGTGGGGTTAGGGTTAGGATTTATATTTGTGAATAAATTAGGGTTAGGGTTCATGAATGTGGGGTTAGGGTTAGGGTTTATGTTTGTGAAAAAATTAGGGTTATGGTTGATTTTTGTGAAATTTTAAGTATAGGTAATTTGTTGAATGTGAATGTGAATGTTGAATTTTAATTATATTTGTTGAATGTTGAATTTGTTGAATTTGTGAATGAAAACATATTTTAAGTATAGGTAGTTTGTGAATGTTGAATTTGTTGAATTTGTTGAATTTGAATCAAAACATATTTGTTGAATTCATAATTTGTTGAATGTTGAAAGTTGAATGTGTTTAATTATCTGTAATAATAATAATTTTCTTGTATCAAAACAAATTTTGAATCAAAACAAATTTAAGGAATAATCAAAACATATTTTCGTTTCTTTTGAATCAAAACGTATTTAAGGAATAATCGTGCCATTCCCTTTTATTGTCATTCCAATAAATTACCTTTGTCCTATGCAGCTAAATATTTACAATAATTTTAATGCTGTTAATTAATTACATAAGAAAGAGAAACGTTAATTTGGCTGTAAAAATTATTATTAATTAGGTGATGCGGAGTAGTAATAAATTAAATTTAATAAAGTAACCAAAATAATTTTATTCGAAATTTCAATTTGTTAAGTAAGAATAAGAAATTGAAAAGTAAAGTACTACTTATGTGTTTTTTCCTCAAGGTTTTATGAATTACATTATCACCTTGTAACCTAAAACAAAGACAACAGAAAAAAAAAATTATTTAAATGAAAACGGCTTTAGTAAAGTCAAAACAAATTTCTGAATAACACATTCTAACCCAAAACAAAAACAACAGAAACAATAAAAATTAAAAAACTTTACACGAAAATGGCTTTAGTAAAGCGAAAAGAAATTTATGAATTATATTATCACCTTCTAACCCAAAACAAAGACAACAGAAAAAAAAATTATTATTTACATGAAAACGGCTTTAGTAAAGCCAAAATAAATTTCTGAATAACACATTCTAACCTAAAACAAATACAACAGAAAATAAATAAAAAATAAAAAACTTTACATGAAAATGGCTTTAGTAAAGCGAAAAGAAATTTCTGATTTATATTATCACCTTCTAACCCAAAACAAATACAAGAAAAACAAAATAAATTTACTTTAGTCAAACCAAAAAAAAATGCTGAATTACACATTCTAACCCAAAATAAAAGAAAAAATAAATTAACATGAGAACGGTTTTAGTAAAACAATTTTAACCCAAAAATTTATTCTGAAATACATTATCACCAAAACAATAACAACAGAGAAAAAAAAAAACAAATTTATGTTAAAAATAAAAATTCACTTAAAACAAAGTAAAACAGAAAAATTTATGTTAAAAATAAAAATTCACTTAAACTCGCGGTTAGAAACTGCGAATTCAGAAGGAAAATTTTTTTTGATGAACTCGCGGTTAGAAACAGCGAGTTCGGAAGAAATTTTTTTTTTGATGAAATCGCGGTTAGAAAAAGCGAGTTCAGTGGAAATTTTTTTTTGATGAAATCGCTGTTACAAAAGGCGAGTTCAGAACAAATTTTTTTGGGATGAAATAATTAAAGTCGTGCTTGGGATCAAAGGGAAAAAAATTTAATTAAACTCGCGGTTTGTAACCGCGAGTTCTTAAGCAGACTCGCATTTCGTAACAGCGAGTTCAAGATTTCACAGCCCCAGGGGAGAAAATATTGAACTCGCGATTTGGAACCGCGATTTAGCCTATTATGGGAATTCTTTGAAAAATAGGTTTAGTTTGGGAAATTCCTTACTATTTTGGCTTATTTAGGGAAATGCCTCCAAAGCGGAGCCTCTAGAGATATATGCGGATTTGTACTGTGCCATCATTTCAGATTCCTGACAAATCTTGGAAATGATTGACTCAAATAAATGCTCATTATAAGCCTTTTTTTATCCAACCCCAATCCGATAAAAAATTGACTAGGTTATAAATGTTGTATAATTATTATTTTCTTTAATTACCTCTATTTTTATATACTTTTCATAATAGAATTTTTAAAACATTTTTTTTAATTATAAAATTGAATTTTATTTTTGTTAATAACATTATGTGATTTTTTTAATTTTTAAATTTCAATCATACCTAAATTATATGGTGTAAGAAAAATAAATCTAAAAATTGTACCAAATATAAAAAAAATTCATAATATTAATCAACAAATGAATTTTATTTTTAAATGACATTTTGTGGATTTTTTAAAAAATTTGTAAATGTTCTTTATTTTCAATTATAACTAAACTATATGGTGTAAGCAAAATGTCATTAAAATTTTAAAAATAAAGGGCATATAATTAATTTATTTTTTAAAAAAAGTCACGAAATGTTTCATTTAAAATTAAAGAGCATTCACTTTTATTAAAAAAATGTTAAAAAATATTATATTATGAAAAATACATAAAAATAGAGAAAATTAAAAAAAAGGAGATTTTTTTTAGGGTCCCTAGTATTAAGATTTTATAGCATAAATGACATACAATATTTTTGTAATATCTAAGGTCCTTCAACATGGATCCAGAGAAAATTCGATTCATAGAATTTTTCTGGACCTAGAGAAATTCTTTGCCTAAACAAATTCTAAACTAGAGAAATTGATGCTATTATGACCAATTGAAGAAACCAAATCTAGTAACATTATGACTCAATCAATAAGAAACTCTAATAACTAAAAACCTATCATCCAATAAACACTAACCTAAATGAATCTAACAAAAAAAAACCAACACTTGGAAGGGTTCATACACAATTGACAGCCAATCAAGAAATTAATCCAATCAACGCAACAAATAATCACAAATACAAACTAGAGAAATTCACAGAAATTCTGATTCACAGAGAATTTCTAGTTCACAGAGAATTTCTCTGGTTTAATTTTCTGTGCACTTCACAGAGAAATTATCTACAAACTAGAGAAATTCTCTTCAAATCAGAGAAATTCCTTTGTCTCATTACACGTAGAGAGAATTACTTTGGAATCAAACCAGAGAAAATTGAAATTTTTCTGACAAAATTGTCAATTTTTGAAACTAGACTTTATAAATACAAAGTAATTCACTGTGCTCCATTTGAAAAACTAGAGAATTTCTCTGACACAAACTAGAGAAACTCAATCCAAATTAGAGAAAATTCAATCAAAACTAGAGAAATCATAAAAAATTTAGTCCAAACTAGAGAATTTCTCTGGTCCAAACCAGAGAAATTCAATCCAAACACATTTCTAGTATATATCTGATATTTTACTTAGATCAATATGAATAAAAATTTAACCAATCAAGCAATCGAACAAACAAACAAATCATAAAAAAAATAAAAAATAAAAAATTGAAAATGGGAATCAAAGTCTAACCATCTTGGGCAGAGCCAAAATTGATGTAAGTGTAGCCTAGAGAGGTTCGTCTAGCTTGATGATGAGCCGATCTAGTGGTCAGAAAGCGGTCGAGACGAGATCTGGTGATGGTAATTGCAGAGTCTGGTGGTGGTATAATTGGGTTTTTGTTTGATGATTCGGCAGCTAGAATAGTTGTTCCCACCACTACTCCCCTGCTTCTTTGTTAGCGATAGAGGTAGAGCTGCGGCGGTAACGGCAATAGCAATAAGGGATACTGGTGGTGGCTAAAGAAGAGAGAAGAGGAGACGATGATGGAGATGGCGACGACGATCGTGATTTGAGGCGGTGATGGTGGTGGAGATCTGAGGCAATGATGGAGATGGCGGCGGTGGTGAGAAGCCGAAGATGAAAGGAAGGAAAAAAGAGATAGATCTAGGAAAGAAGATCGTTGTTGAGATCGACAAGAGAGAGAGAGAGAGAGAAGAGCAGCGAGAGAGAGAGATAGAGAGTATGAGATTTATCAAATTTCTCTGTGATAGATGTGCGTGGGATTGAGGAACCTTAGACATAAAAAAATAATATTGTGGATCTCTTCCATTACTAAAAACGGGAAAATGACTTTAGACTAATTTTTCCTTTAAAAAAATGGTAATTTGGTCTCTAATAATACAACATTTATAACTTATTCAATTTTCTATGATAGTGGGGTTGGTTAAAGTGAGTTAATGCATCCTTAACAAGTGTCCTACGGATGTTTGTTAACAAAATCCATTAAAATTTATGAAGTTTATCATTACTTTGAAAAAAAAAAATTCAAAATACTCGCGTGTTATTCTCCCTTAAATCTATACTAATTATATATAATAATAATATTATAATAGAAGAATTTTCAAATGAGTGGAACAGTTTTAAAATAATTATAGTTTAGATAAAATCTTTTTCTTTTCTTTTGCAACAAATATGGCATACAAAAAATACTTGCATTAAATATTAAAAAAAACTTACACTATATATATACAAGTAACTTATATAAAAATGGAATTAATTTTCTCACTATCCAACTAAAACATTGAGCTTGTTTGGGAATTGACTATTTTTATTGATTTTTTGACGTTTTATAAAAATGTGCACAAAAAAATAAAGAGTGATATAACAACTTATTAGCTTAACTTTTTAATTATTTTAATCAAAAACTCACTCCCCAAACAATCTCAATTTATCCAACATAATATACCTCAATTATCCCTGTATTTGACATTCTGTCAATATTTTTTTTTTGTCCCCACAAAACCAGTAGTAATTCACAACTTGCTCAATTACTATGCATTATTAAGTGAAGGACAATAATGGGTATCCTAAATAAGTGTACTTTTTGTCTTTTTAGACTAAAAAATTGAGAAAAAAGATATGGATGTTTAGATTAACTTTTTGACTTTTTATGGAAAAATATGTATTAAAAAATTGTATAAATTAGTGTGTAGGGAAAAATTAGGATTGAGAGTTGTGCAGCCGTAATTTTTGACTTTTGGTGAATACTGATAACTTTTTAACTTTTTGAGTAACTTTTTGACTTTTTAGCTTTTTGGCAACTTGCCAAACTTGGCCTAAATATTTTAAATCAACATCATTCCCGAACTGAGGTACTGCTGTTTGATAAAATTAAAAATCCAAAAATATAATTTTAAAAATTGAATTATATATTTTTCAATTGAAATGTTATTTAATACAAATTTAAGTGTTAAATTAAAATAAATTATTTCATATAAGAATTTAAAATCTAAAATTAAAACTTATTATTATTAATTTTTGTAATTTATACATTTTGGAGGTGACTTTGTGGTGGTAGTGTAGTGGTGTCGGCAACAGTAGATGGGAGATTGGTTGAGGTATGTGGATGATGGTGGGGTGTGGTGGAGGAGTTGTGCTTGGCAATAGAGGGGTAGTGGTAGTGTTGTGGCGTGGTAGTGGTAAGGAGGTGGTGATGGTGGTCGAGGATAGTGGAGGCGATGGTTGTGTTGGTTGGAAATGGTGGGATGGTGGTGCTTTGGCAATAAATGGATGATGGTGGTATAAGTGGTGGTAGTGGTAAGGAGGTGGCGGTACTTGAGGGGTGGCAAAGAAGGCTTGGTGGTGGGTGGGTGGTAGTGCTTTGGTGGTTTTAGTTGTGGTGGTGATGGTCATAGTGGTACTTTCCTCATTGTTATATAGTGATTGTAGTTGTGGGAGTAATAGCGGTAGTGATAGTAGAGGCTTGGGCTTAAGGTTTTTGGTTCTGGACTAGCTCGGTTTGATCTTAGTTGACAGGAAGGTTTGAAATCATTTTTATAACTTGCACGACTTAGCCTGAGTCAATCCAATATCAACCCTTGACTCCAAATGTGATTATTCTAACATTATTTGAGCAACAAAAAGAAAACCCAACCTTGCCAACATATAAAATTATCCATTATCCTAAATCGTCCCTCTTTTAGTATTTCTCAACATTTACATCCATTAAAAAAAAAGTACTATAGCTTGTCCCTAAAAATTTTGCTGCCATTGTCACCACCAATTTGAGTATGCACGGTGCGGTTCGAGTGATTTGAGAATAAAATTATAAATCAAATAGTGAATGACGAATTGGTGAATAACCAAATCACAGTTTGGATGGTTTGGAACAATTTTAATTTGCTAGTTGATTGAAGAATATTTTAAACAATAATTAAGCATTTTTATAATATACAACACTAATTTACATAATATTTTTCATATATATAATACAAAATAATTTTATATAATATTTTACATAACTACTAATTTGTAACAAATTTCACATCTTAAATCTCTCTCTTTTTTAGTTTGATATTTCATTAGAAGTTAAAAAAAAACATAGGTATTAACCTTAACGAAACTGTTTCGAAAGTGAATTATAAATTTCAAATTTAATTTGCGATTAACAGATGGATCAACGCAAATTGAGCAGTATTTTATATAACCCTACTACCTACTATGTAAATCCCCTACATATATGAAAAATTATTCATTACTCACAATACTGCGGTGACATATATATTTTGTTTTTTTTAAAGACTATCTACTCCTGAGATAGTACCAAATTTTTAGGTTTGGGTTTATGCAGTTGTCCTCACAAGGATCAACCCAGGATGAGATTGACTTTGAATTCTTGGGAAATTTGAGTGGTGATCCCTTCATCCTTCAGGCTAATGTGTTTAGTCAAGGCAAGGAAAATAGAGAGCAACAGTTCTACCAATAGTTCGACCCCACTGTGGTTCAACCCAACTGCCGATTCCCACAAGTACTCCATTTTTTGGAACCCCAACACATCATATAAGCATCTCAAAACTAGAATTCTACAAACATAGAACCGATCATTGAACCAACCACGGAATGTACATGACAAGGATTCATGCGAACCACCATAGCATTGGATATCCCATTGTTATCATATTATTCTTAAATTTGTTTTGAAACTCATAAATTTCTCTATCCATTTCAGCTTTTCTGTGGATGGCACACCCATTAGAGAGTTCAAGAATGCAGAGTCAATTGGAGTTCCATACCCAAAGAACCAACCCATGAGGATATACTCCAGTCTATGGAATGCTGATGACTGGGCAACAAGGGGAGCACTTGTCAAGGCTGACTGGACACGGGCTCCCTTCACCGCTTCTTATAGAAACGAAACTTCAATGCCGGTGCTTGCATTTGGTCTTCTGGATCACTGTCTTGTGGTTCAAATACTCCATCTTCAACCGCTGGCCCTGCCAATTCATGGCTCTCACAAGAGTTGGACTCTGAGAGCCAAGAGAGGCTAAGATGGGTGCAGAAGAATTACATGAATTACACGATTTACAATTACTGCAATGACACCAAGAGATTTTCCCAGGGCCTTCCATTGGAATCCAGTATGTCCTAGAGAAAGTAGTGAAATACAATTCAGTATCCCTGTCAATATCCGCAATTTTCACAGGCCCACAAACATTGTTTTTGTGATATTCTTGTGTAACTGGTCACACAATTCAATTCTTTTATTCTATATCAAAAAATTAAATAACAAAAAAGATTATTATTTCTACTAATCTGTCCTAGTTTTATCCCAATCACCTCTAAACTGTGCGCATGGGATGTTCGCCATATAGCTGTAGGATACAAAAGTTAACAAAAGAATAAAGAAAAAAATAAAATAAAATAGAATTTCCCTTACAATCTACTTTCAAGAAGTCATTTCAGATCTCAGTCATGTAATCTTCATTCATATATATCATAAAAGCAAGTAATTTCAGATCTCTACCTCTGCTTCAGAGGAACAAATTCACATCTGGTTGAACTGCATGTACAACCAAAATAAGCAGCCACGTTAATTTTTATGCTTTCCTCTCAGTGAAAGTTCAGCTTCAACATGCTTGATTTCATCTTTCAACTCTTGCAAAGTGGCTCTTCTTGATTGCTGTGTGCTTTCAGTTGTGCTATCTCTAATCAGACTTGCAAGTTGCTTCAAACACGAGAGGTACTCTACTTTTAAATCAGGAGAACTATGCATCGACCGCCCAATTCCAAACTGCACAGAAATAAAAAGGTCACGGTCACGTATGTTTATAAACCGTCATACATCAACTTAGTTCTCTAATAATTGAAAAGTCTTCTGATGAGAAAAAAGGGAATAATAATGTTCCAATGGAATAAAACACAATACTGACTCATCCTATACAATTCTAATTACTGGATAATGGGCCAGCACACTTTGCTAAGTTACTTATTGGGTAAATTACACTGCTCTCTCATAAGGTTTGGGTTTATTAGAACAAGTCCCACTAGTTTCATGAAATTATATTGACCTCCACTGACATAGTTAGTTCACCAACAGACCTAACAGAAATGTTGAATTTGTAATTGCCCTCTCATAAAACAATCATTTTACACCAAAAAATGACTTTACCTTATTTCCCTCTTCTCTCTTCTCTGCCCATCTTCTTCCTCTTTTTTTTTTCTATCATATTCTCTCTTCTCCATCGTTCTCTTCCCCTCTCCCCCTACCATCGCACGTCACCCCCTCTTTACCCCCTCCAACACCACACACCACCAATCCCATCAAAGCATCACTACATGTCACTAACAAGCCACCACCGCCACATCTGCTACTGCCACCACCTGCATCCAACACCACCGCACGGTCATCACCAAACCTTCAGTGTCTTTGTCTCTCTTCCTTTTTTCTTTTTTTCTCATTTCTTCTCCTTCATCTCCAGCCAAAGACCTCCTACTTGCCATCTCATAACTTCCCTCCAGCCAGTGACTACACCCCAGCCACCACCAGCCTCTCTTAATGCAGTTATCCCCCTCACAGTCACAACCATCACTACCTCAATTTGGTCTCTCTTTCCTCTATGCAGGCCACCACAATTTCAGCACTAGTCACCATCTTCTCTCTATTTTTTTCAATCTAAACCCACCATTTTCCATTCCCGTCGATATCATCACCATGACTGAATCACCACCTTCTACATTCAACACGAGTCACCATAGTTGAACCAACCCCCTTAGTCGCCGTTTGGCTTTGGCTTTTTTAATTGGCTTTTTTGTTGAGTTGGGACTTTTTTAGCTTGGCACTAAAAAGTTCGTTTGGTTTGGTTTTTTTGGTTTTTTTGACTTTTGTGAGAGAAAAAGTAAATGATAGTTTGGATGTGACATTTTGTCTTATTGGCTTATTTAGCCTATTTTGTCTTTTGCACCTTTTTAGGCCAACTAAGTTAGCCAAACTAAGGCTTAGTCCTTTCTCTCTACAAATCAAACCCAAAAGATGAGCTAATATCTTCACAACCACATCCACCATTTGACGTAACTGACCAATCTCCTTTCATGCCCAAAGGACAATTCCCAGCTACAAAGTAACAAAACCAAACCTATCATCACATTGTTGCGATCATCAGCTTGGTCATGAGCAACTTAAAATGGAAAAGAGGGAGATAGTCTCATGCAGACATAAACAGTTTGGAGAGGGAGAGAAAGAAGAGTCTCTGATTGCAACTTTTCAATGAAATTCCACATAGCCCATAGATAAAATTGATCACTTTTACATACACTGTATAACACTTCGATCGAGGCATGGGATGTGCTGTGACTATGGCTAAAGGATTTTTCAGATTCAATACTTGCACTGTTTAACGAGAGAGAGAGAGAGAGAGAGAGAGAGGTAACGCAAATGATGAATGGTGGAGTGGCTGATGTGTTTATGGTGGCGGTCACCAGAAAACATGGCTGTGAAACACAGTGGTGATCATTGGAAATCATGGTTGCAGGATGCAGTAAAGGGTATGGGACTCTGGCATATGAGGTTGTGTTTTGGAGGGAGATATTATATGTTTTAAAGTAGGGGCGACGATAGGTGTTGAATGGTATCCAATCGAATATCTTAACTTTGTCTCTCTTTGTATATATGTAGGTAACATATATGTTAACCAATCAACTCCTCAGAATTTGAACACCCGCTCACATATTTTGAATAACCATTCACAATGTCATAATGTATAAAAGAAAAGAAACAACAAAAAGAAAAATAAATAAATAACGAAATAAAATTTGACAAAATTGCAGAAAACTATGAATTCCACTATGTGCTGTCATTCACTGCTTTCCAAACATTTTTAACAGAACATGTAATTTGAAATTGATTTTAGATGATAATATTTCATGAATCTAATTGTGTGTACCTCCTTAAAAGCAGAAATGCATTGGTGAAGAGCACTCTCAGCCTCTACAGTAGGTGAATGCTCACCCTGTTTTATAAGAAAAGCATAAAAATAATTTAGCCAATCAGAACGCTTTAGAACCTTTATATTATTAAGAGGACTAATCAATAAAGAAGCTCCCAAAAGTTGACACAAGTGTGTACATCAATGACTATTAAACACTAAATATTTTCTCCCAAAATTAATGGTCCAAAAGCCCAGAATATATTTTTTATTCAAGGATTCAAATAAGGTGATGATGTGTCTCAATTTGGTGCTCAAAAGATGGAACCACCTCGGAGAACTAGCCAAACTTATTGACAAAAAACATTTGGAAGGTGAATGGGAGGCGAAAACAGTTAGATTATATCCCACATGGCTGTTGATCTAAGGAAAGTTAAGTTCATGTTGCTTTTTTGACATTTGTAATCATTTGGTGATGACTCCTTCCATTGTAATTTATCCTAGTCGCAAAATTCTTAAAAACATATTTGTGCCCAAATGTGCCATCAATAAGCAAGAAAGGTTCTATTTTTATTCTGCCTAAAGCTCACAATGGTGATCTCAAAAATTCTCAGAGACCAAGAAAATTCAACTCTATTTTTATATCTCAACTCAACTCAACAAAGACTTCGTTCAGTTTGTTATACGGATCCATTTCCTCCCATTGGCTCCTTAGAAGTCAATTTTTCCATGAGACATATCATATATAAATATATATGAACAATTAAGAATATAGTCTCAGAAAAAAGAAATAATAAAAAAGTTAGAAAATCACATTAAAATCCATGGCTCTAGGCAAAGTTGTTTTTACATATGCAGCATGCAAGAAGAGAACCCGAAGCAACAGTTTCCGTGTCTCACAAGAACAAGTAACAAAAAGAATCATGAAGCAATTAACACTGACCCTTGATTCCAGTAATTCCTGCTTGGTGATCTCCAATAGCCCAAGAGCATTGAGTGATTGCAACTGCAGGCACGTTTATAAAACAATCCGTCTCATTAAAATATGTCTGGTCCACCATAAATTATTGTCATGCATCCAAATCCACATATAATTGGCACCCAATATCCTTTTTCCCATTGTAGATAAGTATCAGATTGCTTTCCACTGCACCTTTTTATGTTTTGATAGACAATATGCATTTAACCATAGGTTTTTTTATTATATATATTTTATGACAAGTATAACCAGTTGCATATAAGGTTTTCCAGCATCTAACCACATTAGATACTGAAAAGAAACCCAGGAAAAGGTTCGAGTTTTTGACCCAGATGCAACTGATTTTTGGCCTCATTTTTTTTATTTATGTATGCATGGACAGTCTGGATTGTTATTACTGTAGCTCTGTGCACCCATCAGGATAATAGTTCCGTAACCCTCTAGTTAAGATGATGACTGTATAGAACAAGAGATTCAACATGCAGTCTAGGAACAATACATTGGACATGTTCTAATCTTATTGGACATCATTTGTTTAGAGTAGTAAAATGAACCAAGCTCCTCGAGCTCAACTCGTGTTCAACTCATTAAAAGCTCACTCAATATCTGTTCATTATGTAAACAAGCCACAGTTGAACACATTTTGAAACTCACTTTTTGATCTCAACTCATAACTGGCTCAATTGAAGTATCGGCTTGGAAGATAAACAAATCAAGTTTGAGCACATTTTGGAAGCTCGTTTTTAAACCAAGCTTGAACAACCTTCTACTTGACTGGTTTACAGTTCTATGTGTTTACGTTGGACATCTGGCCGTGTCTATGAATACACAGTACACCCATCAGACAAGCAAAGAAACCTTCTGGGCTCTTGGTTAGACCTCCCTCTTGGACCCCTTTAGCTCTCTCTTACTCTCTAGACACATTACAGGGGCAGGGAGGATCCATCTATCTCTCCTCTCCTTCCATCTCCTCCTCCACTGACCAAATTCTCCTTTGTCCTTGCAACACATTGTGTATAACCCAGAAACACTATGTCATCCAATAATGCCTCTAGTATGGTACGATGAGATGGTAGCTGTCTTCTTTAATCTTCCCTCTAGGTGATTATTCCGTTTTACAATGTGAACTGAATCAGCATATTTGCATCAATGAATAAAGTGAATTTCTTTATTTCTTTCTACTTCTTTTTTGTGTGTGTGTGTTTGAAGGCATGGCATACCCCAGTTTCCATGTTATTCCCATAAGTTGGTTCTAGCTTAAATAATATTACTGATATTATGTGTTCTTGGTTTTCTAAATTAGATAAAAATCAAAAAATAAATCAAAATTATCTAGAGACCAAAGTTGAGTATATAGAATCTAAAATAGACAATTTGGATTCTATAATAAATATTGACTTAAATAAAGAAGCAAAAAACCAAATAAACAATTTGGTGACAAAATTAGAAACTATATCCTTCATAAACAATGATGGAATGAATAGTTCAGGAGATAGTTACATCCCTAGACTATTTTATGGTACAGAAGATATTATGGTACTTCAAACCAATATCTATAATAGAACTGAATATGAAAATATTGTTGAAATATTGGATTATTGGAGAAAATTATATAAAGACCCAGACTTAGGTATTGATGAAAGAAATAGGCTACTAGATCAGATAAGAGAAACTTATCTAGAAAATGAAGCCCTTTTACAACACTTTAATGATGATATTAATATGTCAACTAATGATGATGATAGCCAATCATCCTCATCTGAAGAAACAATAGATCAAGATATTTCATCAGAAATAAATAAAGGAAAAAGAAAGGCAGAAGAGCCAATTGATCCCGAATTATTTGGCACATGGGGAGATGGAGAAAATTTTGACTTTATTCAAACAAATGAAGTTAAAAATGATACTAATATTGGAAGTACCTCCAATCCTACACCTGAGCCAGTAATATCTAGAAAAGATAATAATCATAAGTATCCAATAGCTCAAAATGAAACTTATTTAGACTTGTCTCATGTTCCATTTAAGGATCAGGAACAAGCAATTGATAATTGGGCACAATCCTTGTCCATCATTATTACCAATTATAAAAATAGCTGGTCAAAGGAAAAATTCCTTGATTATATTGCAACAACTCTCCAGGGAGATGTGTTGCAATGGTTAAGACAGTGGGAAAAATCTGAAATTGGAAAAAGTCAAAAAACGGCTTTGTTAACAAATTTTCTCACACTTGAAAAGTTTTTACGTCAAAAAATAACGGTGAAGCCACAAATATTGGACTGAATGTTGTGAGATTCTAAAATTGATTTTGCTGTCCACCAGGTATGAGACGTTGTTTATTCAACATATTTTATCCTGTTCTTGAATGATGTTAGGACTTCATTCTGTAAGCCCAAAACATCCATAGGATTGCATCTCAGGCATACCAAATTCCTGAGTCTTGCTATGTAGAGTCTGATAATCCCACAAATGGGACACTGAGTGAAACTAATACCGTTATCTAGAACATGATTCAAGTACCAAAAGAATCAATATCTGGCTAAGCTGATTTCAATTTCTGTGAGATAAACTATTAAACTCTTTTAAACAACACCCTTAATGTTACTGGTAAGAATCAAGAGGACAGAGCTCTCAAGCACCAAGACAAGCCTTGACGTAGTTAATCAATGAAAACAAAAATATTTTTTGGCTGTAACTGAAAACATAAATGCTTCAATTTTTCATGTCAGCTGAAACCAACGATATTGGCAATGAAGTAAACAAAGATGGTGGAAAAAAATCCAAACGCAGATTAAATTTAATTTTAACAATGGATTTGTTCACAAATAAAGGGAAACTGACCAGTATCATCAATGCTGCATTCTCATCCTTTCTAGTTTCTCTAGATGCTCCATAATATTGCTGCTTGTCTTCTTGTTTCTCTGATTTATCCAAAACCCGCTGAGCTATCCTATCATGTAAAGAAACTGCATATGATTAATCCATAAGACTTAATACTTGTGTAAAGATGAGAAGTAACAGATTGTGCAAAGTCAAAATAGCTTATCCAGATCCCAACTTTGTCAAAAAACTTATTTTGGCAAGTCAAGTTTTATTGAAACACAAAGAAAACATATACAAACAAAACTGAGGCATGCACCAAGCTGTCAAGAACCCAACTCTAATGGCAGATGCCAAGCAGCTTATCAGACAATCTCCACTCTAACAATAACATTCTATTAGTTTGATTATCAATTATACTTTTCCAAGAACTCACTCTATACTATTTCAGAGGAGGATGGTCGGATGCTAGAAAGCCCGTTCACAGAGGAGTTGTTGGGTGTTTTGAGGAGTATGCCTAGGGATAAGGCACCAGGTCTTGATGGTTTTTCTATTGTCTTTTCCAACAGTGTAGAGGGTGGTGAAGGCGGACATCATGGCTATATTTGAGCATTTTTACCAGACGGGGCAATTTGAGAAGAGCCTTAATGCGATTTTTATAGTTTTGATCTTAGTTGCACGAAGCGGGAGCGGGGGCGGGGGCGGGGGCGGGGGCGGGGGCGGGAGCGGGAGCGGGGGAGCGTGAGCTGATAGAAGTTTCTTAAGTTAGGAGCGTCTCGGGGAGCGGTAATATATATATATTAATACATATTAATTATTTTATTTATTTATTATATTTTTTAAATAATATGTTATTGTTAATTTATTTTTTTATTTTAGTTGATATATATATTATAAATAAATAATTATAATAAATAAGGAATAATAAATTATGTTAAAATAAATAAAAAGAAAGATTAGATATTATATTTTATAATTTTTTTATTATATATGATTTAATTAGATTTCTTTTAAATAATTAGATGATTTATTTTATTTATTATATGTTAAAAAGTTAAGAAATAATAATTTACAAAAATTATTATTATATATGATATTTTAAAAAATAATAATTAGATATTTTATTATATATGATAAAAATTATAATTTATAAATTTTATTATATATATTAAATATGATAAATTATATTTATTATATATGATCCATTAAAAACATAGAGACGAATAGATTGAGAGACAAAGGGAGAGAGAAGCAGAGACGAAGAGAGAGAGAGAAGCAGAGACGAAGAGACGAAGAGAGAGAGAGACGAAGACGATTGAGAGAGTGATGAAGATGATTGAAGCCTCAGAGACAGAGACGATCGTGATCGATAGTGAGAAAAGAGCACGAAGACAATCAAAGCCCTAATCCGAGCCCTAATCCAATCCAACTACAACGTTGCTACCATTGTTCACTGTAAGTTTCTCTCAAAATCTTCCTCCTCTCATGTCGACATTGAAGGCTAGGGTCTCTCTCTCTCTCTCTCTCTCTCTCTCTCCTTTACGATCCCGTCTTGGACTGAATTGCGTTTCTCTTTGCACAAAAACGCGATTCTTACATGTTTCTTTCTAAGAAACGCAGAATCGCGATTCTTACTCAGAATCGTCACCTAGTTGGACGATTCCTGCAACTAAGGTTTTGATCCCTAAGAAAAGGAGAGCTGAGGATATTTGGGATTTTCAGTCAATTAGTCTATTGGGCAATGTTTATAAGCTTTTGGCCAAAGTGTTGGCAAATAGGCTTCAGGGTGTGCTGGAGGGGGTGGTGTCAGGGTCTTAGAATGCTTTTGTAGGGGGGCATCAGATTTTGGATGTTGTGCTGGTGGCAAATGAATGTGTAGGGAAAGGAGGGCATTATTTGTAAATTGGATATTGAGAAGGCCTATGACAATGTGAATTGGAAGTTTTTGCTCTATGTGCTAGAGAGGATAGGTTTTGGGGAGAAATGGAAGAGATGGGTGCAGTTCTGTATTTCCACTGTACGGATGTCGATCTTAGTCAATGGGTCGCCGACATGTTTCTTTCCTACATAGAGGGGTTTGTGGTAGGGAGATCCTTTATCTCCGTTACTGTATATTGTGGTAATGGAGGCCTTGAGTTGGATGCAGTCTAGAGTGGTTCAAGGGGTCTGATGTCAGGGTTTGAGGTGGGGACGAGTCCTGCTACTTTGGTGGTTTCTCACCTCTTTTATGCTGATGATGCACTTATTTTCTATGATGCAGATGCAAATCAAATTGGTCATTTACGGTATGTGTTGTTGTGTTTTGAGGCAGTGTCTGGGCTTCGAGTTAATTTGGTGAAGTTAGAACTGATTCCAGTGGGTGAGGTGGTTCATCTTCCGGTGTTGGATGCTATTTTGGGCTATAAAGTGGCTAGATTTCCGGCTTCTTACTTGGGGCTTCATTTGGGGGCTACTTTTAAGGATAAGGGGTGTGGGATGGGGTGGTGGATTGAGTGTAGTGACGTTTGGCAGGGTGGAAGCGGTAATATTTATCCAAAGGAGGACAGATCACATTGATTAAGAGTGTTTTTTCTAGTATACTGACGTACTTTATGTCGGTACATGTGATTCCGGTGGCAATTGCTAAGCAATAAGAAAAGTTGCAACGGGGCTTTTTGTGGAGTGGTGGGAGGGAGGGTTTTCATTATCATTTGGTAGCTTGGTAATCTATATATAGACCTAAGGATGGAGGGGGTTTGGCAGTTCGAAGGTTGGTTGAGTTTAATCAGGCTCTTTTAGGGAAGTGGTTGTGGCGTTTGTGGAGGAGAGGGAGAGATTGTGGAGGAAGGTGGTGGTGGTGAAGTATGGGTTGGATAGGGGGTGGTGCTTGGACAAGGTGGGCCATTCTCATGGTCGGGGTTTGTGGAAGGGGATTTGGTTGGGATCGAAGGAGTTTCGGGGTTAGGCCCGGCTTAAGGTAGGGGTAGGGGATAGGGTTCGTTTTTGGCTTGACAAGTGGTGTGGTGGAGTGTCTTTGGCTAATATGTTTCCTTTGATTTTTTCCATTGCCGTTGATAGGGAGTATAGACAAGGACAATCGGTGGTTTGGAATGTTTATCGTGGTCGTGATGTTAAAGATTGGAAGTTGGATTAGTTGGTGGATCTTTTGGGGTTTTTGTATGGGGTGAAGTATGAAAGGGTTGGGGTGGATTCTTTAGTGTGGGGTTGTCCGAGATCCAGAGGGGTTTTTTCAGTGTCTTCGTTTTATAATGCACTAGTGGGAGGTGTTGATGTTGTCTTTCCTTGGAGGTGTATCTGGGGCATTGGATCACCTTCTAAGGTCGCTTTTTTCGTTGGGACAGCAACTTCGGGTCGCATTTTGATTATTGATAATCTCATTCATCGGCAGCATATTTTGGTTAATTGGTGCTATATGTGTTATGGGAATGCGAAGATGGTGGATCACTTGCTTGTTGCTTTATTGGATCATATCGATTATGGAGCTTTATTGTTGCTTTGTTTGGTATTGTGTGGGTGAAACCAGGGTCTGTGTTGGGTGTTCTTTAAAGTTGGGGAGGGGCCAGGGTTGGGAAGAGGCGTCGGAAGGCTTGGTCTCTTACTACCCATTGTTTGCTTTGGTTGGAGCGCAATAGGCGTGTTTTCCAGGATGTGGCATTTAGTTTCTTGGTTAGAGAATAGGCTTTTGTTTGTATTGCACGGTTGGGTTATGGGTTCGGTTGATCCTGATATTTTGGTTTTTGCAGATTTTGTGGAGGATTTGCTTAGTTAGTTTTGGAGGCCCTTTTGTGGGTTGTTTCTTTTTGTATTTGTCGCATCACCTTGGTGCTTTTCTAATAAAGTTTGCTTATTTATCAAACAAAAAAAAAAACTCTATACCTAAAGTTGGTAACCAATTATTCTGATATCTCCTTTGCTCTCTATTCTTGTGAGAAAATATCCTTAAATTCCTTTCCTTCCATATATAATAACTGCAGCAGTAAGAGAGATCTTGCACAGGAGATGGTCAAAATGCTTCCTGCCTTTGCACTGAACAGCTCATCTGACCTCTTGTTGGATACCCATTGGAGATCTGTTGATATGGTGCATAGTCAAAATTTGCGATCAAATCCCCCCAATGAAAGAACATTCAAAGAATAGACGCTCATGAGTCTCCACACAATGGCCACACATCACACAACTAGTGATTTGTGTCAAACCCCATTTATGCACTCTATCAAGAGTGGATAATCTTCCCATAGCACACAACCAAAAAATAAATGACCATCTTGGGACATTACTAGCAAACCAAGCAATATTACACCAAGAGACTGTTGGCCTTTGGATTCTGATGGTGTTCCAAGCTGAGGCAACAGTAAATTGGCCATTAGAAGCAGGTAACCACTTTACCTCATCCTCCCTATCATCTAAGAGAGTCATGGTACTAGGAATTTGATCAATAATGTTTTGCAATACTCTCTTCCTCCTTTGAGGCCAAAGCCATACAACATTCTGCACCATCTCAGCAACTTTAACTTGTAGATTCCTTACCAAATTTGACCCAATAGCAGCACCAAATTTGTGATACAAAGGCCCTTCAGGATGCCAGTTGTCTAACCACAAAAAAGTGGATTTCCCATTCCTTAATACTTTATAAATAAGAGGTAAGACAATTCTCCTTAGTCCAAAGATTTTCCTAACAGACCATGACATATCACCAGAGAGCTGCATATGCGCCAGACATTTCCTTACAATTATGCACGTGTGAACCCACTTAACCCAAAGTATACCAGCCTTCTTACTCAAAGGCCAGAGATATTTTGTGACAGCAGTTTTATTCCATTGAATTAAAGACTTCAGCCCCAAACCATCTTTCTACTTTAGGACAACAAATCCGTGCTCAACTAACTTTAGCTCTATTCTGACTTAATTCAATACCTGACCACAGAAAATTCCGCATAAGCAAATCAATATCTTTCATATTTTCTTAGGCAAAATGAACAGTGTGGCCCAATACACCTGGATTCCAAACAAAACAGATTGTATTAATTGCAGCCTCTCTCCATAAGACAGAAACTTACAAAAAAACTTCCAAAGAAAATCCAAGCTGAAGATTACTGCCGCAACAAGTACATCTTTAATTCATCAAAGTACATTAACCTTGGGAGTTTAATTTAGGCATCATGGCTATTAATACTGGAGGGGAAACTATTCAACAAATAATACCATATTCTCACATAGAAATCATGGCTATTAATACTGCCACTTCTGGTACTATTGTCAACCACACTCCCACCCCTATACCATATTCTCACAATTATCACAGTAAAGTCGCATGGAATCAGTATGACTAATCCCCAGATCACTTAGCAGCAACTTGATCCATAAGAGTACATATACCTTGTGCCATGGCTCTAAACTCGGCCTCTGCACTAGACCGACGACATTCTGTTTCTTGCTCGTCCAAGTAACCAAATTACCTCCAACAAAGGTACAATAACCAGATGTGGACCTTCTATCAGTTACTGATCTTGCTTAATCTGCATCTGTATAAGCTTTCACCCGAAAATGATCATGTTTAGAAAAATAAAGACTCTTTCTTGGAGAAGATTTCAAGTACCTAAGGATGCCTATTACTGCAGCCAAGTGTGTCTTATGAGGAGCATGCATGAACTGGCTAACCACACTAATTGCCAAGGCAACGTCAGAATAAGAATGGGATAAGTAAATAAGCTTACTCACTAATCTCTAATAACTCCCCCTGTCAACAATAGCTCCCCCACTATCATCACTAAGCTTTTGGTTTGGCTCCAGTGGTGTATCACAAGCTTTACTCCCAAGCATCCCGGTTTCTTTCTATAGGTCAAGAATATATTTCCTTTGACAGATGAAAATTCCATCCTGGGACCGGGCAACCTCAATACCTAGGAAATATTTCAGATTTCCCAAATATTTTATTTCAAACTCGCGTGCCAAATATTTCTTCAACCGGGATATTTCCTCACTATCATCTCCTGTAAGCACTATGTCATCCATATAAACAATAAGCGTTGCAGCCTTACCATGTGAGGAATGCTTCACAAATAAAGTGTGATCAGCCTGACTCTGTTTGAAGCCATATCGGAGAATAGCCTGAGTGAATCTCTCAAACCAAATCCTTGGAGATTGTTTGAGGCCATATAATGACTTCCGAAGCTTGTATACTTTGCCCTTTGTCTAACGGTCCTCAAAGCCAGGAGGGATGTCCATATACACCTCTTCTTCTAGATCACCATATAAGAAAGCATTTTTTACATCAAACTGATGAAGTGGTCAATCCAGATTAACTATAAGAGAGAGTACTCTGACTGAATTTATCTTTGCCACTGGTGCAAAGGTCTCTTGATAGTCTCCTCCATAAGTCTGAGTAAAGCGCTTAATTGAACCATCCGCTTTATGTTTCACAGTATACACTCATTTGCATCCCACAGGTCTTTTGCCCTTAGGTAACTCAGTTAATTCCCAAGTGCCACTCTTACGAAGTGCTTTCATTTCTTCTATCATGGCATGTTTCCACTCAGGGGTAGTAAGAGCATCCTGAAAATGATTAGATATACTAACAGAAGAAACTTTGGACACAAAGGCTCTATAAGAAGGAGACAAATTAGAGTAGGACACAAAATTAGAAATGGGATGTTTAGTACACACCCTTTCGTTTGGTAATAGGAATATCAAGATCAGTATACTCGAGGAATAAGGGTTGTAGAGTTACCTAGACTCTCATTAGAAGAAGAAGATAACAGTGGATGATCGAAAGTGGTCTCTTGTATTCTAGTAACTTTTTGTTTGTCTTTGTCCCTGACATAGACTTTTCCATCTTTCAATTCATTAGATTCGGTATTTTTGTGAGAATATATTGTGTATTTTCTATTATAGTCCTATTAGAGGTATGATTGTGTTAGAGTCCTATTAGAGGCATAATTGTATTCTCCCTTTTGGTTTAGGATTTAGGGCTATATAATCTAAGGTCTGATTGTAATCATTCACACATTGAATATATGAGATACAAAAAGCTATTCAGAAATCTTACATGGTATCAGAGCCGTTCTCTGATCCGAAACCCTAGAGCCATCTCCATTACTCTCTTGTTCGTGTTTGTGCCTCATCTCAGTCAACTTATCTGCTCATTCTGGTTCGTGACCCATCTGCTCGTGGTTGTGCCTTGTCTCAGTCAAGCCATCTGGATTTCTTCTCTGTTTGTGCTATTTGGTAGTCGCACCTATCCAACGGTTCGACCCATCTAGTCATCGCCTCCTCACAACTCGTCTTTTCTCTCTGGCTCTCCTTCGTGGTCAACCCATCTTGGTTTTGCAAGACTTCGACCCATCTCTAGTTTAGTCTGTCGAAACCCCTAGTTCTCTCTCTGGTTCGAAGCTCTCTGGACAAATTTCGCGACCTAGCTGACTCGTAAGTCTTTGACTCGCGACTTCTTCTCGCTGCTCTCTGCCTCGCGATTGTCCCTGGTGTATGGTTCTCTGGTTGCTTCGTCGCATCTGTTGGTTGCATCAAAGTGAAGTTACCTCTCAACTTCTCTCACTCGAAAGGGTTATGTTTGAGGCTAGTTCGACCCATTGGATTTTTGCATCTGAAAGCCTCTAATATTGGGTTATTGTCATATTATTTTCTGATATTACATTTAGACCTCATACTCTTTTGGTTCTTACATTGTGATGTTGGATATATTGGTTTTGTTGCCCCCATTAGCTTTCAGTTTATTATGATGGGACAGTTTCTACTTCTGTAAAATCCAAGAAAGGGCACCTTGCTTTAGATGAGTGTGCCTACTGCCATCCAAAGGGGTCATTGAAGTACCATTGTCCCAAGAATGGATGTCTGTCTGTTCAGTCTCCTGCCGATTTTATTGCATCTGCTCCGACTCCTGATCCTGACTTGACTTCCTTGACTGCTCAGATTAGTCAGCTTCGGCATCTGCCTATAATTACCTCTCCGACTGCCTTTTCTTCTTTTCAGTTAGATTCTCTGTCCAGTCCTTTCTATTTGTGGCATTCCAGATTAGGACATTTGTCTGCTGACCGCTTACGGTCTTTAGCTCAGTCAAGAATATTGGGCAAAGTTTCTCCTAGTCAACTTACCGAGTGTCGGGGGTGTAAACTTGCCAAAATGACAGCCTTACCTTTCCGTACCAGTACTTCTATATCTGCTACACCGTTTTCTTTAGTTCATACCGATGTCTAGGGCCCTTCTCCTGTTCTCACCAAGGGGGGTTCTGCATACTATGCGTCATTTGTTGATGATTGCACCCATTACACTTGGGTTTATCTTATGACTTATAAGTCCGACTTCTATCAGATATATTGTACCTTTCAGTCTATGATTACTACACAGTTTGGGGCCACAATTAAAATACTCCGGTCTGACTTGGGTGGGGAATACTTTAAAACTGAATTCTGTGAGTATTTGGCCAAATTGGGCACCATTCACCAAACCTCTTGTACTGATACCCTTGCCCAAAATGGTCGAGCCGAGCGTAAACACCGTCATCTCCTTAAGACAGCTAGGTCTCTTCTTCTCTCTGCCTCAGTTCCAGCTCCATTTTGGGGGGAGGCAGTTCTTACTGCTGCTTTTCTTCTCAACCGCATGCCTACTCCCATTCTTTCTGGTCAATCTCCTTATGAGGCTTTGTTCTCCCAACTTCCTAACTACTCCCTCCTTCGTGTGTTTGGATCTACTTGTTTTGTCCTTCTTCCCCGCAAAGATAGGACCAAACTTAGTGTCCGGTCTGTCCTCTGTCTTTTTGGGTTATAGTCCTACTCAAAAAGGCTATCGTTGTTACGACCCTGTTTCCCATCGTCTTTATGTCTCCCGTCATGTTTCTTTTCTCGAATGTCTGCCTTACTTTCAGCTTCCTTCTGTCACTGCTCTAGTTTCCAAAGAGGATTTGGTTCACATTGACCCATTTCCTTCTGAGGTACCGTCTGATGAGTACATCTCCACAGTTCCTCTTGAGCTTGTTTCATCTTCTCCTCCTGCTTCACCGCTGGCTATTTCTCCTCCTTCAGTTTCTTCTCCTCCTCCGTTGTTAGTTTATTCTCGTCGTAAGGCTCCTCCTCCACCAGTTGTCTCCACCTCTACTGCTGATTCTCCTGCTTCTGACGACTCTGATCCTACTGCACACCGATATCCTCCTCGAGCACGTCATCCTCCAAACAGGTTGGGTTGGTCTAATACTTGTTTTTCTGTTTCCTATCGTACTTTTTTGTCTGCTATTCACTCTTTTGTAGAACCTCAGTCTTACAAGGAAGCCTGTCAAGATCCTCATTGGGTTCAAGCTATGGAGGATGAGTTGTCTGCTTTACAGAAAACCAGTACTTGGGAGTTGGTTCCTTTACCTGCTGGTAAGAACCTGGTTGGTTGCAAATGGGTTTACAAAGTCAAGACTCATTCTGATGGCTCTCTTGAGCGTTACAAAGCTCGTCTGGTTGCCAAAGGTTTCTCTCAGGAGTATGGTATTGATTATGAGGAGACATTTGCTCCTGTTGCCAAAATGACTACTGTCCGTACTTTGATCTCTGTCGCTGCTGTTCGTTCTTGGCCTCTTTATCAGATGGATGTTAAGAATGCTTTTCTTAATGGCCATCTCACTGAGGAGGTTTACATGCGTCCTCCTCCTGGCCTTCGCCATCCCTTTGGACAGGTTTGTCGTCTTCCACGTGCTCTGTATGGTCTGAAACAGTCTCCTCGTGCTTGGTATGATCGATTTCAGATTGCTGTTACCAAGCTTGGGTTTCATCCTTCTGCTTCCGACTCTGCTTTATTTCTGCGACATACCTCGGTTGGTTTTGTTGCTCTCTTGCTCTATGTGGATGATATGATCATCACTGGCTCGGACTCTTCTGCTATCTCTGAGGCCAAGCAGCATCTCTTCCGCACCTTCGAAATGAAGGATCTGGGTCCATTACGTTATTTTCTTGATATTGAGGTTGCTTCTTCTCCCAAGGACTATTTCCTGTCTCAGGCTAAGTATGCTAATGAAGTTATTCATCGTGCTGGTCTTACTGATACTAAGGTTTCTGATACACCTATTGAGCTTAATGTAAAGCTTAACTCTACTGATGGTGTCCCTCTGGATGATCCCACTTTATATCGCGAGCTTGTGGGTTGTTTAGTTTATCTGACTGTCACTCGTCCTGACCTTACTTATGCTGTTCATGTGGTTAGTCAGTTTGTTTCTGCTCCTCGCTCTACCCATTGGGCTACTTTGGTTCGCGTTCTTCGCTATCTCAGAGGTACTATCTTGCAGGGCTTATTGTTGTCCTCTACTTCCTCTTTGGACTTGGTGGCCTATGCTGACTTTGATTGGGCTGGTGATGTTACTAATCGTAAGTCTACGTCTGGTTTCTATATGTTTCTTGGAGATTCCTTAATCTCTTGGAAAAGCAAGAAACAATCAGTCGTTGCTCGCTCTACTGCCGAAGCTGAGTATCGTGCTATGGCTCATGCCACTGCTGAGATTGTTTGGCTTCGTTGTCTCTTGTCTGATTTGGGTGTCTCTCAGTCTTCTCCGACCTCTCTCTATTGTGACAATCGCAGTGCTGTTCAGATTGCCCACATTACTGTCTTTCATGAGCGGACGAAACATATTGAGATTGATTGTCACTTTATTCGCCAACATCTGCAGTCTGCCTCTATCTCGCTTCCTTTCATCCCTTCGGCTTTGCAACTTGCGGACTTCTTCACCAAGACTCACACTACCGCTCGGTTTCAGTTTCTTCTTAGCAAACTCTCAGTATTTTCTGCTAAAACACCTTGAGTTTGAGCGGGGGTGTGAGAATATATTGTGTATTTTCTATTACAGTCCTATTAGAGGTATGATTGTGTTAGAGTCCTATTAGAGGCATAATTGTATTCTCCCTTTTGGTTTAGGATTTAGGGCTATATAATCTAAGGTCTGATTGTAATCATTCACACATTGAATATATGAGATATAGAAAGCTATTCAGAAATCTTACACTAATAGTTAGTTCACCTTCTATGTTCTCAACCACTGGTGATGAGCCAGGAACTGATACAGACTTAGGAATCCCTTCACACCAAGGCTTCCCCTGAAGGGAGGACTGGGACCCCGAGGAGGACTGTGATAAGAATTAGGATTGTGACCATAGTTCTAAATCGCGGTATCGGGTAACGCAACGGTATTGATCGCGGAGTATCAGTATCGGTAGTATCGACCGGTACGCATTGGAAATCGGGCATTGCGGCCGTAAAATTTCAAAAATCATTAGCAATCCCTCTAAAACTCAATTTTATGCATTTTTTTTTTACTCTTTTAGCCTTAATTTATCACATTTTAATCAAAACTATAATGGAAGTCAGTCAAGCAGATTCGATGCATGAGCCTAATTATACACTGCTACCACTTAATTTATTGGTTTTAATAGGTCCATGAACAGTGAGTCTAATAAATCAACTTAAAGGAATGAACAAGTGAAATAAGTATGAAACATACTCTACAGGTACATTGCCGAGAAAAAAATAAATATATATATTAATATTTGAACAATCATAAATATATATATATATTAATATATCTCCTATCCCATACCATAATATAACCACAAAATGCAGAACAGTGGCTTAAATAGCAACTACGAAATAGAAAAAAAAAGAAAAGAAAAAAAACACAAATATATAAACAGGACAAGAAGAAGAAGAAAACAGAGCATGATAACAAACCTTCAAACAGAAGCTTGAAAGCAATGCCACTAGGAGATGGGTTTGGGTTCGATTCGATGCTTCTCCCTGCAACACTTTACAAGATCGATGCCACTGGGAGATGGATTTGGGTTTGATTGAGGATTTGGGTTTGGCTTTTGCAGGAGGTTCTCTGCTCCAATTTCAGCCGTACCGGCGATGGCAAACCTGTATCGGAGCTGTATCGCTCATGTATCGGATTCAGGCCAATACGTACCGAGAATCGGCCACTACGACTGCGAATTTCATTCTCACCGATATACCGGCCCATATTCGAATCGGCACTCCAATTTTCTGTTACAAACCGGCCGGTACGGTACGTACCGGCCGATTTTTAGAACTATGACTGTGACTCAAAGAATGTAACATCTATGGAGACAAACCACTTACGAGCTGGAGGATGATAACACTTATAACCCTTTTGAGTAGGAGAGTAACCCAGAAAGACACACTTCAGAGAGCGGGGATCAAATTTACCATGAGAAGAAACATGATTGTGGACAAAACAAATACACCCAAAGACTTTATGGGGAATAGAGAACACAGACTCAGAACCTAAGAAAACCTGGAGAGGAGATTTTTTGTGTAACACTTGGGTTAGGAGACGGTTGATGAGGTAAGCAGCAGTGAGAACTGCATCCCCCCAGTAAGACCGAGGCACATCCATAGAAAAAGACAGGTAACAAGCTATATCAAGAAGATGACGATTCTTGCGTTCCGCAATCCCATTTTGTTGAGGAGTGTTGGTGCAAGAAGTCTGTTGAATAATGCCATGGGTGGAAAAATAGCTTGCTAGACCAGAATCAATATACTTACCCCCATTATCAGAATGCAATATTTTGACAATCACCCCAAATTGAGTACATATCATTTTATGGAAATTACGAAACACAGAAAAAACCTCACTTTTGTCTTTTATAAGATACACCCAAGTAGTACGAGAAAAATCATCGATAAAAGTAACAAACCATCTATGACCTTTTAAAGACATAACACGAGATGGACCCCAAACATCAGAGTGAATTAAAGAAAAAGGTACTAAACTTTTATTAAAACGTGGAGCAAAAGAAACTCTGTGTTGTTTTCCAAGTTGACAAGACTCACAATGAAATTCAGAGATATTATTGTTTGTAAAAACAGAAGGAAATAAATACTTAAGTAATAGAAATGATGGGTGCCCAAGAGGCTGATGTCACAGCCATAGGTCTTCCTTAGTGGTAGGAAACTTGATGGAATGAAGTGCCAGCTTGTCCGCCTAATCCAGGATATAGAGACCACGTTCTACTCTACCATTGCCAATCGTCTTCCTCGTGATAAAGTCCTGAAACAGACAATGATCAGGAAAGAAAGTCACACTACAATTTAAGTCATGAGTAAGATGACTCAATGATAAAAGATTAACAGAGAAATTGAAAATATGCAAAATAGAAGATAATGGTAGAGAAGGAGTGGCATGGATTAAACCTTTCCCAGAAACAGAAGAAACAGTACCATCAGTAATCCTGACTTTGTCCTGACCTGAAGAAGACTTATATTCCGAGAACAGATCAGAAGACCTAGACATATGATCTGAGGCACCAGAATCAATAATCTAAGGTAAAGATGGGAAGGATGTACCGGATGGAGTAGTAGAAGAGCAACAATCCAATAGGTGGTGCAAAGCATCCTCTAACTCAGAAGAAGACAATCCAGATATATCACCACTAGGAGCAGCAATTGAAGAGGCGTCGGGAGTATCCACTATACTAGTATGATGTGCACATGGATTAAACCTGCGTCCTCGAGACTGTCCAGAGCGCCCCCCACGACTACTAGAATGGTTGCCGTGACCACCAGAAGGAACCCCATAAAGCTGGAAATTTGTGTTAATGTATATAATAAGATAGTGGCATGTATATAATATGATAGTGGTAGATAGTGGCCTCATGGCCAACAAGCTAGTTGTATGCTTGGCCTCATGGCCTTATGTTTTGTATGCTTGGCCTCATGGCCTCATGTTTTGTATGCTTGGCCTCATGGCCTCATGTTTTGTTTAAATAATTAGGTTAGTATAATAATTAGTATGCTTTTCTCTTTTGGCTTGTAAGTTTGTAATATCTCCTATATAAGGAGTGTCATTTGGTCTTGTAAGATAAGAAGTTTTGAATATAACAAGCAATATATTCCTTCTTCCTCATATTTTCTGAGTTCTTCTTCCTCATATTTTTTAAGTTGGTATCAGAGCAACAAAAAATTAAAGCAGCCCTAAAACCGTCATAGCCATGTCGGTTGAAATTTCTGCTTTAATTAGCGATGCTGCGGCCAACAAGGCTGCAAATTACCAGCGCAGGTTTGATGATAAGCCACGGGTCTGGTGTGATTTTTGCAACAAGCCTCGCCATACACGCGAAACATGTTGGAAGATCCATGGCAAACCTGTCAACTGGAAAAGCAGCAAACAAGGAGAGAAGAATCGTGGCTTTCCTATTGCTAATGAAGCCGATTCAGGTCCCTTCAACAAAGAGCAGATTGATCAACTCTTAAAGCTGATAAAATCCAACTCCTCATCCGGTACTCCTAGTGATTTTTTGGCACAAACAGGTAGAAATTCTAAAGCCTTCTCTTGCCTAAACTTCTCTCCGTGGATCATAGATTCCGGTGCCTCCGATCACATGACTAGTTTTTCCCATTTATTTAGTACCTATTTCCCTTGTTCTGGTCATGACAAAATCAGAATAGCCGATGGTAGTCTTTCACCTATTGCAGGAAAAGGATTTATTAAACTAACTGAGAAAATTAATCTCAATGCTGTTCTTCACGTCCCCAACTTAGCCTGTAACCTTTTGTCTGTCAGTAAACTATCTAAGGATTCTAATTGTCGTGTTACATTTTTTGAATCCCATTGTGAATTTAAGGACCAGAACTCGGGGATGATGATTGGGCGTGCTAGGATGCTTGAAGGTCTTTACTACTTTGATGAAGTACCTGTTAGTAATAAAAAAGCTCAGAGCTTTAATAGTACTAGTTCAATCCCTGTTCGAGAAAAAATAATGCTATGGCACTATAGGCTAGGACATCCTAGTTTTCTTTATCTGAAACATTTATTTCCAGAATTATTTAAAGGGATTGATTGTTCTTCTTTTCATTGTGAAAGTTGCATTTTTGCAAAATCTCATCGCTCTACTTATTTGCCAAAACCTTACCATGCTTCCAAACCTTTTTATTTGATTCATAGTGATGTTTGGGGCCCTTCTAAAATCACTACTCTTTCTGGTAAAAGATGGTTTGTTACATTTATTGATGACCATACCCGCTTATGTTGGATTTATTTGATGAATAAAAAATCTGACGTGAAAAATTTATTCACAAATTTTTACAATATGATTGAAAACCAATTTCAAACCAAAATTGGTATTTTACATTCTGATAATGGAACAGAATATTTCAATGAGCAGTTGGGTGAGTTTTTGACAAAAAAGGGAATTTTTCATCAATCTACATGTCGGGATACCCCTCAACAAAATGGCATTGCAGAACGAAAAAATAAACATTTACTTGAAGTAGCACGTGCTATAATGTTTTACATGCATGTTCCTAAATATTTATGGGGTGAAGCAATTTTAACAGCCTCTTATTTGATAAACAGGATGCCTACAAAGGTGTTAACATACAAAACACCTTTTGATTGTCTCAAAACTTTTTATCCTGACACGAGGTTGTTTTCTGAGTTACCGGCCAAAGTTTTTGGATGTACTGCCTATGTTCATGTTCCCAGTCAATTTCGTTCAAAACTTGACCCCCGTGCTATAAAATGTGTTTTTTTGGGTTATTCCTCAAACAAAAAGGGGTATAAGTGTTTCGATTCTCAAACCAAGAAATTTCATGTGAGTATGGATGTGTCATTTGTGGAAACAAAATCCTATTTCCCCAACACTTCTCTTCAGGGGGAGACAAGTGGAGTAGAAAACAATTTTTGGGATATTTCTATCCCGCTCCCCAATGTCATTTATCCTACACAACAACCACATCTGTCTGATAATGATCACTTAGGAGAACCAAGTTCTATGGTGCCTAGTCAAGAAGATTCTTGTTTAGGGGGAGAAGCTATACAAAATGATCTAAATTCTGAGCTTCAGGTTTATACTAGGAAGCGATTTCATCTGAGGAATAATGACCCGAATGTCCATCCTAATGACCCGAATGTCCACCCGAGTTCTGACATTGAAATTTTAGGTAATCCTATTCCTTCTATTTCCGACCTTGATGTTCCTATAGCAATTAGGAAAGGTGTCCGAAATTGCATTAAACATCCTATTGCAAATTACCTCTCCTATCAAAGACTGTCTAAAAACCATAGAGCTTTCACATCTAGGATTTCACACTTGTTTGTTCCAAGGAATATACAGGAAGCATTGGATGATCCGAATTGGAAATTAGCAGTCATGGAGGAGATGAATGCTTTAAGGAGAAGTGGTACTTGGAAGATAGTTGATCTACCCAAAGACAAGAAAACAGTTGGTTGTAAATGGGTGTTTACGATAAAATGTAACGCAGATGGAAGCGTTGAGAGATACAAGGCGAGACTGGTGGCTAAAGGCTTCACTCAAACTTATGGGATCGACTATCAGGAGACGTTTGCTCCTGTTGCTAAAATAAATTCCATCAGAGTACTGTTATCTCTTGCAGTAAATTCAGATTGGCCTCTACATCAACTTGACGTTCAAAATGCATTTCTCAATGGTGATCTTGAAGAGGAGGTGTTCATGAGCCTACCGCCGGGATTTGAGCAGAGACTTGGTAGCGACAAAGTATGCAGATTGAACAAGTCATTATACGGACTCAAACAATCACCAAGAGCGTGGTTTGAACGCTTTGGGAAGGCAGTTATCAGTTGTGGCTTCTCGCAGAGTCAAGCAGATCACACAATATTTTATAAACATTCAAAAGACAGTAAAATTACAATTTTGATTGTTTATGTTGATGACATCATTTTAACTGGTAATGATGAAGCAGAGTTAGCAGCCCTCAAAGAGAAACTCGCAAAAGAATTTCACATTAAGGATCTGGGAGCCCTCAAGTATTTCCTCGGAATGGAATTTGCAAGATCCAAGGAAGGTATATTCGTTAATCAGAGAAAATATGTTCTTGATCTCCTTGGAGAAACAGGTATGCTTGGTTGTAAGATGGTGGAGACTCCGATCGAGCCTAACTTGAAGTTACAAGCTGCTAAGGCTGAAGAAGTCAAAGAGAGGGAACAATATCAGCGACTTGTAGGGAAATTGATTTACTTGTCTCATACGCGGCCTGATATTGCCTTTGCAGTCAGTATGGTAAGTCAGTTCATGCACTCACCAGGGGCAGAGCACTTTGAGGCCGTTTATAAGATCTTAAGATATTTGAAAGGAACTCCAGGGAGAGGCTTACTGTTCAAGAAACATGGACATCTTCAAGTTGACGTATACACAGATGCAGACTGGGCAGGAAGTGTTACAGACAGGAGATCAACATCCGGATACTGCTCCTTTGTAGGTGGGAACCTAGTTACATGGCGGAGTAAAAAACAGAATGTGGTAGCTAGAAGTAGTGCAGAAGCAGAGTTCAGAGCTGTTGCCCATGGAATCTGTGAAGTAATGTGGATTAAAAGAATTCTTGAAGAATTAAAGCTTTCTCACCCGACACCTATGAAGGTCTATTGTGACAACAAAGCAGCTATATCTATAGCTCATAATCCAGTTCTACATGATCGCACAAAACATATAGAAGTGGATAAACATTTCATCAAGGAGAAAATCAATGCTGGCATAATCTGTATGACCTACCTTCCAACAGGTGAACAATTAGCTGATGTGCTAACGAAGGGACTACACAAGAAGCAATTTGATAAGCTGACTAGCAAGCTGGCTATGGAAGATATCTTCAAACCAGCTTGAGGGGGAGTGCTGGAAATTTGTGTTAATGTATATAATAAGATAGTGGCATGTATATAATATGATAGTGGTAGATAGTGGCCTCATGGCCAACAAGCTAGTTGTATGCTTGGCCTCATGGCCTCATGTTTTGTATGCTTGGCCTCATGGCCTCATGTTTTGCTTAAATAATTAGGTTAGTATAATAATTAGTATGCTTTTCTTTTTTTGTAAGTTTGTAATATCTCCTATATAAGGAGTGTCATTTGGTCTTGTAAGATAAGAAGTTTTTGAATATAACAAGCAATATATTCCTTCTTCCTCATATTTTCTGAGTTCTTCTTCCTCATATTTTCTAAGTCTTTAAATTCCAATTCTTCTTTTGTATCTTGAAGAAAATCTTCTCACTACAACAAGCAAGCAAAAAAGGGCACAATGACATGGAACTTTAAGATACCACAAAGTCCTCTTTCAAGGTGCTTCCAAGGCTGAAATCAAGTTAATCAAGCTTCTCAAATAAAGACATCTGGAGAAGAGAAATCTCAGCTAAAAAGGGTAACTTTCTTCATATCACTTCAGCAGACAAAGGCCTGTAAGTATGTCATCTAATAAGCTGTACTTCAATCTCACCAAACAGATGTTCCACTCAATCAGTTACCCACTTGACAGTTTTATTTTATTTTATTTTTACGAGTAGCATGATCAATGTTGTTTCAGTAGCATATTGCTACAGTATTAAGTTGAAGAATTTACCAAAAGGTTGGCCTTGCTATAGCCCTTACATTTTATAGGCTAGAGTTTTGATCCTGGTTGCAGCTTTCATACAAAGCCATAAGAATCTATGGAATCGGGGCAATGTAAATAAACTACATCTGACAATATTTTAAATTATCTGAGTTTGTGAACAAAGTTGAGTAAGCTAGAGAGAGAAAGAGAGAAGTGTGACCTTTGAGTAATACCAAATTATGGCTGTTAGTTTACCAGGACAAACATCGAAGATGGAGCAGCTTATAGAAACCATTGATATTTTTTGAACTTACCATAGACAATGTCATGCCTTCAAGAGCTTCACTGTGAAGAAAGACATCAAAGAAATTCATGGGTTCTCCCCCAAGATCAGGGTCATAATACAAAACCTGTCAACGGATAAATAAAGAAACAAAAAGCTACTCAAACAGAATAAGAAGAAAAAAATAGTATAGAATAATTTTCAAGTTTGATAAGCACTAGGAACTGTTATTAAGCATGTAGAAAATGACAGAAAGAAAAGCCAAGCCATTTTTGGCATTTATACACTGAGGTAAGGAGCCTGTCTCTAGTATAAAATAAAGACAGCCATAGTTACGTAACTTCTACCATCAATACACAGATTGAACTAAAGCTTAAGTAGAATTTTCAAATTATCTGAGGCACTCACGCTTTTGATAAAAGTTTTTTTTTTTTTGATCAGCCGCTTTTGATAAAAGTTGACAGAATTTATAGTATTATGTGCTTGCTGATGCTGACAAAGTGTGTCATAACTTCATAAGATGCAGTATGCTTAACAATAATATATTAGTTTAAAAGTGTAAGAATGTGAAACAGAAGTAATTTAGTCACTTACTCACCGAAGTAGGCTTTCTCGGAGAATCCTTTGATTCATCAGATATAGGAAGCTGCTCAGAGTTCTTTCCACTAATCTCAGCAGAATCTCCAGATATTCTTTCAACCTCTTTAAGTGCAACCAGCCACCTTCTTAGTAACTGAACTCTTTCTATCCCTCTGCAAGAAACGGAAAGTTCTTCCAATCTCTTGACGGCTTGCTTCAAGCTTTTGAGACTCCGAGATGACTGCAATGGCATGCAGTTTTTGTCAAAACAATGGTACTAAATAAGCAACCAGTGTTATTAAAAGCGATAAGCGCACCAAGGCGCCAAGGTCTCTTGGGGCCTTAGGCGCAAGGCGCAAGGCGAGGCGCAGGCTTTATCGAAGTAAAGCGCACAATGACAAGTTAAAATAATATACTTTAATATGAGACATATAAGCAAATAACTAACTGGTATAACATAAACAAAATGCAATATTGAACATTTAAAAAAATAAATACCAACAAATATCACTATTTTAGTTGAACCATTAATTTTAGTATATTTTAGTTGAATTGAACCATAAAAAATTAATCATAGAAGTAAAGAAATTAAATAATTAAGCTTCTGGTTTTTAGAAATTTTTTTATAAATATTTTTTATAATACACATTAATTATTTTATTTATTTATTATATTTTTTAAATAATATGTTATTGTTAATTTATTTTTGTTATTTTTAATTGATATATATATTATAAATAAAAAAATATAACAAATAAGGAATAATAAAATATGTTAAAATAAATAATAAAAAATTAGATGATTTATTTTATAAATTTTATTAAATTTTTTTTATTATATGATTTAATTAGATTTATTATATAACAAATTATATTATTTATTATATAACAAATTATATTATAATTATATTATTTAAATATAACAAATTATATTATAATTATATTATTTATTATATAACAAATTTGAGTTATTATATTATTTATTATATTATAATTACTAATTATAATTATATTATTATAATTATATTATTTATTATATAACAAATTTGAGTTATTATATTATTTATTATATTATAATTACTAATTATAATTATATTATATTATATTAGAATTACGTTATATTATAATAGCACAAATGTTACAAACAGAGAATCAGAGAGACAGAAGAGGAGATCGCGAAGACGACGACGAAGAAGAGGAGATCGCGAAGAGAGAGAGAGAGAGAGAGAGAGAAGAAGAAGAGGCGAAGACGACGACGAAGAAGAAGAAGAAGAAGAAGAAGAAGAAGAAGAAGATCGCGAGGAGATGCTGAAGAAGAGAAGACAGAGAGACAGAAGAGGAGATCGAGAGAGATGAAGACAGAGAGTGAAGAGGAGATCGTGACCCATGCCCTAACAGATCGAAGACAGAGAGTCCGATCCGAGAATCCCATGCCCTAAACCAGCGAATCCATGATCGACGGCAAGACAGGTTCCTCTCTCTCTCTCTCTCTACGATCCATGGTGGTCCAATCTGTATGAAAAAAAAAAAGCCCTCAAGGCCTGCGCCTTGGGCTTGACTGAGCCTAGCTCGAAGCGTGCGCTTTAAGCGCGCCTTAGTGACATCGCCTCGCCTTGACCACTGCAAGGCGCAAGGGTGGGGCATGGCTGGGCTTTGCGCCTAGGCGCGCGCCTAGGCGCGCTTTTAATAACACTGTAAGCAACCCAATATGAAAGATGCAAAATGCAAGTATCTGATATGATCTACAACCAAACAAAATTGATGATTTATATAACAGGATCCCAATGCTTTTAGTTGAATCTATTAATCTAAGATTTATCTTATTATTATATGTTGCAGTTTATATGTCATAGGCTTTTGCTGTTTTGTACTATTTCCCATAAGGGTCTGTTTGTCTAGTTTTGAATTTTGAATCTTTTGATTAGTTGTTCATGAGTTTTCAGACATGACAGTATGCCACTCAGGTTTAGTGGTTTTGCTAGCCTATCCACCTGCAAGTTACATTTTCATTCATTTTTTTTAAAATTCTACTTAACGAAAGTTTAAAAAAATAGGGGAAATTACTTATCAGTTGTACTATCAGGCCCTGTTTCTTTTCCGTTGTAGCAATCCACTCCAGACTCCTAGTGATGAACAGTGAACATAAATCATGTTTGTTTGGTTTATGGGGCTCTGGAATGAAAGGCCTTGGGCGAGGGTATTAACAGTCTGGGTTGGGAGATGGTATTAGAAAATAATCCGTTCGGCTTAAAGTGTTACCGGTCGTCCGCCCGGACTTCCAGCCGGTCAACTGCAAGTTTTTTTTTTTTTTTTTTATATGTTGGGCATTTTTTTCCAACATTAATGTTTAATGATTTTGTTTTTTTTGTTAAGTAAAAATCATAATTTAATTTTTTTTATTATTTTCTAGTTATTTAATTTAACAATTCCTATAATAACAACTATCATCAAAACAAACACAATTTTACAAATCCTCTCACTATCAATCCCCTCCTCACTAACAATCCACTCACTAACAATCCCCTCCTCACTAACAATCCCCTCACTATCAATCTCCTCCATTCTACCTCTGAAAACAAATGGACCCTCAAAAAATTTATTACAAAATCATAAAAAAGTTTATGACTTTAATTATTAATGTGTATATAGTTTACCACTTATCTGTCATTTTTTTTAAAAGCTTACACAGAATTGAAATTCCCCCCCAAAAATAAAAGCTTCATTTCTTTTCGTTCTTTTACATTCATAATATAAATCAAATTATATTGTTTTTAAGCTATTCCCCAGCCCATTGAAACTCCATAACTAGGTTATATCTTTAAAGTTTTAAACTCAAAAGAAATTGTAGCAACAGCTTAAAAATTGGGTCAAAGAGCTCTAAAAATACAAGCTTGAGCAGAGACTTAAACCATCAGTTTTTGGATTTTAGGTTTTTTTTATTAGGGCAAACTATTTTGATACCAATGTTGAATCACATAAATAATAACACGCATACACATCTATAGATACACATTCATAAAACCAATATAGAGCTCCCTATTAGATATTCATAAAAATTGTTTCATAAATAGCTACATTCTGGTCAATTTATGCAGATCATGAAACAATTCCACTTATCTTTTCAGAAATGTTTAGCAATACTGGTCAATCAAATTGTAATCAAAACAGAGTATAAATTAAAAAGTCAAAGGCACAAGATAATTATTTGAATTGTAGAGACAGAGAGAGAATACAATGCGATCTTGTAAAATCTTAGCGCCCTCGGCGACGGCTTGACCGGCATGTTGAACGACCGAATCGGCATAGTTACGGACGGTGCGAGTGAGATTGTTGTTGCCGCCAACTTCGACAGCTCTGTGCACTGCGGACCTTAGCCACGACATCACCCACCACCACCTCCTCCTCCTCCTCCTCCTCCTCCTCTCTTCTTCACCCCAAATTCTAGAGAGATAAATATGATATATATATATAGAGAGAGAGAGAGATGTATATATAATGTATACACAGGTTGATTGTGTTGTTTGAATCAGAGAAATGTATGTATGAGGTGATGTTGATGGAATTGAGAGAGAGAGAGAGTGGAAATGGCGAGGGTGGAGAGAGGGGGTCAATGGTTTCGTATTCCCAGTGAACGTTCGTTACGAGTCTGTCGCCGTTCATTTCGCTTTTTTTGATTTGCTAGTTTTACCATATTGCCCTTGGGGACTGATTGCGCGGGAATTACACTCCGTTTGGTTTGCCCATTTTTTTTTTGATGGAAAGGGAATAACAAATCACCTTTTCCTTGTTTGATTCCTAAGAAAGAAAAAGAAAAAGAAAAAAAAAGGGAAAAATTACAGCACAATGGTTATAATTACAAATTCATGACAAAACTTATGAATTTAATTATTTTTTATCACTTATTTGAAATTATTTTTAAAAACATACCTGACTAGTAATTGTACGGGAAAGAAATACACCTTCTCGTATAATTCTGTTGATCAAGTCTGCACTCCTCCGTACGTCGTCGTTCTACTACCTGAAAACACAAACGTGAGCTAGCCGGCGGGTGTGTGCCGGAAACCTCTCCGATACCTAAGTCAGCCAACAAGACAAATAGGCAAAAGCTCTACGTATTCAGAGAGAAAAGTTGCATTACCTCTCCGTAGGTGATATTTGTGAGCTTTTATAGGTTCCGTGGGGCACAATCCTGGTAGGACTTTTACTTCTCCATGCAGAGTCCTACTAGAACTCATACTTCTGAAGGATAATGCTTATCCTTCAACACCCCCCCTCACTGCTTAAACCAAGTGAGATGGTTTTTCCATGGCCGAACTACAATACAACCGAAATAACACTGCCATACTATACAGGCAGGTATGGCCGATCTAACTAATAGTTCGGTTCTTCCCTTCCTTGCTTCTATCCCAGCTGCGAATGCTAAGACCGAGCTATCCATAGAAATGTCAAGCCGAACTAACTCAAACAGTCCTGACGAAGGTTTTCTCATACTCCGGTTAAAGGAGATGACCGGGCTAACCCGTAACACGCCGCAACCGAGCTACCCCGTGCCCATCTGACAACCGAACTAACCGTAGTACTCCTTTTGACCGGACTAACCATAGTACTCCTTTTGACCAGTGTATCCACTATCTTTCGTATTTGGACCTATCTCAGCCCAACACCCAACTCGGTCCAATTTATATATATAAATTACCCCTCTCAATTGCCCCTTAATTCCATCTGCGCAGCATGATAGGGATTACCTGTATATAAACCGGGCTAAAGTTTTTAACCATTCCAGCCGAGCTAAAATAACCCTTTAGCTTTTCCAGCCGAACTAAAACTCCGGAGCCAAGCTACATTTAAGCCGAGCTATCGTTATCTGGTCCACACGTCCCTTCAGTCACAGAAACTGAATCGTTCAGTATTCCAAGGACACGTGGCAGGCTCTTATTGGCTATCCACAGCTGTAACGCTGCCCTCGTACTTCGCAATTTTTGAACAGTTCCCGCCTTTTCCTTCCTACCAAAACAAAGACCCTTCATTTCATCTGGATCAAATACTTACACTATTCACTTTTTCTACTCTCTCTCTCTTGCTCTATTGCCTTTCAACGTTTGCAACTGTGAATCTTGTTTCGTGTTCTTCATCACTGCCGTTGCTTCCATCTCCAGCTCTTCTGCTTCTTTATCTGGTAAGTTTTGCACATCCATCTTGTTTTCCTTGTTGTCGTACTTTGTTGTGCGTGTTCTTACAAAACACATTTTGCTTTATTTCTTCTGGAAACACCATGTTAGAACCTCTGGTATTCATGAAACAATCTGTAGAACACTCTTCGATCCAAAATCACACACAACCGAACTAGTAAACTGTTTGTAGTCTAATATACAACCGAACTGCCACTCGTATTAGTAGTTTTAACAAATCAAACTATCTCCTGTTTGCCTTTAGCCGAGATAAATGCACCGAACTAAGGTTGAACTTAGCACACTAGAAATCTTGGTCATCAACCGAGCTAAGCCTTCGGGGCTAAGCCAGCTTTCTTAGTTTCTAACCGAACTCAGAAAGCTGCCCCTATAGGGTTAACCGAAGTAACAAACCCGTAGATCAAACCGAGATAACCAACCACTCGCTCAAACCGAGCTACCAAGCACCTTGCTAGAACCGATATAGAACCTGTAGCATACCACACAGCCGAAGTAGGAATTTTATCTTTGCTTTGATTTTGTAGCACGGTCAAGGATCTGTGCTTAACACCTTGTTTTTCCACTTTGCAGACTTAGGTCGCCCAGGCACTCCTCTGCGCACTCAACCGAGCTACTGAGCACATTCTTTTGACCGAGATAATTTATTTGTAATTTATACAATAAATGGGAAAGTATAGGTTTTTGGTAGAAACCCCAGGAGGCCTAGCCGAATTCCGAAGGGAGTACAACATCCCTGATGACGTCCAACTTATATTGGCCAAAAAAGATGTAACTCCGTGGGGAAATGAAGGCTTCGTCCCCTTCAACCCTCCTTTCAATTATAGAAACCGGATTAAGATTTCCAGTCCAGCCACTAATTTGCGAATTCCTTAGACAAACACGACTATACCCAACCCAACTCTCCACCAATTCATACCGTATCATAATGGGAGTAGCCGCACTAAACCAACAAGAAGGACTCAACCTCGGTCTAGCCTAAATATTCCACCAATACTCCATAGGTTCCAAAGAAGAGGGCTGGGTTTATTATTTAAGAATACGCCGCAACTGAGAGAAAATAATAAAAGATACGCCGGACAAAGACTTGAATAACGATGATTTCTTCTGGGTGTCTGGGAATTATGAAGATCACCAAGCCCAGATTCCTGGCCGAAGAATAAACTGGAAACAAGGAGAACCCGGTATAACTACTTCGGTTTTCTCTTGTGCCTTTCTTTGATTTCGGCTTCCATTCTGAACCGAGCTAACAATTAGAATTTTTCTTTGCAGACTCAGCTTACTTTCATTCATTGTACAGCTACCCCAACCTCAATACCCTCCGCGCCGCACTATGGGTTAAAGAAAGATATTGGGCCAAACTTCTAAATTTCGAACCGACCTACAGATACAGCGGTTGCCGAAAAGCGAGAGTGACCGACTTTCTCCTAGAGGACACCCCAGAACCGGACCCATCCCTGCCCCAGATCAACCTAGTGCCTTTAACCGCCGAACAAGAGATGGCAAAAAGGAGCAGGCTGAAGGCCCTCTTAACCGTAACAAATCCAGCCGATGTACCACCAACTAGGCAGACCACTGAGACCGTGGTAGCACTCCCATCTCAACGGCCCTCTTCATCTCATCCAAGCAAGCGTGCCCGGACTAGCCAAACCGAGCAACGAATTGTTGATGAGGACGAGACCGTTCTGCCACCAAGCCCTCAACGAAATGCTCAACCGGAGCATTCTGACCGAGCTGCCACCACGAAATGGGTTCCCAACCTTTCCTTCCAGAACCGAGATATACTGGAGTCTGATTCGGTGGTTGCCGAAAAGGATCACTTGATGGCTTTCAATCTAGCTAAGAGTGTTTGTCTTCCCAAAGACATGGAACACCACCAAAAGCAGTTAAACACCGAGCTGAAGGCAATCCGATCTTCAACTAAGTCCATGATCCTAGTAAGTAGCACTGTCATTTTTTTATCTATTTTTTCCAACTCTCACTTCGGCTGAGAAGAAAATTACTATTCTCTTGCAGGCCATTCAGAAAAACCATATCACACACAGGAAAGTGCTGGAGCTTAGAAGAAATACGAGGCAGGCCATGGCAGAAGCCGAAGCAAAATCGGCCGAGCTAGAGGAGGCCAAAAAGCAATTGGCCGAGCTACAATCTGAGAACGGCCGACTGACCGAACTGGTTAGTTCGGCCGAAGCCGAAAAGCAAAAGGTTGCCATTGAGACAAAGGACAAGTACCTGCGCCTGCTGGTGAAGATTGAAAAGAAAAAAGATACCGAGATAGCCCAACTAAAGGAGGGCATGAAAGCTGCCGAAAAGCGAGGTTTCAAGAATGCGGAGGACGCTTATACCCAGCAGTGCGAAGCTGCCAAGGATCTTTTCTTCAAGTGTGGCTGGAGGAGTGCGGTGGAGTAGCTCTGCTGTGGGCCTGAAACCGAGGTCTATAATGCTCCTAAGTATTCTATTCCGGCTTCATTGGCGCAGTACTCTGCCGATCTTCAAAAGCAATTTCTCGAAGGCTCAGGCTCTGATGATGATGATGAAGATGAAGACGAGCCAACTGACACTCCGGTCATCAACGAGCAAGCCAACGATTAATCAGATTGGCTGGAGCCAGCAGTTGAAGACCTAACTGATGAGTTGCCGACTGATACCGTGCTAACAGTTGATACCGAGGTCCAAGCTGAAACCGAGCTCCCACCTCAAACCGGACTTCGAGCAGATGCTGGCGTTGGCTTTGATGCCGAAATTGATGATCTCTTCAACTGATTTTCATTTTTCTCTGTTCTTTGTTTTAGAAAAACAAACTTGTAACCGGGCTGAGTCCCCTGTTCTGTAATGAAGACCCTTTTGATCTTGTTAGTGAAAGTTTTCTTTTGTGCTGAACTCTTATTCCAGTTTTGATTTGTGTGCTTGCACTTGCCTTGCTTACTATTACTCCAACTGCTATTTTGGTTTACTTTCTTGCAATATTTTCAACCGGGATACCGTACTCCGGTTTTGGTTGGTTAACCTGACTTACTAGCCAACCACTCTTTGGCCGACATAATTACTCCGGCTGAAGAGTAACTAAAATTGGGCCTATCCAGCCAACCGCTCTTCAGACTTAAACTTACTTCGGCTGAAGAGTAGCAAGAGTTGGTTTAATCCAGCCAACCGCTCTTCAGCCGTAAACTTACTTCGGCTGAAGAGTAGCAAGAGTTGGTTTAATTCAGCCAACCACTCTTCAGCCGTAAACTTACTTCGGCTGAAGAGTAACAAGAGTTGGTTTAATCCAGCCAACCACTCTTCAGCCGTAAACTTACTTCGGCTGAAGAGTAACAAGAGTTGGTTTAATCCAGCCAACCACTCTTCAGCCTTAAACTTACTTCAGCTGAAGAGTAACAAGAGTTGGTTTAATCCAGCCAACCACTCTTCAGCCGTAAACTTACTTCGGTTGAAGAGTAACAGGAGTTGGTTTAATCCAGCCAACCTCTAAGTTGGTTTTTTCCAGCCAATTTAGAATAAAGTGTTTGGTTATTTCCGACCAAACGTCCTGCAGCCTGGATCCTTATCCGGGGCTTAGGAAGGGTGTTGGTTTAATCCAACCAACCTCTAAGTTAGTTTTTCCAGCCAACTTAGAATAAAATGTTTGGTTATTCCGACCAAACGTCCTGCAGCCTGGATCCTTATCCTGGGCTTAGGAAGGTTCATAGTTGGTTATTCCGGCCAACTATGTTTTCAATGTTCCTAACTCACTAAAGTTACCTTCTACTGAAAACAATTATGCTGAAAATAATCGACTTGTTTTATTGAGAAAGTAAAAAATTACATGTACTTAAAAGAAAAAAAAAGCTAGAAATAAAACAGCTTGAGATTGGCAATGTTCTATGGCCTAGGAATTGCTTTGCCGTCCTTATCTTCCAAGTGGTATGCCCCTTTGCTTGCTAATCCGACCACTTTGTAAGATCCTTCCCAATTAGGCCCCAACTTGCCATCTCTTGGAACCAAGGTGTTTCCCATTACTTTGTGCAGTACCCAATTTCCAATCTTGAATTGTCTTGGATGTACTGTTTTGTTATACTTTCTGGACAGTTCTTGTTGGTAGGAGGCAATGTGAACTAATGCTTTGTCTCTTCTTTCTTCCGCAAGGTCAAGTTCCAATACTATTGCTTCGCTATTTAAGTCTGGATCAAAGTTCTCGCTCCGAATTGTGGGGAGGCCAACTTCCAGTGGGATTACTGCCTCCATGCCATAAGCTAAGGAGAATGGTGTTTCTCCTGTCGATCGCCGAGGTGTGGTGCGGTAAGCCCATAAAACATGAGGGAGTTCCTCTGCCCACTTGCCTTTTGCTTTCTCTAACCTTTTCTTCAATCCATCCAAAACTACCTTGTTTGATGCCTCCGCCTGACCATTTGCTTGGGGATACGTCGGTGTAGAATTGTAGAACTCTATCTTGTACTCTTGACAAAAGCCTCTGAAAATCTTGCCGTCGAACTGAGTGCCGTTATCTGAGATCAGTTCTTTTGGTATGCCAAACCGAGTGATGATGTTCTGCCAAACAAACTTCTTCACATCTTTTTCCTTGATTGATGCCAAGGCTTCTGCTTCCACCCATTTTGTGAAGTAGTCGGTTGCTGCAAGGAAGAACTTTCTGTTACCTGGTGCTGTTGGAAGTGGTCCCACTATGTCTAAGCCCCACATGGCGAAGGGCCATGGGCTAGTGAGAGGTAAAAGTTCTCTGGCAGGTTGGTGTATTTGATGTGCGAACTTTTGGCATTTTTCGCACTTTTTGACATATTTCTCTGAATCTGCTTGCATGTATGGCCACCAATATCCTTGCGAGATTGCTCTGTATGCTAATGATCTTCCTCCTTGATGGCTGCCGCATACACCCTCATGTATTTCGAACAGGAATGCTTCCACTTTGCTGGGGTGCACACATTTTAGGTAAGGTCCTGAGAACGACTTTTTGTACAATGCCAAGGATGGAGAGAGTCAAAATCGCTGCGATTTTACTCTTATTCTGTTGGCTTCTTTCTTTTCTTCCGGTAATATGCCATCTTTTAGGAACAATATAATGGGGTCCATCCAAGAAAGGCCTAGATCGGCGCAACATACCTCTTCTGCTTCTGGGTCTTCAATGCTTGGTCTAGGCAGGTAGTCGATCAGTAGTGGATGAGGGATGGAGGTATCTGCCATTGAGGCGAAGCCTGCTAGTTCGTCCGCTTTGCTGTTTTCCTCCCTGCCGATCTGTTCTATCCTCACCACTTGAAACTTCTTGATCTCTGTTCTGACCAGCTCTTGGTACTTAGCCATTCTGTCATCCTTTGCTTCGTAGTCGCCAGATATTTGGTTTACCACCAGCTGTGAGTCGCTATAAACCATTAGCTCGGTGGCCTTCATATAGAACGCTGACTTGAGACCTGCAAGAAGCGCTTCATACTCCACTTCGTTGTTTGATGCTGGGAAGCCAAGGTTGATCGCCTGCTCCACTACTAAGCCGTCTGGAGAGATGAGGACTATGCCAAGCCCCGCTCCATACCGGTTGGATGCTCCATCCACGAAGAGCTTCCACATCTCCCCAACGAACAACTTCCAACAAGTGGAGAGATCGGATGATGCCTTGGGGTCTTCCATGTTGCTGGTGTCTTCTTTAAGGTCCATACTTGTTGTCTGCCCCTTGTCGTCAGGTTGTACCAAGTCTTTATTTGGTGAGTCTTGACTTGGTGTAGCATGGTTCGCTTCTTCCTTCTTTGCTTTACTTTGGTCTGCCTTGGGGCTTGACTGAGTAACCAGTACCAGGGGTTGCGTTATTCCGACGTCAACTTCCATCCCTAGTTCGGTTGTTTCAGTCAGGTCGACTGGGCAGATATGATGACTTCCTGGGGTGAATTCTGCGACAAAGTCTGCCAAGGCTTATGCTTTTATTGCGGTTCTGGGTTGGAACTTGATGTCGTATTGCCCTAGCTCAACTGCCCACTTCAAGACTCGCCCAGAGAAGTTAGCCCTTTCAAACAATGCTTTTAATGGGAAGGCTGTGAGGACAACTATAATGTGGGCGTGAAAGTAGTGCAACAACTTTCTTGAGGCCATCATCAAGGCCAATGCCAGTTTTTCCAGTGGCAAATACCTTGTTTCGGCGCTCAGTAGTGTCTTGCTGACGTAATAGATGGGCAGATGTTGGATTCCTTCTGCACGGACCAACACTGCACTGATTGCGTGCTGAGAGACTGCCAGGTCCAGGAAGAGTTCTTCTCCAGGGATTGGGGTTACAAGTAGTGGTGGAGAAGACATGTATTCCTTCAAGCTTTCCAGAGCTCGGTCGCATTCTTCATCCCACTGAAACTTGGCTTTTAGGGCATGAAATAATGGTCGTAGTCTGTCTGATGACTGGCTTATGAACCGATTAAGCGCAGCCGCCATGCCGGTGAGATGCTGTACTTCTTTTGCTGAGTTTGGTCTCTCGAGATCCTGAATTGCCTTGATCTGGGAGGGGTCTGCCTCTATACCCCGGTTGGTCACCAGGAAGCCCAGGAATTTGCCAGATCCTACTCCGAATGCACACTTCGACACGTTGAGGCATAACTTGTGCTTCTTCAGGATTTCAAACATCTCACCTAGGTCCTTGAGATGGTCATTCTCATCTTTGCTCTTGACCACCATATCGTCGATGTAAGCCTCCATTGTTTTACCTAACAATGGTTCAAACATCTTGGTGACCATTCTCTGGAATGTCGCCCCTGCGTTTTTTAGGCCAAAGGGCATGACCTTGTAGCAGTATAGTCCTCTTGGAGTTGTAAAGGATGTGACCTCCTGGTCTGGTTCATGCATGGCGATCTGGTGGTAGCCTCTGTAAGCATCCAGAAAGCTAAGCCGGTTGTGCCCTGCCGTCAAGTCTACCAGTTGATCTATCTGTGGTAGAGGAAAGCTGTCTTTTGGGCACGCCTTGTTGACTGTTTTGTAGTCGACGCAGACTCGCCACTTGCCATTCTTCTTTGGTACTATGACTGTGTTGGAGATCCATCTTGGGTAGTGTACCTCTCTGATTGCTCCTGCCTCCAGCAGGTTTCCTACTTCTTCCGCGCACTATTTCGGCGTGGTGGAGTGCTGATCTGCGCGTGCGCTGAATGATTGGTCTGGCGGATGGGTGGACATTGAGTTGGTGACAAATGAAGTTGGGATCAATGCCTGGCATGTCGTAAGGTGTCCAGGCGAACACTTCGATGTTAGAGGTCAAAAATTCCAAGACTTTTAATCTCTTAGTGCTGGACAACGACGAACCGAGCAAAAAGAACTTATCCGGGTTATTTTCATCTATTCTTATCTCTACCAAGTCCTCCACCGCTTTCTGGCTAGCCGCTTTGCCAACATCTGCGAATAGTTCATTACTCTCAGGTTCTTCCACCGAATGTACATATCCTTTGGCAGCGCGGCTGCCATTCACCTTGACAAAGCACTGCTTCGACATGATCTGGTCTCCATAGACTACTTCTATTACTCCGGTGTCGTTGGGGAACCGCATTACTTGGTGGTAGGATGACGCCACCGATCGCATGGCATGCAGCCATGTTCTACCCAAGATGATGTTGTAAGTGGAGGGGACCTTCAACACCCAGAACTCCACTTGTTTCGTCACACTCCCTGCTCTGACTGGGAGGATTATTTTGCCGACGGGCCATTCTGGCATGGAGTTGAATCCAATCAGGGGAGATACGACAGGTGCCAAGTCTTTATCTTGCAACTTCAATTGTTTAAATGTTTCGTAGTACATTATTTCGCATGAACTATCTTGGTCAATCAGAATCCGCTTGACGTCAAAATCCTTGACTCGGAGAGTGACAACAAGGCATCATTGTGAGGGCAATATATTCTGTCCAAGTCTTTATCCGAGAAAGACATGACGTTCGTGGCTTCTGTCTTTCCCTTCTTGATGGCAAGCTGGGCACTTAGTACCTCCCTTAAGTGTTCAGCCTTCTTGATCGATCCTCTGAGCTCGCACACACGCTCAGGTTCGAAGACTCCATGTATCACATTGATTACGCCTTGAGGTGGAGCGTCGATTGGCATCCCATTGGGGTTATTGTGATCCTGGGGGGCTGGTTGCGCCCCTCCTTCAATATATTTATCCAGGTGGCCTGCCGCCACCAACTCCTCCAGGTGCTGTCTCAACGGCGTGCAATTTTCAGTGCGGTGCCCCTTTTCTTTGTGGAAGGTGCACCGTGATCTTTCGTCATAGTCCTTCTGTGCTTCCCCTAATTTGGCTGGCCATCTGACGAAAGGCTCGTCTCTTATTTCACTCAGAATTCGGTAGATCGGTTTCTTGAAGACCGTGGTTATGGCAGTGCGGAATCTCAGCCATCTCTTATCCTGGTCTTCTTCGTTGTCTCGCCTGCCCCGCCCATTTCTGCTCGGACGGTTTACCGTATTGACCTTTGCTGAGGCCTTTTTCTCTGGCGTTGCGGCTGTGCTAGACTTTGTTTTGGCACGGGCGCCATCCTCTTCCACCCTGATATGCTGGTGCACTCTTTCCATCAGGGCTTCCATGGTGAGAGGTGGCGTCATGGTGATCGAGTCCCTTAGTCTGTTTCCGACTAGAAGTCCTCTTCTGTACTGTGCAATGACTAGATTGGTGGGACAATCCCCAATCTGGTTGAATGTCTCCTAGTAACGACTGTTGTAGGATCATAAGGTTTCCTTCTCGCCCATGTCGATGGAGAGTAACTGGTCGATCTCCACCGGGGTTTTAGTGTTTGTTCGGAACCTTGTTACAAATGCTTCTGCCAATTGCGCCTAGGAGGCTATGCTGCCTTCTGGAAGTTTCTCAAACCAAGTTAAGCCTAGGTCACCTAGGCTTGATGGGAAGAGGATGCACATCAAAGCTTCGTTTCGCCGGTATACAGTCATGACCTGGCGAAAGTGGCTCAAGTGTGAGTAGGGGTCCGTCTTCCCTTCATATGTAGTGAATTTAGGCTATAGGAAGTCCGAGGGTAGAGGCGCGTTCTCAATCGCTGGAACAAACGGCGAAGTCTGCAGCCTTGCTAATGCTTTGTCCGTTGGTTCGTAGGCAGGGCGCGGTATTGGCATTCCAACCTTGACGCTTCCATGCGTCCGAGGAGCCAACCGCTGTAAGGCAGAAACTCTGTGCGGATCGCGTGCCCTGGCGTCTTCCCTCCATCGTGCCTTCTCTTCGAGCACAGTCCGTAAGTCGGATGATCTGGGTAATTCCGTCTGTCTGGATCTTGTTTGGTGCGTATGCGAAGGCTAATAAGTGCTCCCTTCCGTGTAGGACCTCTCAGATCTCGTCCTTTCAGACCTGGAGTGACGAGTTCTGGAAGACCTGGATTGAGTATCGCCTGTCCTGAGGCTTTTACTCTCTACTTGCGAGGGTGTGGTATTCCTACCACGACCTTCCGAGTGACGAGGGGGCGTCTTGTCTGTGCGCCCCTCTCCTGTCGCCACTTCTTTTCCCTTTATCTGGCGCTTTAGAGATTCCATATCCGCCGCCATCCGTCGTATCAATTCGTCTTGTTCCTTGACGCGATCCTCCAAAGCTTGAGGATCAATCCTTCGCCTCTGTCTTTCTGGGCTCCGCAAACGAGAGTGATTGGGGCTGTTAGTCCGACTTCTACCCCTTGTATCCCTCCTGGAATTTTGTCTTTGTGGTTCCAGGTTCGCCATGGGAGTGACCAAGGGTAGACCTTCGCGCCTCGCACCTCCTTCCGGAGTTTGTCCGTCAATGGTGGACTGAGGTATTTCTTCGTTGTTCGCCATCGATTTTTGAGAGAAAAAGCTTGATCAAGAGGTTGTTCTTGTCTAAATTCCCACAGACGGCGCCAATTGTACGGGAAAGAAATACACCTTCTCGTATAATCTTGTTGATCAAGTCTGCACTCCTCTGTACGTCGTCGTTCTACTACCTGAAAACACAAACGTGAGCTAGCCGGCGGGTGTGTGCCGGAAACCTCTCTGATGCCTAAGTCAGCCAACAAGACAAATAGGCAAAAGCTCTACGTATTCAGGGAGAAAAGTTGCATTACCTCTCCGTAGGTGATATTTGTGAGCTTTTATAGGTTCCGTGGGGCACAATCCTGGTAGGACTTTTACTTCTCCATGCAGAGTCCTACTAGGACTCATACTTCTGAAGGATAATGCTTATCCTTCAACATCCCCCTCACTGCTTAAATCAAGTGAGATGGTTTTTCCATGGCCGAACTACAATACAACCGAAATAACACTGCCATACTATACAGGCAGGTATGGCCGATCTAACCAATAGTTCGGTTCTTCCTTTCCTTGCTTCTATCCCGGCTGCGAATGCTAAGACCGAGCTATCCATAGAAGTGTCAAGCCGAACTAACTCAAACAGTCCTGACGAAGGTTTTCTCATACTCCGGTTAAAGGAGATGACCGGGCTAACCCGTAACACGCCGCAATCGAGCTACCCCGTGCCCATCTGACAACCGAACTAACCGTAGTACTCCTTTTGACCGGACTAACCGTAGTACTCCTTTTGACCGGACTAACCGTAGTACTCCTTTTGACCGGTGTATCCACTGTCTTTCGTATTTGGACCTATCTCAGCCCAACACCCAGCTCGGCCCAATTTATATATATAAATTACCCTCTCAGTAATTATCCCAAAAAAAAAATTACAGGGAAAGCATATGAAGAGAAGATAATTTCTTTTGTTATAATGAAAATAGTAGAAAGTGAGAAAAAATACTGATAATAATAATAATAATTTTTCCTAAGTTTACTTAACATTGAAAATGGTGAAAGTTATATTAAAAAAAATTTAATTTTGTTTTACAGTTGATAACTACACTTCTAGTTTCTTGCAAAAAAAAATATATATATAATTAATTTATTATAAAAATAATTATTTATAATTAGAATTCTTATCTTCTTGTAAAATCTTCATCATAATTAAATTCATACAAGAAAATTACTGTTTTACAAATGTTAGTTTTTTCTTTCTTAATTTCTAACCATTTTAAAAGGAAACAAAAAAATAATAATTTATGCTTTCAAGTTTGAGTAAAATACGCGAATCAAACTTTTTTGAAATAAATTTTGAAGGAGCTAAGAAAATATGATGGGAAAAAGGTTTTTTTCTTCTACAAAAAATATTAGCTTGAAAGAAGAAAGAAAATAAGGTGGAAATTAGTTTTTTCTTTTCTTTTTTTGTTTTGTTTTCCCTCGATCATTGATTTATCAATATAATCCCCCATAAAAAATATAAAAAATAAAAGATATCATTTTTTCTTGTTGCCAATAAAACATAAAATATAAAATAAACAACTTACTTTTCTTCACTCTCATAGTTTTGATCAAAAAATGACTAGAAAGATGAAATTAATTATGTTTATTTATTTCTCTACATAACTAAACAATACACAATTTTTTGAGAAAAGCATATTAATTTTCTTGTTTTTCTTTCTAACCAAACAATTAATAAATGTCAATTTTTATTTTTTGCCAATAGAAAACGACAGCACGTTTTTATTTTTCTTTTCCAATAAAAAAACAAAAATAAATAAAACATAACTAGTACACGTAGATATTTTCAAAACAAAAATAAGAAAACAAATTTAACTTCTTTCATTGTCTTTTCCCCTTCCTTTCATACTGCCTTGACAAATCCAAATTCTAAACATAGCCTAATAGGGAGGAAAAGAGAAAAGTGACCCGAGCTTTAGCCCAAGTGGTCTGGAGGGATACTCAGGCCCACCTCAAGTGAGTGCCCACTTAGATTCGAGTCAATGGAGTGATATCGACCTGCTATTATAATCTAACTCTAGTAATCTACTAACATCTTATCCTGTGACCCAAAAATAAAGAGAAATCTTCGACTTGCCCTAAAACCTTTTATTCACTAAAGGAAGCTGTATGGTCCTTTATGAGTACAAAAGATCAATTGTTTACAATTTTACATCAGTGCTAATAAATAAGAACGAGCATCTTAGCCTCATTTCTAGGATGAATTTTGGGAATTAATTGGAGTTATCGTGCTTGTGAATGCATCTCTGTAAGACACCAAGCCAGTGTACATCTTGTCTGCAAAAAGCCACAAAACAATTACTATGAACTTTCATTCAAGGTCTGCAATCGGCATTCTCCAGTAATTCCATGAGTTGAAATCTTCCTGCATAGATATTAATTACCCGAATGTTAATGAGACGTTAGAAGATAGAATGAGAATCAAATCATTAGTGAAAAATGATGATCTGTTTGGCTGTGTACTTCATTTAGTTTATGTTTATGTTTTCTTTCAACATATGTTTTCTATTTCAGTTTGAAATGAGGAATATGCAATCAGCACACTTGTTACCTGCTCAACCATTGAAGTTGGTGGGAACATGTCATTGACCAGTGTGTGTAAAGAGGTGTATGACTTCACATCAATGCGATGACTGATGGCTACCTCACCCTGTTAGTTTACACGGAACTAATCAGAAGACCAAGAAAAAAAGGAGAGAGAGTTTATGCACCCAGATGGGTATCAGTGGAACAAATTGACAGAAGACAAACAAATACCTTTGGATTAATGATAAAGATTTTGCCCTTTGGGATCCCAATTTTCCTGTAACTGAGTTCATCAGTGTCTCGATTCCCAAAACCCGCATAGAATGGATTGTAATCAGTAGGGAAGAGTGCTTTAATATCCTGCACGACACATTTACTTTCAGCTGAAAAAGTTGAGCAGATCGTTGCAAACAGTAGTTTAACTGGATATGAGACGGTTTCGTTCTATGTCAACTCAAATGATTTGGCCTAGAAGAATTACCTCTAAACACGCGATCTTGAACTCATGAGGTGCTCTCCTTATCACTGTCACAATAAGATCAAAAGTAGGGCATTAGATCAGAAATTAACTTAAAAGTCAGTTTCTTATTGAAAGAAGGCCAGGAGCCTTATCAAACAAGCATGCGAACATGGACTACCTTAGAGGAGGAGAAAAAAAAAAAAGTGACTAATTTCCAATTTAGGGGTCAGTGATTCAACAACAAATGACAAAGACAAAAGTCAGTATGGGATAATAACATTACAAGATAAACCCACAATATAATCTTTTACAAGAAACTAGAAGAAAAAAGAAATTAAAAGAAAAACAATCTTGAGGATCTTCTAGATGCAGAGACTGATGCACAATTGCACACAATCAGTCCACATTTCAAGTGCCTACATGAAAACAATTCAACAGTGGTAGTGCAGTGCATACGCTGCAAAAGTTTCAAAATCAATTCAAAGAGGTGAGACAATTTTGTTGTATTATAAGTGGATCTGTACATCTTAACATACATGTCTCTCACTGAGCATCACTATTTTTGTTCAATATGCATTCATAGCAAGCTGAAACAAAAGATATCCATGGCCATCATCATCAAAAAAATAAGTAAATAAAGTTCCCGAAAAGCATAAAGCTGTTCTGTATCATCTATTACGGGTTAAAGCAGTTCATTACAGATTAGAGGCAACAAATAATTATTCCAGGAATAGGAGCTCACCTTCTCGGTACAATGAGGGAAATAGACCATCAGGTGAAATAACAACAGGTCCATTGGGTAAAGCTTTTCCATCCTGCAATCATTAATAAAGTTACAAAAGTTCATCTTATAAAGTTCTTTTGGCATGGTAGCAAAACCATCAAGACAGGCAAGACAGAAAACGGCAAGAGTAGAGACCAAATGCACTCATGGAAATAGTCTATCATATTTAGGGAACCAGATGTGAAACATGGCATGTAAATATTGATCAACGTGAAGCATTAGGTCCTACAGTTAACATGAAAGCTAAAGGCTAAAGGCCACACACAATATTAAACTACTAATTTTCAACCATCACTCATTTAACCTACATGGAAAGTCCCAACTGATTGGTTCTGTTAATCGATAACTAATAATTTCAATAATTCAATAGCCTTAATATAAGATGAACGAAAAAGAATACCAAAATTGAGGGCATTTTATTACCTGTTTGAGATTGAGTAGAAAACTTCTAGTTAGATATGCTTGAACAATTGCGCGCGCACTCAAAAAAAGCAGCTGATACCCATTCTCCTGAAGTAGAAGTTCAATATTAAACACTAATTTTCAGGGGGGGAAATTCCTAGCGTTCAATAAAAACACAACAAATGCAACTAAAAAAATAGTGTTCAGAAAATATCTAACCACAGGGTGCCATAAAATGTATTTAATCAGACCAAACTCCAAAGCACAGGAGACATATATATAGATGGTTAAACTAATTTAAATAAGATCAGTGGTCAAAAATAAAGCAAGGCACCCCATCTCCCCCTGTTTTTGCATAAGGCAACAATTAATAAGCACTCTGGAATTATAAAAACTAAAGCTAGTAGAGCTCAACTGCACATTGGATGACAAACCATGGTATATAGAAACCTCTTGGATCTTTTGCTGAATATCACAGCCTAATAATATCCCAGTTATAAATGTTAACTTGCGGATGATACTGGACCTTAAACATTAGAAATAGGAAAAACAAACCTTAATTGCAGAGAAAAGCCGAGCTACCCCAGATTGTGTCCAATCCTTTCCAACCAAAGGCATGAATTGACCAAGAACATCAGACCTGGAAAACAAGCATGAAGGTAATGTACAAATCATTGTAATCATTATTGGACTGTGTGCAACAGATGCTATGTCGAGAATTAATTAATAAGTTGTCTTAGCCATAACAAGATTGAGTTTACTTCTTTATTCATTGTTTGAAAAACATAACACCATTGCTACAAATGCTCTTTTCTTTTCAGGTTATTAGTTCTGCAACAACTTTACATAATGATGTGTTTTATGAGCATGTACTCCATTCAGTTTGTTAGCAAATATTATAGGTCCCATAAGATGCCCTTCCACTGCTCTAGAGACCAGCATAAATAAAAGGACCACCATAAACATCAGATTGTTTGTTACTATTTGTTAAGCCTTATCTTCAGCTTCATGTTCATAGTAAAGCAAATTACTCACCCCAAATGTGTTTTAAAACATTTCTAAGATGAATAATCATGTGCATGACCAACACAAAGTGTGCAATACACAACTTCAAAATATGAAAAATATAGCAACCAAATAAGTTTTAAAAAAAGGGTCTTGCTGAAAAGTGCCCCTAGTGCGCAAGTAAAAGACAAAAGAATTGAAGAACACATGACACTTTTTAGTAAATTCCATGCAATTTTATTAAAATCAATACACTTTTTAACATTTTTACATATTTTCAAGACACTTTTTACATACTTCCCAACATTAAACAATGCATAAGGGGCACTTGTTAGCATTTGCCTTAAAAAAAAAGTAATAGAAAGTAATTAAATTATACACATGCCATCTGTGGAGCTTTATCTTCCACAATTTGCATTATTAAAGTGGAAATATATAAATAAGAAATTAGATTAAACATTTTTTCTAGAATGACTTCCATAAAAGATACACTAATACATTAATATATTCCATTTCCTGGCTGTGTTGTCTTCTGTACAGTGTCATGCCCTGTATACGTGTCCATGTTTGTGTCCCATGTCTGTGTCCATGCTACATAGAATGTTATTTAGCATATTCCCATAAGTTGAGAGCTAACAAATTTAGCAGCCTAGTAAATCTTACTTGGTTATTGTCCCATCAACGTCTGAAATTACAATTCGTGCATTCCACTTCCACAAGTAAATATGAGCATCAACCTGTCGAACGAGAATGTAGCTGAGCAATTGAAACAGAAGGGAACCCAATAAAACAGATTATCACCTTGAAAACGCAAGCATTAATACCAGAAAGAATGGTATACCTGTTGCATTCCTAAGACCCTAGTAGAGAAACTGAAAGTCACCATATTTTGTCCTTCTTTCAGGTTCAGTGATGCTATTTGCTCAGTAGTGGGGACATTTGTCCTTAAAAGTTGCTTGTGAGGAGATTCACTGCCACTACTGGATGTTGGTGTTTGTACTGGAGGGAAGTTCTGTGAGCCAGATTCAGAATCAACAAATACCTCCTCACTAGAAGCATTACTGGTAGTGTGTTCGAGTGTTTTGACCCTTCGAAATGGATTGGGCCACAGCCTCCATCTGCGCCCAGAAGGAGTGGAAGTGATTACAGAACCATCATCTCCAGCTTTTGGTGTCTCATCCTGCTCCACAAGAATCGCATCTTTGGCCTCAACAGGTAAATCTAAGCCATATGCAGCCACTCCAAGAACAACATGAGCAGCTTTATCCCATGGCAAGTACCTATCATGAAATCTGACAACTAAGTTTTCATTCTTGGTAATTGATGCTGCAGAAAGTTTGAATGCCCCCTCAGATATACGATGTGCATCAAACACTTCAGCAGCCGCATTCAAACCCATACCAGCATGAAGTAAGTTCCCACAAAGAGAGATCTCAAGCCCTGCAAAATTAGATGATATATTATTTTCTAGAACAAGCAACAAGAAGAGAGTCCATAATCATATGTAAAGCCAGCTAACAGCCCTTACTTGAATCAGTTTTGATCTCATCACCAGAAGTTACTGTCTGAGGTTCCACAATCTCACTTTTACTGCATTCATCTTCAGGAGCAGATCCTTGTGGGCTACATTGTATCCCTTCAACTGCTACTGTATTATCAACCTGTTCCCCTAGCTCTTCATTGTGACTAACAGAATCAACAGGACTGTTGTCAGAATCCATATGATCTGAACTTGCTTTATCCTCAATGAGTTCCACTTCAACCTTTAAATCTGGACCCATCACACTGTCAGAAGCACCAGAACTAGAGGGAGTTAACTCACCACTATTTCTTGATTCACCAACTTCTCCACCTCCAGTTTCATTGGCAGATCGAAGATTGCAAGGAGATTTTTCAAACTCGCTATTTCTTGATTCACCAACATCTCCATCTCCAGTTTCATTGGCAGATCGAAGATTGCAAGGAGATTTTTCTAGCTCCCTATTTCCCGATTCACCAACATCTCCATCTCCCGTTTCATTAGCAGATAGAAGATTGCGAGGAGATTTTTCTAACTCCCTATTTCTTGATTCACCAACGTCTCCATCTCCAGTTTCATTGGCAGTGCAAGAAGATTTTTCTCGTGAATTGTCTGTATTATCATGAATCTCCAATGGCAAGTCCACATCTTGTTGATCGACATTTCCATCTCGTGTGGCCAATGTTGTTAGCTCCAAACAGCTCTTGAATATATCTCCCCCCCTAATACCAGTTGATGCAGCTTCCAGATTACCATTGACACAAAGGTCTTGTTCCTGGTGTGCAACATTCTCAACTTCTTGAACATGACAAAGATGCTCCCCGTCTCCTTCACAAACTTCCATCTGCTGCCCAACAGCATTACCAGCATTGCTTACACTGCAGCTGTTTTCAGAAGCAACTTCAGGTGCAGAAGTGCCCAAATCACCTAAGTAATCAGCAGCCCATGTCTCTTCACCTGGGCTGAAGTCAGCATTGCCCTCAACAAAATCAGCCTCTTGGCCTGGGCCCAGATGAAACTGGGGTGTGCTTAATTGCAGAATATCAGTGTTTGTTTCCGATGAGGAGATGGGTGCTGTCAGTATGTGACCATCTATGCTCACCAAAACCACTTCTGCATTCAAATTCTGTGATTCCACAAAATGTTCCACACTGTCCAAATTATCATACCGATTAGACCCATATTCCGATAACTCACCCGAATCATCAAGAGAGGATTGGTCATCTGGAAATTCATAGAATCTCCTTTCACTATCAGATTCAGTCATCTCACTCAGGTCGACACCCAATGCAACATGTTCATCTTGCAATTGAACCCCACCATTAGAAACACCACCCTCTTGCTCGCGAAGATTCCCATTATTCCTTTCACTAATTACACTGTTATTATCACTAATACTACTATCTTGTCGTGTAACTACCAAACTATCAGAATCATTCAAAACCGCACTTGCATTACTCCCTTCACCAGAAACCACCTCCCTGACGAAATACGCCTCACCCGAATTGTCAAGATGCATATTGAAATTGGCCTCGACGCCATTAACAGATATCCGAACTATCTTTTCTGCCCCTTTAAGAACACCCTGAAATTTACCGAACCGCACGTACCAAGGCGCACTTCGGAATGTCCCATCCTGCTGCTGAACAACAATTATGTCAACTGCCCCACCAAAGGGATGGAATGGGGTAGCAACAGAGTATACACCTTGTGATATAAAGCTCCCAACTCTTCCCACCACATTCATTTGATCAATTCACCTCCCAAAACCCTATAATCCCCAAAAAAAGACCAAAATAAATAAATTCTTTTTTTTTCCCCACAATACCTGCATGCAATTCAAGATTCGAAATGAACACAATCAATGCGAATTCAAATCCATTGAGCATAAATCGAAACCCTAATTCATGAATTTGCATCAAGAAATTCAAAAAATAGCGAAACAAAGCGACATTAAAAATGAGAGTTGACTTCGGATCCACACAGATTAAACTGAAAATCGACTTACAGATTCAAAATCGACGAATTCGAAGAAAGATTTCGCTGTGAGAGACGATTGTCGACGAAGACAGAGAAGAAATCAGACAGCTGAGGAAAACCAAGACGATTCTCTCTCTCCTCTCTTTCCCTCTCTATATAGGCAGGAAAATGTGAAGTTTTTGCAGGAATTGATGTCCTCTCTCCTCGTTCTCTCTCTAGAAGGAGTTCATATATGAAGTGTTTGTATGTCGTTTGTTCTTGATTTTTCTAACGTTTTTGTGCTGTGTTGTGTTGCGTGTCAATCCAAAAACACATGTCATTTTACAAAAATAAGAATAAAAATTTCTTGGGCTGCCAAGTTTTTTAGATTTTCGACTTTATACGAAACCAACCCAGCCAGAGCCATAAATTTCCTAAAATTTCAATTTTCAATCAATAAATAGGTAAATGTTTGAGCAACGAAGGGTTTGGTTACTTATTTACCCCTACTTTTTTGTTAAATTTACGGAAAATACCTATGAAGTGTTTGGGAGGAAAGTTAGCTTAAAATAGACTGAGGCCAAGTTTGAATAGTATGAAAAAAGTCAAAAGTTAAAAAGTTACTCAAAAAGTTAAAAAGTTAACACTATTCACCAAAAGTCAACAATTACGGCTGTAAAACTCTCAATTCAAATTTTTCCCTACAAACTAATTTTTTCAATTTTTTATTACACATTTTTCCATAAAAAGTCAAAAAGTTAATCCAAACATCCATATTTTCAACCTCAATTTTTTAGTCCAAAAAGACAAAAAGTGCACTTATTTAGGACACCCCAAACAACCCTTGAGTACTAAACAAATAACATAAGTTAAAATAATTAATAATACAAAATATATATTTAATTTATAATTTTTTTTTTTTTGCTTACAATCATTAAATTAATTATAAAAAAATCAATTAATTTTTCAAATACACCTATTTTAATCAAATTAAAATAATCAAAAATTAAATAACCAACTCAAATGACCCCCTCACCAACCAAAGCTCAGTTGTGTTGGTCTAGTAGATGGTATGGGGCTTTGAAACGCATTGGTCTTCGTCATACAAAACGAATCAATCTTCCGTGTTACACATGTCTTGACCTTACATTTGGTGGTATTTTAGAAAGTTAATAAAAAAATTAATTTTTTTGACTTTTTTTTAGTTTATTTTATCTTTTTGTGAATAAAAAATGTGAACAGTGATGTGATCCAAAATGAGTAAAAAGTTAAAAATTGACTTTTTATTTGGTTGTCAAAGCACCCCAGATAAACCTTCCCCCTTCTATCAAACAAAAATGTTTGCAACTCTTTTTTTTTTTTTTTTTAATCTCGCAATTCTCTTTTGATTTTAATCATTGATGGTGTAGACCTCCCACATACATGAGTGAATTCCACACATATATCAATAATTGAGATTTAAAAGAGACTGTGGAATCGCAAAAAAGGAGTCTCAATCATTATTGCCTATCAAATCTCATTTTAATTTTTTAAAATTATAAAATAAATTACAAATATTTGTTTAAAATACCAATTTTCTCTTATAATTTTAAAAATTATAAATACACCTTTGTATTAATTTTTATTTAAGAAAATTAACCAAAATAAAATAAAATTTTTAACTACTCTTCTAAATAATAATAAAATTATTTAAATTATTAATTTAAATATATTTTTGATATCATTAAAATTATTAATTAACTTTATAATTTTTTAATAAAAATAGTCATTTATTGTTTGATTAAAAACTTGAGGGAACGATATGTAATTTTTATAACCACAATAGGCAATTTATATTTTAGACAAACCTTAGAAAGTGTATTTGTTATTACACTTACGCCTATTTTAAAAAGTCGAAGTTTTTAATCAAAAAGTTACTACAAAAAGTTAACTATTTTATTTTCTTTTTATGCATCTTTTTATAAAAAAAATTAAGGTTACGTTTGGTAGAATTTTAGAATTGTGATTTGATAATAGAGTTGTATTTTGAGTTTGTGAGTTTTAAAATTATGATTTGAGTGTGAAAATTTTGTTTAGTTATTAGTTTTGAAAAGATTTTTGAATTAAGTTTGGAAAAATTAATGTGACATATGATATTTGATTCAAAAACTTACAATTCATAACTAACACACACAACCCAAAATTATATCCAAAGCTCATGAAAAATTTTTAAAAATTGGAAAAATATTTTTTATTTAATATATAAAGAATTACAGGTGCCAATTACCAAAAAAAAAAATTTCACTATTTCGGTTAACCGGCTGGATATCCCGGAGGACGATTGGGTAGGCAAAATTCCAAAATTCAAATCCCGCTTGAAACGAGTTTTTAAAAGTGGTGTGGAATTAATTTTTTTAACGCTCTATCCAAACAGAGGGTTCAAGAAAATGAGTGAATCATATTTCAACAGCCTCTCCAAACACAGTCTAAATTTTTCTTAAAAAGTCAATTCTCAAAAAGGGCACTTGGGCAATAAATCTACTTTTGGATTTTCTATGGGTAATTATATTTCTACACACTAATTCCCCTCAATACACACTTAATAAACACTTTCTCAATACACACATTATAAAAATATAAATTCTCAGTACACATCTCTATATTCTAATATTTCCCTCATTTTCAATTTTAAACCCTAAGGCTATGTTTGGTTTTAATTTTTGAATCAAAATTTAAAAATTTTTATGAGAAAAATATAAATTAATTTGACAAAAATAAATACCAAGATTTTTTTTTTTTTTTCATTTTTAAATCTTTTTACCCCCGAAAAGATGAAACCATATTGAAATAGAATTTTTTTTTTATTTATTTATGTTTTAAAACATATTCTAAAACTATACCAAACAAAATTTTTTTTTTTTTTTCCATTCATCCACTCATCTTTTACTGTCGTTGTTGCCACTTTCAGCCCTTCATCACCACTTCTAGCTCATCCCCCTCCATCTTAGACTACCACAGTCAATATTGAGTGATTTGTGGTGAGGGACTTGTGAGAGTATATGGTTCATGATAGAAAGTAATCACAGGCGGATAAGAAAAGAAGCGACGAGAGGGGATAACGAATGAGAGAGGTGACGTTGGCGATAGAGAATGGTTGTGGTGTTTTAGAAATACGGTTTGAATAGAAGAAGATGAGAGCATTATGATATTTTTATTCTAAGACAAAATTATATTAATGAAAATTTTCATTAAATATGTGAACTGAGTGAAATTAATGTGTGGAGGTAGAATTGCCCTTTTCCTTGCCTAAAGGTCCCAACACTAAAACATTATAGGGTTGTTTGAGATATTCTAAATAAGTACATTTTTTGACTTTTTATAAAATATGAGTTGAATATAGATTGAGTTTAAAATGATGTGATGGAAAAGTGATATAATTTAAATAAGATAATCGCTTTAACTTTTTGACTTTTTTTAGTTTACAACAAACAACGCCTATATCATAAGGATAGACTATTACAAAATAGTCAAACTAGCATGTATATATATGTATATGTTATACAGTGAAAAACCAACAAATGAACCCCCCCCCCCCCCCCCTCTCTCTCTCTCTCCATCTCCCTCTGTTCATGTCCGTCAACACCACCATCCCAACCCTTATCTCCGACACCACCACCGCCTCAACACCATCGCCCTACAAACCCTAACCAAAACCACGTTCTCTCTCTCCACCGTCCTCTTTCTCTCACTCTCTCCTCGTAGTCAATGGTGAATCCGCCATCGCTGCTGTGGTACGGTGGTGAATTGGCGGCGGTGATCCTCTACCTACTCCAGCTCCACCATATGCAAATGGCGAAGCTCTCCAAGCCATTCGACGTCTTGGATTTCGTGATCAACAAAGGCAATGGGGTCGAGGGCCTTTCAGACACAGGCTTCAAAACAGCCCCCAACCTATTAAAGATCGGATCTACGTGGCACCACCACCGTCGTCTGATTCATCATCATCGTCTTCCATACTAGTTCTCTAATTTGGATCTCCAGAGGACATGTAAACTTAGGTACACTATATATATGTGTGTTTATAGCGACTTTCTGGTTTCTTCTCTTTTTTAGATTATGTTCATATCTCAATCTCGCCGGAAGCTTTTCTTTGATCAACAGATCTAATGTTGCGTTAATTACTGATCTAATGCAGCATTTCTATCTATTTATTTTTATTATTATTATTATTTAACTTTTGATCTTTATTATTTTCACAGATTAGATTCAAGATCCCGATCCGTTGATCGGTTTCCGTCGTGAGATCCAGATCCATCCAGATTCAGATATCACAGATCTGATGTGTTATTTATTTTTATTTTTTTTTCTCTTGTTGATTTATGGTGTTGTTGTTGATGTGTTGATGATGATGATCTGAATAATTATTATTGTTTTTGTTCTTCTTGTTGGTTGCAACAGATTAAAAAAAGATTTGAACAGATAACAATAACAAATGTTATGCCACAGATAAGTGAAATATACAAGAAAACAGATAAGTGACAGAAGTGACAGAAGTGACAGATTTGTTAAAATATCAGTAGATAAAAAATTAGAACAAAATTTTTTACAGATAGGAAAAGATAAGACAAAAATTTCAACAGATTAAATTTTGCACGGATAAAAATATTTGTGTTTTGTTTGTGTTCGATCTGTTCAATTTTTCTCTCCCATAAGAATTTCACATAGATAGGGGATTAATTGTAATTTTGTTATGTGGTGTGTTGTTTCATTGATTAGATAAAGAGAGAAACCCACAAAATCTGAACAAATAGTGGAAAAAATTGAATAGATAAGGAAAAAAATTCAACAAATACATATAAATTTGAATAGATAGTAAAAAAAAATTGAACAGACAGTCAACGAAAGGCAACAGATAAATTAAGGGGTAAAATTAAAAATAAAGTATTGTTCAAAATAAACAAAATGACTTTCCACCAAACTATTTCATAAATGGTGAATTTTTCACTAACAAAAAAATATCTACTTGACCTAATGCTTTACAACCTCCTTAGATTGGATTTACCACCAATTTACTTCTCTCAAAATAGGCCTTAAGCTATGTTTGGTTTGATTTTCATAAGCTTGTTTTAGATTTTTTTTTACAAAACTAAAAATTAGTTTCGAGAAAAAAAATTTAAAAAACTAAAAAACACTCATCATTTTATATAGTTCTATATTTTTGAGGACTAAAATAATTTTAAAATATTTTTTTGATATTTATTTTTATCAAACTAATGTATATTTTTTTGAAAATAAAAATAAAAAATAGCTTTAGAAACTCAAACAAACATTAATTTTTTTAAATTTTTTTTGATCAAATTGTAATGTGATCCTTTTGTTAATTCATTGTTAAATTATTTGACAAAAATTGTCAACCCTTACATGAGAACTTTTTTTAAAAATAAAAATGTAATATTCTTCTCTTTATTATTTATTCTTTATTTTTCATAATATTTTATCTTTGCACTATATTTTTTAACTTAAGGAAGAAGCGGTTGGTAGTGGAGAGTTTAGAAAATAAAATAAAAAATAATGTTAAAAAATATAAATAAAGTAGAAAATATAAGAAAATTATAATTTTGTCTTAAAAAATGAGGTCATTTTTGACAGTTTTCATTTTAAAATTTACAACTAAAATAATAAGATAGTCACATCGTAATTTGATTAAAAGTACAAGAGATTAATTATGACAATTGACTAATAAGTAATCAAAATACAAAGGTGTGAATTGTAATTTACCCTTATGTAATTTAGAAAATGCAAAGAGAAATAACAAGCAAATTAGATTAAGGCAACAAACAACCTATAATTTAGGTTGTTTAATTCACAAATGGTTAATTTAAGATCATGTTTGATATATGATGTTAGTTGAGCAGGTTTATGAATTTGTTGAGACATATAAGTTGGAGATGTATAAAAGTTGGGAAATTCTAATATATATCGTTGAAAATGGTGTATTATGTGCACTCCTAATTATGCTATCATTTTTTAGTTATGACTAATTTCATTTCTTTAAATATGATATTATTTTAGTTCTGTCTCATATTGTGATTGGTTATGACAAATTTTTTTTATGTTATAAGTCGAAAAGTATGAAATTATGTCATTTTCTTATTTAGTTATAAGGTACATATGATATACACTTTTTACGAGTGTATACAACAGTGTTTCCCTATAGGTTAGTCATCTTTGTTTACTATTAGGTCTGTTTGTTTTCCGAAGTAGACGTCTGAACTGGATTGTTAGTGAGCTCCTCCTCATTAATATCATGTTTATTTGCAAAATGGAGGTTCGAATTGGGAGTCTGTTTGGAATATGAAAGTCCTTTTGAGTGGACTAGCAGTTTGGGTGAGAAAATGATATTTAGAAATAGTCGGTTGGGATTAAAATGTAACCGACATCCAATCGTGTGGCCCAAGTGCAAATATATTTTTTTTTACCAAAACATTAATTGAAGTTCAAAGTCATGGTTTCTAGTGAAAAACCAATGGGCTGTTTTGAAAAAACATGGTCTCTCATTATTTTATATAAAAATAATTTAACATTTTTCACACTAACAACTATCATCAAATAAATACAATTTTACTTAATGGATCTGGCTTGTCTCCAGTTGAAAGTTGAACTCCGACCAGTAAGAGTCATTAAACAAAAGACTCTTACCGATAAAAGTTTATTAAAATATGGCCCAGTTGAATTTACAAGTCAGAGTCTTCCGTTTAATGTCTTTTATCGGTCAGAAACCTCAACTATCTAGTCCAGTTGAAATTTCAATTAGAGACAAGCCATTCCATTACTTAATCCCTTCACTAATAATCTTATTTATCCTACATCTGAAAACAAACAAGGCGTTAGGATTATGACATTAACACCAATAAGCTTTGTACTAATTAATTGAGATTAAATCTATGAAATTCTAATATCCTTAGCTTGACTGTATAAATTTCTACATCCTTTTGGCATGACCTTCGGTGAAATTCAACCACCAACTTTGCCAACCCTCACTGCCTGGCCACCATCTCCAATAATTCATTAAATATGTTTTTTTTTTTAAAAAAAAAAATCAAAATAATTTTTAATGACAAATTTTTTTTTTTTTTAAAATATAGACATAAATGACATTTAATTGAAGAGGCTGATAGTTACCTAACCACCGCTTCCTCATTTTCCTTTTTTTTTTATTATAATTTCTTCATTTTAAAATCCTACTCAAATTATTATTATTTTTTTGAGAATATGAAAAGCAGTTATATTAAAATAAAGCAAACAACATACAACAAATGAAAATAATACCCTAAAGTGCCAAACAAACAACTAAATAACAAAAAATAAAATCCGTCAAAAAAACTAGTTACGATTAAAGAAAACTACTGATTTTCTCATAGATGTGATTTGAAAAGTTAGATAAACAAGATCTGCATCAACACCTGCCGTCACCGTCGCCGTCGATGTCGTCCCCGTCACTGCTGTCCAACTCCGCTACCGTCGCTGTACTTCGAACACCGCCAAAAGTTAGAGTTAAAGAGTAAGAATACCTACAATGAAATGAGAGATAAATTTCTTCTCTTTTTCATCTATTTTTGTCATAACTATTTCAAAATTTTAAAAACATAAAAGAAATACTAAAATCAAATATATATATAATTTTATACTGTGCTAACAATAGTAGTAGACAAACACCATGTTAGGTCGAAGTATACTAGATAATAAAAGTATATATGTCATCCTAAAGCCGGCCCAATCTGAAATTGGGCTTACTTAACCATCTTAAACCCGATCCTAATAAATGTCTAAATCCTAACTCTGCCTACTTAACCTAATAGATGTAAGTTACTAATTTTATTTTATTCCATCTTCAAGAGCTATTAAATTATTTAGACTATTTTAATAATTATTTAAATTTGAAATATTAATAAAATTCAATTGTAAGCTCCAAAAAAATGCATATATGTAATTTTTTTCTTATCCTTTACTAATTTTCAAATTTATTTTGTAAATAAATGATATAAAATTAAAATAATATTTTATAAATATACAAGTTAGGTTAGATTTTACTAAAACTCTTTATTCCAAATTTAATTTGAAAATTATATGAAATAAAAATTTTGATCCAATTCGATTCTACAAAATAAATATTTTTTTTAAAATTTAAAAATATCAAATTAAATTGGAAGGAGTTGACGAACCATCGGATCATGGCAACTCCTACCTCACGTATTACACTGACATCCAACAACATCTTAATTAGAGGCGTAAAAATGGCCCACGGCCCCGTGGGCGGCCCGAGCCTAGCCCAAGCCCTTGGGCTAGGGCCTGGGCCATTGTTTTGAAGCCCGACCCGACCTATTGACCCAGCCCGTTTGCCATGGCCCATCAGCCCGCTTAAAGGCCCACTTAGGGCCCAGCCTGAAGCCCAGGCTGCCTAGCCCGCCCAAGGCCTATTGTATTTTTTAATGGAAAATAATAAAATTTTGGTAGAAATTTTTTTTTAAAAAAAAAAAAAAGAGGTTAGGCCCGGCCAAGCCTAAGCTCAAGCCCACTGGCCCGACCCACTGGCCCACCCAAGACCCGAATACCCATGGGCTTGGCCCTGGGCTTAATTTTTGGCCCGTGGGCCGGGCCGAATTTTGGCGAGAGCGCTTGACATGGGCTCAGCCCAGCCCAAGCCCGAGCCCAAGTGGGCCGGGTCGGGCCAGATTTACACCCCTACATTAGGGTAGGACATTTAGCGCTGCCTATACTAATACAGCGACATTTTTCAAACGCAATAAAGCTATAGTGACAGTCGTGTTGTTGGTGTTCGGTACTAAACGTCACAAAAAGAATTAGCGACATTTTTTGGACCTATAGCGACATTTTTAAACGTCGCTAAATGTGTATTTTCTAGCAGTGCAGATTGTAAGAAGCATTGGAAATATCGGACCATTGATACTGGTGAAGGAGGACATTGGGTTAAGAAAAACTCATCTAATGATGATGTAGGTTTTTTGAGGCCCAAGTCTAGAGAGCCGAAAGAAAAAGCTAAGGAGATTACTAGGAAAATGAGAGAAAGTTTACACGGTGAGCCGATGGATTTGCCCTCCATATTTAAGGGATATGCTGGGGATGAGAGCTCATATAATGTGTCTGGAAGTGATTCGGGAAATGAATCAGAACTGACAATATCGACTCTTAGAAAGACCTTTCACTGGAGTAACCAACCTAGACCTTCATCATGGCTTTCGACTGAGTCATCTATAAGTAGGGAGGCCAAGAAGAGACTCTTAGAGAGGTGGAAGATGTCCCAAAGGTATCAGAATGTTGGAGCAGTTGGTAAGGCCAGCACTCTAGGTCAAATGCCTTCTATTCGTGATACGGAAATGAGGCCAGAGAATTTTTATCCAATGACTGGTTTGGATGGATCCAGTGACAAATTTGTTAGCAATGATGAAATTGTTGAGTGGGTTAGTCCTTTGGGTATTAGTAGTAGGGATTGTTGGAAGGATAGTATCAGAATTTCATCCAGATCGAGATCTTTTGCTGCTTCATTTGTTAGCTCTGGTGGCCCTAAAACAAACATGCAATGTGAAACTCTTGACCAGGACAGTTATTTGATGGTTGGAGAAGCCATGAATCGGGGTAAAAATAAGGCAATTAGGAGAAATTCCAATAAGAAAGAAGATTCTTGATCCAGAAAAACAAGATCCAACAATAAGAAATCTCAATCCTCTCGCCGTACCTACAGTGGTAGTACTGATTCCTTTGGGGAAGAGCAATTTAACCTATCTCAGGTGAAGATCAACCTTGGAAAGAAAGATCCTGTAGAACAGAAGTCTTTAGTTTCTCAGATGCGGACTCATAACATCAACGGTAAAAGTTCAATTAATGATACTGAGGCGGATAGTGGACATGCAAATATGTATTCTGAATCTCTTGATGAGGAGTTGCCCTCAAAACCATCATCTTGTTTGTTAGGAAATCCTACTTCTTATAGCCCTGGTCCAGAGGATTCAAAAGCACGGGTTTGATTTACTTGACTAATAATCTTTCAATACTTGTTGACACAACATAGATGCAGTATTAATATCTGTGGTGGTCTTTTCCCCTTTCTATACCCATACTTTATGAGGCAAAATAGTTCAATTTGCTTAACATGTATTTTATTATCATTTGTAATATGGTTGTATTTGATGAACTTGTGTATTGCTTGCTTGTTGTCCTTCCTGTTTGTTGGATTTTTTTAATGTGTACAGAGCATCAATATCTCATGATAAATAATTACATTTTGGTATAGGTGCATTTTATTGTATCTTGCTATATGGTTAGATACATGATAAGTATAATTTATGCACTATGTTGATTATTTATTTATTTTTATTTTTTAGAATGGTCAACTTTTCCTTTAAAAAGTTCATATGCTATTGCTTCAAACTTCAAATATACATTAATATTAAAGAGACTGATTAGAAACTTTCTATTACTCTTTGAGAATGGTAATAGGGTACGCTCTGGGTTGATCATCCCTCCCTCAATCTTATCATGGAATAGAGGTAATGCAGCACATTTAGGTTTAAAGCAGTCTGAATCTGGTCATAGGTTTAGGTTTAATGAAAGAATGCTGATGGATGTGTGGGGTTTGGTTGTGAAAGGTTTGGGCTCCAGGGGAAAGGAATTTTGGTGGCATAATAAAAGCTGTTTAAAGGCTGTAAACTGTAATCCATGAACATTAAACAGAAAATAAGGAAAAAGAGGAAGAAAACTAGGAATCAATCCTAGAATCCCTTAGGCATCACACCTAGCGCTAGAGTTGCAATTCACAAACCAAAAAGAGGATTCAAAACTCTAGAAAATTCTGTATAATTTGATCATTGAATTAGAAGCAATGCATAGCATAATATAGAATTAGAGGAGACTTCTTTAACCAAGTAGAACTAGGATTTACCAAAAAAGAAAGAAAACTAATAAAAAATTGACTTCCAAAACTTATCTAATACTAAATAAAACTGTTAAACAAATTAAAACGATACCAACGCTCGTGGCTCAGCAAAACAACCCATTCTTGAGACCAATTCCAGAAATTCTGCAAATTAAAAAAATACCCAACCCTAAAACAGAACCAAAGCTCACATAAAACATAGATATGAATAGAGATAAAACTCAAAACTAAATTATTCTAGTTCCCAAGTGGACCCAGCATTATCCAACACATGCCAAATCAATGTTTGAGCATTAGAAGCATATTTTCTACATCGTTTATAAACTTAAGTATTATGTTGCCAGTTGTCTCTATCAAAAAGGGATCCAACTTGGATTTGACACAAACCACATTAGTGTGGCTTTAGGGGACAAGTCAATAATTTTTTTGCTTTTATTGGGTTGGTTGGGGGGAGCTTTTTTCCCCCTGTAATAATTATATGAAAATCATTGGAAATGTAATTATTGACTCCACACACGTGAATTCTTACCTCACGTATGCTAATTTCATGGTGGACTGCCATTATGATGAACATGTAGAGTGATGGAGGTAATTGATGATTGATTTATAGGAGGTAATCCTTTGTTGTGTTAACTCTTTTGGATTTAGGACGAATACTTGTAGGTTTATATCATCATTTATTGAAATGAAATTGTTTATTGTACAACTTTATAGAGGGAAACTATAATAACCCCGACTCATGATTAACATTAATCCATGATTAATTATGCCTAACAGTAATTAAGGAGGAATTCTGAATTAATTTGCATGTGTGTGTTGCATTATATGTGTTTATATCTGTTTTACGCAGGAAGATCTGTTTGTGTCTTAGTTTCGATTTGCGAATTGAAGGCCTTATTGGCATCCGATACAGAAATTGATCTGAATTATGTGTTAATTAGAATTTTATAGGATTTTATGGTAGGTTTAATTGAAATTCGTTTCGAAACGATTAAATAAGATTAATTTAATCCCACTTAATTGCCTATGACTTAAACTAATTAAACACCATTTCTTTTATGAGCCCACTCACCTCTTCTCATCCATTTGCATACACCTTTGAGCCTATTCTACAAAAAAAAAAAAAAAAAAAAGTGAGAAAATGAGAGTAGAGAGAAATTGAGCTCAAATAAAGAATTGGCTAGGAAATTGAAGACAATTTGAGGCCTTGAGTTGGAATCACACTTGCATTCAACCTTAGGTAAGAACTGTACTCCTAAACTTTGTACTTAAGACAATTAATATATGAATTCAAGAGAGTTAGGTGTACAATTAAGCTAAGATTGAAGAATTAAAGCTCAATACAAACATGCATATATAATCAACGGCATTTGAGGGTGTTTTTCCAAAGAATTCTTGCATGCATGTCATAATTCTAGCTTCTTTTGGAGATTCCCTCATGCATGTCTTGAATTCACTTTGATTGTGGGAAAATATCAAGTTTTATGTTGTTTGGTAACACTTGATCATGTTTTGAGAAGCTTGGTTCAAAGAATTGCATGCATGTCATGTCCTTGGGTTATTCTTGAATTTAAGTTGAATTTTGTACAATTGGCATGTCATTGGGCCCTGATTTCTTGAAATGATCCTTTAAACATGTTGTTTTATGAGTTTCTAAGTGTTTTCTCAAGTTTTGGCCCAGAAAAATGAATTTTGATGCTTTAATGTTTGAGTTTGAACTTGAAGATCAAATCTAGAAATTCCAGAAATTTGATCCACGCTCGAGCGAGGGACTCCACGCTTGAGTGAGCACTCTAAGTACGTACACTTCCGCTCGAGCGACGTGAGTTACGCTCGAGCGTGAAATGTATGTACCCAGAAGTTCGTATGTTTTACAGTCCGCTCGAGCGAGGGACTTCACGCTTGAGCGAAAGTCTGAGTCTCATGCTCGAGCGGAGGTCGAGCGTCCGTCAAGCGTGAAATTCATGCATCCAGTACTTTTGTTAAAATTTACAGTCCGCTCAAGCGAGGGAATTCATGCTCGAGCGAACCTTCACTTCTTGCATGTTCACTTGAGCGAGGAAAGCCACGCTCGAGCGTGGACCCTATTTTCAGCAAGTTTTGAAAAATGTTTTCAAGTGCATTTTTGCATCCTTATTCCATCCTAAGCATTCCTAGGCCATGATTAAGACTCCATAATGAGGTTAAAGGCTAGAAACACACAAAGAACAAATAAAGTAAGTTGTGTGTGTTTTTTACGTGTGTTTCAAGTGTGCGTTTGTTCTATGTTCATGTAGGTCACGTGTCATAAACGGTTGATTAGTCTGCTCTGTCTGTCTGCACCTGAAGCCAACTATGAGTAATAACTTAGTAAAGCTATATTCAACTTTATTTATTTTCTGTATGATGAATTAAGACATATTTTCTAAAATGATATGTTATGTGCAATGAATGATTGTCCAATTTCTGACAATGTATTCGTGGCATCCTTAACATCATGTGATATTGTTAGCTGTTACCCGATATTGGAGATTCCATTATGGAACTTATTATGTCTGTCATCTGTTACCCGTACCGGAGGCTTCATCATGGAGCTCAGCATGTATATTCTCTGTTACCTGTAGACGTGCCCGAACGTCCTGGCTCCGCGCGCGAATGGCGCGAAATCCATTTTGTTCATTAGCTCACTACAGTTCGGACTCAATGTCACGGTTCTGAATCTAATCTCGCAAAGTGCAATGCAGGATTGATAAATCACCAAAGAGTCCAAATCTGGCAAATCATTTTGGAAAACTGATTTTTATAATGAAGTGCCAAACATGGACTGCTTTGCCAAATACAGAGTCGCCACCTAAATATTTTATTTGGAGAAATTTAGGAAACCCTGACTCGTGCCTAAGGCCACGTGTCCGTCATCACCAAAGTTACCTCGGCTCGGGAACTTGGGTACGAGAGGGGAAGGTCATGCAATGAGCACCCCCGCTCGCCCGATCTAAAGATCGGCCTTTACTAACATGATATTTTATTTTTGAAAACACATGCGTTCTTATTCTGGTTTATCAGCTAGCTTACTATGTGATGCGCACAGCATATAAGTATAGACTAGATCGCCTAAGTTAGAACAAAACATTTCATGTTTGTTTGTTTGAAAAAGGTTTGAAGGTGCTACTCACAAGTAGGCTAAGACGTGGATTTGCTACCCTCAAGTGGGCTTAAGAAAACATGATTTTGCCATCCTTAAGTGGGCTTAAAACTCGTATTTCAATGAATTGTTCCAATTCAAGCAATTCAACCTTCATCCACAAGCATTCATACAATTAAACACTTAAGCAGTTAGCCTCATGGCAAGCATGCTAAACATGGCAACACTAACACACATGCAAGATGCTAAAGCGTAAACACTCACAGTGTACTCCAAGCCAAAACAGAGAACTAGTTAGAAATCAAGTATGATCCTAGTTCATGTTAGGATGGCTAATGCAACACATGCAAAATGCAACTAGAAATAGGCTCGGCTATTCTAAGATGTCATGTGAAATGCAACTTGATACATATATTCAAATTGGAATTGAAATACAATGCAGTTTAGTATGATGCACCGAGCCCGATGTATGCAAGACAGATGAATGAATGCAAACATGCGAAGCATAAGGATGCTAATTGAAAATTATCGAAAACTAACCATCAAAAGCGGTTAAGTAAAAGGGAGAAAGACGTGAGATTGGAAGACATTCACACACTCACGCACACTTATTACAAAATTTGCCCTTTCGACGAAGGGTCCGAATAAATAATACAAACCAACTAATTAACTAACTACCCTAGCTAATTAATTATTACAACACTCTTAACTAATTAATCAAATTAATTAAATTACAAAATCAGCTAAGTAAGAAACTAAAACAAGCTGGCACAGCTCCGCCTCGAAATGATGAATGATGCATGCTCGATCGCCTCGCTCGGAAATCCGTTGTCATGCCTCATGTTGCCTCTGTTTGCACTGTTTTAGACTTCTGCAAACTGTACAAATCTCCAAAACACTTCTGATCCAACTCATGGACATGCTGAGAGGCCATTGGCCAAATGGTATGGTCATCGGCCAAGGGATAAGGGTCATCGACCACTTTTGAGTCCATTGGCCAAAAATTGTTAGCCGATCGGCACACCAGATAGCCGATCAGCCATCTCTTCCTGCAGACTGCTCCTTTTGTTGCAGCAGAGTACAAACAGAGGCATGGCAATATATTTGCAAGAAAATGTTGTGCAACTACACCCCTTATCATGTTTGAAGCTCAAAGGAGTGTAGTGCTCGACTCTCGAGCCATCAATCACGCATTCCGATGTATGATGGCCAAAGGGGCCGAGTCGCACAATTCAATGTGAATGAAATGCACAAAAACACGTAAATGCCTTGAACTCTATCATGTTTGATCAAGAGTGTCGGCGACCGAGAATTGAGGTACGTTTCATCACTTCAGGTATGAAACGTCCCTCGTTCCTCGTGTTTGGTTTAACACCCCAAACCAAACACAATACAATGCATGCAACATGGAGATGTTATGCAATGCCACATAAGCATGCCAAATGCAATGTAACTCAAACATGCAAAATGCAATGCAACCTAAACATACAAACATGTAATGTAATAAGCATGCAACAACAATGCCAATCAACAAGCATGCGACAACATACAACCTAACAAGTATGCAACAACATGCAAGATGGATAAGCATGCAACAACATGCAAACTAGCAAGCATGCAACAACATGCAATGTGACAAGCATGCAACAACATGCAAAGATGGACTTAAACCAAAATGGGCAGACCTCAGCCATGCCCAAATCAATGGCCAAATTATGCTGAAAATGGAGTTCAAAAGTATATGCAAGCATGCATGCCAATTGGTTCACAAACAAAGCATGAAGGCACTAACTCTCAAGCATATTGAAGGAGTATAAAATGTGAGAGTGTAACAGTGAAGTAGGCTCTGAAATCACATTCCAACGGATGCTAAATCATGCACACATGACAAACAAAGCATGCTAGTGGGCTCAAAACTTAAAGCTAGCCGAGGGACTTACACCATGGCCATAACAAGCAAGCCCCAAAGGGTCAAGGTGACTTGAAATAGTCCCAAGGAAGGTCAAAACAAGGCTAGAAACATGCTTGAATAGGGCTAACTCATGCTAGAATGGAAGGCACAAAACATGACGCATACAAGGCCAATAAGGATGATTGCATTACACCTACCAAAACGAAGCATGGGATGACTTTACCAATAAAAATCAGAGTCATGGTATGCCAAAATAACACCAAAAAAGGGCTAATACCAAGTCAACACATACTAGAATAATAAGCTCACTCATTTGGCATGCAAGGCTAGCAAAGAGGACTTACACTACAAGTGTAAGAAGCAAATGAGGGATGCTCTAAACAACTAAAAACAGAGTTGTATCATGGCAAAATAGGACCAAATACATACTGAAATGGTGACCCAAAAGCCTAGGCAAGATGGCATACACAATGGCTCATTTTTAAGGCATAAAGAACCAACCTTCCAAAGCATGGAAAGAGTGAAAGATGTGAGTGCATGATCATGAAATATGCTCTGAAATCACATAACAAATGATGCCAAATCATGAAGATAGTCCAAGCAATGCATGCTAGTAGACTCAATACACGAAGCTAGTGAGCAAGATTGAACCATGGCTATACAAAGCAATGCATGCATGGCCGAAACAACATGAATCAGACCTTAAACATGGTAAAACATGAATAAAATCTTCTTAGAGTTGGGCCAAAAGCATGCTAGAATGATGATCAAAAGCATGATACACATTAGGCTAGTGAATGGAAATGCACTACAAGTGCATGGAGCATGCAAGAGGCCATCAAACTAACTTTAGACAGAGTTATGACATGCTAAATAATGACCAAAAACATGCTGAAATGGAGCCTATACATGCTTAACAAACATGCTACTTCATGAGGCATATAAGGCTAGTTTGCAAGAATTACACTACAAGTGTATAAAGCATGCATAAGGTGACCAAACCAGCCATGGACAGAGTTAAGGAAGGTCCTAAAAGTCACAAAAAAAGTGCATGAACTAAGCCTCAAAATGGTAGAAACACATGCTCATTTGATAGGCCAATAAGACATGCAAACAAGAGAAGAGGAGGGGGGACAACCCCCACTCATTTGGGACCCCAAAATAGGGTTTTTACCACTGAAAACCCTCTGGATTTCAGTAGTTAAAAGGCCACGAAAAGTTGTTTTGAAAGGCCTTAGAAGATGGCTCAAAAGCTATACAAGCTAAGGAACAAAAGGGAGAGACAACCCCTTAACACAAAATATGCCTAAACCATCACTTTTAGGATTGAAAAACAGAGTTTTCTTTAGTTCAAAACCAAGCCAAAAATAGTTTACAAAGGTGGTAAAACAAGCATGCAAAGCAAAGGTTTAAAGGAGCAAGTGTTTACCCTTGAAGAACCTTGAAGGACAGCAGCAAAACCAGCCAAAATCTGACCCAAACAACCTTCAATCAGCCCAAAAATAGGTTCCAAGGGACCTCAAGCCAATGGTGATCAACTCTTATGAAGGGTTGATAGGTTGAAGATGGTTGTATGCATGCCTTCTAGCACAAATGCTCAAGAGAGGATTGTAGAGAGAGAGGTTCTAGTGTGAGCAGCTCCCAAACCTTTTGCCAAAAATGTTCTCTAAATGTTCTAACCCTTGAATATGAGATATAAGGCTTCATTATATAGCAAAATGTCAAGCTTGGGCCAAAATATTTGATTTGGGACAGGTGGCACAAGCTGGAAACAGCTGGAGGAGAAATATTTGCCAATTCTGGGCTTTCTGGACACTTTTGGCCGACTGGCCATCTTTGGTGCTGACCGGCCACCATTTGTGGCTGATAAGGTTCACTTTTGGCCGACCAATAGCTGCTGAGGTCCAATTGTGGCCGATGCAATGCCATAGAGGCCGATGGAAAAAATCAGCCCTGGTCCCTGACTTGAAGCAAGCCTAATTCCTTCATTTGGACTCCTTTTCAGGTCATTCTTGAGCCTAAACTGTAGCCCCGGAAGTCTTCTTTCCAAATTTGGAAGACTCACCTCAAAATTCCATGTGTACTAAGAGATATCCCTCTTTTAGTGAAGGCTGCTCAGTTTCGGTCCAACCGGAATGATGCCTAACTTCAACCAATCATATCTCCTCCATCTGGACTCAGATTTAGGAGATTTTTAAGTGTAAAATGAAGCCCCAGAAGTCTTCTTTCCAACGGTGGTAGCCTCATAGCTGGAATCCAAGTATTCAAAAGGATAAGCCCGATTTAGCGAGGACTGCTTGACTCTCTCTCTTAACGATTCATGCCCATCTTCTTCTTCAACTAGGTTTCTTCTCTCCACTCCTCTTTTCTTCAACTCCGAACCCCTAAACAAGGTGTTTTGAAAGATTTTTCAAAGATTTCATCTCTCTTTCATTCATTTCCACTTTGTCCTTGCTCGGTTTACCGAAAAGCGCAACATTTAACAAAATACGAGCCTCAGAGCATCGTAGAAACTTTATTTCAAAAATATTTTGAAAGAGATGGTTTTAAGGTCTAAAAACCATTCAAAATAGCTTTGGTCCAAAATGGGGTGTGAGGTTGGGATTTGACTCTCCTCTTGCCGAAGAAATCGAACTTTTGCTCTACACATCTTCCATCACCAAGTAAACCATCAGTAACGCCCAAGTCTTAAGGGCGGTCAAAAATGGGGTGTCTACAGTTACCCGGTATCGGAGGTTCCAATATGGAACTTATTATGTCTGCCATGTGTTACCCATACCAGAGGCTCCATCATGGGGCTCAGCATGTTTATTCTTTGTTACCCGGATCTGGAAGTTCCTTTACGAAACTGGTTATTCATAACCACCATGTGTCTGCATCTATTATGTACCTGTTCTGTTAGAGCTAAGGATGTACCACGTATGATTAAGCATGAGCTCTGACTACCGTATTTAATTTGGACAAGAATATGAATATGAATATGAATCTGTTTATGAATTTGAACTATGATTTCTGAATCTGTATGAACTTCATTCATTAAAACCCTTTACTCCGTTATCATTCATTGGGCTTCCGCTCACTGTTTATATTATGTATGTAGGTGAGTCGGGTACGTGATCAGGGCCAGAGTTGACGGCCTACGTTTCAATTTTGTCAGCCAACCTTTACGCCTCCCGAGGAGGTTCCTAATGAAGTTTGGTTTTGTGGCTGTTTTTGTAATCTGTATTAGACTATGTTTGTTTGTTAAAGTTGTGGGCGAGATTTTTGTCATGTACGCCTAAGTGTGTTGTGTATATATTATGTGTGTTGACTTCGCTCGCATTTTATAAAAGTTTCAAGCTATTCTGTCCCATGTATGTTATCACAGCTCATTGGACCTTGTCTATTTTGTATATTTGCTTCCGCAGCCCCCTATCTATATGTTAATCTGTCATAAGGCCTTGGTAATCCAAGGATTACTGGCCGGTTGCGAATACTAAACCTATAGGGGCGGGTTTGGGTCATAACAGAAACAATCCTTACCCACATTTCTCTTATTCCACTAATTGTTTTCTAGTTGAGAAACACTTTAGTGAGGTAATCCCTCACTTGTAAACAATTGCCTACATTTCATGATTATGGTTGAACCTAGCATGATTTTGTCTATGAATTTATTTGTTATTTAGGCCTTGTTTGGGGACTGCATGCTTTAGCCAAAAAGTCAAAAAGTCACTATAAGTTGTCACATCACACTCTTTCTACTTTTCTGCACATATTTTCGTAAAAAATAAAAAAGTCACTAAAATAGTCTGTTTCCAAACAAGGCCTTATTATGCTATACATTAATTGATTTTCTGTTTCTTTAAGTGATATTCTCGAAAGTAAGTTTGTGGTTTTAGGAGGGAGGAAGACAAATATTGTTGTGTTATTATACAAATAAATTTCATGGTTGGCAAACCTATTTAGACATGTTCCATTGGATATGGTCGTCTTCTTTTCTCTACCTAGTTCCTAGTTGAACCTATAACCTCCACCACAAAATCCACCCCTTATAAATGAAGAGGGCAGGGATAGTAGTTGCGTTGTTGTTGTTTTTTTTTTTTTTTTTGAGGGGGGGCGTTATTGCCATCCATATAAAAGAGTTCATTTGACTTTGAATTTCCAAATTGGTGAATGCCCTATGATTTCTTGCAGTCTCATCAATTGGAGTTTTTGATGAGACCAAAACTAAAGACAATCTATAATATGTAGTGTGGAGATGATTGAATCGTCTGCATTGTGTCCAAATCATGTGGACACCCTGCAAATAGCCCCTTGGCTTGTTTGTTGACTTATAAAGATCAGTTGTAGCAAGGTGACTCTGATGGACTCTCACTAAACAATATTGATGGATGGAGTTTTCTCTTTGTGAACAAATGCAATATTTTTAAGATGATAATTGTGTGTTCAAATAAATGTTGGTTTAAGAGTGTTGTATTGATTTGGTTATCAAGCTTCTAATTTGTCGACCCACAAATGATTTTGCCAAGTTGAGTGGGTTTCTTAAAGAACTTGGTTCAAGATGATAGTCCTTAATAGTGATCTTATTTCTCTATGTCAAAGTCATGAGACTATGAAGGCTGCCAATTAGCCTGCAAGATCCACTATTTATGTTGGAACTGCAATTTTTAGTTAAAAAAGGAAAACAAACTTCTTGTGGTTCCATTTGAAATGTTGTGATTCTTACATATGGGCCCATTTACTTCGATTGGATAAATTCGATGATAATTTAACAATCCATTATAAGACCGAGTGCATCATCTTAGTTTGAGGATTGAAAGTACAAATGCATGAAATAGGTTGTACATGTCGGATATGCATGGATATGTATCCTCAATTTAATTTACCTCAATTAGCATGTGCTTGAAGGACTCAGTTCCGGTTGTTACATAGAAAAATGCCTCCATGAGTGAGAGATACGAAGGGAGAGAAAGACAACCCAAGTTACGTGAAACATTTGTTTTTGTCTGGATGATGAAAATTGAAGGCAATTCAATTTTTTTAAGAAGCACAAGCATTTCTAAGAAGGTAACGTGTCACCGACACGACACAATAGTCGTCAGACACTACCTAACTCTTAGATACACATGAAACACATTACAAGTTTAAATAAAATAATTTGGAATCCAATGATAAAATAAAACAATATAAATTTATATCTAATTTTCTTCTTGTGACTTCAAACATTATTATATTTTACTTAAATATTCTTATATGTGACATATAATAATTCTGTATCCTTATATATGACATATAATAAATATATAAAATTATATATTTTGCACGTGGCCCCTATCCCCACATGTCATGTGTACATTTTTTGAAAATTTTGTGTCAACCTGTCAATGTCGTGTCACATGTCTGTATCCGTACTTCTTAGCCTTTGCTGCTATCATGAGTGCTTTTCAGCTTGCCTTTTTATGTTGCCATGTGATGGATGTTTTGATATTTTTGGAATCATTTTAGTAATAATATTTTTAGTTAAAAGAAAATTCAAGCTATTTTATTGATTTTAAAAAAATATTAATATTAAATAATAATTCAAAATTATTGCTATTTTAATGGGAAAATTACAAATACTCCCTTTGAAGTTTGCTTAAAATACTAATTGCTTGTGGTAGTTTTGAAAATTATATCCTACTCTTAAAATTTCCAATCGAATAACAAATAAATTTTGGGCAGAGCCTGCGAGCGTAACCTCAAAGAGTTGATAGTACCTAGTAAGAGTTGAACCTGAGACCTGGAGGAAGTATACCCCCAGGCCCCAAGCTGCTCCCACTAGCCCCAACCCCTTGGGGTTGTAATTTGCCCTATTTTAATTCTATAATAATAAAAATATATTTTATTATTGATGTATCCTTATTGTACCTATATCCCAATTTCTTAGATTTTGATTAATTATGATACTTGTATCCATATCCATGCTTCTTAGGTTTGAGGATGAAACAATCATCTGTCAAATGAACGACAAGCTGAAACATTTCCCCCTCATAATAAATGGAATTTGTTTGTTTTTGTAGTCAACATTTTAGAAATGGAATTTGTGCTCTCAACATTTTAGAATTGAGTTGTGCTCCCGATTGTTTTTGCGGTCAACATTGCTCTCAACTAGTTTCACAACAATCGGTTAGGAGCTAAAACATTTTAGATTTGTGCTCCCGATACTAGTTGCATGCGAAAAAAGAAATCATAGTTGTGCTCCCGATTGTTTCTTGCTTCTCTTGCTTGTTTGCCCTTGTGATTGGTTCCATCTACTCCAGTTTAAACTTTAGTGCCTTCTGTTGCAATGTGTCCTACATCACCTGGAGTTGTCCCATCTATGCTGATTATAAGGCTCCAATTTCTCTCTCTTTAACACCTGTGTTTTAGGGAGAAGTGTAGGCTGAGCTTTTCAATTTAGTATCAGAGCTTGGTTGGGCCTGTGATTGGTGTGCCATTTGTTCGGCTACTATATGTTGTGGTCCAGGAGGGTGTGTTGGAATGTGTTCCATATCGCCTAGAGTTGCCCCATCTGTGCTAGTTATAAGGCTCCAGTTTCTCTCTTTAACACCTGGGTTTTAAGGAGAAGTGTGGGCCAGGTTGCAACCAAGAAACAACATGAGTATGGTTGAGATGATAATGCTCAGGTGAATGTGTGACAAGACTAGACAAGATAGAATTAGAAATAAGTGTATTCGGGAATGGGTAGAAGTAGTACCGATATAAGATAAGTTGAGAGAGAATCGATTGAGATAGTTTGGTCATATTCAACGAAGACCAACAGAGGCAGTAATGAAAAGATGCGATGCTGTAACAGTAGATGGAAGTGTTAGGGGACGGGGTAGGCCTAGATTAATGTTAGTTAGTGTTGTAAATATAGATATAGATCTACTTAATTTGACTAACGAAATGGCCTTTGATAGGGCTACGTTGGGAAGAAGGATTCATGTAATCGACCCCATTTGATGGGATTTAAGGCTTGGTTTGTTTTGGTGTGGGCTAGGCTGGGCTTTTCAATTCTTTCTTCTACTTAGAATTGGAGAGTTCTCTTTCTTGCAATAATTAAAGCTCTCACCTTCAAGGTATTGTAGTCATTTTGTTTATCGGAACAAGTGGCATGCCTGTTTTTAGGCAGGTTTTTATGTGATGATGTAAGATGCAGTTAGACATTAGTAGACTTCGTTATATCTTGAGGCTATGTGCTTGGAATCAATTTTCACAACAATCTAATAAGATTGGTGGGAGGATTTCATCATAAAGTGGCAATGTAGTGCGTCATGACGTCCCTATTGAAATTGCTTTCTTTCTTTCTCCTCTCCTTCACTTTTTTTTAAATATTCATATATATATATATATATATTTACTTCTTCACTCCATTGTTTTAGCATACTAAAGCCTTTGGTTGATGCTCAAATGAGGACATAATAACTAAACTGGAAACATGGTTAGTACTATGTTGCTTGGAATGCAGATTGGTTCAGTGCAAGGAACGTCAAATTGATTTTTAATTTGGGGGGTAAATTGATTTTTAAGGTATAGTTTGGGAGGGTAAAATGAAATTTTAAATGCAACGTAAGCACATTCCATCCAATTGTAGACAGAAGGTGACGACAGGGGTCTAATTGATCAATTTGTGGAAAATTCATATACTAGATTAAAATAAATCGAAGTATGGGGGTCAACGTGAAAAACGCGTGATATTTTAGGGGGCAAAATGCTATTTCCTCGCAATTAAATAGACACTAATTTTTCATCCATTTAAACCAAAAGTAATAATAAAAATTGTTTGATGATGAAATATCATTACATTCATTTCATATGTTCAAAGTTTTTTGCTCTAGTTGCTGAATATAAAAGGCCACTAAACAACAGGGGGAAAAAAATTAAAAATAAGTTAAATTATGAGTAAGAAATTAATAAAATAGAAACAAATTATATTAGTAGTCCCTACATTTTATCTCTTCTATCATTTTGCTCTCTACACTTTTAATTTAATCAATTTTGACTCTTAATTTTAAATTTTGTAACTCTTAATCAATTACTCCTTTTACTATTTCCAAATTTATATAGACATAAAGTTACAAAAATTTCACGTCTCTTCCATTTTATAATTTTTTTCCAATCTAAAAAAATGTACTCCATTGATTGGTCTTCCCTTAAAAAATTACTTAAACTAAGAAAAAAATATACACATACATATTTTGATTTTCAAATAGCCACATGATCAGTAAAAATTCTAAGTAAATTCTCTTATATTGATAGTAAAAACTCTTTTCGATTCCTCTTACATTGTAGTAAAAATTCCTTAGGATTCTCTTACGTCATTCTTATAAGGATGTCAAACCCAAGATTATCATCACTTTTGTTTTATCTTTAGGAGGGAGCTTGGTGCTCTTGTTATACTAGAGCTAGATTTAGTCGGCTATAAAAATAATTTTTTTGTATTTTGCATTTTTTTCATTTATACAACAATAAATATAAAAAAAAACTTTATTAAAATAAAAAGAAAAGATATATATACAAAGAAATTGGCTAAAATAACCCAACAACAACTCATATTAAATAGAGAATATGAATATCCATGCGTCATTTAAAATATGTGGACCATATTTATAATTTAATTTGCACAATTCGCTTGTTTTTCAAGCTAGAATCTCTGAATAATTCTTTTTGTATTTCTATTTTTTTTCCATATACTTAAAGAATTATGTTGTGATTGTGTTTTAAAGAAGAAAAAATAAAAAATAAAAAATTGAGGACCTAATATACCGCTCTCTTCCCATTGTTATATTTCCTAAACTTTTTAAATATAATTATAGAAATCTTTGAAGTTTGGTATGTATAATCATATAGATTATGATTCCAAATAGAATAAGGTAATTCTAGGAATAATAATCACAAAATTTAAGGAAGCATTACTAATAAATTTTGGTAATGATTTAGAGGATTTAAAAATTACCTTAATTAATATAAATTAGGGAAAATTATGTAAATAGTCCCGGTAGTTTACATGATGTGTCAATTTGGTCCATATAGTTTCAATTTGCTCGATTTTGCCCTTAATTTAACGGATTTTGTCATTTTAGTCCAATAAATAACGGTTGTTAAGTTAATTTAACCAGAAAGTCAAATAATGTGTCAATTTGGTCCCTGTATTTTTCACAATGTGTCAATTTAGTCTATGTCAAAATCGGGAAAATTGAAACTATATGGACCAAATTGACACATCATGTAAAGTGCATGAACCAAATTGACACATTGTTTGACCTTCCGTTAAATTAACTTAACAACCGTTATTCATTGGACTAAAATAACACAATCCGTTAAATTAAGGGGCAAAATCGAGCAAATTGAAACTATATGGACCAAATTGACACATCGTGTAAATTACATGGACTATTTGCATAATTTACCCTATAAATTATATTAATCGTAGAATGACGTGTATTTTAAGTGTTATAAAATTCAGAAAAATTGAGAAAATTAGAGTGAGACTTTCAACTTCAAAGAGGCTACAACACTTTTACTTATATTATATAATAATAATATGATTTTACCTATATTCAAATTATGGAAATTAGGAATGACGCTCCGGATCACTCCTCCCTCCATATTGGTACCCCTTTTACCTAATTCTCTTTCAAAACAGAGTTTTTGCCTAAAACACTTAGTCTCTCTCTCTCTCTCTCTCTCTCTCTCTCTCTCTCTCTCTCTCTCTCTCTCTCTCTCTCTCTCACATGACCAAGTCACAGAATTTCATTTCCAAGTATTTCTACGATTTGGGTGGAGGCCATGAACAGAAATTTTGGTAATGTTCTCGACTGATTAACGTTGCCAGCAAGGGATTTCAAAATATTTGGATGATCATCATTTAACAAAATTACTAAAAAAACATTTCGTTAACAAGCCCTAAGTATAAATGCATATATTTATTTTTTTCTACTCCGATAAGAGCGTCTCAAACTTTTACTTAGATTTTCCATCAAATTTAAATTTGTTAAAATACGCACACTTTTGTTGCTCCAACCATGGCATCAAACCCATATCAAATGAAAGGAAAATAAAAAAATTCATCAAATTGAGGGAGGCTTCATCATTCATCAAATTTTTACAAATAGCCGTTACTTTTGCAGAGGCTTCACCGTACACCAGATGACCGGCCGATTGTGTCACGACCCAAACCCGCCCCTATGGTTTAGCACCGTAACCGGCCAGTAACCCGAGATTACCGAAGGTCTGCTTAACAGTAAAACAGTAATACAGAGTACAGGGGCTGGCGGAGGCCAAAACAGTAATTAAAAGATGTCCAATGAGCTGTGATAATTTGTATGCAAAAAGACTTTTCATATCATATTCACATTCATAACCGTAACATATCTGCATCATATACGGAAACATTCAGTACAGTATAAGTCTTAAACAGTCGGTACAAAACAGAGACAGATGGGTGAGACTAAACACTCCAAAAACAGCCTTAGCTTGAACAGGTCTGGAACCTCGAAGTGAGGCACAAAGGTTGGGTTGACAAAACAAGAGCTTAACCTGACGCTCCTAGCAACAGTCCGGTGCCTGAACACCTACATATATATATATATATGAGCAGTGAGCTAAAGCCCAGTGAATAACATATGCGTAAAGAGATTAAGAATGAATGTCCTTTCAGTATTTAAAACAGTCATTTATATCAGTATAACAGTTATTCAGTCATAGCAGTCATATGTGGTACATCCAATAGCAAAGCAGTACAATAGGTCTTAACAGACCGAACAGTCAGTTGATGGCCATCATATCAGTAAACAGTAGTGGTTCCAAACATGGGAACTGATAGAGATCTTGTAACAGTAGTAGTAACAGTAAATGCTATGGATGCCACGAATACAGTTCACGATTAGAACAAACATTCATTTAGTAGACAGTGTTATTCATAAAGCAGTTCAGTCATTTGTTCAGAAAATAATCTCAATTGAACATATCTTTACGACAGTGCTACTCACAGAGTTCTGGGCTAAGCAGCTAATGAGCGTCCTCGGATGCCAACCCTACACAGTTACAGAACGAATACACACTAAGCTACACAGTTGGGAAGCAATAACTTAATCCCTAATTGCCTCGGTGTGGTTCTACATCAATACCCTCATCAAGACGCCTTAAACTAGGCCTAAGAATGCCTAGGATGGAATGAGGATGCAAAGATGCACTTTTAAACGCTTTACAAAATTTTCAGGAAACAGGGGTCACGCTCGAGCGTGGCTTTCTACGCTCGAGCGGACATGCAGACAAAGGATCCCCGCTCAAGTGTCACTTTCCTCGCTCGAGCAGACTGTAAAACATGGCAAAAGTACTGGATGCACAAAATTCACGCTCGACGGGCACTCGACCCCCGCTCGAACGTGTGACTCAAGTCCCCGCTCGAGCGTGTAGTACCCCACTCGAGTGGACTGTAAAACAATGCAAAGTGCTGGATACCCGTATTCCACGCTCGAGCGCCACTTTCCCCGCTCGAGCGTGAGTCCAAATTCTGGAAATTCCAGATTGAACCTTCAAGCTCAAAATCAACTTATAATGCATCAAATTTGATCCTTTTGGGACAACCTCAAAATGCTAGAACATGTACATGCATGCATGGATTAAGCTTCAATTCAACATTTTTAGACCAAAACTTGACTTAGATCACTAAACTCCCATGAACCATGCAAGACAATACATAAACACATCAATGAGAGGTTGAATTCTCTACCTTAAACCTTGTATTTCAAGTGTAGAAGCTCAACTATGCAATTAGCCTTCAAATCTCTTAATCTCCAAGCCAAAACAAGATGAAATCACTCTATCTCCCTATCCCCTCTCTCTCTAGTCGGTTTTGTCTTTCAAAGATGAACAAAAGATGTATTCAACATGAATGGGGTAGAAAAGGGATGGTCTAGTGCCAAGCCACTAAGTGGCAAAATAGTAGTTAAGTCCAACTCATGCAATTTAACATTATTTAAACCAATTTAATCATACCAAATCACATTTCAATTAAACATGCCATAAAATCACATAAATTCTAATTAGCACAAAACACTAATAAATTTCTGGTTCGGCCGCCGATAAGGCCTTCAATTTGCAGTTTAAAACATAAAACATGAACAGATCATTTAACAGTCAACAGATAGAATTGCATTCAAACTAACACACTCAATCATTCAGTTCAGAATTTTAGTCAATTAACATACTTAATCATAGATTAGCACTAATCAGTGGTGTGATCAGTAAAAAGTAGTGAGGGTTGTCACAGATTGTCCTAGTAATCAACTGATTGTTTGATGAAAATTTACATAAGTTGGATGACCTTTTGGTCAACTAGTTGTTTGATAAAAATTAAAAAATTAGCATTGGAACACATAGTATCATATGAAACTTTTCATTAATTTTTTATTCAAATTTAATATTAAATTTTTTTTTGAGTAAGCGTTAGAGATATTGTAATAGCTGTCTAATTGTCTAGCACATGATCTAGGTGCCCATTATCCCCCCAATATAGCCAAATGGAAAAAGGAAAAGCAACTCAATGCAAACACAAAGAGGAACACACCTATATATACATGGTTATTGGAGATTGGAGAGAGAAGAGGAGAAAATGAGAGAAGATGGGCTGACACATCTCCAAATTACAACAACATTATTTTTATTAGAATGTCTTTAACCCAGATTGATTTTGTTATATAAATATATGAAAACAATTTTATCTCGTATTCTTGTGAGCTTATTTGATTGTCTCAAAATTATATATTTGATTATTTAAAACAAACTTTTTAATTAATTAATGTGTATTTGATTTTGTTGTTGAGTCAAATAAAATAAAATAAGATTGAATATACATTTAGCTTTGGTTCTGAACCTTGGAAAAAAAAAAAGAAGGTCATGTTGGGTTGGGGAAAATCCAAACCCATTAGGAGATGGAGAGGATAGTATCCATAGGGGATGGGGAATAGGGAAAAATTATTATAGGGGAATGGGGATGGGGAATTAATATCCATGCCATTCACCCCCATTGTCATCCCTAGCGATAGAGAAGGAGAGAGGAGGAGTAGAAAATAAGAAGAGGGAGAGGGAGAGAGACGCTGAAGAGAGAGAGAAGCGCTGGTTTATTTAGGGTTTGGTTTGGAAAAAAAAAATATATATATATATGGTTATTGGTCATTTTATACAATTCGCAACTAAACATTTTGGTCGCCAATTAGTTTTATAAATCCCTCAAATATTTAAATGTCTCCCTCCAAAAATTTTAGTTTTTTGGCTACTAAAATTTTTTTTAGTTGCTGAAAATAAATTTTTGTTGACCAAACTTTTGATCGCCAAAGACAAAAAGTAATTTTTTATTTTTTATTCTGCGACTAAATTGTTTTAGTAGCAAAAACTAACTATACAACGACTAAAATATTTTTTAATCGCTGAAAATAAATTTTTGACGACCAAACTTTTCAGTAGCTATATATTTAAAGCATATTTGTTTCAAAAAAAATAGACGACAAATATAATTTTAAAAATAATTATCTTATTTTTATAATATAAATTTAATTTAAATATATAACAATTAATATCTAACCATCTTAATTTTTTATATAAATATTTTACCTATATTCAAATTATGGAAATTAGGAATGACGCCATGAATCACTCCTCCCTCCATATTGGTACCCCTTTTACCTAATTCTCTTTCAAAATAGAGTTTTCGCCTAAACACACAGTCTCTCTCTCTCTCTCTCTCTCTCTCTCTCTCTCTCTCTCTCACATGACCAAGCCTCATAATTTCATTTCTAAGTGTTTCTACGATTTGGGTGGAGGCCACAAATAGAAATTTTGGAAATATTCTCGACTGATTAACGTTGCCAGCAAGGGATTTCAAAATATTGGGATGATCGTCATTCCCCTAACATCGGGAGCAGTACAAAACTTTCCATATTCCTCTAATATGTTTTGATCGAGAAAGAGGGAAGCCAAAAAAACACTACAATACGCTTTATAGTTGTAACGCCCTCAAAATAATGCATACGAACCAATCATTCAAGACATCCATAGACATAAAAGAATAAAACATATTATCATTTATCAGAGTATTTAGTACAAAAGTATTACATGTTGACAACAAAAGTAAATGCCCTACGGGCTTACAACTTTCCAAGTCAACACTTGGGTTCAACAAAAGAGAGTTCTAACTCTAAACACATTAAGCCATTCGCTTGAATTACGTATAATACCCAAGATAATCACAAAAGTAAGCCTTCAGTTTCTACAACCTCCCAAGCTACATTCTTGGATGCGGCATATCACCTGCACCTGAAAATGATGTCCCATAAAGGATGAGCCAAAGCCCAGTAGAGATACGCTAAACCAAGTATGAGTAATAACTAAAACATTAGCATTTGATAAATGTTTAACTCATATATACAGACGTACATCTTTTCCATAACCAATCCATATTCACAAGCATATTTCAATCCTCCTTTCTGTTTCATTATCCAAACCAATTCATAGATATGGTTCTTTGTTCATCCAGATAGTTTATAATGAGACTACAATTCATATTAACAATACTTCGATCATAATCAATTAAAATGAGACTACAACTCATATCATTAATACTTCAACACTTCAATTCATCTACATTATGCAAACGCAATCAAGGTTTCGGGACTTTCACCCTAGACACTCCGGCCAACTTAGTTATAAATGGAGTCCATCCCCTATCTCCTTCCAAACAGGTTTGATAGTATATCCTCTATCTCCTCACAAACCATGGAGTACATCCCCTATCTCCTCCGAAACAAGATACATATGCAATGTATTTAAACACTTATCATATACAATGATTAAGTAAAGCACATATTCAATGTGTTATTCCATCCGTCATATTCAATGACATACTCAATTGATTAGTTTTAATTCACCGAATCATCATGCAGTGTCTACAACAATTAAGACTATCCTCCACCGATAGCCCAAAACAATTATTTCTAAACAGATAATAATTTCATCAAACAGATAAATTATCAACCCTTTTCACAAGTGAGTCATTAATTAATCCAACAACACCATTCAATCTCATAATTTCCCAATTTTATTATTTACAACTCAGTTTCATATTTCCCCAAAATTAATTATTCAAACATAATTAGGGCATTTTCCCCATTTTCTCAAATATTGCTCCCAAGGCCAAATTTCATTAATCATACACCAATAACCCCATTTTCTAAGGTCTCATACACACATGGAACCGCACATTAACAAATCCCTCTTTTATAATTTCAAGTTCAAAGCCCTAGTTTCACCGAACAACCCCAAACAATACCATCTATACAAAATACATAACATCTATGTCAAAACTCATAGAAATGAGTAGGTCATCCCTACCTCAAATGAAGAAACCCAAAGGAGATGATGAAGAAACTCGAAAATGCTCCAAACCCACAACTATTTGGATCAAAATGGAGGTCTTGAGAAGCTCCAACACTTTAATGAAGACACAAGGGTTGAGTCTCACTAAATCAAGATCAAAATGTAGAGAGCGAGGATATTCTAGAGAGAGATGCTCTCAAATTAGGGTTTTGGAATGTTTTAGAGAGAGAGAGGGCCAAAAAAAGTGATTCAAAATAGCTTCCCACGAACTGATATACATCACAGTCCGCTCGAGCGTGGGACGCCCCGCTCGAGCGTGGAATGCACACTTCCAGAAGTTCTGCAGACAATAGTTCCTGCTCGAGCGTGAAAGTGGACGCTCGAGCGTCCGATGTCCTGCAGGAAAAAATGCTGAAGACTGAATAATCCTGCTCGAGCATCAAACTGCCCGCTCGAGCATGAAAAGCCCCACTCGAGCGTAAAGGCCAAAATCTGGGCATAAACTATTTGTTTCCAAATACAACCAACCTGTTTCAAACTTGTCTAACACAACCCAAAACTCGAATACAAGGAGTTAAAGGAAGGAAACGAGAATAAGACAATAACACACATCCACGGAACCGAGTCCGGAATACAATAAATAATGAAGGGACAACCGGGATCACTATAATAGTCAATTTGGTAAATTTAACATTATCAAAACCCCACAATTACCCCTTACAATTTGCAAGACACACACTAACATCATGGGCCCAAGCGTCTTTACCATTTTGATAGAACCTACTAGTTCATAAAATAAACTGTAGGACCAAATTGTGCAACAAACATTGATTTGGGATTTACCCTAATATCTAATCATTTTAATTTTTGGGTAAATTACACTGACACCCCCTAGGGTTTATATTTATTATAGTTCCCCCCTCACTTTTTGAAAATTACATCACCCTCCCTGAGGTTTAAAGTTTCATTATAGATTCCCCCTTCAGCAATTTAATTTTTTTAAATACCAATTTTGCCCTCACTGGGTAAATTACATTGACACCCCTCACATTTTAGAAATTATAATCCCCTTCCCAAGGTTTAAAGTAGAATTACCAATTCCCCCTTGGTTAGCATTAGTTGGAAAAAAAAATCATTGAAAAAAAAATTAATTGGAAAAAAAAAATTATTTGAAAAAAAATTTTGTTAGTAAAATTTTTAAATTTCTGTTTAAAAATCAACGTAAATACATTTTTTGAATTTACGTTTTTTCCTCAAATTTACAAACTATGACAACCATTTCTATATTTGAGTTTCTGCCACTTAAATGATTTATTTACCAAATTAAGTTATGTAAATGTTTTGGTTTAACTAACTATCCATGGTTATTTTGTATTCCTTATATTGTTGGCATAATATTTCTCACTCTACTATGTGCTTATAGCTGTTACCTTTTCAGGTGATGAGATGTAAGGAAGACACATAACCTCGTGTAGTGGAACCTGTGCAAGAAATTGATGCAGATCCGTTAAATTATTTTTATTTTCTTTTCTTCCTGTCATTTTTTCTGATGGTCGGTCGCTGCATAATAAAATAATAAAAGCCTATGGATGTATTTTTATATATATAAAAAAAATAGTAAAATGAAGTAATTTCCTATTTAATTAAATAAGTTAGTAAGTTGCGATTCTAACCCTAAGCCCCTGGGGTTAGGTCGTGACAAAGGATGACTTCTACGGATGTCGAGGATACTGCTGGGTTGACAGCCGGTGAGAAGCAAATTTGAACTGAAGCAAAACCGGGCAAAAAGTCGTTGGCCGGTCGTCTGGCCGAATGATAGGCCAGATGTCCACCCGGATGTCCGGTCAATGTTGTGTTGGACTGTTTGAACTGCTGGTTTGAACTGCTGTGCTGAGTTGATTTGGACTTTGTTTTTGGGCTATAATAATCACCTGATTAAGCATATATATTTACTCCAAATATATTTAGAATAAGAATTTTGGTAAAAAATAATGGAATAAAATATAAGTTTCAATATTTTTTTTCCCCAAATAAATCAAACAAGGAATCAAAATAATCATCAAAATAAATAAGTCCAACAAAACTAATAAGGGGACTTACGTGTGGACTTATTGTCTAATAGGTCCTATAATAATTAATGACATTTGTCACTAAACACTATAAAAAAAAAAATCACTAATTGTTAATTTTCAGCGACAATATAAAAATTTTGTTACAAAAAATGTAATTAATTATAAGTTTTACCGATAGTTTAAAAAAATCGTCACAAAAAGTGTCACTAATTCACAACTTTTAGCGACAATTTAAAAAATTCGTCATAGAAAAACGTCACTAATTATAAGTTTTAGCGACAATTTATAAAAATTATAACAAAAAAAGTCACTAATTGTTAATTTTTAGCGACATGTAAAAAATTGTCACAAAAAAATTATTTTTAGCGATAATTTTACCAAGACTTATTTTCAATAAGACTTGGTGGGAATTAAGTCCAATTATTAGACCTATTGGTAGTTTACCCAACTAATAATATTTCATTTGTTGAGGACTTAAAATAAAAGATTGTTTCAGATAATATATTATTAAATTTTTTACGAAAAAATATATAAAAAAATAAAAAGATAATATAACTAAAAAAAGATTTAAAAAAAATAAAAAAATGTGCTAATATCCAACTTTCCAAACAACCTCTAATTCACCTCCGAGTGAGAGAATAATTTCCTTCTTCCCATATACACACACCTCCTCCTACCTATAAGTATTTCCAATTTTTCTTCAAATCTTTAATTAAATTGAAATTTAATAAATTTTTTAGTGAAAATGAATTAATCATTTTATCAAACTTATATCAAATCAATAAAGAAACAAAGGTAGCGTTTGGTATAATTTTCTAAATATGATTTGAGAATAGAGTTCTATTTTGAGTTTGTGAGTTTTGGAATTATAATTTGAGTGTGGAAAATTTGTTTTGAATTGAGTTTGAAATGAATGATGTGACATATGATATTTAATTCAAAAACTTACAACTCATAACCAAACACATTACCCAAAATCCTACTCAAAGCTCATAAAAAAAAAAATTAAAATTCTAGAAATATTTTTTATTTAAAATATAAAAATAGCAGGTGCAAAAAAAAAAAAATCGAACACTATTCCGATCAATTGGCCAGATGTCTAGGTTAGCCAAATTTTCCCGCCTAGAAAGGAGTTTTCAAAAGTGGGTGTGGAATTATAATTTAAAAATTCAAAACAAATATCACACTGATTTCAATAAGTGGAAATGTGTTTAGAGAGTTTCTCCGAACACAGCCTACATATTTTTCAAGTGATTTTATAAAAAAAGGTATAACTGAAAGGTTATAGGGTCTAAGTGAAAAATTATATAATAATGAGTGTTGTTATTAATATTTCATCAATTATTTTGGACCACTTATTTTTTTTTTACTCCCACTAATAAATTCTAAAATTCTAAAATTTTCTTTTCTCCTCTTAAATAATATCAAAATTATTTTTTTAAAAACATTACACCCATTTAAATACATGCTCCCACACCCAAAAAAAAACTATCTCCCAAAACCTACGACGGTGGAACCTTCCAAAAATTGGTGAAAAAAAATTTGTTTACCACATGTGACCACTTGTCACAGTGATTAAGAAGTTTTTTTTTTGCTTGATCACAAGCTATGTCATTCTACTTGAATTTTTTTTTTGTCTATTACCTCTTTTCGCGTACACAACACAATCCACTTTCATACTTCTTTAGTTAGTTTTCTGTCACTCATCCATGACCTCACTGTATTTGTAAGTACTGTTCTTTTCCTTGGAGTATTTTCTAACGTTGTCAATTTAAAGTTATATACTTCTATTAGATGATTACTACTTCATCTCAATATATTTGTTCATGACCTTACAGCGAGAAAATAATGTTCGGTTATCTGTTCCTGAACAAATAAACAATATTTGGCCCTATGTTTTTGAATTTTAGTCATATGTTCGGGAGTTCAGATTTTAAAAAAATGACAAACAATTTTTATTATTTTTGTCATGTTTTTTAAGAAACTTACTTTTACAAGATCAATATCCTCTTAGCTAATAACACCATAAAAGTTACGAACTTCCACTCTGAGCTTATATTGTTGTATTCCTCTCGTCTCATAGAGTTGTAATTGTCGAAAAAACTTCTATTCATTGTCATTGTCGAAGAAGTGTATGTAATCGAATGGTTACTACTGGAATATTGCCATCAAAGGGTTTCAAGGTTTTAAGGGTATGTAGGTTTTGAAAGTGAGATTTGAGAAAGATAGATGAGTGGTGATGGAGGTGATCACTCTCATAAACTTTATCTCATGATGTAGTGGGTGTGTGGACTTAATTGTGAGATGGAATGTTCCAAAATTATTAATATCCTTTTGAGTAATTTCATTTGAGGTTATTATTGTAATAAAAAAAACAAAAACAAAAACAAAAAAATAGAGGATCTAAAATAATTGATAGGGTGTTAATAGCAACACTCACAATAATTTCAGAATATCACATGGCATGCTCCCTCACCAATCACTATTTATTATGTTTCTCATGTTCCTCAATCACCTAACACAAATAATTAATACTTCACTTTCTCCACCGATCATATTACAATGGAGCACTACATGACCATATTTCAAAACTACCGAATAATCATTCATGCAATCTTTCATGTTTGTGTAAAAAAAATTTTGTTTACACCGTAATGTAATTCTTCCTTTAACAAATGATTCAATATTTTTATTTTTATTATAAATGACTGGTCAAGACGGGTTGAGTTAAAACTCCTTACTCCAAGTCTAGTTTAAATATTAGGCTTTATTTGTCATAATTTAAAAAAGTTAAAAAGTCAAAAAATCACTATCCTATTTAAGTTACATCATCTTATTTAAGTCACATCACTTCAAACACAACCCATATTTCATAAAAAGTGCACTTATTTAGATCATCACAAATCACTCCTAAATAAACAAAAAAATTTAATTTAGTACGATTTTATAGATTAAATATTTTTTTTAAATCCTAACAATATTGGACTGTATTGGAAAGATTGAATGGGCCATTAGGCCCATGTTCACCCTATTTAACCCGAGCCCAAGCCCAAGTCAAATACTGTACATTAAGCCCGCGTAAAATTGGGTCCTATCTCGAGTTCGAAGCCAACCCCAACTTGACCCGTTGACTGGTCTTTAGTAGCTCAACTCGCGGCGTTTCGACAACGCGGCAAAAAGTCAATTTTTTGACTTTTTGACTTTTTTTGTCATATCACCTCTCTACTTTTTTACACAAAAAAAGTCAAAAAAAATTACAAAAAAAACTAAAAAGTTGACTTTTTATCGTCTTTCCAAAACACCACTCATTAGTTCGACAAAAAAACAAAAGAAGATATGAATCTAGATCTGATGGGCTAAGCTTGCAAACTAATTCGTAAGCCTGTCTAAGCTAAGTCGTAGGACTTAAGCATAAGATTTTAGTCAGCAAAATGGCCCAATTTGAGTGATCCTTAAATACAATAAATTTTATATCTTAAATCTCTAATTGATAATATGTAAAATAAAATTTTAAAAATAAAGTATTTTCATGATCTTATTTATCACTCAAATTAAATTTTACATAATATAATTTTGCTTATTACTCAAATTTAGCTTGCTTATCACACATAATAAGATAAAAATATAATCTAGTTACCACTAAAATTAGAGTCTACTTGTAATATGTAATTCCTTTACAATCGTAAAACTTGTTGCATTTTTGTCAAAATAAAAAAAATAAAAATAAAATTTATAAAAAAGACAACAATGTGTATCCATAGTTCAACCCCACGTTCATTTACCTCTTTAACCATGCAAACGCATAACGAATAGATATTGTACCCGATTGGTAATTTACACTTTTTTGTGATTTTTTTTTAAAAAAAACAAAATAATAAAATATTTTAAATGCTTTTTTAATGAAATAAATAATTAAGAGAAAAAATACTTAAGTAATGACCCTATTTGAAAATAGGCTATTTTAATTGACTATTTTAGTCTAGTTAAAACAAATAAGTTGTGTTTGTAATTGATTTGATAGTTGCAAGATATAATTTTTTTTTTTTTTGTTTAATTGATTTGATGATTTTAAGAAAAAAAATAACTAATTATAAATTAGCTATAACATTTTATCTATTTTTTATTTATTAATTATTTTAATTAAATAATCTCTAGTCAAACAAAGTCAATATGATATTTTTGGTTTTTTAAAATTTTTTAACTTAATCGCCAAACGAGCTTATAACCAAATTGACACCGATATTATTACTACCAAATAAAATAGAGTACTAAAGATAAATGTATGTGGTCACCGTGCAGACTTTTTATTTTATTATTATTTTTTATTTGATTGGGACACAATGGAGAGTCATGATGAATGTGCATGGACATGGAGAAGGTATTAGTTAGTCTTAGGTATCTTTAGGTGTTATTTTAATAATATTGTGATTGATAAAAGAAGCGAGATTTATAAATTGGATATTTTTAGGTGGTGTTTTAATGATATTGTAATTGATAAAAGAAGTGAGATTTATAAATTCGATATCCTTAGGGGTGGTGCTTTAATGATATTGTGATTGATAAAAGAAGTGAGATTTATAAATTTGTATTAGGTGATTGAAGAATATGAAAAAATATGATAAATTGTGATTGATTTAAGATATAGTCACATTGCCTCTCAGGACCAATCAATAATTTTAATACACTTTATTAAATTATTTAGAGTTATAATTTACTTTTAATACACCTTATTTTTCTCTCAAATTATCTTTCAAGGTACACTCAAATAATAAACAAATCCAAGATTCAAAATTACATCATTTTGAAAAATCCTTTCAAAAATCATTAAACAGATTTCTCCTTATAGCTATTCCTTTTGTTCACATATAGATTTCTCAGTATCAATTAAACCCGTCACTATTAATTGCACATAATTTAATATTTATTGCTCTCTGTTTGTTTCAATTGTGATTTTTCTAAGAAAAAATAAAAATTACTGTATATTCAGTATATATAAAATCCTATAAAGTGTTCATTGATATTTTGAGGGTAGTCTCAAGGTTAAGCAATTGATAAAGAGTATATCCAAATTAGCCATATTTCGTGATATTAATTATCTTGGTTGTGTGAATCTATTCGAAAATCGTCTAGATGAAGATAAAATGATAGAAAAGAATAGACTTAAAATGATTACTTGATGATTAAATCCACAGTTTTGTGTATTTTCTTGATGATTAATTAGGGTAGTTTATAATTGAAAAATACAAGAATTAATCATTATATTTTAAAAATTATGTAAATACATATCTCCTATGATAAAATAATGGAAAAATACATCAAAGTTCAACCAACCATACAAGAAAAGAGAGCAACCCAACTCAGCCACATTGGACAGATTCCAACAGTGGACACAGGGCACACAACAGAACGCGGCAGAGGATCCGGATTCAATTTTTGGAGCCAATAATTTCGAGCAACAAATTAGGATACTTCGCTGATCGCTCTCCCTCACTTCATTCATATGTAGGTTCGTTTCCTTTAACCTAATTTTCTTTAACCTAATTTTCTTTCAGAGCACACGATTACACAGTCTCTCTCTCTCTCTCTCTCTCTCTCTCTCTCTCTCTCTCAAAGATGAATAAGGTTTTTGATACGTGTACACCCATGATCTCATGCATGCTGCCTCAAGAATAAGAGTAATGTAGTAGTGGGTGTATTGGTTGCTTCCACAATTCCACAATTAGTGCCACATCTTTCTTGCATTATTATTTTCTGTTGTTATTTTCGGCAGTTGGTATTTTCTCATTCCTGTAGTTGATATGTTCTCATTTGGTTTATAAATAGACAGGGAACTCTTGGAATATATATATGGAATTACAGTCCCAATCTCTCTCTCTTTCCTGTCTAAGCCCCTGTTCCTCTCTTTCTTGGCTATTCACTTGCTTTTCTTATACAAAATACATAATATTTGGTATCAGAGCCGCATTCCATGGATACCCGTGGCAAAACCAACACCGAATTCCGCAATGAAGTAAGCGAAATTTTGGCCCGTCATGAGTCAAGTTTCGATCAAATTCATAACAGCCTCCAAACTGTTTTGACAGAACTCCAGGCCATGCGAGTCTCGCAAAACACCCCTTCCATCGATAACCCATTTGCCCCAGCCGAAACCTCTCATAACGAACCTCTTTCCACTACCCACAACACTCCAGACCGAAACCACACACACTTGAAGCTATCATTTCCTAAATTCAATGGAGACGATCCCACCGGGTGGATATATCGAGCCGAACAATACTTTGAATTTCAAAGTATTGCGCCGGGCCAACGAGTCCAACTTGCCTCTTTTCATCTCGAAGGAATTGCCTTACAATGGCACCGATGGTTTACCAAGTTTAAAGGGCCCGTCAATTGGGGCGAACTCACTACAACTTTGCTTTGCCGTTTTGGACCCACCGACTTCGATGACCCTTCCGAAGCTCTCACTCGGTTGAAACATACCACCACTGTGGCTGCGTACCAAGAAGAGTTCGAAAGAATCTCCCAACGCATTGATGCTCTACCAGATAGTCATGTGATTGGATGTTTTATCGCCGGCCTCAAAGATGATGTTCGCTTGGACGTTAAGCTCAAGAAGCCTCGAACCCTATCCGAAACCATTGGCGTGGCCCGACTTGTCGAGGAACGCAATACCTTACAAAAGAAAACCAACATCTTTCCCCGACCAATTGTCGCCACCAACACTCCTCCAAACCATAACCCCGCCAACGCCACAACGGCTAGCCTCCTTGGTCCACCCCCTACCCAAAAACCGAACCTACATCCATCTCCTCCTCAAACCCACACATTCAAGAAAATTACAGCCCCCGAGGCTCGAATCCGTAGAGAAAAGGGCCTATGCTACTATTGTGATGAGAAATACGAGCCCGGCCACCGTTGTACCACACCCCAACTCTTCATGATCGAAGATGTCTTGGCCGCCGATGATCAAACCAAGCCACCTATAACCGCCCTTACTACAGAGGACAACCCACCTGCATACTACCAAGCCATGGCCCAATTTCATCCTTGCGGCCAAGGATAATTCTAGCGGCGGGGAATGATACGTGTACACCCATGATCTCATGCATGCTGCCTCAAGAATAGGAGTAATGTAGTAGTGGGTGTATTGGTTGCTTCCACAATTCCACAATTAGTGCCACATCTTTCTTGCATTATTATTTTCTGTTGTTATTTTCGGCAGTTGGTATTTTCTCATTCCTGTAGTTGATATGTTCTCATTTGGTTTATAAATAGCCAGGGAACTCTTGGAATATATATATGGAATTACAGTCCCAATCTCTCTCTCTTTCCTGTCTAAGCCCCTGTTCCTCTCTTTCTTGGCTATTCACTTGCTTTTCTTATACAAAATACATAATAGTTTTTGCCGCCTTTTGGTACTCCGACATCCTTCCCCTCCTCTCCTGCACCACCACCATCCCAACCCCAACCACCACCACCACCACCACCACCACCACCACCTTCGAAAACCATGAGAGCCTCTCACGGCCTCAATCCGCCAAGAAAGAAGGGACGAAAGCGAAACATAACAGAAAACAGAACAGAGACAAGAAGAAGAGTTGTTTCCCTCAAATCAGATGGCTCAAAACTAGAGGCAAACATACTGAACCAATACCTCAGTCAAGCACTGAGAACAGAGACAATGTTCAAGATTCTGGTGTCTTTGTAACTGAAGAAGGTGAATGTGCAAGTACTGTTCTTATAGAAGAGCCACAGCAAGAGGTGCTGGAGATGGACCGTCTGGAAGCAGAGCTCGAGTCTGAACTGCAAAAGCTTCCTGGGTGCTCCACAGAAGCTTCTGGATTTGAAGGAAAAATATCAGACATTTGTGAGGTGTGCTTTGTCCTTATTTTTGTTTTTACTAGCATTGACTCGTCATTTATATCTTTATACTCATCCTTGAGATACAAGATTCTTTTGTTTCTATGGCTCTTTGATTATTTACCGCACTAGGAAAGTACTTCTAGCAAATGAATTTGCTTCTAAACAACTGTGCTTCTCAGTTTAATACAGACATACATGTTCAAGATTCTAGTGTCTTTGTAACTGAAGAAGGTGAATGTGCAAGTAGTGTTCCTACAGAAGAGCCACAGCCAGAGGTGCTGGAGATGGGCCGTCTGGAAGCAGAGCTCGAGTCTGAACTGCAAAAGCTTCTTTGGTGCTCCACAGAAGCTTCTGGATTTGAAGGAAAAATATCAGACATTTGTGAGGTGTGCTTTGTCCTTATTTTTGTTTTTACTAGCATTGACTCATCATTTATGTCTTTATACTCATCCTTGAGATACAAGATTCTTTTTGTTTCTATGGCTCTTTGATTATTTACCGCACTAGGAAAGTACTTCTAGCAAATGAATTTGCTTCTAAACAACTGTGCTTCTCAGTTTAATACAGACATACATGTTCAAGATTCTGGTGTCTTTGTAACTGAAGAAGGTGAATGTGCAAGTAGTGTTCCTACAGAAGAGCCACAGCCAGAGGTGCTGGAGATGGACCGTCTGGAAGCAGAGCTCGAGTCTGAACTGCAAAAGCTTCTTTGGTGCTCCACAGAAGCTTCTGGATTTGAAGAAAAAATATCAGACATTTGTGAGGTGTGTTTTGTCCTTATTTTTGTTTTTACTAGCATTGACTCATCATTTATGTCTTTATACTCATCCTTGAGATACAAGATTCTTTTTGTTTCTATGGCTCTTTGATTATTTACCGCACTAGGAAAGTACTTCTAGCAAATGAATTTGCTTCTAAACAACTGTGCTTCTCAGTTTAATACAGACATACATGTTCAAGATTCTGGTGTCTTTGTAACTGAAGAAGGTGAATGTGCAAGTAGTGTTCCTACAAAAGAGCCACAGCCAGAGGTGCTGGAGATGGACCGTCTGGAAGCAGAGCTCGAGTCTGAACTGCAAAAGCTTCTTTGGTGCTCCACAGAAGCTTCTGGATTTGAAGGAAAAATATCAGACATTTGTGAGGTGCGCTTTGTCCTTATTTTTGTTTTTACTAGCATTGACTCATCATTTATGTCTTTATACTCATCCTTGAGATACAAGATTCTTTTTGTTTCTATGGCTCTTTGATTATTTACCGCACTAGGAAAGTACTTCTAGCAAATGAATTTGCTTCTAAACAACTGTGCTCAAAGTTTTTAAAGGCGAATGCGTACCTTAAGGCGTTTTACCCCTCATGAGGCGAGGCGTAAGCCTCAGGGCGTTGAGGCGTAAGCATTTCAAATTTCAAATTTTAATATTTACTGAATAAATTAAATATTTTTAAATAGTTAAAAAATTAAAAACAAAATTAAATATAAATGTGTAAATACTTTTCACTTTAATGCGTTGAACATTTTACTACATAGAAGGAAGTTTTCCTTCACTGAAAGAGAAATCGATATTCTTAATTTCAATGATTGAGCTTTTCACTTGACCATTAACTGTGTTTTTCTTGATTGATCATTTACTTAATTTTTCCTGTAGAATATAGTTGTAAAAATGGATTCTTTTTAATTTTTTATGTTTAACAATCTAATAGACTAAGTTTAACAAATGCCCAAGGCAACTTCTGCATGTGCATATTCCTCATATGCTTATGCGCAAAAAGCGTAAAAAGCGCACTTAAGGAGCATGTCTCAAACTATGATGCGCAAGCCTTTGGGGAGTAATGCCTAAAAATCAAAGCCTTGATGCGTTTTACCTTAGCCTCAAGGCGAGGCGAGCCTCAAGAAAGCCTTTTAAAACTCTGACTGTGCTTCTCAGTTTAATACAGACGATGCTTCTTTCGAAGGATTTTACAAACCAGATGGCCAGACTTATGATTCTTGTCAATTGAGTGGGGTGTTGCCATCTGAACTGGATCAGAAACTATGCCATTTGCCCATCGAACAGCAAGAGAGCCAGATTGTAGGGCTAGAGTCTGAACTGCATTGGGCCCAATCTAAACTCCATGAGAAAGAAGCTGAACAGCAAGAGAGCCAGATTGAAGGTGAATCAGCTCAGAGGTGTAAAGCAAGGTTAGAGAGGCGTCGAAGAACTGCTAAACGTGCTGTATGTGTCTAATTTTTCTATTTTGTTTTTCATCCTTTCATAGAATTGGTAAAGTTATATCTGCATCTAACATTATGAACTAAAACAAAAAAAAGGATCCATTGAAACCGAAGACATCCATGGAGGCCAGGCTCAGGGCAGAGCGTGCTGTAGTAGAGAGAGCAACTGCGGAGGCTCGACAGCGTGCTTTCCAAAAAGTCATAGCTGAGGAGGCTGCTTTTGAGGCTGAACTCAGTAGGCTGAACACGGCAGTGGATGAGATTGCAAAAGTTGTTCAAGAATTAAAAACTGAATTTTCTAGAAGAAGATCATCACGGAATCTGCAAGTTTCAAGTTCTAAAACTGAAATTAGTACGAGTCCATACAAAACTAGAGGCAAACATACTGAACCAATACCTCAGTCAAGCACTGAGAACAGAGACAATGTTCAAGATTCTGGTGTCTTTGTAACTGAAGAAGGTGAATGTGCAAGTAGTGTTCTTACAGAAGAGCCACAGCAAGAGGTGCTGGAGATGGACCGTCTGGAAGCAGAGCTCAAGTCTGAACTGCAAAAGCTTCCTTGGTGCTCCACAGAGCTTCTGGATTTGGAGGAAAAATATCAGACATTTGTGAGGTGTGCTTTGTCCTTATTTTTTTTTTACTAGCATTGACTCATCATTTATATCTTTATACTCATCTTTAAGATACAAGATTCTTTTGTTTCTATGGCTCTTTGATTATTTACCGCACTAGGAAAGTACTTCTAGCAAATGAATTTGCTTCTAAACAACTGTGCTTCTCAGTTTAATGCAGACGATGCTTCGTTCGAAGGATTTTACAAACCAGATGGCTAGACTTATGATTCTTGTCAATTGAGTGGGGTGTTGCCATCTGAACTGGATCAGAAACTGTGCTATTTGCTCATCGAACAGCAAGAGAGCCAGATTGTAGGGCTAGAGTCTGAACTGCATTGGGCCCAATCTAAACTCCATGAGAAAGAATCTAAACTCCATGAGAAAGAAGCTGAACGGCAAGAGAGCCAGATTGAAGGTGAATCAGCTCAGAGGTGTAAAGCAAGGTTAGAGAGGCGTCGAAGAACTGCTGAATGTGCTGTATGTGTCTAATTTTTCTATTTTGTTTTTCATCCTTTCATAGAATTGGTAAAGTTATATCTGCATCTAACATTATGAACTAAAACTATACCTGTCACCTTTTCAGGCAAAAGCTCTAGCAGAGAAGAACATCTGTGATCTTCTTGCTGAAAGAGAGCAAGCAGAGAGAAATGTAAACATCTTTTCATAAGTGTAATTTTCAGAATCATGAGTTACCTTTGCATTTCCATGGCTCATATCAATATATGCTTGCAGAGATTGGCCGAAGCTCTTGATGCTGAAGTGAAGAGATGGTCGAGTGGGAAAGAAGTGAACCTGCGTGCATTACTTTCGACACTGCAATATGTATTAACCTTAATCCTTCTTTCACATAAACATGCATTGTGTGTTTCATTTGCATTTATACAGCATTCAGTGCATTAGGAGCTATTAAAGTGTTTTTAGCTATGACATGTACTTAAATAAAAAGTGAAAATATAATTTTGGGTAGAAGTCTTTGTAAAGTTAGTGTCAATTTTTTTAGCGACCAAATTATGTTTGGCAGCTAATGTGTGTACCATTGGCGACCAAAAAATTTTTAGTAGCTAATGTATACACCTTTGGCGACTAAATTGAGTTTAGTCGGCAAAATTAGTCGCCAAAGCTGTAATTTCTTGTAGTGTATGTTAGTATGAAGAAGGCATAGAACGAAATGAAATTACTCTTTCTCATGCTACTTCATCTGCATTGAACTATTGGCCAGAGTGAGGATTTTGCTGCTGGCACAGAATATTTTTTGAATATCCTGCCCCTGAAAACTAATACATGGAGATGTGGCCTGACCAAGGTCCATATTCTGCATCAATATATCAATTATTATCTGCTAATAGATGCAGTTAGAGTCTTTCATTTCTCTTCCTCGTTCATATGTGTAGTTCAATAGATGATCGAGATCGACATAGTTCAGTATTATAATATTGATCCTCATCCTTGCTTGGTTACACTGACTGATTCCTTTTTCTGTAATTTTCAATTTACTTGTGCTCTAAATTACATTTTCATCATCCACAGATCCTTGGGCCTGATAGTGGTTGGCAGCCAATTCCCTTGACTGAAGTTATAACTTCTGCGGCTGTTAAGAAAGCTTACAGGAAAGCCACTCTATGTGTTCACCCTGACAAATTACAACAACGTGGTGCTAGTGTTCAGCAAAAGTATATATGTGAAAAGGTTTTTGATCTTCTGAAGGTATTTTACTAGCTTCACTTTCTTTTACCAATTTGATCAATGACTATGTTCTAAAAAACTATGAAATAAAGCCTTTCTCCATGCTACATATAGGTGAAAGTGAGCATATAATAATCTCTCTCTCTCTCTCTCTCTCTCTCTCTCTCTCTCTCTCTAAAGCTTGATAAATGGATGCTTGTTCCCAAGTTACTACTACAAAAATGTTACTGTTGAGCTTGATATAGTTTTCTTGTATTGGCATTTTGGTACACCTCAATAGTATGTCTTAAACTTTGTACTATACATCTATGATTAAAATTATAGTTTATTTAACTACATGAATACCTTGGTAATTGAGATTATACTATAATTGTACTTACTACTTCTCCATACATGCTAGTTTTGTAAAAATGGAGGTCGTATCCAAGGAATGCGTTGATACGATAATTTACCTGATGAAATGTCTTATGCACATAAAGCCCAGTTTTGGCATCAAAATTTGAATAGTAAAAATGATTCGTTGGTTAATTAATCATTATTCACTTATTAACATCCGATTACCCCCCAAAAAAATAAATAAATAAATAAAATGGAACGAAAAGAGTACTACCCAAGTTCAAGCTTCAGTTATGACAGTATGAGATGGACCTTTAATGTTACAGTAACTTTGTCCCTCTTTAACCCCCAATGTAATGGACTGATCTTTGCCATGAGCGTCATTTAACTCAAATTACATCCAAACAAATTACTCAAGTTTGGTCTGAAGTAACTAACAGTTCTTGATAATCGTTGCAGTACTTTTCTATTTATTGTTTTTGTTTTGTGTGTGTTCAGGAAGCTTGGAACGGATTCAACTCAGAGGAGCAGTAGATGGCCATTGCAGCACATCATGTAATTTATACTTGTAGCTAGTAAATATCTCTACGTCTGTCAAATATTTTTAGTTCTTTCGTTAGGTTCCAAAGGTAAGCTCAAGCTTCGAGATTGCCAGGGAAGAAATGTTGGTGAAAGAAGAAGGTTTATCTCTTTCGCTTCATCGCTGCAGACCCTTTAACAGATTAAAATAGAGGTCTGTTCTCTTTCATGCTATGATGATTTGCCGGGAAGACAGTGCGGTCGGCAGTAATGAAGGGTTGGAATTGAAATCCCATTTCTGTTTATCATTGTTATTGCATTCCTGTTTCCAGTGTCCTTGAATTCAAGTACATGTACAATATAACACATCTGGTTTGGTGATTAATGGATAGAATTAAAATAGATAGAGCTATTGATTTATTTTAGTTGAAGACATGTTGCCTATGACCTAAACGTTAATGTTCACTTTAGTTTGAAATGTTCATTACAGTACATGTGCTCCGTTACTAATGTGTTGACAACTGCTCTATTGATTAACCCATTGGAGGGTTGAAAGAGGAGAAATTGGAAAGTTAAATTTGAAATTAAGCTTAAATTATTCCAAATTCAAATGAAATGTATTGCAAATGCAAATAAAATTATAATTCATGCAATCTCTGTACATATCTCAAATGAACGAGTAAGTGAAATTCATCATCCAGTCGGCATTCTAATTAGATTTTGTATTACCAACCCAATCTCTCTCTCTCTCAAAAAGAAAAGTACAGGCAATTACGTAAACTAAAAAATAACCTCTTCTTTAACGTCATTTTTATCCAAACATTATTATTATTATTTTTGAAGTTATAAAACAATTATATTAAAAATTATCGGAACAATCTATATAACAATGGAAGGCTTGGTTTGAATTCAATGGTTCAAAATGTATATGTGTCAACATATGGACTGTTAGATGGATTAAATCCAATGGCTGAAAATATCTTACTCTCATTGGTCCTATTTGAACATTTCAATGGTTGAGATCAATTAACATCAAGATCTGATGGTTCAAAATGTAAGTTCCAAAATTTCTCTCACACCTACTCCTCTCATCTCAAAATCTGTCTCTCTTCCAAATTTCAAAATTTGAGCACAGGCCCTCTCTCTCTCTCTCTCTCTCTCTCTCTCTCTCTCTCTCTCCATTGGAGCCCATTCTTGTGCTCTTCTTCAATTCCTATCGCAGCCCAACTCTTGCCGGAGACCCAACCCCGAACCCCCTATTACTCTCTTCGTCTTCTCTCTTCCTCCCTCTCTCTCTCCGTCATCCCAATCTTCATCAACAGTGGCAACGACGACTGAATGGAGCCACTGCAAATGACGAATCTAAAGAAAGAATCTGGTATATTTTCAGCAAGAGAGTAAACCAAAAGAATCTGGTATACTGTTCAGGTGAAGAATCTTCTTCTATATTTCCAGCAAGTATATTTTTTTTTGGGTATTTCTATCTTTAAACCAAGTATATTTTTCTGAGTTTCTTCTGAATTTGGTAGTATTTTTTTGAGGGGTCTAATTCTCTTTCTTGAGTGTTAATTTTTTTGGGTGAAGCAAGTATATTTCCAGCAGGTTTGTTACTCTAATTCTTTTTCCAGCAGGTTTGTTTCCATTAGGCATTGTGTTTGATTAATTATATAATCAATTTTATTGATGAAGGCACAATCTCGAATTTATTTTTGTTGATTTTTGTCTTAAAGAAATTTCTGGAAATTCAACAGCAATGTAATAATGAATATTCAACAGTTTGATTATTTAGAGTTCAAGTTTCGAACTTTTGAAGTGAGATTGGTGGCAATAGCAATATGGTATGTTTGAGAATATTCTAGGTAAAATGAGGAAATAGGGTCATGGACTTGTGGTGGTGCACTTAATTTGATTAGTTTTTATGTGAAATTTTCATGGGTGATTGATTGAGCTGGGAGCACTGATCAAATAAAGGCTTTGAAGCTAGAGTGTTGCTGTTAGATTAGTAGGAGAATCTGAATCGTTTTTAAACAACAATGATGCAAATCTTTTTTCATCGAGAAGAAGAAAATTTAAGGAAGCATTACTAATAAATTTTGGTAATGATTTAGAGGATTTAAAAATTACCTTAAATAATATAAATTAGGAAAAATTATGTAAATAGTCCTAGTAGTTTACACGATGTGTCAATTTTGTCCATGTAGTTTCAATTTGCTCGATTTTGCCCCTTAATTTAACAGATTTTGTCATTTTAGTCCAATAAAAAATGGTTGTTAAGTTAATTTAACCAGAAAGTCAAATAATATGTCAATTTGGTCCATGTTTTTTTCACAATATGTCAATTTAGTCCATGTCGAAATCGAGAAAATTGAAACTACAGGGACCAAATTGACACATCATGTAAAGTGCAGGAACCAAATTGACACATTGTTTGACCTTCCGTTAAATTAACTTAACAACCGTTATTCATTGGACTAAAATAACACAATCCGTTAAATTAAGGGGCAAAATCGAGCAAATTGAAACTATATGAACCAAATTGACACATCGTGTAAATTACAGGGACTATTTGCATAATTTACCCTATAAATTATATTTTGAGCTAATCATAGAATAACGTGTATTTTAAGTGTTATAAAATTCAGAAAAATTGAGAAAATTAGAGTGAGACTTTCAACTTCAAAGAGGCTACAACACTTTTACTTATATTATATAATAATAATATGATTTTACCTATATTCAAATTATGGAAATTAGAAATGACGCTGCAGATCACTCCTCCCTCCATATTGGTACCCCTTTTACCTAATTCTCTTTCAAAACAGAGTTTTTGCCTAAACTCATAGTCTCTCTCTCTCTCATGACCAAGTCACAGAATTTCATTTCCAAGTGTTTCTACGGTTTGGGTAGAGGCCACGAACAGAAATTTTGGTAATGTTCTCGATTGATTAATGTTGCCAGCAAGGGATTTCAAAATATTGGGATGATCATCATTTAACAAAATTACTAAAAAAACATTTCCTTAACAAGCCCTAAGTATAAATGCATATATTTATTTTTTTCTACTCCGATAAGAGCATCTCAAACTTTTACTTAGATTTTCCATCAAATTTAAATTTGTTAAAATACACACACTTTTGTTGCTCCAACCATGGCATCAAACCCATATCAAATGAAAGGAAAATAAAAAAATTCATCAAATTGAGGGAGGCTTCATCGTTCATCAAATTTTTACAGATAGCCGTTACTTTTGCAGAGGCTTCACCGTACACCGGATGTCCAGCCAATTGTCCTCCCAATCAACTGATTGTTTGATGAAAATTTACATAAGTCAGATGACCTCCTAGTCAACCAGTTGTTTGATAAAAATTAAAAAATTAGCATTGGAACACATAATATCATATGAAACTTTTCATTAATTTTTTATTCAAATTTAATTTAAATTTTTTTTTTTGAGTAAGCATTAGAGATACTCTAATAGCTGTCTAATTGTCTAGCACATGATCTAGGTGCCCATTATCCCCCCAATACAGCCAAATGGATTAAAGAAAAGCAACTCAATGCAGACACAAAGAGGAATACACCTATCTATACATGGTTATTGGAGACTGGAGAGAGAAGAGAAGAGAAAAAGAGAGAAGATGGGCTGACACATCTCCAAATTACAACAACATTATTTTTATTAGAATGCCTTTAACCCAAATTGATTTTGTTATATAAATATATGAAAACAATTTTATCTCGTATTCTTGTGAGCTTATTTGATTGTCTCAAAATTATATATTTGATTATTTAAAACAAATTTTTTAATTAATTAATATGTATTTGATTTTGTTGTTGAGCCAAATAAAATAAAATAAGATTGAATATATATTTAGCTTTGGTTCTGAACCTTGGAAAAAAAAAAGAAGGTCATGTTGGGTTAGGGAAAATCCAAACCCATTAGGAGATGGAGAGGTTAGTATCCATAGGGAATGGGGAATAGGGAAAAATTATTATAGGGGAATGGGGGATGGGGAATTAATATCCATCCCATTAACCCCCATTGTCATCCCTAGCGATAGAGAGGGAGAGAAGAGGAGTAGAAAATAAGAAGAGGGAGAGAGACGCTGAAGAGAGAGAGAGGCGTTGGTCTGTTTGGGGTTTGGTTTGGAAACAAAAAAAATATATATATATGGTTATTGGTCATTTTACACAATTCACGACTAAACATTTTGGTCGCCAATTAGTTTTATAAATCCCTTCAAAATTTAAAATGTCTCCCTCCAAAAATTTTAGTTTTTTGGCTACTAAAATTTTTTTTAGTCGCTGAAAATAAATTTTTGTTGACCAAACTTTTGGTTGCCAAAGATAAAAAGTAATTTTTTATTTTTTATTCTGCGACTAAATTGTTTTAGTAGCCAAAACTAACTATATAGCGACTAAAATATTTTTTAATCGCTGAAAATAAATTTTTGGCGACCAAACTTTTCAGTAGCTATATATTTAAAGCATATTTGTTTCAAAAAAAATAGACGACAAATATAATTTTAAAAATAATTATCTATTTTTATAATATAAATTTAATTTAAATATATAACAATTAATATCTAACCATCTTAATTTTTTATATAAATATTTTACCTATATTCAAATTATGGAGTTTAGGAATGACGCCGCGAATCACTCCTCCCTCCATATTGGTACCCCTTTTACCTAATTCTCTTTCAAAAAAGAGTTTTTGCCTAAACACACAGTCACTCTCTCTCTCTCTCTCTCTCTCTCTCTCTCTCTCTCATGACCAAGTCACAGAATTTCATTTCCAAGTGTTTCTACGATTTGGGTGGAGGCCACGAATAGAAATTTTGGTAATATTCTCGACTGATTAACGTTGCCAGCAAGGGATTTTAAAATATTGGGATGATCATCATTCCCCTAGCATCGGGAGCAGTACAAAACTTTCTATATTCCTCTAATATGTTTTGATCGAGAAAGAGGGAAGCCAAAAAAACACTACAATACGCTTTATAGTCAATTTGGTAAATTTAACATCATCAAAACCCCACAATTACCCCTTACAATTTGCAAGACATGCGCTAACATCATGGGCCCAAGCGTCTTTACCATTTCGATAGAACCTACTAGTTTATAAAATTAATTGCAGGACCAAATGGTGCAACGAACATTGATTTGGGATTTACCCTAATATCTAATCATTTTAATTTTTAGGTAAATTATACTGACACCCCCTAGGGTTTATATTTGTTACAGTTTCCCTCTTATCTTTTGGAAATTACATCACCTTCCTTGAGGTTTAAAGTTTCATTACAGATGCCCCCATTCAGCAATTTAATTTTTTTAAATATCAATTTTGCCCTCACTAGGTAAATTACATTGACACTCCTCACATTTTAGAAATTACAATCCTCTCTATAAGGTTTACAGTAGAATTATCAATTGCCCCCTTGGTTAGCATTAGTTGGAAAAAAAATCATTGAAAAAAAATTTAATTGGAAACAAATTTATTTGAAAAAAAAATTAATTGAAATTTTTTTTTTAGTAAATTTTTTAAATTTCTGTTTAAAAATCAACGTAAACTTATTTTTTGAATTTACGTTTTTTCCTCAAATTTACAAACTGAGACAACCATTTATAAATCAAAAAAATTATCAAACAAGTTTTTATGACAATTTTTTAAATTTTTGTAAATATAAATATAAAACTGAATACAAAATGTTAAACATGCTTCAGATGGTAAAAATGTCATAAAATTAACAAATAATTAAATAAGTTACCAACGTTAGAAATGACTTACAAAAGATTCTTAAACTATGTATGGTTTGATTTTTAGAATTTTTTTTAAGAATTAAAAATTAATTTGGTTAAGAAATAAAAAATAAAAAATAATTATCATCTTTATATAATTTTTATCTTTCGAGTGGTTAGAAATAATTTTTTACAAATTAAATTGAAACGACCATACGTATGTATATAACCTGCTCAAAAGTTAAAATGAGAATTATTTTTTACCCTTAAATGATAATTATTTTTTATTTTTTATTTGTTAACCAAATTAGTTTTAATTTTTTTTAAAAAAAATTCTAAAAATCAAACCATACGTAGCCTAAGAATCTTTTGATAAGTCATTTCTTACGTTAGTAACTTATTTAAGTATTTGTTAATTTTACGACATTTTTACCATCTGAGATTTGTTTAGTAATCATTTCATTATAATTTTCAACTTATATTTACAAAAATTTAAAAAACTATCATAAAAACTTGTTTGATAATTTTTTTTAGTTTATAAATGGTTGTCTCAGTTTGTAAATTTGAGGAAAAAACGTAAATTCAAAAAATGAGTTTACGTTGGTTTTTAAACAAAAAATTAAAAAATTTACTAACAAATTTTTTTCAATTAATTTTTTTTTCAATTAATTTTTTTTTTCCAACTAATACTAACCGAGGGGGTAATTGATAATGCTACTTTAAACCTTAGGGAGGGGATTGTAATTTCTAAAATGTGAGGGATGTCAATGTAATTTACCCAGTGAGGGCAAAATTAATATTTAAAAAAATTAAATTGCTGAGGGAAAGAATCTGTAATGAAACTTTAAACCTCAGGGGGGAGATGTAATTTCCCAAAGGTGAGGGGGAACTATAATAAATATAAACCTCAGGGGGTGTCAGTGTAATTTACCCTTAATTTTTTGGGTAAATTACATTGACAACCCGTGAGGTTTATGTTTATTACAGTTCTCCCCTCACATTTTGAAAATTACATCCCCTCCTTGAGGTTTAAAGTTTCATTACAGATTGCCCATTGAGATTTAAAGTTGGATAACAGTTCCTCCCTCGCCGTAATGATCATCATACATAAAATTAAATTAACAGGGGATCAGTGTAATTTTCCAAATGTAAAGGGAGAACTGTAATAAATATAAATATTAGGGGGTGTCAGTGTAATTTACCCTAATCTTTTATATAAATATTTTACCTAATAATTTTACCTAGTAAGTTTCAAAATAAGAATCATCCAAATTATGGAAATTAGGATAGATTAGGATATCAATTCCGAGCCAATAAATTAGGATATCAATTCCGGGCTAATTTCGAGCCAATAATTTCGAGCAACAAATTAGGATACTCCGCTGATCACTCTCCCTCCATATTGCACCACTTCATTCATATATAGGTTCCTTTAACTATTTTTTCTTTAACTATTTAACTATTTTGTTCCTTTAACTATTTTTTCTTTAACTATTTGTTCCTTTAACTATTTTTTCTTTGGCTTCCAAACAATGTTTAGAGTAACATGTGATTGAATGGTATGGATGGTGAAATAAATCCATTTTGTGCAAATTGTGCAATCGGGATGACCGAAATGTAGAACCATTGACATTCATACAAACATATAGTGAGATATGGGGTTGTTGGGATTCATTGAAGGCTTCAAGATTGGATATTTTTAAGTGCAACATGGTAAATTGGTAAGAGTGAAAGATGATGTAGGGATGATAGGTTATGATATAGACAACTTGGGAGGGAAGTATGTCAAAGGAATGAATGTTTTTTCTTGGTGTATGTTCCTTGTGAGGGGTATGATATTTGAAGTGGATAAAATGTAAGGAAATTGAAAATGGAGAATATGTAAAGTAGTTACCAAAAAAAAAAAAAAAACTATAATGGTGCCTTTGTCAAATGGGGAAGATTAATGCCAAAGTGCATAACTTGGGAGTTGTTGCAACCTGTAGAACTACTTTAAATTTTGTTTATTAGTTTTACAATATAATATTGTAAAACAATACTAATGCATTTTGAATTAAATATTTCACATTAAAAAATGTCTAGAACACATGGTCTACAAACTAAATTATTTTGGTGGTAAAATGAATGTAGTTTAGTTCAGAAAGTTGTCATATTGAATTCTAATTTTGTAATGTAGTTCATGACGTTAAAGTCATATTAAACTGCTTGAATTGGTAGCAATTAGTTTGAGGAGGTAAAGAGTAGTGATTGTGATAGCATTTGGTCTTAGATCTTCTTTTTTTAGGTGCTTCAAATTTTCTTATGTTATTTTGTTTCTCAGTTACTAAAACATCGAATTAACTCTGCCTAACTTTGCCCAGAACTTTGAAACTTGTTCTTTATATTTGTTTCTAGACTCCCTTGTATAGTTTTACTTCATGAGATGGCATAGTGATTTCAACTTGGTATACTGCTTCTAAGTGTACTTAACTATTACAATTGCTTTGAGAGCTTAATCACGGAAGGACAAGCAGATCTTAAATACTTAGATGTGTTCTATTACTACTCAAAGCAACCTATTACAAGAAATTGCAAACTATGATAGCTGTTTATTGATTGGCATTGATGACTTAGGTCTTGATCAATTATCCGAAGCATCCAATTTTATGAGACCAAAGGATCAGGCCTTACTTTGCCTTGAGAGCATAAAACTGTGAATTGATGCGAATTGTTTGGTTTATGTACAAGTTGAGATCTGTGTACCACTGTTCAGATATGGTATATTATGTCGGTTTTACCTCAAAAGTGCTCAATTTGTGTTTGAAAGGAATGGCTAGAGTTAGGTTTCAAGTTCTTATGTTGTGGGTTCAAACATGAGGGTAACCACTTTATATATAATAATGCCAAAAGTTAGGTCTGTACTCAATTTACCCCTCCTAGACCCCATCTAAGGGGGATTAAACTGGGTGTATTTTTTTTTTGGTTTGGTTCTGTTTAGTCAACTAGAATGGTTATTTAGATTAATCAAAAAGTAATGCTTGTTTTGTGAAACATATGGAACTTGATAAAATATTGGAATGAAATTCTCCACGAGTTGGTCTTTAATTGGGATAATTAATCTCAGTCATATGACTCATATTATAATGTCTGTTGCCAAACCTGGCTTGTTAGATGAGAGCTTAGCCTCTAGAAAATGTAGAAGTGTTTATATTGAATCATGGTAGCATAAATAAGGTTGAATAGCAGGTCCATGCTTTTTGAATATATTATTTTTCTTTCTTTTTTCTTTGGCCTGTTGTTTTCCTAGTACATGGCTTTGGTGCTTGCTCCCTTTTTCACTTTCGAAAGCTTATTTGAGATTTTCATGTGAGCTGCATGAAACTGTTGTTGTCACGCCCCAAACCCGCCCCGAAAAGTTTGGCAACGAGACCGGCCAGTAATCCTAGATTACCACAGGCCTTACTGTACAAAACATAAATAAACGGGGCTCGCGGAAGCGAAAACAAACTACTAATAGTCCAAAGAGCTGTGCATTTATATGAACATACATTTACATGCCAAAATGAGTTAATTACCCACTAACTTTACATTACATAACATAAACTTGATCAACATGTATCATATACAAAACATGGACACAAGTTACAGATACAAAACCAAAATAAGCTCGTACGGCCTTCTAGGCCTAGCCCCAACTCGGAGGCACCAACTCGGGTAAGCTCTCAAAACGGCGGCTCGGGCAAGATTCCGCCTAGGCTTGACTCCCGGAATGCTCACCTATAAATACATATAAATAAACAATGAGCTAAAGCTCAACAAGTAACATTTAAGTAAAGGGGTTAGTGAACGAATTCCAACATGTTAGAAATCCATGATAAAACAGTCATAATCATAATTATTCAACGGTCAACATATAAGAACAAAACCTTTCCATAATCAAACAGTCAACAACTAGAGTAACCGGTCCGTACACCGATTAAACACATACCAACTAGAGTAACCGGTCCGTACACCGATTAAACACATACCAACTAGAGTAACCGGTCCGTACACCGATTAAACACATACCAACTAGAGTAACCGGTCCGTACACCGATTAAACACATACCGAGATCTCGTAAACTGGTCATGGACCCGCACTAACGTGCCGTCCCCCATGACTTGGGACTATCTACAAATGTCATACAAGATTTGCAAATAAGGACATTCGTTCACAGTGTAAAATCATCTTTCAAAACGCATCATATCATATAGCATTCGTATAACACTTCAAATACATTCCATATAACGTATCACATTTGAAACATACTTATAAGAACATATCATTTACAAAAATGTTACTTACAAAGGGTTTCCACAACCGGTAGCACGGTCTTCTCAATCTGACCTGCAAACCATCAACAGTATAACATTTCATATTCATTTCATGCTCATAAGATGTTAAATGATGCAATTAACATGTGAAAATCAAGTCTGCAACTTCCCCAGAATTTTCTGAAAATAAGCCCTTCCGCTCGAGCGCCCACATTTCCGCTCGAGCGGACAGTACAATCTCCCCAAAACTGCTGAGAGGCCAATTTCTGCGCTCGAGCGGGCTCACCTCCGCTCGAGCGGACCCTGCGAAAATCCGAAACCCTGGTTCTTCCTTCAAGCTTCCTTTCCTCTTTTTACAACACCACTTCCAATTTCATGAAATCAAAGTCCCAATACACTTGATAAACCACATAATTTCAACATCAAAACTTCAAATCAAAACCCATATAGCCCATAAACAAGATCAAACCCATGAACTAAGATGAAAAACCATGAACATGTATGTAAAAGATTCATTTCTTGACTTTCATGGAGATTCTCCCTCAAATGACCAAATAATCATACTTTCCCTTCACTCATTCCATATATTTGCCATAAATCATGGATGATTCAACTTTACTTCAAGAATTTAGAGAGTAATCCTTACCTTGAGCACTTAGTTGGAGTATTTAGGCTTGATCTTCTCTTTTTCTCTTCTTCCCTCTTGGTTCTCCCTTCCTCACGAGCTCTCTCCCTTCTCTCTCTCTTTCTAGATTTTTCTTTGAGTCAATGAGTCAATGAGCCTTATCTATAACCATATATATATCATATAACTCAATTTGTGCCAAATACTTGAGCCAAACATGGCCTGCGAATCAGACGAAATTCAGTATTCAATTTATTGTTCCAAATAGCTCTAAAAATTCCCGGTATCACACAGGCGTGTTCAATTTCATTTTCTGAACCCATTACGGTCATCAATTTCAGTCCCGAAGTTGCCATTCCAACAGATGTTTTTCAAAGTCAAACAGATATTCTTCAATTAAATCATACTAAAGCATAATTACTTACGGATAATGACGTCATACATTTTGGGGTCATTACAGTTGTGCTGCCTGACATGTAGGTGCCACAGACAAGTGCCCCACTCCCTACTGCTGTCATGTTTCATTATTTTCCATTTTGTTTTGCTGTCATGTTTTCCTCATGGACTAAGACTAAAAGTATAATACTTCGCATTGGAATAGTAATTATGGAAACGACTATTAGATTTTGAATGTTGGGAGTAGACATGTCTAGGAACTTTTATTTGATTTTTATTGATTACAAACTCTGAAAGCTCTCTGTTGGAAGTTATACAATTAGATAGACAATCCTTTCATTATCCTGAAATGTACTCGATATTTCACTAAGTTTTTTCATTAATGCATTTGTTTTGTAGCTTTTCTCATTATTATGGCAGACTGACTTGTAGTGATAGAACATCCTCAGCACTGACTACTTTGCATAATTGCGCAGAGTTTCTTTGGTCCCTTCACTGGCAATGGAAAACCTATCATTTGTTTGATTAAAACTGACTGTCTGATAGTAACCATCATTCATTCCACAAACTGGTGATCTCTATGATTTTGTTTTACTACATTAGTTGGTACGTAATAATATTTTACTTCGGTCATTGCAGATTGTGCCAGCAACTGGCATCCCTGATGGCTGGATGGGATTAGATATTGGACCGGACTCTATTAAGACATTTAATGATGCTTTGGACTCTACCAAAATTGTTATTTGGAATGGACCAATGGGAGTGTTTGAGTTTGAGAAGTTTGCTGCTGGAACAGAGGTGTGCAATAATTTTCTTGCTTGTTTCTTTGGTTTAATTTATCAAAAAATGGATGAATCATATTGTGCACATGTGCACGTAATGATACATGTGAAAAAATTCATATGCCTTGGGGGGATGACAATGGGGTTGGGTCTAGGACGATATGGTGCCACTTTTTGCCTAACTTACCGAAGAAAGTCTTGGCTGGGAATTACTGAGAATTTGCTTTTATGTATGTTTGGTTTTATTCATCTTACCCTCAAATTGAATGCAGTAGATAAATTTTGCGTTAAGCGAAGAAAACTTGATCATGCATTCAACCGAGTCCAGTTCTAACCTGTACAAATCGTTGGGCTATGTTATGCAAAGAGCCCATCAGAAGAGGGAGAAATAGTAAAGATTACCTGATTTACCTGATCCCATTGCAATCCCTATATTTCTGCTTTTGAATGAATGAATGGTGAGTTAAAGTTTGTAACTGCTATTGCAGGCAATTGCAAAGAAGTTAGCTGAACTCAGTGGGAAGGGAGTGACAACCATAATTGGAGGTGGAGACTCTGTTGCAGCTGTAGAAAAAGTAGGAGTCGCTGATGTGATGAGCCACATATCAACAGGTGGTGGTGCCAGTTTGGAGTTATTGGAAGGCAAAGAGCTCCCTGGTGTCCTTGCTCTTGATGAAGCCACACTAGTTACTGCATAAGACAAGTTTCATACGATTTTTCCCCCCCACCTATCCACCCCCTTACATTTTGGTAGCTTTTACATTTTGTTCTTGTAACTGAAATTCAAGCAAATATTGATTTTGTATTCTAAAATCATGCAGAAGGCTCCACTCATGCAGAGAAAGGAAGGTTTAAATGTTAGGCCAAAAAGTACGATGCTCGAAAAGGCCATTAGGGAGTTGGAGAAGATGGTTGCAGAATGTACGTTTGAGTATTTCTTTCTATTATAGTGTACAGTCGTAATTATTCATTGAATCATTACTATAAAGCACATAATCAATTAATTGTGTGTCTCTTTGTAAATATCAGCAAGACCACCAACCATGGAAGTTCAGGATGCTGATATTTCATCTCAGGCAGTCAAGCTGAGGTTGCCACATGAAGTAAAGCAGAAGCTGGCCAAAGTTGCTAGACTAGCGGTACTAGAAAGTTAACATGACAATTATATGATCCTTGGTTTGTGGTCTAACGTAGTTCGTCTTGCACTCACATTTTCTTTTTGTTAACTTCTCATCGTGGTCTTTAAAGAAATAAAAAAAATTGTCTTTTACTTGTTGGGTTAAATATAAACATTTATTATTTGGTTGTTGCAGCAAGCAAACCATGGAAAAATATGGATGGAGCTGGTCAATCGTCTTATGAGTATTGTTGGCCGCATGGTACAATTGAGGACGTTAGAGTTATTTATTTTTTGAGGAGAATTAATGTTTGATTCTTTAATAAATGTTGCTTCATTTTCTTGTTGATGTTAACTCTCACCCAAGGTCTACTTCACTTAACTGGATATGGCTTGGGTGGTAATTGTGATTGTTAGAATGATTGAAAGTGGTAATGTGAATCTGAATAATGATTATTTGACAACTTGTTAGGATGATTCTGGACAAATCTCAAAAATAATTTTTGGGAACAGCTTGACAATTTTTGATCCTTTAGAAAATATTTGATGATAACACTGGTGATAATAAGTTTCGAAACTAAATTTTTTTATTTATTTGTTTTGATGGTTTGTTTGCATTAGAAGTGTTTTCATGACAGTAATTTCCTTATTTCTATGACTCTTTAGTCGATTTTTGCATTTTTTGGATTTCGTTTATCAACATTGTTCTTCATTTTGTGTCAAAATTTGTTTGATATCATTTTTTTTCTCCTGTGTTCATGTCAACGATTTCTCTGCGTTCATTTTTTTTCTCCTGTGTCAACCATTTTTTGTGTGCTTTTACTTGAATCAAATTTAGATGTATTTTTGAAATTAATTATAGCTAGATGATGGCCAAAATTATGTTCAATATTTGAATGAATGATTTTTGTTTTGATAGGCAAATCTGATAAAATTTCAAAATGGTGATGTAAAGTTTTAATAAACCTAAGTCTTGAATTGTTCAGCCAACTATTTGGCTGGTCAATTGATATATGGATGTCTGTTTTGGCATTCCTTCTAACCATGTTGATCTGAACTTAGCCCATTACCTGTCCATTGCAACTTTTGTTCTTTATAAATTCATAAAGAAACAAAATACTGCTTATTTGATTTTATTTTACATGATATACATCTGAAATCCATTTTTACTTTCAAACTTGCAGATTGAGCAAGGAATTTTGGACTTGTTAGCACTCGACTTTATCTCAGGTATTATTCCAGATTTAACTTTTCTCTGGGAAAATTTTGTTGTATGTTGTTTCAGAAAACCATTTCAGTTATGTGTTCTGTTTCTGGCTCTTAGGTGGTGGTCACGCAGATGTAAACCTGTTTCCTAATGTTGATAGCTCCTGGAAAGTATGTAAGAGGACTTCTCTATGATTGTTCATGCTCTCATGCTAGTTTTGCCACTTTCTCCATTATCAGTTTCCATGTACTATATATTTTTGTAACAAATAGTGGAATGTTGCTGTTGTGATTCTGGTGATAGGCATTACATATTCATATATAGTTGTGATTCTGGTGATTGGCTAGAATGTTGCTGTTGTGATTCTGGTGGGAATTGGTAGATCGCTGACAAATATGTATACATCTCTTTTGCTTAAATTTTGTATGTTAATATTAATATTGACAGGTATGCTTATCCATGGTGGAAAGACAAGGTTATAAACTCTACAAAGAAAAGAAAAGCAGGGCTGTGCCCTATGACTCCGGAGGAAGCAGCTTTGACATTGCGAGCACTGGACATTGATCGAAACATCCAGATTTATATTGCTGCTGGAGATATATATGGAGGAAAGACGAGGTTGGCGAGTCTAGCAGTGGCTTTTCCAAATTTGGTTAGTAAATTTGAGTTCAAGCCTCAAAGAACAGCTACCAGCTGTGTACAATCTATCTGACTTTTAATAGGGTTTGAGAGTTTTTGACATTAAAATTTGGGTAAATTTGGGTTTATGTGATGTGTGAAACAGGTGAAGAAGGAAACATTACTTAAACCCTCCGAGCTATTGCCATTCCAGAACCATTCATCTCAAATGGCAGCATTGGATTATATTGTTTCAGTTGAGAGTGATATATTTGTCCCAACATATGGAGGCAACATGGCATTAGTTGTTGAAGGCCATAGAAGGTATCTACTACAGTGAAATGAAATGCTTCAATTTATTAATAAGAAAATGGCTTCTCTCCCCAGGCCTCTCAGGTTCAAAGCACTTGACGCACAGATATAGAAGCCTGACCTATTATAGTTATATTGTCACGACCCCAAACCGCCCCTAGTAGTTTGGTGCCGAGATGGCCAGTAAATCCGAGATTCACCAAAGGCCTCTTACAAAAGTTCACACACAACAGAGTATATATATATATAGGGGGCTCACACATGCGGAAGCGATAAAACAAAATACACGTGGTCCTGGAGAGCAGTGCATAGATCAAATGTGATGACATACAGAACATGACTACACTTCGGCAGCTAACAAAACAAACTTCAAGTTACATCCTGATCAAAAGGCTTCTCAGCCGACATATACAAAATACAACGATTACAAGCAAAGAAGCATAATTTTCAAGATCTGCCGACGTAAATACACAATGCCGAGGTAATCACAAAACAAGGCCGATATATGCAAAAATCCCAAAACAAGCTTTACAAATACTTCTAGGCGTCGCCGCCGTCCTGCTCATCACCTACATATATATAAAGAGGGGTGAGCTTGGGAACTCAGTGAATGGTACTAGAAATAAAGGTTTGCATGAATAATAGCCGGAGTCTTTTCAAAACAAAGCATACCAAACCATTCAAGCGTTAACCGAGGTTCCATCCAAAGCAAAACATAGCAAGTCATATCAAATCAAGAGATGAACCGTATTCATCTAGCAAGTCTTACAAGTCAAAGCATCTCCAAGATCATACAAGTAGTAGCCGAGGTCCTCCTCCAGGCAAATCATAACAAGCTGTATCAAATCAAGGGGGTGAACCATATTCATCAAGCACAATCTCACCAAACCTGTTGCTTATGTGACTTAGGCCCGTAGCCCTTTTTCACTATCTTATGTCACTTAGGCCCGTAGCCCTTTTTGACCATCTTATGTGACTCAGGCCCGCAGCCCTTTTTCACCAAGCGGTGCTACGAAAGTTTAAAGTCCTCTAGCACAAGGGACTGGTGTTACTTAGGCCCGTAGCCCGCTTTAACACTTATCTTTTCAAGAAAGGACCGTATCCTTTTTAACAAGATGGTACTGCGAAAGTTTAGAGTCCTCCAGTACAAGGGACTTTCTAAGGATATCAAAACAAGGTTCAAACTCATTACAAGGACATCATCAAGACAAGCTCATACTTACCCTTTTAACTCTTAGTGCTGCGAAAGTTTAACGTCCTCCAGCACAAGGGACTTTCAAGAATACCATCAAACGAGCTCATATTCATCACATCAAAATAGGCTAGTCATTCATGCGTAGCAAATACTTTTATCAAGCGAAACAAGCAAGATTTATCAAAAGCTTTATAACATAGCTTTATTAAAAGCACCACTCACCTCAGTCTTCTTGGGTGAAGGCTCAAAGCAAAGATCAAGGTCCTGACAAGTCACAAGGCAAATCACATCCTTAAAACAAGCTTCACATACATATAATGATCTCGGCACTCTCACCGGATCCAAGTCAAAAGTAAGCAAAACATGTCTAGTAGTCAAGATGTTGTTCTCCATCTCATGGAGACACCCTAAGTATCATTTAGGTCCAGCCGAGGTCTCACACCTACTCGCCGAGGTGTGGTCCCGACGACCACCACAAAACGAAGTCGGGGTAAACCTGAGTTTCCCCTTGAAGAATGCAAGAGCAAGATCATCAAAACATCAAGAACATGCATGCTGGAAATCATAACTTATATGCATTCAAAATCTAAGGTCCCATGCAAAGAGCTCAAAACATGGACCTGGGTTCCCGTACAAAAGCATGCAAGAACGAACACAAAAACATAGTTCTTGTTCCAAACTTTCGGATCAAAACAAGACTTTATTCAAGAACACATGAATATCATCTTTTTCATTCAAAACCAACTTCAAATCGTTGCATGGCATGCAAAACAAACTCAATCATGCAATGCAGCTTGATAACCAATAAGAACAAATCAAGTAGAGCAAGGATCTCACCTCAGGGCTCAAATCTAACGGTTTGATCTTCCAAGATCAAGCTCGAACTCCACTTCTCTCTCTAGAGTTCTTCCTTCAAACTTGAGAGCTTCTCTCTCTAAAACAAAACAAAGATTGAGACAAAATGATTTGTCTCTAAGGCTGTCGGCTGCTTAAAGCTTCAGCTTGGACACGTGTCGTCACCGGGTTGGCTCAGCCCAAAAGGTGACTGATTGACAAGACAAGTCTCTGACAAAGCGTACACAACACGCTGAGGCGAAGCGTGTCGGCAATCAAGGACATCGGCCAAGGTCAAATCCTCGGCAAACTGGATAACAAAGACGTCGGCTAGGGAGGACGACACTTGACTAAGCTGTACCACACCTTGGCCTGGGTGTGCCACATCTCGGCCTAGGTCATACCTGCCCCAGGTAAGGAGTACTAATGTAAAACATCTCGGCCTAGGCTCTAAGCACTCCGGCCCAAAGGGTGACATCTCGGCAAGCATGCCGAGGTGAAGGTGAAGATCAACCAAGGTTCCAAAACGATTCTAAGTATAAAAGTTCCAAAGTGAACTAATGTTCAAGGTGATCTCGGCCACAACCGAGCAAGGATCAAAATCAAGCAAGCAATACTTAAACATGGCAAGTCGAAACAAGATCAATAAGATTCATAACACATCAAGACAAGATCATACATAGATGTATGCAAGTATAGCTAAGTCGAGAATGAGGGTTGTTACATATATACCTGCGTGTGGAGTATTTGAAAAGAGCAGTGATATACAAACAACAGAAAATCTATACAAAATGATTTGGCTGGATTTTGAGGCTATCATTTAAAACAAAGAAGCCATTGAGATGTCTTTAATTACCAAAATAAACCTGTCACATCATTTCTGGTATAAAATTTTGTTCACGAATTTTGGTGGAATAGCATTTTCCATATGAAAATGATCTACCTGTTCCATCTTATATGGTATTGCGTAATGTATTGTATTGAATTGTCAGGTTCCTGGATTCAAGAAAACATTGTTATTTTATTTTTTATTTTTTTTCATATATATCCCACTCTCTGCTCCTCACAACATTCCAAATCCCAGCTAGTTTTTGTTTTTCCCGTGATGTTTTTTTTTTTGCTTCCTTTAATTTGCGTCTTTGATTTACCCCAAAAAATAGAGAGGTGGGAGCTTTGAACTTTGTCCCAGTTCAGTGATGTAAAGTGCAAATTTAAACTCATATAAATGAATCTGATTTATATCAAAAGAAAAACGGTGAGTTTGAAGGAGTGATGGAGTTTTTTGTTTTTTTGGTAAGAAGAGTGGTTAAATGATTAATTGTTAGTAATTGCCTTTTTGTGCCTAACACAAGGTTTGATTTTAGTTTAATCTTTGTTAACTCTTGAACATTGATAGTGAATTTTGGACGGCTTTGTGTACTTAGATTTATGTGTGATTGTTGTAGATATTACAATTGGCACATTAAATTGCAATCTATTAAATTAATCTATCATTGGATAATTTTTCATTGGTAATCTATTTGAGAGTTTGCCCTATTCTATGCAGGTTCTACAAGCTTGCATCGATTTGAAGCTTGGGAGCTCTTCGCTAGATTTTGAATGTCATTTTAACGAAGCCCTTGAAAAGAAGATGCGCTGAGTTGAGTTGTTTTGTCATGTAGGTAGATATAACTCCAATTACAATCTGTTCATTGAATAGTTGAATGCTACAAACAATGCTTATGGCACTAGCCTTATAAATTGGAAATGATACTTTTGAAATCTCTGTCAGTTTATGATATACAATCAATAATGAATCAGAGCATGGTATTTGTTTGTTATTGAAATATCTTTTGATTAAGTCTCTTTGAATGTGATGAGCATTTTATTTTATTTTTTTGATGTAATTGAATTTTAATTTTGAGATGAACAGATGGTCTGGTGATATGTTTGATATTTTCTATTTGGTTGTTGAGAAATTAAGAAAAAAATATAAGTTGATGTTCAAACTAGTATTTTTAGAGGAATTGTTACAAAATCAAAAAGACCAAAAAAAAAAAAAAAAAAAAAAGATTTATCAAACTTTTAGAGACCAATTTTAGTTGTTTCAAAAAAATTATAACCTTTACACACCATTTTCATTTGTCCCAAAAACTGAAATTTTTAGAGACTATTTTCATTTGTCCCCACTACTACAAATACAGATAAAGATCACACTTTTTTTGTGTAATGTATGTTTTTTAATCACACCTTTTAAATTTTATTAAAGTGTGGTCTTTGGGAGTGTGATTAAAAAGGATCATTTTTAATCACACTTTTTAAGTGTCATTAAAAAATGATTTCATCACATCTTTTAAGTGTGATTAATAATATTTAGATCACATCTTTAAGTGTGATTAAAAACATTTAGATCACATCTTTAAGTGTGATTAATAACATTTAGATCACATCTTTTAAGTGTGATTAAAAACATTTAGATCACATATTTTAAGTGCGATTAATAACTAATAAAACCTGTGATAAAAAAAAGAATTCAACATATTTGAAGAATAATCAACATTATTTTTGTACGCGCATTTGAAGAATGTAATACACACTATATACTATATTTTGAATCACAACCATATATTGAATGGAATAACGTCATATATTTCATAAATGAAAGTTAAATGTTCAAAAGTACATACAAAGAAATTAATAAAAAGTTTTTAACTGTTTACATATATTAAAAAATGAAAAAAACTTGAAAAAACTAAATTCTTGAATTCTTTGACCATATTTTGCATCTCTCCAAAAAATTTCTGACCTGAAAAATAAAAACACAAATTAATTCATAAACCGCTAGAAGTATATGAATAAACTTACTATTTTTGTAGATGAATGTATATGGGTCATTCTCAGAAAAGAATAAACCATGTGCATAATCCACATAAAGTATGCAATTGACAACTTCTGACACACAAAAATAAATATATAGAAATAAAGCTAACAATTAATAGGTAAATGTAACAAGAAAGCAAACCACAGGAGTATGCATTCTATACATCATATTTGTGGAGTTTTATCTTCCAATTTTAATATTTAGGTAGAAATATATAAATAATAAATCAAATTACATGATCTTCTTATACAATATGCATAAAGGATAGATAAATGTATTAATATGTTTTGTATCCTTGCCGTGTAGTGCCCATACTTTCTTTAAAGATTTGCTGCGTCGACATTTCTATATATGTTGTGTCGGTGTCCTACATCCATGTCCATTATACATAGTGGGGCACCAAAACAAATTCACTGAACTAATATTATATGATGCAAAGACTAATGCAATAATACTCAAATTTAGAAGCCATCTACATCATTTCCCACTAAGGTAACACCATGTTTGTGGTTCCCAGACAAAACAAAGTTTAAGCATTGGATTACCATGTAGAATTGTCCCTATATGGCCTTCTATAAATTCATGTATATGATCAACTACTTCTCAATTAAATGTGTAAACAAGAAATGCTTGAACCATAATGAATCTTCTGTATAAATTATTCAAAGAATATAGATTACAGAATCTCTTTCACAGAAACAAATTGCATCATGCATAAAAGAGATGCTGTGTAAAGGAACAAAAGCAATTACTATGAGCTACAATCAGCAAGTAAACTAGCCAAAAACACCAAAATTAGCAAGAAATAACTTACAGACGTTTTTTCTTGTTCATACTCTCTGCCTCAATGAAGTAACCAGAAGCCCCATAAATATCTTGCATCTGCAAATTTGTAAGTAGGTAGATATCAGGGATTTCACCAAATATTAATACAACAAAGTCTAAGGCTCTAAGCACGTTTTTCATGTATAAAAGATATTTCATATAAGATGTGTATTTACAAGGCCAGCACAGGAAAGGGGTTTCTGTTTTTGTAGTAGTGTTATTTCATTTGCTGCTAAAGAATCTGGGGAATTACCAGACTGCTGCAAATTCTCACCTGAAATACGTCGTCTCACCACCATTACTCAATCCTCATAGACACCAAATTGAAAGACCTATAAAAAGAAATGTTCATACTTTAATTCCTCGAAGAAAAGCCAAAATCTACAATAAATATATGTTCTCTACAAATTTTCCTCCGTACACATTCATCTGTCCTAGAGCTCTCTTTGTTTCAATTAAATAATATCATAGCAGTTATCCTTAATGTATGCCAGATATTTAACAATATCATGAAACGATTTTACCATCTATAATCTGAACACAGTCAATTCTGGTTCAAATCTTTAAACTACCAATCTCAAAAGGCAAAAATAGAATCCTCAAACCCAAAAAGGTAACGCAGGACAAGGGTTGTCCCAATTGAGACGTCATGTTGCCATTCCACAAGTTCAGCAATGAAGATGTTTCATATGCAATTATTGAAACTAAACTTGAAAATTTATGGCATAAATTCAAATATAATTGTCTCATCATGATATCCATGGTATATATTCCATAAACTTTCAATCTAAGATGCAAATTTGAAAGATTCTAAAAAGTAAAGGGAAAGATCTAATCAAGATACTGTCTCTACGATCATAATTACAACAAGAAACAAATATAGTGCATCTATCAAAGTTGAACATGTTGACAAACCTCCATAATTCTTATTATCTGAGTCAAAAATTTTATTTGGCTGAACAGCTCGGCTCATTCACAACCTTACTTCTGAGGCCATAGACACTCGTGTCACCAGTCCCTATCTTTATTCTCCTTTCCAGATAGAGAGGCAGAAGTATCAACACACTCTCTCTCTCTCTTGTTGGGATCCGGGATCCCCCCAAGACCTTTGCGGAAATTAAACCAAGCAGAAATACACACCCACACACAAGGAGACACAATATTTTACGTGGTTCGGCCTCAATGCCTACGTCCACGGGAGAGTAGCCGGTTTTCACTATACCAATGGAAAGATTACAGAAAGATTACAATAGAGGAGGAGCTCACACTCTCCTCACTCACACACTCTCCCGTCTCCCTCGCTCACACCGAGGGAGACGGGTCTCTCCGTCTCACATCTCAACACCTCTTTGGCAGTTGGCTCTCTTCTCTCTCTCTCATTTTCTTCCTCCAACACCTCCTCCATTTATACACAAATGGGAGGAGGAAGAAGACAACACTCCAACCACCCCACTTCTCTCTTAGTGGGTTCAACCACCACACTTCACCATCTCTAAGTGCTCCATTAACACTAAGTGGTGCACCATTGTTGGCCATTAATTTGGTGGTGCTCCATGATCACTCAATGGGGTGATGACTATATCCAACAAATCACCCCCTCAACCCATGTGAGGTGATCCACTGCACACACTGCTGCTAATCTTGTTACGCCCAAAAATTCAACATAGTCTTCATCTCTTCACTGAGACGCTGCATCCCCTGAAAGCTAGAGATAATACACCAGAGATACAAGAGGATGAGGGAATCCTACATCCTCAACTCAACTCACACCACTCTCTGATTTGGAGAGAGCCTCTGCTCCCATCTCCCACGGATCTCTTCCACGCTTCCTGTCTCGGATGTCTTCAGCATAGTCTGCATCTCCTCTCTGAGATGCTTGCACCCCCTGAAGCTAGAGATAATACACCAGAGATATAAGAGGAGGAGGGAATCCTACATCCTCAACTCAACTCACACCACTCTCTGATTTGGAGAGAGCCACTGCTCCTATCTCCCACAGATCTCTTCCACGCTTCTGTCTCGGATGTCTATACCTGCTATACTTGAACTTGCGTAACCAAGATATCCAATACCCCCTGATTGGATGTCCTGCACCCCCTGAACGGATGCCCTTGACTGTCATGCCTTATCTCGCAGGACAAGTCTTTGGAGCAATAGAAAACTCGTCGTTTATCCCATTAACGTCCTCTGTCTTCTTTGCTCGGAGCTTTTCCTCTGAACTATCAGCCTTTGCCCTCTGCACTTCTGAACAACCTCCTGGCGTTTCCACATACGCTTGTTGTCTGTGCCTTTGCAATCCCTGATTTGCTGTCCAGTAGATTGATGGTTGACAGTAGCTCCATCTGTCAAAGCATCGTCAGCTATGCACTTCCTTGCATAGGGAACACGGGAGCAACTAGAAAATTTCAGAGTTTGACACATCAACATCCTCAATTTTCCTTGCTCGGAGCTTATTTCTTTGAACAACCAGCCTTTGCCTCTGCACTTCAGAACAACTTCCCAGCGATCTCATACGCCCGTTGTCTGTGCTGCAATCCCTGATGTTCGGTTCTGTCTCACTTGTACGTCCGTACTGATGTTTGACAGTTAGCCCTTCTGCCAAGACAACTTCCACCGATCTGTACAAGTTACCACTATGCAACCCTGTGCATAGTGCTCGCACCCATGGCTTCTGGTCTCCCTGCGTCGAGGTCGCCTGAGAAATCCGCATCAACTCTATCCTCCGCTGCCATGGAAGAAACCACCATAGAAGAAAAAAGGACTTGCCACTCATTGGCGCGCACTCTTGCGTTTGTCTCAATTTCTCTGTCTGGAAGTTCCTGTGAACTTTCAACAACCCGCTGCTGCACACTCCTCTGGCGCCTCTGTACGATACTCTACTGTACCCTTGCACTATTGCACGTCTGCATTTGTGCCCCTGCGCTTAGTATGCTCCTCTGCAACTATTGTTCTACACGTCCACATACCACCAGTACTTACTCGTATACAGTAGCTCCAACAGCTACAGCATTTCCCTGAGCCTGAACTGGTTGCCAAATCATCTATCCGTCGATGAATGGTCTTCTCTTCTGATTGAACCAGATCCTCCGATGAACTCCGGAGATAATCATCTTTGCAATCCTCTGATTGCCCCTGACCAATCCTGATCTCCCTCGATCTGCCATTTGATCATCAAGTCTGGTCTGCAATCCTCTGATCGCCCCTGACCAATCTTGATCTCCCTCAATCTGCCATCAAGCCTGATCTCCTCTGGCCTTCAATGATCTATCTCGAGTTGTATCTGGTTGTCCAATCTGGTTAGAATCTACCCATTCTAACCTCTTCAGTGACTCCGCAGCGTTCCACAATATCCGGCAACCTTCCTCCGAGTATTAAAGATGACAAACTCCCATGTTTTAACAATCTTTAAAAAACCGTTCAGAATTTCACTATTCTGACCTCGCGGTTGCGTCCGGAACGGTCCGATTAGCTAGGACCAACCTTCGCTGCATTTCCGGGGACCTCACTGAAAAATATCCCTGAAAGCTGGGCCACACCACAATATTCTGAAAATTCTGGGCCAAATTGCAATTTTCAGAAGTTCAGGGAATATTCCGTATACCAACAGAATATTCCGTCTACTGCATCTGATGCCGTCCGTCTCTTTAATCTGCCTTCTTTTTACACAAACTCCGTCTCCAAAATCTAACCGTACAGATGTGTCCGGAATACTCCAAATAGTCGGAAACCACTATTGGATCGCCAAAAACGGACTCCAAATGGCTTCGATCTAGCCAAAACATTTTGTACGCCTCAGATCTGCGGCTGCACCATAGCCGCGAAGCACTGGATCCTTCCCTGCGGTTGTACCATTGCCGCGTCGCACTAGATCCCACCCTGCCTCTGGTTGACCGGTCAACCACTGCTGACGTGGCAGATGACGTGGCGGCCACGTGGTGGCCACTGACTGGCCCACGGTGCCACGTGTCACTGACGTGGCACACCACGTGTCGATGACGTGGCAAGATGACGTGGCAGACACGGGCCTACCTTGCTGACGTGTCCTGCCACGTGCCTGCGCGTGCCTAGAGCGCGTGTGCTGCACGCGCTGCCCTTCCACTCGTCTTCCTCCTCTGCGCGCGCGTGTGGCGCGTGGCCGCGCGTGCGCCGACGCGCCTGTTCATCCAACGGCGCGTGGGGCGCGTGCCAGCGAGTGGGCCTCACGCGCCACCTTCTAGGGGCGCGTGACGGCGCGTCTGTGCTCCGATTGGGCTCTGCTTTGCATTTCTGCACTCCTCTCGTCGAGCCCTTGCTCCTGGTATGCTCAAAACTCGATTTCGAGCAATTCGATTTCTGGGCAGATTCGGATTTTGCACTGTTTTGGTTCCGAAACGCCACCGACGAGGCTCTGATACCAATTGTTGGGATCCGGGATCCCCCCAAGACCTTTGCGGAAATTAAACCAAGCAGAAATACACACCCACACACAAGGAGACACAATATTTTACGTGGTTCGGCCTCAATGCCTACGTCCACGGGAGAGTAGCCGGTTTTCACTATACCAATGGAAAGATTACAGAAAGATTACAATAGAGGAGGAGCTCACACTCTCCTCACTCACACACTCTCCCGTCTCCCTCGCTCACACCGAGGGAGACGGGTCTCTCCGTCTCACATCTCAACACCTCTTTGGCAGTTGGCTCTCTTCTCTCTCTCTCATTTTCTTCCTCCAACACCTCCTCCATTTATACACAAATGGGAGGAGGAAGAAGACAACACTCCAACCACCCCACTTCTCTCTTAGTGGGTTCAACCACCACACTTCACCATCTCTAAGTGCTCCATTAACACTAAGTGGTGCACCATTGTTGGCCATTAATTTGGTGGTGCTCCATGATCACTCAATGGGGTGATGACTATATCCAACAAATCACCCCCTCAACCCATGTGAGGTGATCCACTGCACACACTGCTGCTAATCTTGTTACGCCCAAAAATTCAACATAGTCTTCATCTCTTCACTGAGACGCTGCATCCCCTGAAAGCTAGAGATAATACACCAGAGATACAAGAGGATGAGGGAATCCTACATCCTCAACTCAACTCACACCACTCTCTGATTTGGAGAGAGCCTCTGCTCCCATCTCCCACGGATCTCTTCCACGCTTCCTGTCTCGGATGTCTTCAGCATAGTCTGCATCTCCTCTCTGAGATGCTTGCACCCCCTGAAGCTAGAGATAATACACCAGAGATATAAGAGGAGGAGGGAATCCTACATCCTCAACTCAACTCACACCACTCTCTGATTTGGAGAGAGCCACTGCTCCTATCTCCCACAGATCTCTTCCACGCTTCTGTCTCGGATGTCTAGACCTGCTATACTTGAACTTGCGTAACCAAGATATCCAATACCCCCTGATTGGATGTCCTGCACCCCCTGAACGGATGCCCTTGACTGTCATGCCTTATCTCGCAGGACAAGTCTTTGGAGCAATAGAAAACTCGTCGTTTATCCCATTAACGTCCTCTGTCTTCTTTGCTCGGAGCTTTTCCTCTGAACTATCAGCCTTTGCCCTCTGCACTTCTGAACAACCTCCTGGCGTTTCCACATACGCTTGTTGTCTGTGCCTTTGCAATCCCTGATTTGCTGTCCAGTAGATTGATGGTTGACAGTAGCTCCATCTGTCAAAGCATCGTCAGCTATGCACTTCCTTGCATAGGGAACACGGGAGCAACTAGAAAATTTCAGAGTTTGACACATCAACATCCTCAATTTTCCTTGCTCGGAGCTTATTTCTTTGAACAACCAGCCTTTGCCTCTGCACTTCAGAACAACTTCCCAGCGATCTCATACGCCTGTTGTCTGTGCTGCAATCCCTGATGTTCGGTTCTGTCTCACTTGTACGTCCGTACTGATGTTTGACAGTTAGCCCTTCTGCCAAGACAACTTCCACCGATCTGTACAAGTTACCACTATGCAACCCTGTGCATAGTGCTCGCACCCATGGCTTCTGGTCTCCCTGCGTCGAGGTCGCCTGAGAAATCCGCATCAACTCTATCCTCCGCTGCCATGGAAGAAACCACCATAGAAGAAAAAAGGACTTGCCACTCATTGGCGCGCACTCTTGCGTTTGTCTCAATTTCTCTGTCTGGAAGTTCCTGTGAACTTTCAACAACCCGCTGCTGCACACTCCTCTGGCGCCTCTGTACGATACTCTACCGTACCCTTGCACTATTGCACGTCTGCATTTGTGCCCCTGCGCTTAGTATGCTCCTCTGCAACTATTGTTCTACACGTCCACATACCACCAGTACTTACTCGTATACAGTAGCTCCAACAGCTACAGCATTTCCCTGAGCCTGAACTGGTTGCCAAATCATCTATCCGTCGATGAATGGTCTTCTCTTCTGATTGAACCAGATCCTCCGATGAACTCCGGAGATAATCATCTTTGCAATCCTCTGATTGCCCCTGACCAATCCTGATCTCCCTCGATCTGCCATTTGATCATCAAGTCTGGTCTGCAATCCTCTGATCGCCCCTGACCAATCTTGATCTCCCTCAATCTGCCATCAAGCCTGATCTCCTCTGGCCTTCAATGATCTATCTCGAGTTGTATCTGGTTGTCCAATCTGGTTAGAATCTACCCATTCTAACCTCTTCAGTGACTCCGCAGCGTTCCACAATATCCGGCAACCTTCCTCCGAGTATTAAAGATGACAAACTCCCATGTTTTAACAATCTTTAAAAAACCGTTCAGAATTTCACTATTCTGACCTCGCGGTTGCGTCCGGAACGGTCCGATTAGCTAGGACCAACCTTCGCTGCATTTCCGGGGACCTCACTGAAAAATATCCCTGAAAGCTGGGCCACACCACAATATTCTGAAAATTCTGGGCCAAATTGCAATTTTCAGAAGTTCAGGGAATATTCCGTATACCAACAGAATATTCCGTCTACTGCATCTGATGCCGTCCGTCTCTTTAATCTGCCTTCTTTTTACACAAACTCCGTCTCCAAAATCTAACCGTACAGATGTGTCCGGAATACTCCAAATAGTCGGAAACCACTATTGGATCGCCAAAAACGGACTCCAAATGGCTTCGATCTAGCCAAAACATTTTGTACGCCTCAGATCTGCGGCTGCACCATAGCCGCGAAGCACTGGATCCTTCCCTGCGGTTGTACCATTGCCGCGTCGCACTAGATCCCACCCTGCCTCTGGTTGACCGGTCAACCACTGCTGACGTGGCAGATGACGTGGCGGCCACGTGGTGGCCACTGACTGGCCCACGGTGCCACGTGTCACTGACGTGGCACACCACGTGTCGATGACGTGGCAAGATGACGTGGCAGACACGGGCCTACCTTGCTGACGTGTCCTGCCACGTGCCTGCGCGTGCCTAGAGCGCGTGTGCTGCACGCGCTGCCCTTCCACTCGTCTTCCTCCTCTGCGCGCGCGTGTGGCGCGTGGCCGCGCGTGCGCCGACGCGCCTGTTCATCCAACGGCGCGTGGGGCGCGTGCCAGCGAGTGGGCCTCACGCGCCACCTTCTAGGGGCGCGTGACGGCGCGTCTGTGCTCCGATTGGGCTCTGCTTTGCATTTCTGCACTCCTCTCGTCGAGCCCTTGCTCCTGGTATGCTCAAAACTCGATTTCGAGCAATTCGATTTCTGGGCAGATTCGGATTTTGCACTGTTTTGGTTCCGAAACGCCACCGACGAGGCTCTGATACCAATTGTTGGGATCCGGGATCCCCCCAAGACCTTTGCGGAAATTAAACCAAGCAGAAATACACACCCACACACAAGGAGACACAATATTTTACGTGGTTCGGCCTCAATGCCTACGTCCACGGGAGAGTAGCCGGTTTTCACTATACCAATGGAAAGATTACAGAAAGATTACAATAGAGGAGGAGCTCACACTCTCCTCACTCACACACTCTCCCGTCTCCCTCGCTCACACCGAGGGAGACGGGTCTCTCTGTTTCACATCTCAACACCTCTTTGGCAGTTGGCTCTCTTCTCTCTCTCTCATTTTCTTCCTCCAACACCTCCTCCATTTATACACAAATGGGAGGAGGAAGAAGACAACACTCCAACCACCCCACTTCTCTCTTAGTGGGTTCAACCACCACACTTCACCATCTCTAAGTGCTCCATTAACACTAAGTGGTGCACCATTGTTGGCCATTAATTTGGTGGTGCTCCATGATCACTCAATGGGGTGATGACTATATCCAACATCTCTCTCTGCTCAGGAGTGCTTTAGCTGGCTCTCCTAAGTTCTAACTGCCATATTATTACATCCAAAACAAAAAGTTCAATTTGATTAACATGACTGTCCAATTTGATGTGGTAACCTTTCTATCATGATATAAGGCATGAAAAACTCAAAATGCATTCCATTAACAAAGGATATTCTTTTTTATGCCCCTTCTCACTTGCTCGATCCCGAAGATGATTGAGGCGCAGTACCTCTGTTTCCAGCCACTACATAGAGAGAGAGAGAGAGAGAGAGGGGGAGCAGTCAAAGTAGCAGAGCAAGTTCAGAAATCAAGTATCTCAATTTACAGTGACCATGACAATAGATAGCTCATGCAAAGACTACGGCAAAGAGATAGAAAAAGTAGTAGATATCAAATGTGCACCAGTATGCAGTGCCTATGCGTTATAATTGAAAGCAAAAAAAACTTACATCATTCAGTCTAACTTCCTGAAGTGCCATTGCTTTCTCCCGTACTTGGCCCTACAACCATGTATGGATAGTTAGAAAAAACCAGTTACATGCATATTTTGATGAATATGACGTAACATTAAGATGTATACGTACTACTGTCAACAATTTAACAAGCCCACATTTTATGCTTTGACATAGTGTCTGCATTCATCCTGGAGAAAGCAGAGAGCAAAATTAAATTTTAAGACAAATACAAACAATTCATGCATAACAGCACAGAGTTGTAATTTAACAAAACTTCAAATTAACACACTTGAACAGAGTCTAGATTCATATATCCCGGACTAGTCAACCATGAAACAAGTAAAAGTTGTAAGGCATTTGTTACCAAATATAATCAACATCTTAGCTTTGGGATTAGATGGACCAAGTATAATTGTTGTTCAAGACCAAGTTTAAATTTCACGTCTGTAACATACTTTGAATGAACTTTTTCAGCTTATTTTTTAGCAAAAAAAGAAGCCTCTGAAGTTGTCCTTAAGAAACAAAAACCACTTTCTCACACATACAAATAAATCTTTAAAATTAAAATCAATATCATGCTCTCACTGAGTCGTTTCGTTCTTTAATTATTTATTATTATTATTATTTTTTTATAACTGGGTGCCCAGTCCAACTTATGCATACTGACCAATCCCGGGGCCCTGAAGTTAACAACCGGGCAAACCTCCAGTGGCCCCAAGGTTTGGGATGTTTGGCCTTTGTGAGATTCAAACCTGCGACCTCTTGGGTGGTAAGCCCTTTGGTTGCCGCCTTCTCCTCCCACTAAGCCAAACCCCTTGGGGTTTCGTTCTTTTATTCTTTAAGGTGACAATCTCTAATTTTATTTCCCAGCAATAGATTGTGAATCCCAAAATATCATTCCTTTCCACCAAAGAATATGTGATACACCAGGCACACCTGCGCCAAGTCAAAAACATTTATCCTTATTCTACCAGCATAGACATCCAAAACTTAGGTTATGGAAGCATACACCAAACCTGCTAGTTCTCGTGCACACACTCCTCATCTAGCTCACAACAGAATCCAAAGTCGGATTGCCAGGAAATGTGGTATATGCACATTTGGGCGTCCTTCTCACTGTTGAAATTTTTCATTCCAATTTTAGGAAAATAGAAACAGAAGTTGTGAAAGAAGGGGAAAACAACAACAACAATAACACTTTGAGTACTAATACGTACGTCCCCATCACCTTGGTTAGTAGTTGAGTATAATAATCAACAATCTGTGCCTTTGTGACAACACCAATTGCCGGCTTGTCCATTCGAACAAGCCAGTGCTTAGACTTCCCCACAGGAAATAATAGAGTGCTTCCAGATAATGTATTCAAAGGAGAACCTAGCTGAACCTCTGAATTACCATAATCTATTTTTGCAGAGTTAAAATCCAGGTCAGGCCTAGCAGATAACACCCCCGGTAAACCTACAAGACTTGTATGCATAGAAAAAGAAATACTATTAATCTAACACTAAATTTTGATAGTGAAGCCTCCTAACATTACAATAACATTCAAACAAGCAGAAAACCTAAGCATTAATTTCTCCCAATTGATCATGGTGTTTCTATCTTTATCATGAGGTAAACAGCTCACTAATGCACAAGAATACCTAATGATAGAACAATTAACAAGAAACACAACAATTAAACACCAAGCATGTAAGAAAATCGAGCAATACAATAGGCAATACTTATACGGTTGTATTGCTCAATTTCAATATTTAACTATACTAGGCAATACCCCTCCTTGACTAATTAACATCAAACTGGACATTCAACCGTGTAAGAAAATCGAGCAGTACAATAGGACAATCAAACAATAAACCCAAACTTACCAGTGAGCTCACAGGAAGTTTCTTCATCAATGTCACAGCAGAAACCGAAATGGGTATCCCAAGAAGCATCATATATACACATCTGAGCATCTTTTTCACTGTTGAAACCACAATTGAGACACTAATTAGACACACAACCAAGAAACCGAAAATTAAATTTATGGGTTTATACAAACATACATAGTTAGAACATACCCACCTGCCCAAAACACTCTGTAGGGTTTTAACATAGTAATCAATGAGACGGCAATGGGCAAGGCTACTAGAGGTGACAGCAATGGCAGAACTCACAGAGTTGTTATCAAAACTTCAGAGAGCGGAGAAGATGCGACGGTGATTAATAGTATTTTAGTGTTAGATTACATAATCTCTTTCACAGAATCTCTTAGGAGGCTTCTGTATGAACATGAATCTTCTGTATAAATTATTCAAAGAATATAGATTACAGAATCTCTTTCACAGAAACAAATTGCATCATGCATAAAAGAGATGCTGTGTAAGGGAACAAAAGCAATTACTATGAGCTACAATCAGCAAGTAAACTAGCCAAAAAGACCAAAATTAGCAAGAAATAACTTACAGACGTTTTTTCTTGTTCATACTCTCTGCCTCAATGAAGTAACCAGAAACCCCATAAATTTCTTGCATCTGCAAATTTGCAAGTCTAAGGCTCTAAGCAAGTTTTTCATGTATAAAAGATATTTTATATAAGATGTGTATTTACAAGGCCAGCACAGCAAAGGGCTTTCTGAGATAAAAATATCAAGTGTAAGATGGTAATGGCACGTCTTTACCATTGGGCCAAATCATTCCTTAAGGTTCTAAATAACAATTTAATTTTAATTAGAATTTTTTCCAAGCATTCTATATGGTTTCTGACATAGTCATTATTCATTAATTTCTTCCTAGTCCCTGTTAAGTCCTTAAAACTACATTTTGATCCTACTTTTGTTATCCTTCAAGTTTAGAAATATATAGAGATCATAAAAAATATTCAAGGTTCACTGTGACTATTGTCATTTCAGCCAACACCCAAGATGAGACTTTAGTTCAATTGAGCAGCATTTTGCAAAACAAGGGGGAAATCATTAAGATGTCAAAGAAGTAAAATATACAAAATAAAAAAGATAGATTGCTTAGGCTAAATATGACTTGAGACAAAAACTTCAAAATGCCTTTTGTGAAGATTCTGGTCTTCATTTCTTATCAATGTATATATAAATCCCGATCAACCTGGTGATATACAACACAAGCATTGTTATAAGTTGTGTAGGTTGCCAAGAAATAGTTCCTTTGCATGATAAGAAACTAATGTATTTCCACATGGTGCCCTTTTTTGTAGATGTGTTATTTTGAATTTTTTCATCTCATTTCTTGTGGATAGCATCTTGAGGTCCTTTTGATGGGCATAAAGACATAGGTTGTTTGCCAGAGTACATAATTTTCTTATCTGAAGGCCTAACCTACATTTTTTCTAGTAGAGAAATCATAATGCCACAATAAGAATTAGGTTTGAGGCCTTAGCTTTACTGGCATGAACATTCCCTATTTTTTCCACATTATTATGTAGTGGAGTGTGTAAATAAATGGCAATTCAACTAGATACAGATAGAATCAACTTGATATGGACAGATATAATTACCTACTAAGACCACAGCAATTTCATCCCACAGTTTATTGAATTGATTGAAGTTACTTTCTGAGTATTGCTAATAATATTGAAGGATGTACAGACACACCACGAGACCAACACCCAGGGAGGCCCCATGTTCGATATATGATGAGTCGTTGAACACACCAAAATATAATCACTAAACTATACCAAATTCTATTAGAATAATGGCAAGTCCAGGTATCGATCCACAGGGACTATTGTGAAATTAAACTAATTTAATTGCCAAATTCCTAAATTAATTTTGATAAAAAGATTGGTTGTTTATAACTTAATTTAAAAACGAATAAATTAAACTAAGGAATTAAATTATCAAGAATAAATGAAATAGGATTTACTGAATTGGGGGAAAAATCCTAGGGTAGAGAATTCACCACTAACCACATGAATGAAACTTAACATCAACCACCAATCGCAATTCGGTTTGAACAACCCAATATTTCACAACTACAAGTTTGAAATATTGATCAAGAGGGTTGTTGTATTCAATGTACAGGCACGAATCATCCCGAGTAGTACGAGTCGTTTGCTCTAAACTATGTTAGCAAAACGACCCGTCTCTCATAGTATGACTCGTCTCGTACTTTGAATACAAACACAAAGAATACTAATGTATGGAAAGCATTAAACCATCACAGAGAGTAGAATGCTTGAAGAGAAGAACGAAACAATTATTTATAAACCTCTAAAACATCCATACATTCATTCAAACCAATTTACAATTAAAGCTCATGAAAAATTCCATTATATGGCTAGGGTTTCATCAAACCCTAGAAAAGATGACTAGCCACTCATGAAGGAGTGGAAAGAGAAAGAAGATGAGGAAGAAACCTCCATGGAAGTGTCCTTCAAGCTTTGGTAGACTCCCCTTCTCCAAATCCTAGCCTCTCTCTTTTGATCAAAACAACTTCAGAACCCTAGAAAAGTCTTTTCCTTTTCTTTTTATACTTCTACTCACTTCCAAACAGGTTTAAAACATCGGTTTGACTTTTCCAGAAAAAGTCAACTCCGTCCAAATTTTGTCTTTTTGCCCATTTTATGCTCCGACGATGTACAACCTGATTGGCATTCAACACACATAAAGTATACGGTTTGACCAGCAAGTGAAGTTAAGAGATTCTAATTAACGGCCTCAATGATGTACATTTCGGCCTTAATCACATCCCCCAACTTACTACTTGCTAGTCCTCAAGCAAGTAAAATAAAATAAAATTAAACAAAATCTATCTATTTCCTTTTTCGTGGGAAAACGGTTGCATTTAGCATATGCAACAAGCCTTTAAACCACAAGGTTACCTCAAGTGGACGAATAAAGTCTCGTGAGGGTTTCCAGAAATGATACCCACAAACATTAACATATTCATATATACTCAACAACAAATGACCACACTACTCCACCTAACAATCAACTTATGTGCCACTACAGTGTGATATTGAGACATCATGAGTCATTAAAGACACAGTGGACAAGCATGAAGGAACCTATTGAGTCAAAACCACAATTCAGTTAATACAAAAGTAAAGTTCCCTATACTTGTGCATGCTAGTAGACAAGTCATGAGTACCCTCGGTGTAAAGTGCAATCTCCATATTAGTTAACTATCCACTATAATAGCCCAGTGTAACTCATAATAACACCCAACATATACAGAAAAACTAACCTGTTGCATCCAAGATTTTCAAAAGTTTTTTTTTTTATTTTATTTTTAAAATGACTGTGTAATGTCCTGATCCATTAAGCTTTCTAATCAACCCATGTAACAAGCATTGGGCCAATGACTCCCAAACCAGACGGTTTTAGGGCACTAGGTGTAAAGACACCCCTACGGGCTTAATAACTCGAGTTGAAAAGGCTACGAATCCGAACAAGTCATTCTTCTTATTTTTCCTTAACTGTGCAATGTCCAAGTCCCTTAAGCTTTCTAATTAACCCATGTAGCAAGTTTTGGGCCAATGACTCCCAAACCAGACGGTTTTAGGGCATTAGGTGTAAAGACACCCTTATGGGCTTAATAACTCGAGTTAAAAAGGTTACGAACCCAAACAAGTCAAGTGTTTTTTTTTTTTTTTTTTTTTTTTTTAAGAATCTTGGCTCCTCATTTATTTTTCTGCAACTCTAGCTATTATCAATGATGTACACCAGGGATTATAATAAAAAGATCACCGCTATGATAGTGTGTTCATGTGAATTAAGGCATACTCATGACAAGTGCACTAAAATCACAAACACAGACAACTCTCCTCGTGCAAACATCTCATGCAACTATCTACCTAATAAACCCTTTTCATACAAGTCTACTATGATCTCCAAATAACATATGCAAATATCATCACCCTACTAGCAAAAAGTCACATAAGGTGAAGTAATGCAATCAAGTGAAACAGGTATAAGCATGAATTATGAGCCAAATAGGAATGCACAAAAGAAAATATAACCCTCATCCCCCAACTTGAATATGGCATTGTCCTCAATGGAAAAGTAAAGAGAAATGATAGAATATTACCAAAATTGTAGGTGCACATCCAGATAGGCAGAGAGTAACATATATACACTGCACACAGTTTTTTTTTTTTTTTTTTGAAGAAAAGAAAGAACTAAAAAGGAAAATAAAAATAAAAGAGACAAAGTAATATACAGGTGGGGACTATGGGGAAGCCGGTGGTGGTGGTGGTGGGAAATGCTGGGCGAACAAAGCTTGCATCAAAGAGCGCGTCTCAAAGGCGTCATCCTGAACCCATTGCTGGTGGGCGAGCAGCTGGTCGAAGGTCGCCCGAGAATAGTCGCAATGTGCCTGAAAATCCGTGCGCAACTCCATGAGACTCTGGTGATGTTCACGAAGAGTACTGTGGACCTGATCCACAGAGTGCTGAAGCTGTAAGTACTCATCGCGAGTCATGTAGAGCAGGTCCCCTTGGGGAGGCACGGGGGGAACAGGATGTGGTGGGTGGTCATGTACAGGCTCGTGGGCCTCATCAACTGGGGCACCGACTGGCTGTGGGATACGAGATATGCTATGTTGCCATTCCCGCTGGCCGAAAGTCGGATACCCTCTATCAATCGCCCCATCCTCAGCAATGTGGAGGTGGTTCAGCTGAAACACAAGTGTCAGCAGATTGGCAAATGGTAGTGGCCAAGTCAGGTTTTGCATAGGATCAGGCCAAACTGCCTCTCGTAGAAATTTATGCAAGTGCATCAAGATGATACGCTCAAGCGGGACCTGATAGCCATACTGATACCCGTGTAGAACCCGAACAAACTCCAATCGTCGCTCAGCTCGATGCCCAAGTGGAAGGACATTCTTATGGACCACGGAATCCAGGAATAACAAGCGGCTAGGCAGCTTGCTCCGCCGCAAGCATGTGAAACTGAGGTCACCGTGGGCCCCTGGGAAGTATTGCTGGATGAGGCTATGGATGGGCTGTCTATCCTCAACTTCCGGGAAGGGCTGATATTCCGGCTTGGCGAAAAACCCTAACACTGTGGCAATCATGGATGAGGTGATGTGAACAGCCTAACCATCAATGTTAGAGAGCAGTCCATCCTCGGTGGGTGACGCATATAGGTTCTGGTAGAAGAGTCGTACCAAACGAGGATAAGTGGGCGCTGTCACAGTGCAAACGCCCAACTGCTGCCGGAGTCGGAGCTGCTCAACGGCCCAAGTAGTGTCTGTCTCACCCCGAAAAAATGGCAGGTTGAACTGCGTGAGCTTGTGAAGAGGGCATGAAGCCCACTCCGGCTGAGGCAAGTCACCCGGTGGTGGTGGCGAGGATGGTGGTGACGGTAGCGGTGGTAGCGCCGAAGAGGTGGAACCTCTGGCCTTCTTGGAGGCCCGAGCAACACGTCGACTCATATCCTGCACACACCAAAAGCAAATAGACACAAACCCGTAGAACCAATCATGAGAATAGAATAAAATATGAAAGCACAAGTTTGCCCACTAATGTACCACATGCAATTCCCACTTTTATTTTATTTTATTTTAAAAAAATGAAAATAATTAATAAATGAATAAAAATGACATTAAATTAAATTAACTAAACTAGATACTAAATTACACTAAACTAAACTAAACTAAACTATAAAATAACTAAACTACAAAAGAGACTCAAGTATAGAATATAATAACCTAAGCTAAACATTTTTTTTTTTGAATTACTTAATAATAAAATAAAATTAAAAAAACTAAACTACTTAATAATTAAAAGAACAATTACATCATAGAATAAAAAATAAAAATAACATCACTAACTAAACAAATAAAAGTAAAAAATAAAAATAAAAATAAAACAATCCATAACTAATTAAACTAACTAGAATCACTAACGAACAATTTAAACTAAACAAATAGAGGAAATAAAAAAAAAAACTAAATTAGGATTAGTATTAGCACCATGATTTTTGTTTTTTTTTTTTTTTCTCGAAAATTCCCGCACGTGAGCCGGAGATGGCCGCACATGCGGCGTGCATCTTCTCCAGAAGCAGATCGGTGTTGAAGTTTTTTTTTTATTTTTATTTTAAACAAACTAAGTAAACATGCATTCTACAACTCAGGAAAAACAAATAAAATTAAAACAAAACATAACATAAAAGAAAGAATGAACACTAAAAATAAAAAATAAATAAAAAAAAGTAAAGCACTTATGAACAATTTTTTTTTTTTGAACACTAGATTACAAAAAATAAAACTAAAATCAAAATCTCTACAAATTGATTCCTATAGCTACAAATCTATACATAGAAGGAGAAAAAAAAATTACCTTGAAAAAGTGAAGAAAGAGAGAAAAAGAATGGAGGTTCGCCGAAAAAAATGGTGGTCGCCGGAGTTTCGTCGGACGGAGAAGGAAGTGATGCCGGCGGTGAGATGATGGTGGTGAGGAAGAAGAAAGAAGAAAACAAAAAAGAAGAAGAAGAAGGAAGAAGAAAGTGAAGAAGAAGGTGGGTTTGTGTGGGGTTGTGAAAGAGAGAGATAAGGTAGGGAGAGAGAGAGTGAAATCTGAGAGTGAGAGGGATTGGGAGAGAGAGAGTGTTAGATAAGGTTTGTTATTGTTTTGTGTTTTGTGTTTTGTGTTTTGTGTTTTTTTTTTTTTTACGAAAATAGAAAAATAGAAAATAGAAAATAAAAATAAATAAATAAATAAAATGAATTATTTATTTAAAAATTATTTATGTATTTATTTAAAATATATTTACATATTTATTTGTTTTGAAATCAGTAAATAAATAAAATAAAATAAAATGAAATTAAAAATAATTAAAAAGAAGAAGAAAACAAAACAAATTTTTTTTCCGGAAATTCCCGCACGTGCGGGGCCCAGGCCGCATGTGCGGCGTGCCTTCGCACCTGCCCTCCGCACCTGCTTTTAAAGCAGAGTGCAACGTCTCAAATGCCAAACTTACCGCACGTGCGGGGCCCAGGCCGCACGTGCGGCGATTCTGCCCCCCCTCGCGCTATTTTATTTTATTTTATTTTTTTGGAAAATCGGCGTCCCGCACGTGCGGGAGTCAAGCCGCACGTGCGGCTGGTCAATGCACAAGCGCCGCGCACCTGCTTATTAAGCAGTGCGTAAATTCGACTTTCACCAATTCATTCCCCTTTTTTCTTTTTTCTTTTTTTTTTCTTTTTTTTTTAGTGAACAAGTATAACCATTTTTTTTTAATTATTATTATTATTATTTTTTTAAATTGAGCAAGTATAACACCCTTTTTTTTTTTCTTTTTTTTTTTAACACAGAAAATAAACATGAAAGCATGCTTTTAAACACAGAAAATAAACATTTCTACCTTCAATTGACATTCGGAATAAATATAGCACAAAAGAACATACGGAATGCCCACTCAAGGTATAATCTTCACGCGAAAACCACGGGTACTACTTTTCTCCCTAACTGTGTTTGTAACTTTCCCTATTCTCCAACAGGGTGACAGACTAGGTTGATTCGGTATCCAGAATCGAGGCGCATAAAGCTACCTCAACCTATGGGGCTGCCATACAGAGTTCAAGCCGAGGTAGTTTTGAACACACCCCTGAGTATTTAAACTAGACTCTAGTCTCGAAAATCCCAAACCTTTGTGTTCTAGGCTTTGCCATTCGAACTCTAGTTTCCACCGTCTCAGTTGGTCTCCTAGGAACTCACTACAAACACGGTTAGGTGGCTATACCAGACCGTCAGATGCCGTTGGGGCACGGCTAACACCAAAGGAATTACACCTTTAGAGGATTTAAAGTCTCCTAGACGCAAATAAAGCATGACGAGAACAAAGAAAAACAAAATAGCATAGAAGGGAAAGAAAAGAGAATAAGAAATTAATCCATCAATCGTAGTAAAATGGGTCCATCAATGCAATGGACTCAATCATATCCCCATTCCCAATCCCCTCTATATATGGTTTCAATCTTTGGCCATTCACTTTGAAAGTGTGGCCAGTCTTTGGATCTCGCACCTCAACGGCGCCATGAATGAATGCCTCAACAACTACAAAGGAGCCATCCCATCTTGATCTTAGCTTACCCGGAAAGAGTCTCAATTTTGAATTAAAAAGCCACACTTTTTGGTCGGGTTTAAAGGATTTCCTGTTAATGTGCTTGTCATGGAATTCTTTAGTCCGAGCTTTAAAAACTCTCGAACTCTCATATGCACCATTCCAAATTTCCTCCAACTCATTGAGTTGCAATTTCCGGTTGAGCCCAGCTGCGGCCATATCGAAGTTAAACTTCTTTATGGCCCACAATGCTCGGTGCTCAAGTTCAACCGGGAGATGGCAAGCTTTGCCGAACACCGCTCTATATGGTGACATCCCAATGGGTGTCTTATAAGCAGTGCGGTAAGCCCATAATGCATCAATTAACCGTTGTGACCAATCTTTCCTATCCGGTCTCACCGTTTTCTCAATTATGTGCTTTACCTCCCTATTTGAGACTTCCACTTGGCCACTAGTTTGAGGGTGATATGGAGTGCCAACTTTATGAGTGATAGAGTATTTCTTAACTACCGACTCAAAGAACCGGTTACAAAAATGTGTACCCTGATCACTTATTATGGCTCTAGGAAACCCAAAACGACTAAAGATGTTTTCATGCAAAAACTTGATTACCACTCTATGATCGTTTGTTCCGGTAGCTATTGCCTCCACCCACTTAGACACGTAATCTACTGCCAAAAGAATGTACTCAAACCCGAATGACGACGGGAAAGGGCCCATAAAATCAATCCCCCACACATCAAATATTTCTACCACAAGAATAGGGGACATTGGCATCATGTCACGCCGAGACATCGAACCCATTTGCTGACAGCGCAAACAAGTTCTACAAAATTGATGGGCATCTTTAAAAATTGTGGGCCAATAAAACCCACTCTGTAAAATCTTGGCGGCCGTTTTATGCCCACTAAAATGACCGCCACATGCAGAAGAATGACAAAATGTAAGAATGCTATGCACCTCACTCTCCGACACACACCGTCGGATCACTTGGTCGGAGCAATATTTAAACAACTCCGGATCCTCCCAAAAGTAATACCTGACCTGCGAAAAGAATCGATCTTTGTCTTGCTTAGACCAATTCTGTGGAATTTTCCCAATGGTCAAGTAATTCACAATATGTGCAACCCACAGGGGGCTCGCTTGTGACAGCTCAAAGAGTTGTTCGTCTGGAAACGAATCATGCAAAATAAGAGGGTCACTATTATACTCAACAAGGATTCGGGAGAGATGATCCGCCACCACATTCTCGGATCCTTTCTTATCACGGATCTCTAAGTCAAATTCCTGAACCAACAAAATCCATCTAATCAACCTAGGTTTGGTCTCTTTCTTAGATAATAAATATCGCAAGGCGGCATGATCAGTGAAGACTATGACCTTGGAACCTAGGAGATAAGATCGGAATTTGTCTAAGGCAAAGACCATAGCTAGCAACTCTTTCTCGGTGGTAGTGTAATTTAATTGTGCATCCGAGATAGTGCGACTAGCATAATATATAGCAAATTGTGCCTTATTGACCCTTTGGCCTAACACAGCCCCGACAGCATAATCGGAGGCATCACACATGATTTCGAAGGGAAGCGACCAATCTGGTGATTTCATGATTGGGGCGGTGGTCAAGGCCATTCTTAGTGTTTCGAATGCCTTTAAGCATGCCTCATCAAAGACAAAAGGCGCGTCCTTAACTAGTAAACTACACAAAGGACGTGATATCTTACTAAAGTCTTTGATGAACTTACGGTAAAAACCTGCATGCCCTAAGAAAGACCTAATTTGACGCACGGAATTGGGTGGAGGAAGGCCTGCAATGAGGTCAACCTTAGCTTTGTCAACCTCTATACCTCGAGGGGACACAATGTGTCCCAACACTATACCCTCACGAACCATAAAATGGCTCTTTTCCCAACTCAAGATTAGGTTTGCCTCAATACATCGTTCTAACACTCTAGTCAAGTTCCTAAGGCATTCCTCGAAAGACGGTCCAAACACCGAAAAGTCATCCATAAAAACCTCTAAGAATTTCTCCACCATGTCGGAGAAAATGGCCATCATACATCGTTGAAAGGTCGCCGGTGCATTACATAGCCCGAAGGGCATGCGCCTGTAAGTAAAAGTGCCAAAAGGGCATGTGAATATGGTCTTTTCCTGGTCAGCGGGGTACACCGGGACTTGATTATACCCCAAATAGCCATCAAGAAAACAATAGAAACCCTGTCCCGCTAACCGCTCTAGGATTTGGTCAATGAAAGGTAAGGGAAAATGGTCCTTCCTAGTCGAGGAATTTAGTCTCCTATAATCAATGCACACTCGCCACCCAGTAGTGGTTCGTGTGGGGACTAACTTTCCTCCTTCATTCTCAACAATAGTGATGCCCGATTTCTTGGGCACCACTTGCGTGGGACTCACCCACTTGCTATCTGAGATGGGGTATATGATACCCGCATCCAACAATTTCAAAACCTCATTCTTCACCACCTCTTTCATATTAGGATTCAGTCTCCGTTGCATTTTGCGAGAAGGTTTGGTATCCTCCTCTAAGTGTATATAATGCATGCACACGGAGGGATCTATCCCTTTCAAATCAGCCACTGACCACCCTATAGCACTCCGATGTGCCACGAGAACACTCATTAACTGACTCTCCTGCTCAGCAGTCAAGTCAGATGCAATGATAACTGGTAAAGTCTCCTGGGGCCCTAAAAATGCATACTTGAGTGTGGCTGGAAGTGGCTTCAACTCAAGTGTAGGTGGTGTGACCAAAGATGGTGTGGCAGGCTCTCTCAACAGAGGAGGAAGTGACTCAAACCGGGCTTTCCATGGAGGACAATCCGGTGTAGAAGAAGAATTAAGCAAGACATTTACCTCCTCAACTGACCCATCTATATCAAAATTTTCAAACCCAAAATGAGCTAGACAAGCTTCTAAAGGGTCCTCTACAAGAATGGAGGGCAAAGCCTCCTCAACAATCTCATCCACAACATCCACTAATAAGCACTCCTCTCTCTCATGAGGTTGTTGTGATGCTTGGAAAACATTAAGTTTCACTTGCATGTTACCAAATGAAACTTCCATGACCCCGGTCCGACAATTAATGCATGCATTGGCTGTAGCCAAGAAAGGTCGACCTAAAATCACCGGGATTTGTTTCCTCGAACTAGCTACCGGTTCCATATCTAAAACCAAAAAGTCAACAGGGAAGTAGAACCTATCAACCTTAACTAGCACATCCTCAATCATGCCTCGTGGCACTTTGAGGGACCGGTCAGCCAACTGAAGAGTAACAGTAGTGGGCTTCAACTCGCCAAGCCCAAATTCCTCGTACACAGAGTACGACAACAAATTAACACTAGCCCCTAAATCCAATAAGGCCCCTATCAATGAAGTGGTCCCCTATAATGCATGCAATGGTTGGGGCACCTGGGTCCTTAAGCTTAGGAGGTGTGTCATTCAACAAGATGGAGCTTACTTGCTCCGTGAGTAGGACCTTTTGGGACACATGTGTCCTAGATTTACGCTTTTGCGTACAAAGATCCTTCAGAAATTTGGCATATGATGGTACTTGCTTAATTGCCTCCAACAGGGGGAGGTTGATTTTTACCTGTTTAAAGACCTCCATCATTGTCTCCATAGATGCCGCCTTCTTATTAAAAGGGGACGGTGTGTCAAGGCATTGGGGAAAGGGTGCCTTAGGCACATATGGTGCCTTAGGCTCAAGTGAAGTACTAGGGACTAAGTCATCCCTCTTAAGTGTTTCCCCCTCACCCTTGCTCTCACTAGGTGAACCACCGTGGTCACCCTTCCTAACTCTAGTTGCATCAGACGCAACTGACTGAGGCTCTAACTTTCTACCACTTCTCAAAGCAACCACCGCCTGCACTTGCTCATGTTGCTTTCCATTCTCACCCGAACTCTCTGCCCCGTATTGTCCCTTAGGGTTGGCCACAGTTTGACTTGGTAATTTTCCCTCCTCTCTCCGATTCATGTTGTTAGCCATTTGACCCAATTGGGTCTCTATCTTGGCAATAGAGTGAGTGTGGGAGTAAACTATCGGTGCTAACCCCTTAAGTTCTGAGAGAACTTCCAACACCTGAGTCTCAAAGGCAGAGTTGCCTTGAGGAACAGGCGGGGGTTGTGGTTGTGGTTGCCGGTATGGTTTTGGGGGTTTATAAGGTTGCGGTGGTCGGTAAGATGATTGGTTGGCAAAATTATTGAAATTCTGCCTTGGTGGTGGAGGATTGTAAGAAGTGTCTTGTGAAGGGGGTCTCCATGAGAAATTAGGGTGATTTCTCGATCCCGGATTGTATGTGTTGGAGTATGGATCATTACCCAGGTTGGAGAATCCTTGAGCTGCATTCACATGCTCTTGGACTAACTCCGGAAATTGTGATGCCGAAGGGCACTCACTCAAGTCATGCGCAGGGCTCGCACAAATAACACATGCCTCTTGAAATTGAGGCTGATCTTGCTGGGTAGGGGTATGTCCCGTAGCTAATAATTGGTCCATCTTGCGGGACAATGCCTCTACTTGTTGGGCTAACTCTAGGTTTTGCCCGACCTCATAAATGCCCCCTCTTTTCGGGGCTCCAATTACGGGTTGCCAAACTTGCCGGGCTGCGGAGGCATGGTGAAGGGAATTATCACTTAAGTTCTTAAACAATTGCCATGCCTCGGCATCATTTTTAGACATAAATGTCCCACCACAGGACGAATCCACCATTTGGTGGTGTGGCTCAGTTAAGCCATAATAGAATGTTTGAACAAGTTGCCAATCAGGCACTTGGTGGTGGGGACACTGTTGGAGAAGGTCTTTAAGTCTTTCCCACGTCTCATGGAATTGCTCGCCATCCATTTGAGCAAAGTTTGTGATGGCTCGCCTAAGTTGGTTGGTTTTACCTATGGAAAAGTACTTCTCCAAGAACCGTTGCTGTAATTGGTCCCAAGTTGTGATTGAATTAGCAGGTAAAGAATTTAGCCAGTGTTTGGCTTTATCCTTTAACGAGAATGGAAACAATCGCAACATTAAGGCTTCATTTGTGAAATTCTGGATCCTCACTGTCGAGCAAATTTCCAAAAATTCATTCAAATGCTTATAAGGATCATCATGAGTTAGTCCATGGAATGATGGGAGCATTTGTATGGTGCTAGACTTAATCTCATAATGAGCAGCAGTGGTGTTGGGCAATTGGATGCATGATGGTGATGTATATGCAGTGGGTGTAAAATAATCCTTAAGGGTCCGGTTAGGCACATTCGGAACATTAGGATTTGCCATCTCTAATGGCTCAATGTATGGATATGAATACTCAAGCCTAGGAACACAGGCAGAAGCCCTAAGTCTCCTAAGGGTCCTTTCTAGTTCAAGGTCCAAACTCCACAATTCAGGGCGACAAGAACGACGCCCGTGCATACACTACCCAAACACACACAACAAGTTCCGACTCTGTGCACTAAGTATGAAAGCAAAATACCAAAGGAAGAAATACTCACAGCGGTTTAACGAAAACGCTTTACTCGTCTTGCGGATGCTTGACGTGTAGACGTTGTTTCCAACCTCTGTTTGAGTTTTGACTTTCGTTTTAGCACTTTGGTGCTTTGCTTATGAGTGTTTGCTTCTGTTTACTCACTGTAGTGCTGTGATTTTTATTTTTATTTTTAAAGCTCGGCTGCGCTCCGCTTGCACTTCAATGATAGCTCCAATTTCAAACGCTCTGTACACTTAGCAACACCAAAAGCATAAAATCCTAAATTAAAAATTAAAATAAGAATGTAACTTTAAATTAACTAATTTCGCCAGAAGTCCCCGGCAACGGCGCCAAAATTTGATGAGTCGTTGAACACACCAAAATATAATCACTAAACTATACCAAATTCTATTAAAATAATGGCAAGTCCAGGTATCGATCCACAGGGACTATTGTGAAATTAAACTAATTTAATTGCCAAATTCCTAAATTAATTTTGATAAAAAGATTGGTTGTTTATAACCTAATTTTAAAACGAATAAATTAAACCAAGGAATTAAATTATCAAGAATAAATGAAATAGGGTTTACTGAATTGGGAGAAAAATCCTAGGGTAGAGAATTCACCACTAACCACATGAATGAAACTTAACATCAACCACCAATCGCAATTCGGTTTGAACAACCCAATATTTCACAACTACAAGTTTGAAATATTGATCAAGAGGGTTGTTGTATTCAATGTACAGGCACGAATCATCCCGAGTAGTACGAGTCGTTTGCTCTAAACTATGTTAGCAAAACGACCCGTCTCTCATAGTATGACTCGTCTTGTACTTTGAATACAAACACAAAGAATACTAATGTATGGAAAGCATTAAACAATCACAGAGAGTAGAATGCTTGAAGAGAAGAACGAAACAATTATTTATAAACTTCTAAAACATCCATACATTCATTCAAACCAATTTACAATTAAAGCTCATGAAAAATTCTATTACATGGCTAGGGTTTCATCAAACCCTAGAAAAGATGACTAGCCACTCATGGAGGAGTGGAAAGAGGAAGAAGATGAGGAAGAAACCTCCATGGAAGTGTCCTTCAAGCTTTGGTAGACTCCCCTTCTCCAAACCCTACCCTCTCTCTTTTGATCAAAACAACTTCAGAACCCTAGAAAAGCCTTTTCCTTTTCTTTTTATACTTCTACTCACTTCCAAACAGGTTTAAAACATCAGTTTGACTTTTCCAGAAAAAGTCAACTCTGTCCAAATTTTGTCTTTTTGCCCATTTTATGCTCCGACGATGTACAACCTGATTGGCATTCAACACACATAAAGTATACGGTTTGACCAGCAAGTGAAGTTAAGAGATTCTAATTAACGGCCTCAATGATGTACATTTCGGCCTTAATCAATATACCAGAAATTAGAATTAAGAGATTTACTTTACAATCAGTGAACTAAGGATTCTCCACACAAGATAATGAAATGACCCTTCAACTCTAAAATATCCAACAATATGGCAATGTTTCACACAGGTATTTTATCAAACACAAGAAGGGCTTCTACACTGTCTCCCTCTCCCAACCCTCTTCTGGCTCTCTAACCTCTTCATTCCCCTTAGGAACCCCTATCCCACCTGGTTACACTTCCCCTTTCGCCCCTTGCCACAGCCCCTCCAATCCTCTACTACCATAGATCCATTGCCTCCTTCCCTCTTATCCACAACCACAAAACTACTCTTTTTCTCCACCACAAATCTGAAATGCCCACCCTTTCCCTCTCTACTATAACACCGTTAGCCCTCCTCCTCTCACACAGCACCTCCGTTACACCATCCCATCCCCACCACAGCGCCACCACGTTATCGAAAACCCTTACCCCACCATTAAATAACTACAAGAGAGAGAGAGAGAGAGAGAGAGAGAGAGAGAGAGAGAGAGAGAGAGAGAGAGCGCCATACCTTTGTAAGGGAGAAGGGATAGCGAGTCTAGTGTGAGGGAGATTGGAAGAGGCTGAAGAGGTGTCAACATTGAGCATACAATGAGGTGCTAGGGTTTTATTTGGAAAAAGCCTCAATGTTGTTTTGTCCTTATAAGGAAGGAGTCGTGCTTGCTGGGTCGAAGAAGAGAAAAAGGCGCCAGTTTGGGATATATTTTTATATAAAAATAATATATTTAAAAATGTATACAATCACATGTTAATTAAAAAGTGTGATTAAAAAATATATATATAATCATATTTAATTGAAAAGTGACATAAAAAATAAATATTATCATATTCAATTAAATTAAGTGTGATTAAAATATCAATCTAATTTTTTTTATCACACTTTTAATAAAAGTGAGATATTTTTATTTATCAAAGTGTGATCTTTAACTATTTTAATTAGAATGTGTTATTAAAAAATATATATATATATAATCACACTCATTTAAAAAGTGTGATTAAAAAGCAGTAATGTATATATAAGCACACTTTAATTAGAATGTGTGATTAAAAAATATATATATATATATATATAATCACACTCATTTAAAAAGTGTGATTAAAAAGTAGTAGTGTATATATAATCACACTTTAATTAGAAGGTGTGATTAAAAAATATATAAATAATCACACTTTAATTAGAATGTGTGATTAAAAAATATATATATAATCACACTTATTTAAAAAGTGTGATTAAAAAGTAGTAGTGTATATATAATCACATTTTAATTAGAAGATGTGATTAAAAATATATATATATATAATCACACTTAATTGAAAAGTGACATAAAAAATAAATATTATCACACTCAATCAAATTAAGTGTGATTAAAATATCAATCTAATTTTTTTTATCACACTTCCAAAAAAAGTGAGATATTTTTTTTTGTCAAAGTATGATCTTTAACTATTTTTGTAGCAAAACTAAAACTTTTAGAGACCAATTTCTGTTGTCTCAAAAATTAATTTTTTTTTGTCTCCATAACTACTTCGTTTGCTCTGGATTGTAATTAGACTTTTAGAGACAAATTTTGGTTGTCTCAGAATCAAAACTTTTTGCAACAACATTTTTTTGTCTCTACAAGTCTATTTATAGTGACAAATGCAAAATTTTGTCTCAAAAAGTCATTTTTTGACTTTTCCAGAAGGGCCATTTAGGACAAACTTCGCGGCGGAGAAAATTAGTTGGCTAAAACTTTTTCCAACAAATATTACACTTTTAGGGACGGAATAAATTTGTCTCTAAAAAGTTGATTTCTTGTAGTGTACAAACAAATTTGCAGTTGTTTCTATATTGCACATCAAGTTGTTGAAAAGCAGCATCGCTGAACCATATTCTGCCAAAAAAAAAAAAATTGTTAATTTTTTCAAGGAAAATGATATAAAATCACTTTCTAAACCCACTAATGTGTAAAAAAGATAATTGGATGATGATTAGAGAAAATAAGAGAGAGAGAGAGAGAGAGAGAGAGAGAGAGTGTGTGTGTGTGTGTTATCTTAGATATTTAATAGTTTGCCACATCATTGGATTTGAGAAGTGACTAACTTTTAGGTTAGAGTAGCACTATTTTTTCAATCATTTTGGGTATGGAATTTACTCACAGAGTTGGTGTTGTATTTATGATATGAGAATTACTTGATTTTACAAGCTTTACACGTATTTCTCCTTATCACTATTTAATCTCTTATGTTTTCATCATGTCTGACCAATTTTCATTAAGATGGCCAAAAGAGAGAAATGGAAAGGGAGAGATGAATCATTAGAAGTATTATCTCTATCAATTGCAGAGAAAGGAATACTTCTATAAAAGAGACTCAAATTTTATATCTCAACCACCAAACAAGAAAGAGATATAGAGAGAAATATGAAGCTAGTAACTTCTATAAAAGAGATTGAAATTTTAGTCAGTCTTACCATTGCGGCAGCTTGACTTGCAATTTTGAACAATTGTTGATGAGTTCAACAAAATAAGAATGTCCAATGATCGATTATTATTTTGATGCTGACTGCATGTATTCATTCCATCAAAAAAGCTGTCTAGCCCAGTTGACAAATACAATATCTTATTAATTACAATACTTGCCCTTATTAAATATAGGTTCACCTTTCAAAGAAAAAGAAGAAGAATAATAAGAAGGAGAAGAACTAACAAGGTAAAAGTACTAACATCACTAATTTTTAATTTCTCACTTTTCTAAATCTATTAAGACATGATGTGATTTGGTGTTGAAAATTGGTGGATAATTGTAGATTGTGTATTTGATGTGATTGTGATTTTGAGTTGATTTAGTACAGAGGTAGTATGTGGTAGAGTTTTTATGATGTATACAAGCTAATTCCATTTGGGTTTTGCTTAATTTTACTATATGAAAAATGAGGGTATGAAAACTCACACTTTGAAATAGATATGTGTTGTACAGACATAGAGAATTTCTTCAAGTTGGAATGAGCTAGAATGCATGTGTTGTAGCCTTGAGTTAATGCTTTTGGATAGTTTACTTTAGTTGGCAATGGTGGTTGGTTTCATCTGGTATTAATACAGACATATAGAATTTCTTCTTTATTCTCCATGTATAAGCGTTTATTACACATAATGATATATTGCTCATGTGGACAAATGTGTTTTAGAACATTTTGATTATGTTCCAAGCCCATATAGGTGATTTTCATTGAGCTGGTCATTGTTTTCGTGCTGAGAAACCTGTGTTATCTTAGGAACTAAATACTTTGTGTCCGAAGTGGAAAACTTTCCATTTTAAGTAGGTGCATTAATTGAAGTAGAATATTTTATGTGTTATCTTAGGAACTAAATGCTCTGTGTCCAAAGTGGAAAACTTTCCATTTTAAGTAATTTGTGCATTAATTGAATTAGAATATTTTATGCATTTTTTTGTACTAACGTTATATTGTAACTCCTAGGCAGTTCATATTAATATTTTTCAGATTTGTATTTGCATTCATGTTAACATAGTAAATGCATGTTTTAGTTGCTTTTGTTACTGATGGTGTGAGATGTGTGTAGTTACTTTTCTTTTTGTGCATGCTTTGGCATTAATATTCTTAGTAATCTTGTGTAGCTTATTTTTCTTTTTTCAGAGAAACGATACATTGAGTATGACATGGGATTGTGTACTTTCTAATAGTTTGAAATACCTAAGGTTAATTTGACCTAATGTGACTATTTAAAATAACATTCAGTAGCTTGAACTTCTCATATTTATTTTTGTTATCTATTCACTGCACATCTTTTATTGGCTTTGTTTTTGTTATTATTATGATTGGCAGAGACCGAGAGGATTGAAGGCTATGGAAAACAGCATGGAGAGCGATTCAGAATGACGGTGAAGGATGGATGGGGCTTTCCTTTGAATTTTTATTTCTCTTCTTTTTTCTTTTTTTTCCTTTGATCTGACTGGAGAGTTGGGTGTTTTGGTTTACTTTCTTCTTATTTTTTGTGTTAAATGGGGGAGTGGTGAGAGAGAGAATGGGGTAATGTTATTTCGTGGCTTTGTATACAATGTAGTAATTTTTTGATTGAGAATTGTGAATTCAATTTTTGGATATGTTATTTTGTGGGTTGTGGTGATTGGATATTAAATTGAATAATTTTGTATTTGCTATTTGAATGGGAGTTATTATTTCATATTAGTGTTATTCAGTTTTATTACAAGTGTTTTTTTAGTTCAATCACATAAAATTAGCACGATTTCAAAAAAGAAAAAGAAAAAAAAGAAGATAAGACGGCGTTTCAAAAAACGCCACTATCATACTAACAATTGGAATTTTTAAAATTAAAAAAACCTATGACGGCGTTTTAAAAACGTCACTAAAACCATAGTGACATCACAATATCATTATATAAAAATGAGATTCCAACCAACCTCCACCATTTTGCCAACATCTAACCACCAACAAATCTAAGGGCATTTTTGGTATTAAGACCGTGAGAATTGTTGACATTAATTTAAAAGTCAAAAAATTATTAAAAAATTAACAAAATATATAAAAAAAATTAAAAAATTTATTTTCTTTTTATTTTTTAGTGAAAATTGTTGAAAAATGTAAACTAAGAAGGATATAATGTATTAAGTTTAGTGTATACTTTTTATTAGTGAAATATTCACATTTTGTGAAATAATTTGGTGAGAAATCATTTTGTTAGTTTAGGAGGATATTTTGTTTCTAATTTTATCCGTTAATTTATCTGTTAAATTTTTTTGATTATCTGTTCAAGTTTTTTTTCTATCTGTTCAAATATTTTTTATCTGTTCAATTTTTTTGACTATCTGTTTAATTTTTCCCCATTATTTATTCAAATATCTATCCAAATTTTATTATCTGTTCAATTTTTCCCTCTTATCTATTTAGATATTTATCCAAATTTTATTATCTGTTCAATTTTTTTCCTTAAATTCTATCTGTCAAATTTTTGTAAGCAAATTTGAGTTTTCTCTCTATCTCTCTCTACAACAGCATTTATCTATTGAAATTTGGATTATGATCTGAAGCCAAACTTCCGACTAAGCCAAGTTAGCAAGACCTTGCATGAATACAGCAAGAATAAGAAATAAAACTGTAAGATCAAAGCATGCAAATATAACTACCAGTTTAGAAATCCCATGAATGTTGATGAAAATAAAGGCCAGTAAACATCACAAGGCTCAGGGGCTTGCTTTGTAACCCACTATGTGGGGTTGTTTGATTGTTGCATGTGTAAAGCAATTGTAGTACCATACTGAGACTTGAAGGACACAAAGATAGCTCTAACTTCCTCAGATTGGAGAATTTTTTTTAAGAAACATATCCCAAAAAAAAAAAAAAAACAAAATTTTTCTAAAAATAGATCTGCTTAAAAAAAATAAATTAAAATACAAAATTTTCTAATATATAAACTATCAACAACACCACTTGTTCAAAGCCTAAACTTCCATTAATGTTGCGAGATGAATTCATCAAATGTTGCTTTTGTTGGATCTTTGTTTCTAGATCTGAATCTAGAACCTAGATCTAGATAATCAAAACCCAAATCATCTCCATGAAACATATATATATATAGATGTGGAAAATCAAAACACAAATGATCTCAATGAAACATATATATATATATATAGAAAAAGCAAAGAGGAGAACAGAGAAGGCGATGACAGAGGTGGTGGCGGTGACAGTGGTGGTCGTGGTAGTCATGGTGGTGGTAGTAGAGGAGGAGGCGACGACGTTGGTGTGAGAAGATCGACGGTCCTTAGATCTACGTTCGATGAAGATCGACGACGACGGAGAGTGAAGAGAAGAGAAAGAAAAGGCAACAACAAAGGTAGTGGCAGCGACAATGGTGGTTGCGACAGCCACGATAGCGGTGGTGGAGGAGAAGGCGATGACGTCTCGTTGACGTGGGAGACGAAAAGAGAGAGAACAAGATAGAAAGGATTGGATTTTTTGGGGAGCAATTTGGGAACTCGATAAAAAGCGTGCTCTCTCAAAAGAGTCAACAAAAAAGTCATCAAAAATGTCAAAAAACTAAAAAGTCAACTTTTTATCAACTTTTTAAAACACCTCAAACTTTCCAAACAGTTGGTAAATTATCAATAGGTTTTACTTTGAGATTTATAATCATTAAGTCTTATTGATAAATTTATCATTATAAATTTATTGATAAATTTATCAATCCAAATTGATAAGTAAATAAATTTAATTAATAGAACTGATTAATAAGTATATTTTATAAAATATATATCTATTAATGGATAGTTTAGTTATTTTATAACAATTTGTTCTTATAGATAAAGTGGTGTTTTAGAAAGTTGATAAAAAAATTTTTTTTTGACTTTTTAATTTTTTTGGTAATTTTTTTAGGTAAAAAAATTAATTTTTATGACTAAAAAAAATTAAAAAATTAACTTTTTACTATTATTCTCAAAAGACGCCATAATATTTTAAAGTATGTATCTTTACGTAAAGAAAATCGATGATCGGATTTATGGGTCGAGTTTTTCATTATATTTTAACTAAAAAATTAAGAAAATTACTAGGAAAGAAACAACGAATGAGTCGTTTCTCGACTTTTCTATCAAAGAGGTTCCTTATCGCTAAAGTTCCTAGTTTTACCAACCAAAGCTCAGATCTCTCTCTCTCTCTCTCTCTCTCTCTCTCTCTCGTCTCCAGATTCTCCCCCATCTCCCTCCTCCACCGCCACCACCAAAAATGGCGATCGCGGCGGTCATCGCCGCCGTCATCCTCTCTCTCCTCCTCTCCCCCACCACGGCCGAGATCAAAAACCTAAAAATCACCGCCGACGCCCGGTTCATGATCCTCTTGGAGAAGTTCGGATTCACTCACACCGGTCACGCCTCCATCGCCGTCGACGGCGTCTCCGTCACCTCCACCCTCGCCCCACCCGATCCCTCCCGCCTCGGCTTCTTCCTCCTCTCCGAAGAATCCCTCATCCAAGTCCTCCTCGAGCTCCAACAAAACCCTAATTTCTGCGTCCTCGATTCCAAATACATCACCTCCCTCTTCACCTTCCGCGATCTCTCTCCATCTCCCCACTCCTCCTACAACAAGTCCTACACCGTCACTTCCCCCAATGAGTACAATCTCTTCTTCTCCAATTGCGCTCCCGAGAGCCAAGTCTCCATGAATGTCCACACCGAACTCTACAATCTCGACTATGGCGTCAAGGACTTTCTCTCCGCTGGCCTCACTCACCTCCCAACCCTCTTTTTCCTCTTCTCCATTACCTATTTCGCCTTCCTAGGGTTTTGGATTCACATTTGTTATACAAACAAGCGATCTGTTCATCGGATCCATCTTTTGATGTCTGTATTGATTTTGATGAAGGCGTTGAATCTGATCTGTGCCGCGGAGGACAAGCATTACGTCAAAGTCACCGGTACGCCTCACGGTTGGGATGTCTTGTTCTATATCTTCCAGTTCATTAGGGTTGTGTTGTTGTTTACTGTGATTGTTTTGATTGGGACTGGTTGGTCGTTTTTGAAACCGTTTTTGCAAGAGAAGGAGAAGAAGGTGTTGATGATTGTGATTCCCCTTCAGGTTTTGGCTAATGTGGCCTCGATTGTGATTGGTGAGACTGGGCCTTTTATTAAAGATTGGGTTACTTGGAATCAGGTGTTTTTGTTGGTTGATATTGTATGTTGTTGTGCTATTATTTTCCCGATTGTGTGGTCGATTAGGTCGCTGAGGGAAACTTCCAAGACCAATGGGAAGGCTGCGAGGAACTTGGCAAAGTTGACTCTTTTTAGGCAGTTCTATATTGTGGTGATTGGGTATTTGTATTTCACGAGGATTGTTGTGTTTGCCCTCAAGACAATTGCGGCTTATAAGTACCGGTGGGTGAGTAATGTAGCTGAGGAGATCGCAAGTCTTGCGTTTTATATGGTGATGTTTTATATGTTCAGGCCAGTTGAGAAGAATGAGTACTTTGTTCTTGATGAGGAGGAAGAAGAGGCAGCAGAGATGGCGCTTCGGGAGGAAGAGTTTGAGCTTTGAAAGAGCAGATTTGTTGATCCTCTTCGTCCATTTTGCTGCTCTTGGTGTTGCATACTGTGAGTTGTTTAGTGAATTACAAGTAGATTTTCGGTTAATGCGGCTTTACCCTTTTGTTTTTCTTGTCATAAGACCATAAGATATTCAAAATATATCGAATAGTTTTTTATGTTTTTCTGTATTTTACTGATGGAAATTTGATGTCATTTTCTTGCTGATGATTGTACTTCTAAAACGTTATCTCACACATTGTCATTTCTGTCAATTGTGGCTTTCCCTTATTCATTTTCTTCTTTCTGATTGCTCAGAGTCTGATCTTTAATTTTATGCATGTTCTGATAATTGTATGCACATGGGTGGCATGTTGTTTGGACAATTTGTGTGTTGACACTGTGGATAGAGAAGAACTAGACAGTAATGCTACTATTGACTCATCCATGAGTAAAGTTTTGAGTTTTAGCCAGAATACATTAAGGTGTAGGTGGATTGAAACCTGTTGTCCATGTAACAAGAAGCTAATGTGAGATGATCTCGAACATGTGAAACCCCAACCATGTAAGATGAAAATGATGTTTTGAAACCCCCACCAGAATAAACAACACTCATGCTATGTGGCCTTTTGCGGAACCTGTGATCTACCAAAGGCAATTGTAGTCAACAAAACTTGAGAAAAATCAATCTCATGACCATAGAAATTGGACCATCTCTAAGCCATTTCAGATGTAAAAAATTCATCAACCCATTTTGGAGGAAGAGGAGGGAAAGGCATTGGAGTAGATAGAAGCAGAATGAGCTTAGATCTGCATAAATATAAAAATCTCAGCAATAATAAGCTGAAACTCTGGTATCTCACTTATTGGGGATTGGAGTCGTAGCTGTCCTTGTCAGTCTATGCAAATATGAATGAGGGATTATTAGTGTTGGAGGAGGGAGGGCGAGTCCATCCACACGGAGAGAGTTTCTTAAGAGAGGAGAAAAGAGGAAAAAGAAAGATGGGGGTGAGAAATATCTAAGGCTGCGTGAGATGAGTGAAATGAGAAACTCTAGTTTCTTTTAGGCATATATACCCAGCTTGTGAGCCTACTTGAGCTGAGCCGTGATATGCTTGAACTCAGTCTTGTTTGGTAAACGAGCCTACAAATGTGGCTTGAGTTCATTCAATTATGAAACAAATTGAGTTCAAAAGAGTCCATTACAAGCTGGGCTTGAGTTGTTTATGAATGATTTGGTTTGTTTGTAGCCTTAATCATGATGGGTTCATAGCAAGGGCTATGCTTTATTGATGATTTGATATTGCATGGATATAGAAGGAAGGAGGGCAGTAGCTGGTCACACAATTGCCTTGTTTCATTGGAGATAGATTTCTTAGGGTGATTAGAAACAATACATTCTTTTAGTCTTGACCGATATTGACCACTTCAATATCATACTATGAATGCTCTATTGAGTTTTTTGGCAAAATGTATCATGTTGAGGAATTGGTCTATAAATAAAACAATATTTTACTTGGGATCCATTTGTAGTTGGGTGATGGTTAGAGTGAACATGTCCTTTTACATTTTGAAATTTTAGAGATTTTAGATTCTTTTGGTTCTTCATGGGGGTGTCCTGGCCTTTTCCGATGAGTCAAATTGTACTTGAATGTACCCCCTTTGGTGCCCTTTAGTATATAAATTTAATACAATTTTGTTTGAAATGTGATTATCTTTGTTGATTATGATTAAAATTAAAAACTAACACATAAGAAAAAAGGGTTTTTAAGTTTAAGACCAACGGGTTGGCTTGGTGGATGAGGCACTATCTTACTAGGTGTGATTTTGGGGTAATGTGATGCCTAGATTCGAGCCTTACTAAATTTTAGACACAACTTCCCCTCCTAGCGGTGGTTAAAAAAAAAGGTTGTAAAGTTATTAATCACCTTGATCAAGGAGAAATCAATGAGCATTTGAAACTACAAAAAATTTCATATTTTTATCTGAACAAGAACGATGTTCATCTTTTAGCTTTAATATTAGTTCAGATTATGCAAGCGATATAGAGTAAAATCACCATCGTCATCGTGATTTTTATGGTCAAGAATTTTGAATATTGTCTTCATGTAGGGGTGGTAATTCCTGACATGTCTCATAAACATGACTCGGATCTGACACAATTAGTTGTTTGTGTCATAAACAGGGTCAACACGATTAACACAAATAATAAATAGGTTTGGTTTGGGTTTCATCCCTCATCTTTTCATAACATGACTTGACCTTTTAATTTAACATGTCATGGTGACTTGACTAATGTGAATCTATTTAACCCGTTTAAATATATAAATGGGTGTAAGCGGATTGTGGTGACTTGAATAAAATGGGTTTAAGCGGGTTTTGTGTAAATGGGTCATAGGTTAAAAAGTAAACTGGGCGTGACCCATTTATTAAATGGATGAAATGGTTGTGTCGTGTTGGCCATATAAACAGGTTGTGTACAGTTGTGAGTCTGGACGCAATTAAATAATCATTTTGTGTTTCTGGTTGATCCGTTTAGTCAAATACTCAATTCTGGACAAGACATTGAACATGGCTAACATGCCACCTAACCTTACTTTTCCACTTCAATAAATGTTACCTCGTCTTTGGCTATATGTTTTTCTTGTGATTCTTCTGAATGACTGTTTATTTCATGGGAGATTTTCAGCCAACAAGTTTATTTTGGAAATAATATTGAAGACTTGAATATTTATGCAGGACAAGAAATAGATATACATATACGGTGAAATATATTCTGGCTACTACTTTTTTTCAGTCCAAAATAGCTTTAGATGGGCAGACTTCTTTTCTATGGAGCATATATGGAGTACCAATGTCAATGGACAAATTGGAATTCTTGTCCTGATATACATATAGTGTGGGAGTTCTTCTTGATCCTTTGTGTTTTTTTTCCCCATCCTGCTCCAAACAGCTCCCATCATTTATTTTTATATGCTGAAGTTTAATGTGCAAGTGCCTAGAGTTAGGAGCTCTTCATAATTGAAAATGCTTACATCATGCTGCTATGCAATAGTTTCATGTTGTATGATAGATTTTCAGATAACAATTGCTGCCTTTTTTAATTATCAAGAAATGATAGATGCATGATATTAAAAGTTTTCAATGTTAGCCGATACTTGGCCTTATGTTTTCCATGACATCAAATTGTATTGTTCAGTCTGTAAAGTTGCTTAAACTATTATCTTACTGCATAATTTAGCTGGCTGACCCCCATTTGATGTCTTTTTTATGTGTACTTCATTTGATTCTCATATTAGACTCAAAAGGACAGTGAAACCTTGACATTGGTGTATGAATGATATGACAAGCATAAGTAAATAATCAACAACTTGTTTTAATTCAAGAAATTCGTAGTAGCATGAAGTGGTTAAAATAAGTTGGTGCATCTTTCACATTATTGAATAGTTGAAAGCATTTCCTGTTCATGGTTGAATTCCTTGCAAGCTTTGGATTACTGTGTACATGAACAAGACAAACCAACCTGTGGAAGCACTCCATGAGTAATACTAGAGAAAATTCCTAAGCTGTCTGGATCATTGCATCACAAGTCTTCTTCATACACCCACATTACCGAATCCAACACTAACATGGCTTTGTGAAAGTTTGCTTCAAACACCATTTTTTATTAAAAAAAAAAATTGATTCGCATGTGTTTCCAAAGTATCTAAAGCGTGTTCAGGTTTAATTTTTTATTTTTTTATTTTTAAAAAGGGACACATTTGAATGAGTGTCCGACAAGAGATGGTAAGTGTTTGATGAGTGTTGTGTAGGTGTCTGACATAGACACAACACCTTAGAAATTTCTGTGTTTTTTAGGTTCTCATCCCTTGATCCTGCATTGTTACACTACTTTTACATCTGAATGGTCAAGGAGGGTTAACAAAATTTTGCAGCTTTGTATTTAGAGCTCATTGAGCAGTTTTGTATTTGGAGCTCCTTGAAAGGATTTTATAAGTGTTGTTCTAGCTGGAGTGTAAAATTGTTAATTTGGCAGGCTTGCTTCACTAATTTATATATCTGGTATCAAATTTTCATCTGCTAAAATTTTATTTTACATTGATTTTCAAGAAGGTGATATGAGTTGATTATAATTGGAAGCTTTGATCTTACCCATCGTTGCCAATTCAAAGATTAAAGTATATTGATATACTCCTGGGAATGTTGAAGCCTTACCATGCTACAATCTTGAACTTTTCCCTTTATTGTTCAATGTGCTTTTCTTTTTCTTTTTCTTTAAGTTAAAAAAAAAAAAACTCTTCCTTTAAAAGGTTTGCTTGTGGCTTTTCATTAATAACTTGCATGATGGCTTATTTAATAAATGCATGATTAACACTTTATTTCACATTCTCTTACTTTTTTCTTTAACAAGAATTCATGCCGTCTGATTGGTTTTAACAGGAAGCCACAAACTTCATAAAAGCTTTTGAGTGGGACCTGTCTCTTTCTTCTTCTTTGTCGTTTTTCCCCATGCAAAACACGAAAGGGACTTGAGGCCCTAAAATTTAGGTTGAGTAGTCAACTACATTTAGGTTGAGAAGTCAACCACCTTTTCACTTGGGTGAGTTCTGTGAATCCATTTAAGTCTTCCTTTCTAGGTACTGGTTATGAAGGAAACAGGAGAGGATTTTTGTGAATACGTTGGAGGGTAGGAAGATTTTAGCTTAGTGTCCAATCCAATACAATAATGGACATTGTAACAAGAGTTTTTAAAGCTTTTGGTAGTCAAGGATGCCAAATGCATTGAAACACTGATAATGGACATTGCACCAAGAGTGTTGAGGCTTCCTGTAACAGTGTGTGTGTGTGTGTTTAAACTAGCAACCCTTGATTGCTCAATACAGGAAGGTCGGGTAGTCCTTGTCATCTGTTCATTTGTATGACTTTTTCTAGTCGATGTCAGTGCAATTATTAACCACTTTCGTTGATTCTATATCATTTTTATGTTTCTATTTTTCAGTTCGTTTGGATAAAGTATTATTTGTAATTTGTAGGTATAGAAATAAGAGATCAGTTCAAAAGAATATAGTTAATTTAGTTTGGTGGATTCTACACAGAAGAGGCAAGGGACTGTTGGCCTGAATAATTGGTCATTATTATATTTTTGCTGAAGAGTATGATTGAGGACATATTGATAGTGCTTGCTACAAGCATAGTATTGCTTACTGCCTAGCAACCACATGCATATTTATATATGATTAAGTGCATATTTTGTATTTTTTGCTGGTACTATCCTATGGAATCATCTGTCCTCACACTTATATATTTTTGCTCTAGAATATGATTATGCACCTGCAGTAGAGAAATGGTTTGCGAGGTAACTTAGGTAACTGAAACGCGGCTTGATAGTATTTTGTCAAATGCCATCTCGGCTTTGTGGTGACTTGGGATACTACTACGAAGTGGTTTAGGGTTTCAAATCTTATTTTCTGTCGACATAACGGTGACAATACTAATCTCTAGCTCACTCAAAACTTGGGTTGAAGTCACCGCACCTTTGCAACTTCTGTGTATGCTTGTTTCTTGGGTATCTTGTAGGGTGATGTGTGATGGAGACACAGGTTTAAGATGCTACAGAATTATTATTAAAATAATAATAAATAATTATTTATAAAGGTACAATACAGGTAGGTAAAATATAATGGTAAGAAAAACTTATTGACAGTGGTGTGTAGTCGTGGTTTTTGAGAGTAGATTTTCTGTCCCTGTGAGAACGTGATTTGGTGTAGCAGGGTTAATATAGTCATACCCTCCAAGATTCGACTGTCGTTTCTCTACAAGTGTGTACTCGCAATACGAATGTGTCAACAACAGCTCATTGTATATAATATATGTGAACATATTTTTTTTTGGATAAATAAATAAAACACCTTTTTAAAAAAAGAAGACGACTTGAGATGTATACATGTGTTTTCTTGTTGTGATGTTATATATATGTGCTTTCCTCTTGTAAATATGCCTTAAACTTGTGTAATGAATTGAGCCTACCTTTAATTTGTATATAACAGATGCTTAAAAACCATTTTGTAAGAGCATTTCCAATGGTTGTTGTTATAATACCATTATTATTGCTATAATTTGACAATGAATAATGCTATTTTGTTAAATTATAGCAATGGTACTCCAATGGTCACTTGCTATTTTGGCAATTCTCAACCAATTTTTTCTCTAAATTTGTAGGTGTTGTTTGAATATAAGTTTTTTTGTGATTTTATTTTTGTTTATTTTGTGTCTTTTATGATCTTTTTTAACTATTTGTAAAAAAAAATTATATATTTATATTATTTCCGACTAGACAAATATAAAAAATAAAAAAAATTAGAAAAAATTAGAAAAAAAAAAATATAATTCAATTTGAAAAATTAAATTAAAAAATTAAATTTGAAAAATTACTTGGTTTTTTACTGTTTCAATTCTGTTTTTTCAATTGAATTTGGAGTCATAAATATGTTTATATTTGTTAATGTGGCATGTTTGGCAATTGTTATTTTACTTGTCAAATTTGAGAACAGATATGGCATATGTCATCTTTGGCAAGTAAAATAGCAAGTCATTAGAGACCCACTTTTTATCACTATTGTTAAATTATGGCTTTGACAAGCATTTTGAGAGCTTCATTAGAGATGTTCTAAGAATAATATAGAAACAATGAACTTAAAATTTGTATTTTGAAATTCAAAAATATCTAACAATATGAGCATTCGGGATTCACCCAATCGTTCGGATTCCATGTTAGCACCGCAAAATTAAAAACAAAAAATAATAATAAATTGTGTAGGGTTGTAGGATATATGTATTTTTTTTTTCCGAGAAATTTTTGGGGCTCGAATGATTAAGACTCAAATGTCTCGAATTCTTTTTTTATTTTTATTTTTATTTGTTGGGCTGTGTTCGTTTGATTGTTTTTTTTTTTTTTTTGGGAAGGGTGGGTCATATGTAAAGGTGTGCCAAAAAATAGACATTTTGCACCTATTTAGCCTGTGTGGTTTGATAAGGTGAGTGGGTTGAGTTGGACTGGTTGGATGATAAAATTGATTGATCAGTTAGGAATAAACATATAATAGGGATTCGTACAAAATAATATGAAATTAATAAATTTTAACTAATAGGCTAATTAATCAGTTAATTTTATCACTCAATTAGTCTTATCTAGGTTACGTTGGTGCGTGATGTCCACCCTTTTTAAAAAAAATAAAAAAATAAAAAATAAAAAATAAAAAAAAAACAATCAAACCAATGTAACCCAAGAAAAAGAAAAAAAAGAAAGGAATTGTGGAGGCATTCGAGCCTCCACAATTTGAGGCCCTAGCACTGCCGTTTTTTTTCCTTGCATTCTCTTCGGGGTTGGTCTAGAAATTTTTGGGTTGCCATAGAAGTTAAGAGGCTTTTTTTTTTTTTTTTTTTTTTTTTTTTAGATGACGGTAAATTTTTGGATAAATTATAAATACATTTGCTGAGGTTTGATTAAAATATAAATTATTTTTTGTGATTTTGAAAATTACATTCCATCCTTTGAAATTTCTAATTTCATAACAAATTATCCATTTTATTAATAAATTATCAAGTCAATTAATAGTTTTTAATGATGTTATAAATATGTTTCAATTAATAATTTAGGTAATTTTATTATTGTATAAAAGAACCATTATGAATTTCTTTTTTTAGTTAATTTTGTTAAATAAATTTTTTTAACAAGAGGTAGTTGTAATTTTTCAAATTACATAGGACAATCTATACTTTAAACAAATATCAAGATGTGTATTTGTAATTTATCCTAAATTTTTTCTACACTATGTGATGATTAATGAGAAAATTTTTAGTTGTGTTGTGTGATGAGTCACGAAGTCTTTTAATCCTTTGACCTAGTTAGTTAGTTCTTTGGCCATCATCGATTCCACTCATAGGAGTGTAATGGAAGGATAAAATTTTCTTGTGAGGTATATAATTGTGAGTTTTAAGGGCTATTTTGAGAAGATGGTTATAATCAGCTTTTTGGTGAAAAGCTGTTTATAAGCAGTTTTTTTGTGAGAGAGGAAGTGGGTTATAATCTAGGAAGTGGATTATAACCCACTTCCCAAAATAGGCCTAACTCTCCCAATGTATTAATTTAACAATTAATAATTGACTTTCGCCAATTAAAAAAAAAAAAAAAAGTTAATGGTTTTAAGACCATCTCCAACCCTGAATCAAACCTTTCACCAAATTTAAAATTTGGTGAAAAAAACACTGTTTCATGCTCCAACCCTTTCACCAAATCGATATCAAATCGAAATTTCATCAAACGTTTCACCAAATTTGATACAAGCTCCGCGTTTCACCAAAACACTGTTGATGACCGTTGGAAAAGATGAACCGGTCGACCAGCCGGTTGACCGGCCGGTTGACCAACCGGTCGACCAGCTAAAGGTTCAAAAAGTTCAAAAAAAAAGTTCAAAACGTTGAAAAAAAAAAAAAAAAAAAATTTTTTTTGGCTAATCGGTCGACCACCCGGTTGACCAACCGGTGGACCACTAAAAGGTTCAAAAAGTTCAAAAAAAATCAAAAAAAAAATAAAAATAAAAAAATTTTGGCTTAACCGGTCGACCGTCGACCACCCGGTTGTCCCGGATGAAAATTTGATGAAAATCAAGGGTTGGAACACTGAGTATCAGATTTGGTGAAAAGCCATTTTTTCGACTCAGATTTGGTGAAAAAAGAAGTGAAGCGTTGGAGATACTCTAACACATTATCAGCAGTCTCTGAATGCCATAATGAAGAGTTTGAAGTCTTGATAATGATTCAAAGCTTCACTAACACACTCAATGTCTTAAACTTGTACGGCCAGTTGAGTCATGCTTGTATCACTGTCACCACTAAAACAAAAGTGGGGTGTTCATGCTGTGTGAAAGTAGAAAGTTACATTGGAGAAAAAGTAGGAGTGAGTTTTAACATTTAGATAGATATGAGTTCTAAAAAACATATATTGGGTCTAGTGTTATGCACGGAGGTTCTAGCGTTTTTTCTTACGAATTGGGCCAGTGTTGCTTAGGTTATTGATCGGTAGATAACATGAAAGGAGCCTCTCCTCACCCAATCACCCTTGCTCAAATCTCTTGCTAACACGACATGATCAATTCCTTTGTTATTGATTGTGTGGTGGAAAAGCTTTAAACAATATGAGAGAATCTTATCTCTACCCGATCTCCCTTATCTTCTTTCCCTCCCACTACATGATCAATTTTTTTGTCATTAATCATGTGATGGAAAAAATTTGAATAACATGAAATCAGATGTTTTATCCCCAATCCAATCTCTCCTATTCAAACCTGTCTCTCCCACCTCTTGATCAATTTTTTCATCATTAATCGTGCGGTGGAAAAGGGTTTAAAATGAGGGACACGAAAGATTACAAAAATAGGGGTATCCTGTGGTGGGGAGGGGGGTGTTGTTGAGGGTGATGATTGTTTCCTTCCATTCGAAGTCATGATCATTGTGGCAAATTGGATGAACTTGGTAGTGTTGAGTTTGGTGAAGCCACTGTCATGCACAGCTTAGCTTGAGGATGGACATTGTGGACCAATGTGTTACTTAACTGCCTAACTCACCTTTGATAAACTCTTCCATAAACTCTGTTGCATAATAATTATGTTAAGGCCTGATTTGGGATGTTAGAAAAAATCTAAAAAGTCAAAAAGTTATTAAAAAAAAATAAAAAAAGTCATCATCATTCACAAATTAAAAATATAAAAAAATTAATATATATAATATTTTAATACAAACCAACTTTGCACTGTCTCGGTATTGAATTGATGGGAAAGTAGAACCAAAAAAAAAAATTACATATATATATTTACTAAGTTGGACGGTAATGTTGGACCCGTGGGGGCCACCACGAGTCCCGTTTTGATAATCCGAACCGTTGAATATGTAGAACTCGTCTAGTACTACATTCATGTAAAAAATCACATTGATCGGATATCGCTAACTACATGATCAAATAAGTTTTGTATAAAAAATGGATGGTATTATAGTTAACGGTTTACAAAAAAACTAATCCGATCAGATAGCTATAAATATCCGATCAACGTGATTTTTTAATTAATATATAATAATCGACGAGTTGTGCACATTGAACGGTTCCGATTAGCAAAACGGGACCCGTGGTGGGCCCCCTCTGTCCAAAGAGTACTGTCCAAATGGTTGCCCGAAAAGGAGGCGACCATTTCCTATTACACCACTCTGCAAGCCTTACTGTCACCGTACGGCTACACTGTCGAAACTTTTTTTACACACTAATTTATACAATTTTTTAATACACATTTTTTTGTAAAAAGTCAAAAAGTTGACCCAAACATCTATCTTTTTTTCTCTACTTTTTAGTCTAAAAAGACAAAAAGTACACTTATTTATTTAGGACATCCCAAACAACCTAAGCCTTCGTTTGGGATGTGAGTTCATTTTTTAACTTTTTAGTTTTTTGACTATTTTAGCTTGGGGTTAAAAAGCTTCATTTGGGATAAGTTTTTTGACTTTTGTGAAAGAAAAAATAAAATGATTATGTTTGAATGTAATATTTTGTTTTACTGACGTTTTAGCTTATTTTGTTCTTTTGTAACTATTTTAGCTCAGACTTTTTATGTCAAGCTCTGCTACAGATGGTAGAAATGAATATTTGGTTGGAAGAGGAATGACATATTGAGGCCACGACTATGCCTATGTTCCCTTTAGTTTCTCGGCTTATTGCCTATGCCTGTCATTCCTTTATTTATTTATTTATTTTTTAAAAAGGCAGTTAAGTTCAATGATAAATTTTTCTCGTTAACATTCTCATAGCATGGATTCAAATCACAAAAATATCATCCTAAAAAATGAGGTAAAGGTTATATACATTTTATCCTCTCAAATCTCAAAATCTCACTTTAACTAAAGTTTCATAAACTTATAATCACTAATATAGTGGCATGTTAAGATTGACTTTATTTAAAAGTTTCTGAGTTTTTGTATTATGACAAAAGTTAATGTTTTATTTAATTTAATGGCATAAATTAGAATAGAATAGAATCGTCATTCCCGAATCTTTATATTATGATAATTACAATTACAATTACAATTTATTATTCACTATTATTTTTAATCAATCAGAATAGAATTTTTTTTGAAATAATTGTCCTATTCAATTCCATTTCAGTTTTTCAAATGCTACTTAAAATGCACACCATATATATTACAGATAGGGCTGTTTAATTTTGGTTAATTTGATGGTTAGGTTTTCGAAGTCGGTGTGTAGCATATTCTATTGGTGAACCGCACAGGGTGTGTTTATGTAATCATCATTCCTCCATTTAATTCTGTTTACTGTAGTTTATTAGTAGTATACTCCAACATCCAAGAAATTACTCATTTGTATGACATTTTATAATTAAAAAATAGGATCAGATCTTATGTTTGATTCTTCAAAAATAGTAGAGATTTCAAAAAATTTTATCAAAATTTCTACTAAATGTCTTACATGGGTGCAGGATGGTGTGGGTCCCACACTGATATGAGACATTTGATAAAACTTTTAAAATCTCTAACATTACTATAAATTCTTTGTGCAAAATTATTTTTCTATCATACCATCTTAATTAGAAGGGCTAAGCTCCTTTTCAATGGAGTAGACTGGACGCATACTGATCTGCTTATTTTCTAAATCATTTTGTAAATTATTTATATATGTAAAAAATAAATTGATCCAATAATAATTCCTATATTATTTTATCATGGTTTTTTTTTTTTTTTCCTTCAAAAATATAGACAAGTATAGTTTGAAAATCATATAATTTTAATTAACAAATCAATATGATTTTTTATGATCTATCCACACATGACCTATATAAGATTAAACAAACAAAAAAACTTCATACCGAGCTCTGGGTGAAATCACAAATCCAAATTAAACTGATTGCAGTTCACAATAAATCTCATTTGAATAATTCTACGTCAACTGGACTCACCTTAGGTTAAAAATATTCAGCTTGTTTGGTTTCGTTTTTCTGAAAACAGTTTTCAAAAAATTCTATTTTCTTATTTTCCGTGTTTTTTTGTTTTTAATGAATTTTTTAAATATTTTGAACAATTTTTTTAATTTTTAGATATACTTATATATACCTCAAAAGTAAAAAATTTGTGAAAAAAACCTTTTAAAAATTCACTAAATACCAAAAATACAAAAAAAAAAACGAGAATTCAGTACATTTTTTGTATTTTTATGTATTTATTAATTTTTTAAAATATTTTTTCACAAATTTTTTACTTTTTAGATACATCTAAGTAAGGTGCATCTAAAAAACTAAAAAAAAATGTTTAAAATTTAAAAAATATTCACTAAAAACAAAAAAGCACGAAAAATAAAAAAATTTAGTTTTCAAAAAACTTAATTCAGAAAACTCAAACCAAACACACTGATTAACTTTTTTTTTTTTTTTTTTTTTTTTGGGTCCCTCATAAAAAAAGTCAAGAAATTATAAAATTATTAAAAAAAAAATCAAACTCCAAAACGATGTCTAAAAATAGTTGCTTCTGAACTAGAGTAGAAAGATGAGCCTGCTAATCAAATACAACCTAACAATTCAAATAGAAGCAAGGAAAAACACCTTCTTTGAGACAGTTCAAAATTTTAAATGCAATGAATCCAGTCCTAACAAAAAGGAATCCACCTTTTTGTTTTTTTGTTTTTGAATAAAACAAACTAAAAAAGTTTATTATTATTAAAAACTCAAAATTTAAACTAAGGTGAGTCCAGTAGTAAAAAAATTGGCCAAAAGAAGTCCAAAGCATGATATCACATGCAATCTAAATCAAAGATTCTAAGGCAATCACCGCCGTCTATCACAAATCAATTTTGAACAATTTTAACTTTTTATTTTTATTTTTTGGATTAATCGTACACTTGCTAGTCAAATCATATAATAATCTTTAGAATAAATTATATTTACTTTCTTTGGAGTCTAGTGAAAATGTATTAAATTTTACAAAGTTTGATATAAATGTATTGTGTTGTCTTAAATTTAAATGAACATAAATTCTTATTCCCCAGTTTTAGTCTTCATTTGAATGAAAATTAATGTTGTTATGTTTTTTGTCCTGAAATATATATTTAATTTTATATTCATACATTATCTATATTAGTTCACTTAATTTAACCTCATGTACTTACCTATAAAAAAAAAAGAAGAAGAATTTAACCTTACGAAAAAAGAAATAAATATAATTTTGTTAAACTTGTAAAACTTAAGATATATATTTTTAAACTTCATAAATAGTCAGTGTAATTTACCTATTTATTAATAGGGTATTGTGTGGGTTCATATTTGTTAATTCAAAATCATTTATTTTATTTATATTATTTACATTAAAAAAAATTAAATTAATTTAATTTATCACGTTTGTCACAGAGAGAGCATCCAATCCTTTGTAGGGGGTTTGCTTTCCTGCATATATGTATGTATGTAGCTAGCCAGTCAAAAAGTGAAATTTAACTTTAGATACAATTTAGTTGAGCCACTGAAAATATCAAATCACCTAAACACTTTATTTATTTATTTTTTTAATTTTATTTTTAGTTTTAACAGTCAAACAGGGTGGGAATATGCATTTTCCAGATGATCATTATGTCTCTATCCTTTGATTGCGCTACTACTTACCAACTAACCACTATTTCACTGTACCTTTTTCTCTCCTTCCATGTTGCAATACGTTGAATATATAACATATACATCAAATTTAAAAATTAATTATTTTAATTTTTTCAAAAGATGTATAAAAAATAAAAAGAATAATATGATAATTTATAATGACTTTTAAATTTTTAAATAAAATATCTTATATAATAATAAATTTTTTATATAAATATTACATAGCTAGTTACCATCTTTTCGAAGACTACAAATATTAAAAAATCTGTTGACAAAAAGATCACCTTATTATGGTCGTCTCATAGTTATAGAGTGCAAATAAAATCAAATGGTTATGTTTCTCAGTTTTTCTGACTTTGCACCTCCCAAACCAAAGTCCAAAAGATTGAAATTGATCTTAGCCTAATAAAAATATGAAATAATGTTTCCTTGAGTTCATGATCATAAAATTTAACAATTACACTTATTTATTCGACACTATACACTTGGTTTTTATTTCTTTTCCCTCTGACAAAACAATAATGTATTAATCTTGACAAGCATTTAGAAGAAAATAGAACTTCTTTAACCAAGAAAATGCAAGTATATATATGGTAAAATAGACGACTGGCCTCGTTTGGGGACTGACTATTTTAGCCAAAAAGTCAAAAAGCCAACTAAAACTAGTCACATCACCTCTCTACTTTTCTGCACATCTTTTCGTAAAAAGCCAAAAAGTTACTAAAATAGCCTGTTCCCAAACGAAGTTTAAACATACTCATAAGAATTAGACAAATTTACAGACCCGAAACATACAATTTTTGACCTACCTCTTTCAACCCTCCAAACATAAAAACAACAGAAACCCAATACCCATTCCATTCTCTAATTAAACATAAATATAAACTTTTCCAAACATTATCCAAATCATATAATTAAAAATAAGTTTAATAAAACATAAATTAAATATAAAATCAAATACAAAATAAATAAATAAACAGACATTCCCCTAGCAACCATTGTTGTAAAATCTTGTCCGTCCATCTATTTTTTTTTTATCCGATTCTATATTTAATTTCTTTCTAGCATTTGTTGTATTATTAAACAACAACTACTAACCAACTCACTGGTCTCTATGGTCCACCCACAACATCTACACTAGCAGAGCAAGATAGCAGCCTGTGGAAGATAGCACAAAGAGCGGCGCAAGATAGCTCCTTCACTCTCCTCACCACCGCACACTTCTTCCTACGAACCACCGGCCGACCCTCCGCCGCGGTCCTCCTCCGCCTCCTCCCTCCTCGACCCACCACCCTCTCTCTGACCCGATCCAAACACTTCTTGGTCCGCTCCGGAACTGTCTCTTTCCTAGAGAAAGTGTAGCTCCTAAGGTACAGCTGCCTGCAGGAGATACTGTCCACCACCCTCGGCTGCTGCTCCGGCCGCCCACCGCCGCCCCGCACCGCCGTGCGGACGAACTCGGCGTCAGATTCCGGCCACTTGTAGAGGTTGACATAGGTGGCTCTGACGGGAACTCTTGTGTCTTTGACACAGTTTGATATGCAGACGGAGCTCATTTTCCGACGACGTGTGTCAGATTTTGTGTAATGGGTTTTTGAGGTTTTGGTTTTGAAAGTGTTATAAATTGTGTAACAGTTTTTTGGCTTAAATTGTAAGAAAAGATATGTATGCAGAGAGAGAGAGAGAGAGAGAGGGAGGAGGGGGGATTTATGATAGTTTTTGGGTGATGTATGGAATGATTTAGCATCATTAGTAATGACTATATTTTTTTCACAATGGTCTCTTATAGTGTTAGAGCATCTCCAGCAAGATACTCAAAATAGCTATTTAAAATTTTACTTTATTATTTTAGCTAGTTATTTTTTTAATATACAATCTAACAAGGTTATCTACTTTAGCTATCTTTTATTAAAATATTCTTATATTTTAGATATTTTCTATTAAAATATTCTTAAAGCCAAAAGTTTGAATTAAAAAAGAATAAAAAAAATGAAGAGCTAGTGCACAGTACCTCGCCTCTCCCAGCGAGGTACTGTAGCAAAATGTAGAAAAATGTTAGTTTGGCTTTGCAATAGCTAGGCTGCTGGAGAAGAATTTATGATTATTGGCTTGCTATTTTAGAATTTTTGATAAAATGGATAGGCTGCTGGAGATGCTCTTAGGTAAACAATGTGAAAAGAAAAGAAAAATGTCAGATATGGTAAAAGTTTTATTAAAAATTTTATCAAATATTTTATATGGGTGTGGAATCATACTATGTGGGTTCTATATGAATTTTATACTCATATGAGATATTTGATAAAAATTCTACTAGAACTTTTGAATTTCTAACATTACTTATGTAAAAATGACAAAAACAAAGAAAATAAAAGACAAAAGAAAAAATGACATTACCCAAATTGCCCTTACATGATGTTATAAAGTAGGGCTAAGCGTTTGGAGGTAGGATTTGAAATTATAATTTACGACTATATAATTGAGTCAAACAAAATAAGCTCAATTGTGATTTAATTCGGAATCTGTAGATTTCGATCATAAATTATATTAGACGTGGACACATAATATCTATATGTGTGTGATTTATAATTGAGTCAAATAATTATGACATATATTTGAAATAGTTTATAACAGCTATTATGTTTTGAATTTCATAATTTTAACAATTATTTATTAAAAATATAAACTTATAAAGAAATTAATGCTAAAAAAGTTAATTTATCTACTATATTATTAATTTTTTTAATTTTTCTAATAATTTTAAAAAAAGTCCTGCTAAATGAGTTTTTTTGGCGAGAAATGAATTCGTGAAATAGGTTAAAAAAAATTTAATTAATAAACTGACATTTTAACTACAGCAAAATAAAACTTGCATCAATAGTTTGAGAAGTATTGTAAACCATGTTATTGGTGTTGCAGTTGGATATTGGAAGTACAAGATGTGGCTATGTCGAGGAACCTTTTTTATTTATCCACCTGGCTTATATTTTTTTTCGGTGCAACCACCCGGTATCCGACCCACTGGCCGACTAATCCGGGTTCGGGGAGCAGTTCTGGATTTAAGGCTCAAGTCCCCTCCCAATTGGCGTTGCGGGGAATCGAACCGTAGTCCGTCCTTCCAAGCCGAGCTCCAATCACCACTCGGCCAACAACCAATTGGTATCCACCTGGCTTATATGTGTATGCGGTAGGTGCATCAATTGAAGGTATGTGAATATGTAAAAGTATGAAAGATAAGAGCAACGAACACATAAATTTTACTCAAAATTTATGAGTGCTTTTATTCTTATTCTACTTTGTTTTTTTATTTTTGTTTTTTTTATTATATATAATTATATTAATATCTTTTGAGTAAATTATTTATAAATCTTATTTGAAAGACTTATACAAGATATGATTCTATGAAAAAATTTATAACTCTATAAGTTCTATGGTTTTCTTGTAGACACATCTAGAAAATGCTATGGACCCCAAATAAATTATCAAATTTTCTACCAAACCTCTCACATGAGAATGGGACCTACACACATATGTGAGAGGTTTGATAGAAAATTTGATAATTTGTTTGGGGTCTCTAGCATAACTCGACATATCTACCTCCAATCTTAATTAATTAATAATCTGATTAATGATAATACCATATATGAAAAATTCAATGTTACCATAGATAGTGATATCCATATGGTTAGAAATTTAAAATTCAAAATAAAGGAACCTAATATTTCCATAGATTATGATTGTATCTATATGGTTGAAAATTTAAAATTCAAAACGTAAATGTAATATGTAACATCCCAAATTCAATGTGATATTTCCAAATCCAATGTGACATTCCTATATGCTTCTGAAAATCAAAATAACTTGATTAACGGTAATCTCATATATGGGAAATCTAATGTTACCATATATTGTGATCAGATTTATATGGTTGGAAATTTAAAATTCAAAACAAAAATGTAACATGTAACATATAACATCCCAAATCTAACGTGGCATTCTCAAATCTAACTTGACATTCTCATATGTTTTTCATTCCAAACCTAACGTAAATGTAACATTCCAAACCCACCGTGACATTCCTATGTACTTCTCGTCCCAAACCCAATGTGACATTCTAATACTCCACCATTGAATTATGAATAATGTAATCTTCTAAATGTAACATGTAACATCCCAACCTAACCCATTTATTGAACCACCATCACTCTTAACCCAGCGTAACTTCAACATCGAGCGATAGGATTCAATCCACATTCAATTACAAACCTAAATCCCCAATAATTTTGCGCAACGTATTGTGATATGTATATAAACACTGATTACAACAAAGACACGATACACATTCAAACACATATACAATCGACCAAACACACAAATGTCATCTACTACATAATGTATGTGGATTAACGTTACACACTAAATATAACATGCATTGTAACACGATCATCCAGGTTCCAATGTACAATTGCTATCCTACGACATGGTTCAAATTCAACATTCAATTAACAACCAAAATCAAATACCCCCAATCCAATCCTTGAACCCATACACACCATCCCACACATTGAACATATCAAAATGTGTCAACCATCATAATGTCAAATATACACATTCAATCAGAACATTGGTCAAAGTGTGCCTATCAATGAGTGTAATAGATTGTCAATACCCTATTAGAGATGAACAATCCACACTTCAACAAACAATAACACACTTCAACAACGACAACAACAGAACTTTTTCCCTTAGCCGATTGGAGTTGAAATCTGTCGAAAGAATCAACGTACAACCCTCAAACTTCATCATATTATCGACCATATCCACATCTATTTAAGCAACATTTTGAAAATGCACTGGAATCCTATGATCAAAGTAAAAAAAAAAACTCTACAGTTATTGCCTGTAGACTTGTCTTTTCTAAAAACATTCTCAAACGTAATATGATCATGAGAAAATAAGGTACAATATGAAAACAAATTAGGAGTATAATAGTACACTAATATCATTCATTTACAACTCATAAGATCTTATGGAACACATTCATATTTAAAAAGGACTTCACATTAAATAAGTCTTCCAAATAGAACTTATAAATAATTTTCCCATATCTTTTTACACAAAATACACTCTTTGAAAAAACTAAAATTTCAAAGGCATTAATGTATTTGGAACAAAGAAGGAAGTGTATTTGAAATAAAGTGAAATGAAAATAGTGACTTCCAAATTTATTTAGAAATAATAATCAATGGTTCATATTTATTTTCCATATGAATGCACATTTAATCAATTTTTGTGAGACCATAAGTATGATTTCCTAGTTTTTCTAATAAAGAATGATTCTTTAAGTATCACTATTTTCTATAATTGTTTACATTTTATTTTGTGAGTCTCATCTTGAGTTTATTATGATAATTCGAAGTCTAGTAATAAAAACGAGTTGTATAAAAAATCAATTTCATTAAACATCACATGAACAAATTGTATTTTGTTTTTTAAAATGAACATAAATTATGAATTTAAACTTGAACAGTTCATTTATAAAATAAAATGTGATTTATTTATCTATTCATCAATTTTTTGTTCAAATGGTCTTCACTATGATATTTATAAAATGAATTATTTATATTATCATTGTGAGCTCGAGATGAGGGTTAAGAAATAGAGCAAAGAGGAATATAAAGGGTAGTCAATCCCATGAACACAGCGAAATCTATCATTTTGGATGTGGTTAATATACTTTTTAGATATAGGATTCATTAATTTAAACTAATCACAATTTGTATATTGTTCACACACTGTTTGAAATATAAATAAATTTATTTTCAGAGAGATGGAGGGGTACAAATTGCAAACGTATTAAATTCATGTTACAATCATACTTAAATGCATAGAATAAAGAAGTTCTAACATTTTGACTAGAGAAGAAAAGAGGGGAAAAGAAAAAAAAGACGTGGATACCCAAAAAGAGAAAAAAGAAAAAGAACTTTAAAAAATATAATATATTATTAAAAGAAGACCATTGTTATAAAAATTTAAAAATTAGACTCATTTTTGAAATTAAATAATATGTCAATTAATTAAGATATTTAAAATGATATTCTATTTTATATCTTTTCTAATTATCAACTAATTATATCACTTATTTATAATGATAGAGATCCCTTTTCTTGGAGACCTTCACAACCCTCAAAGTGATCCACACCATTATGTGGGTTCCACACATCATAAGTGGTGTAGATCACTTTGGAGGTTGTAAGGTCTCCAAAAAAAAGAGATCTCACTCATTTTTCTATCATTTATACATCATTAAATATAAAAAATAAATCTGAAAAGTGAATTTATATATTATTTTCCTTAATGAAATGCTAACTAGTGCCACCGAAACATTACTTATTATGGAGAATGAATTGAAAAGTACTTTAAATAGGTGAAAAGATAAAAAGAGTGTAGTTAGTAAAAATTGTTTTATATTTTTTTCAATTTCTTTCTTCCTCTTCTTTTTTTTTTTTTTTTTTTTGGGTGTCTTTTTTCTAATTCCTTAAGATTTATTATTGGCCACATTCTTGTGTTATCATGGTTATGGAATAATATAAAATTTAAAGCAAAAAGTATGTGTCATTTGGATAGGTTTCTTCTTTTTCTTTTTTCTCCCTTTATTTAGTTTTGTTGTGGTTGGTTGGCGTGAATTAAATTACTTGTTGCTTATGTGAGAATGCTAAATTTATTGATATTTTGTTTGCTTTTGATGAGTAAAACTTGATAGGTAGTCCCAAAAATATGATTTGGGTAGTTTTAGATTTAATTTATTCATATATATAATTAAATGTGTTTGGCTATGAATGAAACAACTAGATAGTTTACATTCTTTCATGAAATTTAAGATTTGGTTATTTTTTTAAGGGAGCTTTTTCCATAAATCCATCTTTAATTATTTATGTTCCATCCAATTTATATTCTTTTTGACTATTCCATTGGGTTCTATTTGAGATAAGAAGACCAAAATACCCTTTTCATCTACTTATGTTCTATTTAGTTTATATTATTTTCTTATGTTTCAATAAGTCCTATGGGTGACATAATTATCAAAATACCCCTAATGTGAATGTTCAATCCGTCAATATGAATGTTCATATCGTCAATGTGTAGGGGCCCGGTCCATGTACAATGTGAATATTCACATTGACATATTAACATTCACATTGATAGGAGTGTAAAATTAGCTCGCGGCCTGTGGGCGGCTCGGGGCAAGCCCGGTCCGGCCCGTGACAATGTAAATATTTACATTGACATATTAACATTCACATTGATAGGACTGTAAAATTGGCCCGCGGCCTGTGGGCGGCCCGAAGCCCGCCCGTTGCCGGGGTGGGCCCGGCCTGTTGATAATGTAAATATTCACATTGACATGTTAACATTCACATTGATAAGAATGTAAAATTTACTTGCTCCCATGGGCGGCCCGAAGCCGGTGGGCGGCCCGGAGAGAGCCCGGCCCCGCCCGTGACAATGTGAATATTCACATTGACATATTAATATTCACATTGATAGGAGTGTAAAATTGGCCCGCGGCCCGTGGGCGGCCCGAAGCCCGCTCGCTGCACGGGGCGGGCCCGGCCCGGCCCGTGACAATGTGAATATTCACATTGACATATTAACATTCACATTGATAGGACGGTAAAATTGGCCCGCGGCCTGTGAGAGGCCCGAAGCCCTCCCGTTGCCGGGACGGGCTCGGCCCGTTGATAATGTGAATATTCACATTGACATGTTAACATTCATATTGATAAGAGTGTAAAATTGACTCGCGTCCCATGGGCGGCCCAGGGAGAGCCGGGCTTGGGCGGGCCTGGCCATTTTTTTTTTAATTTTTTCTACCAAAATTTTATTATTTTCCACAAAAAAAGACATTGTGCCTCAGGCGGACTAGGCCTCGGACCGAGCATTGAATGGGCCTTAAGCGGGGCCAATGGGCTGGGCCGGGCTTCAAAGTGATGGCCTAGGCCCTAGTCTAGGGTCTCGGACATGCTCGGGCCCGGACCCAAACGAGCCTGCCCCAGGCCGTGGGCGGGCTTCGAGCAGCCCACGGGCGGCGGGCCAATTCTACATTCCTATCAATGTGCATGTTAACATGTCAATGTGAATATTCACATTGTCAACGGGCCCGGCCGGGCCTACCCCGGGCCGCGAGCGAGCTTCGGGTAGCGTGCAAATTTTACACTCCTATCAATGTTAATGTTAACATGTCAATGTGAATATTCACATTGTTACGGGTTAGGCCATGCCCGCCTCGGGCTGCGGTCGGGCCTCAGGCCGCCCACGGGCTGCGGGCCAATTTTACACTCTTATCAATGTGAATGTTAACATGTCAATGTGACTATTTACATTGTCAATGTGAATATTCACATTGTCAATGGGCCGGGCCGGGCCTGGCTCGCCCCGGGCTGCGGGCGGGCTTTTGGCAGCCCATGGGCCGCGGGCCAATTTTATACTCTTATCAATGTGAATGTTAATATGTCCATGTGAATATTCACATTGTCAACAGGCCGGGCCAGGCCCGCCCCGGGCCGCCCACGAGCTGTGGGCAAGTTTCGAGCAGCCATGGGGCACGGGCCAATTTTATACTCTTATTAATGTGAATTTTAACATGTCAATGTGAATATTCACATTGTCAACAGGCCGGGCCGGGCCCGCCCCAGGCTCCTTACGGGCGGTGGGCGGGTTTTGGGTAGCCACGGAGCACGGGCCAATTTTATACTCTTATCAATGTGAATATTAACATGTCAATGTGAATATTCACATTGTCAACAGGGCGGGCCCACCCCGGTCCATGGGCGGGTTTCGGGTAGCCACGGGACGCGGGCTAATCTTACACTCCTATCAATGTGAATGTTAATATGTCAATGTGAATATTCACATTGTCAACGGGTCGGGCCGGGCCCGCCCACGGGTCGGGCCGGGCCCGCCCCGGGCCGCGGGCGGGCTTTTGGCCGCCCACGGGACGCTGACCAATTTTATACTCTTATTTATGTGAATGTTAACATGTCAATGTGAATATTCACATTGTCAACGGGCCGGGCCGGGCCCGCCCCGGGCCGCGGGCGGGCTTTTGGCTTCCCATGGGCCGCGGACCAATTTTATACTCTTATCAATGTGAATGTTAACATGTCAACGTGAATATTCACATTGTCAAAGGGCCGGGCCCGCCCCGGCTCGCAGACGGGTTTCGAGCCGCCCACGGGCCAATTTTACATTCCTACCAATGTGAATTTTAAAATATGAATGTTCACATTATAAAATTGCTAACCGTTTAAAAATATATTTATAAGGGTATCAAAATTAAATATAAGGGCATAAGTGTCCAAGAAAATAGTGTAAATCAAGAAAAAGGACTTTATGGAATAAAACTATACATACATGAGACTAAATGGGTTAAAAAATTCCTTCATGAACTTCTTGAGTTAAAACACTTCTAAATGAGATTTATCAATAATTTTCCCTATTTTTAAATATACGATTACGTAATTTAAAATTGAGAGGCTCAAGATAATTTTTGTTAAAAAAATTAGTTTAAAGTCATTTTATCTTGTTTACTGCTTCCAAGCATTAATTTATGCTCCTTGTACAAATGAAATCATTTCATTTTAAATTAATTTATTCAAATATATCAATTTAAAAACGAATCAAAACTTTTTTTTTTTTGGTTGAAGAATGTTAGAAATTCACAATTTAAATTAGTCGGGTATTACATAAACCTTTTATATCATTGTAGATAAAATTGTGAAATTTAAATTGTAGGTATCATTAATCCTTTTCCTATATTGAATTTTAATGAAAAGGTTTATCCTTTTTTCAATTTTATATAAGGCCATGTTTGGTAACATAGAATTTTGTTGAAAGAGTAATGATATACAAAGGGGTCTTTTGGGAACAAGCTAAAAAGTCAGCTTTTGGGCTTTTTAACTTTTTTACACAAAAAAAGTCATCAAAAAGTCAGTTTTTTACCAACTTCTCAAAACACCACAAATAAAAAATTTGAACTGAAAATTCATATAGAATAAGGTGACAGATGTGTATTCATTCATTTCAAATTGAAAGGCCAATTAAATTGATTTATAATTTCTAAAATGTCACTATTCTATCATTCTTATGGGTTTTTTATATATATATATAGACGTTTGTTCGTAAATCATTTTACTTACTGAAACTAAGATTGCAAATGAAATGATTACTGGTTCTTTATCAAGGATTAGTTAAAGCCATGAGGGCTGTAAGTCGATTGTAGACCCACATTTTTTTTTTGGATCTGGGCCAAAAATGTACTCTTTTTTTGGGTCGAGTGGGTCAAGATTGTCCATTGAAATTGATTCTCTTGGTTGGGAAGCCTCATCATTTTGGGCCCTATGTCTACCTTTTAGCTTCATCCAGCCTGCCTTATGGAGATTTGGGCTTGCTTGGGTAATGACTGATAAGTCCTACTAAAAAGATGGGTGCACTAATTTTATTTTATTATAATTTTCGGTGACAATTTAAAAAATCCATTATAAAAAAACTCATTAATTGTTATTTTTTAGCAATAATTTTAGAAAATGGTCACAGAAAAACATCACTACTTATTGTTTTTTAGTAACATATTTAAAAAGTCACCAATTGTCAATTTTTAGCAATAAATTTAAAAAAACGTTACTAATTGTCAGTTTTTAGGACTTTTTGGTGTATACAAAACACTTTTAGGACTTAATGGTGCACATATCCTTGTAACAAGACCTATGAATAATTAACTATTTCTTTTTCAAAAATAAAAATAATGAAAATTTTGAAAACTTTATTTTAGAAAGCTTTTTATACCTTTCAAAAGTAGGTATAGAAAAGAAATTTTTATTCAAATAACTTTTATTTTTCATTAATCATAGAAAATAGTTTTGGTTGATTTTCCTTTTTGCCCTACCAAAGAAATTTTTTTGGAATGGGCTTCTCTCCTGTTCATATTGGAGGCGCTGTTGGGCATTGTGGAGCTTACTGCTGCCCCACTTTAACACACGTACTATTTATTTTGTTCTATTATATATGTAGATCATGCAAATCATAGGCCATGATTTTATTAGTTATTAGCAAAAAAATGGACGATCTATTTTGTACGGGAAAGAGATACACCTTCTCGTATAATCCTGTTGATCAAGCTTGCGTTCCTCTGTACGTTGTTGGTCTTCCACCTGAAAACACAAACGTGAGCTGGCCGGCGGGTGTATGCCGGAAACCTCTCCGATGCCTAAGTCAGTAAGCAAGACAAGTAGGCAAAAGCTCAATGTAGTCAGGGAGCAAAAGTTGCATTACCTCTTCTTAGGTGATATTGGTGAGCTTATATAGGTTTCGTGTGGCACAATCCTAGTAGGACTCTAACTCTTCCATGTAGAGTCCTGCTAGGACTCACATTCTTGAAGGATAATGCTTATCCTTCAACACTCCCCTCACTGCTTAAACCAAGTGAGATGGTTTTCCATGGTCGGGCTCCAAGATGACCGGAGTGACTGCTAGTTCGGCCCTCGCTGTACTCCCCTCTACCTCGGCTTTCCCATACCAAAACCGAGCTATCCAAAAGGGAGTTAAGCCGAACTACATTCAGCACCATGGCCTACCTCGGTTTTCCACACGCTTCGACCGAAGTAATCACTGAAGGCCGAAACATTTCTTGCTACTTTACTCAACCGGAGTAGAAAATAAGACCTTACGTGACCGGGCTAACCACCACGGCCGTATGACCGGTCTAACTAAAACGTCTCTTCTTCGGACCGGAGTAATTCTACTTCCCTCTGGGACCGGAGTAACTCTACCTCACTCTAGGACCGGAGTAACCCTACTTCTCTCTGCACTGGGGCCCATGTCAGCCCACTTACCCAGCTCGGCCCACTTTCAGTATAAATTACCCTCTCATATTTTTAAAATTATCTTTGCCATTTATATTTTGCATAAAAATACAAAAAAAAAAAAACATGTAGATATGTTTATTGAATCAATTTAATTCTTCTTTTAAAAATAATCTGTTAATATATTAGAGCAAAATGAACAATTCAACTCAGCCAAGAGCAGTCCCACAAAATTTAACAGTATCTCCAACCCACAAAATGAACAAGAGAAAATTCAAACCCAAATATTTTCTAAAATATTTTACTACCGAAACAAACAGAGTATTAAAAAAACATAAAAAAAGATTAGGATGCCCAGTTTTGAATTTATCATAAGTCAACCAAAGGTGGCAAAACAAAACTTGGTTGAGTTTCATCTTATTTTATTTATAATCGAACGGCTTTCTTTAATCCTCTAGCAACTTGACTTTTAATGAGAGGTGTTTGCTGTCTTTATTTCACCATTTAAAAAAAGAGAGGTGTTTGTGTCCCAACAAAAAAAAATTATTTGATTATTTTTGGGTCTTCATAGGATTTAAAAAAAGAGATTGAAAGTACGAGGTTGCAACTGGTGTTGTGTTGAAATGTTTTAGGGTTTTATTAACAATGTTAAATGGTTAGTTGATTTTTGTGTTCTTTCTCCGAAGCTTCGTATTAGATTTTTAATTAAAAATAAGAAAGATTATAAAAATTTATGTATGTCATATCATATATGTATGGTGTTTAGACTAAGTTGGTGTGCTGCACGATTCTATTTAATTATATACAAGAGCTAGAAAAAAAAATTTTTAATTAAAATGTAGCTGTCTTTTCAATTCAGTTTTGATTAGCATTTTGATTTGAAAACCAGTTAATCAATTAATTAACTGTTTATGTCATCGTTTGCGTATAAGAGCACACTCATATATTTTCATTTTCTATAAATATTTCTCAAAAAAATAAAATTTGATGACTTGTTGGAGAGCATGCTATAAAAAGTTCAGCTATAGTTGGAAGTTCAGATCATGTTTGATTGGTGATTAAGAGATGAGATTGGTTTAAATAATTTTGGGATAAAATAATTTTATAATTGGTTCAAATTTTATAATTTTGATAGGTGATCATGTTTAAACAATAGAGGTTTTTGTCCCGAACATGCAACAATATTTTGTTTCATGAGGAAGTATATGGAATAACTTTTCTCGAGATCACACTTATTTTGTAAAGTTTCAAAAATGTTTTTTGTGGAGTAAATTATTTCGGGATTACTATTTTTAAATAACTTATTCTGTTTTATCTTATTTGTAAATCAACCTTTAGACCTTAGTTTTATTTGAGGAGTAAAAAATTCAGTATAAAAATGACGTAAAATATCACTAATTAATAACGGAAATAACACAGGGTCCATGAACTTTACTAGTAAAATGTAACCAGTAGTGCCTAGGGGTTTTGGAGGCCTCGGGCCAAATATCACGATGAAATCTTATTTAATTAAAATTTTAAAAAGTTGAGACTTTCGATAGTAGACCTTAGGTTATAGATTAAATGGTTGAGCAATCTCTGAATGTAACTAATAATTCAATAATTTTTACATTTATAAAGTAGGATTAACTGTGTATGTATAGCAATATGTTCAATAACAATGATACTATATGTTAATGATAATGAGATATCACTGTTATATTAATTTTTTCCCCTACTTGAGAACATATTATTGGTTAATAAAATAAATGAACCATCACACAAGACTTCATGAATAAAATTTTCTTGTATTGTACACGAGCAAGCTTAGAAATCTGATATTGTGTTTAAAACAACCATCATTTTAAAAAATATATTTATTACTATTGGTAGATTATTTTACATGCACAGATCCTGAAAGATCTGAATGGACCTGTAGAAAAGCAACAGAATTAACAATTAAAAATTTAAAAACCCATTTTTATTCCAATGCTACATTTTTATAACATTAATAATAATTTATCCACTCTCAAGTCTCAACTAAAAAAAATCTTTAGTTTAGTTTTTAAAACATGATTTGAATAAAAAAATAAAAAAGTTTGTTTGGTTAACAAACTTTTAAAGTATAACTCAAAACTCAATTTTCTCTTTCCTCTATCTTTCTCTATTTTTTTTATTATTATTAATAAATCAAACAATTATTTTTTCTCTCTCCTCTCCCATCTCTTATTCTCTCACATTTTACATATCAATCAGTCAAATTGTCTCTCACACTTATCTATTTAACTGCAAAGAAAAAAAAAAAACTACAAAATCCCAAAACTATTTTCAAAATTTATAACCAAACAAATTTTCAACTTTCAAAAATCTTTTCAACAACTTATTTTTCAAAATACAATTCAAAATTCATTTAAAAAACTAAACGAAACAGAGCCTATCTTTTTGGTTGTTGGTTTTCATCCCAAAAAGTTGTTTGGCAAATTGTTTGGATTTTATTTTTTATTTTTTTTAGTTGATAACAACCCATTTTTATTTTCAAAAATTTGAACATGAAAACAAAAATAGAAATTTTTTTTTTTTTCAAAAAAAGAAAAAGAAAATACAAAACAAAAGGTGAAAACACAACCAAATATGACGATAAATTTGGATGTCACCTAACCAAAGTAGTTGCACCAATTTGTGGGCCATAAGGCACAATTTCAACTTCAATAATCAAATAGGGATTAGTTGGAAAGGCACGATTGATTAAAAATATATTAGACCTGTCCTTAATCAAATGTTTTTCTTTGGGTTGTTTTTTTTTTTTTTTTTTCAAAATAAATAAATATACGAAAAAAAATATAATAATTTGTGAAAATATATTATAAGTAGGACTGTAAACGAGCCGAGCCGAGCCGAGCTGTAATATATTTGAGTTTGTTTATTAAGATTTTAATGAGTTTGAGGTCGAACTTGAGCTTAATAAAAATTTAACAAACCAAGCTCGAGCCGAGTTAGCTTAGACTTGACTCAAGTTCAAATCTATTCACGAGACAAAAAAATTTATAAATTCATACTTACGTATGAGATTAAAGTTATAATTAAAACTTTAATTATACAATTATATATACTATAAACATACTAAAAAAAGTCAATATTTTATCAAAATAATAATATCTACCACCACTATTATATAAATGTATTATCTATAATTAACTATTATTTACATTTATATATTTTAAATATATAAATAACATATTTATCTTATTTTTATACAGATTTTTATATTATTTAATATATAAATAACAAATATTAAATGAGTTAGTTAACGAGCTGAACTTTAATATGTTTGGACTTGTTAGAAATTTAACGAAATCGAACTCGAGTTCAAACACAAAAAAATTTAACAAACCGAGTTTAAAGAAACTCTTACCGAACTGAATTTGAATCTATTCACGAACGATTCTATTCATTTGCAATTAACATCTCCACAAGTTGGTAGGGCATGGACATCATAAAACATGTACATGATGCCTAATATTCCCAATTAAAGCAATTGATAATGTTCCAGGTGAAGGTTTAAGTAATGATGGTCCATTTATCTTAACCTTTAAGTATTGCATAGTTCTTATATTCCCTCTCTTCTTATCTTCGTATATATATATTCTCTCTCCCATATCCCCAAGAAAAAAATTCCCAAAATTAAGATTGTTTTTTTATAGTAAAAAGATGGATCAGCCCCTAACAAATGATAGTTAATCAAATTTTTTTATAGCTCCAATTTTTGTACACAATTCAATCATGCTAGAAACAATTTAATCCACTTTAAAACAGAGAAATTAAACATAATATCAACACAAAATTCATATAAATGGATAAGATTTTACACAATTTGTTAATTATATTTATTTTTTTTTAAATTTAATCTATCCATATACATTTTTGTAAAAAATTATGGCAGCTTAAAACATCAAGAAAAATATGTATGGAAAGTGTGATGGATGATTTTGTAGAAGTAGATGCTTTCTCATTTGAGAAAAGACTTGATTAGCTTTGCGTTTTACAAGTTAAAATTAATAATCGAAAAACAGAATTAAAAATATCACTCTTCTAACTTTCTAATCTTTGATTTTTTTTAAAACTTATTTAACTTATTTTCACTTATAAACTACAAGTAAAAATTGTATCAAACACCAAAATCACTTATTCTTTTAACTTTATCAATCACTCTAAGCACAAATTCTCAAAACAAAATAATTACAACAATCTTACAAGCTGAATCAAACAAATTAGTGACGTTGGTTGGTACAACATATTATAAATTAAAACTGATTATTCAAAATGAGATGTCAAAAGTACTGATCACCCAACTTTTAGAAGTCAACTTTCTTAAATTATTTAAGATACTTCTATTCTAACTAATAAATTATAAACATAAGTTACATTATACAGTCATATTCTCAAAATAAAAAAATTATAAACAGCTTTGAAAAACTACACTAAACATGCAAAGTAACACAAATTTTCAAAATTTTTAAAAAATATTTAAATAATTACATAAATTTTGCTTCAACTATAACATCCACCAAATACAAACCCGAGCAATACTACAACTCCAAATATAAAAACTCAAAAAATATTCAAAATTTTACATCAATAGTTTAGCAACAATGTTAGGTATCATGAAAAATCTTTCATGAAAATAATCATGAAAGCTTTGTGATCCTTGAATTACACTTAGAACAAAACACCACATACTAATCAAGGTAATTCAAGGATCATAACTCTTTCATAATCATTTTTATGAAAAAATTTTCATGATTCATAACTTTTTTCATAGTTTAGATTCACTTAAGATATGAGTCCAAAATACCAACTTTAATTAACCATAGAATTGTTTTTCCCATTTTTTTTTTTCTTCGACCATAGAGTTACTGATACGAACCCCTCATAAATAAAAAAATAGTAATGTAAGGTATCATGAAAAACCTTTCATGAAAATAATCATAAAAATTTTGTGATTCTTAGATTACACTTAGAATAAAATACCTCACACTAATCAAGGTAATCCAAGAATCATAACTCTTTCATGAAAAAATTTTCATGACCCTAACTTTTCTCGTAAAAAAACAACTGGAAAAATGGTCATCTCGAAGTCTCAACGTGGGCAGTTGTCATTGTCACCAAACATCACTCTCCAGTTTAACCGCCTTGTTTTAAACTCAAAAAGGATGGATCCTGGAAGCTTCCTATATATTTTCTTAATTCCTTGAAGAAAGAGAAAGAGCAATGCACAGAGATTTTTTAGAGAAAACAAACAGTATATATATACATAGCATAGGTGACAGACCCCAAGTCCTCCTCACAGTCCTAGTCACATTCCTCAATGCATACACACAAACCCAATTGCTCTATCCTATTTTAAACCCCATTGTTCAATCATTAGATTGAATCTCACTCGTCTTTTTCGTTCTTTTTCAATCTTTTCTATTCCTGCCCACAAAAGCAAGCAAATCCACAGCTGTCATTGGATTCTTCCTGGAAGCTCTCTAATTTCCACCGTTTGGGTCTTTGTTTCTTCCCTCAAAAGCTTCACTTTCTTTTAAATCTACTTTCTCAGTCAATTTGCTGTTTCTTAGGCACCAAGCTTGTATGAACTCGTTTCTTTCTATATATATGACATTAGAGTTTCTTTGTGTATTTTTGATTTGGATCAATTATGGGTAAAGGTGGCCATATCAATGTTAACAGAGAAATCCCGAGTCCAAGAAAAACTCCAAATCATGAAGCCGAAACGTTCCAGGCATGGGCGAAACAAGTCCAAGAATGCGAAAAACACTACGATGTCAACACAGTCTCAGGACTGACCTCTTCGGAGGTCGAAAAGCGCCGCCAAATTCATGGCTACAATGAATTGGACAAGCATGATGGTCCATCGATATGGACCTTGATTTTAGACCAATTCAACGACACTCTTGTTCGAATCCTCCTCGCCGCTGCCATGGTCTCTTTCGTACTTGCCTTGTGCGATGGAGGCCAAGAAGGCAGCGGCGACAAGCTCACACCCTTTGTAGAGCCTCTGGTCATCTTCTTGATCTTAATAGTCAATGCAATTGTGGGTGTCTGGCAAGAAAACAATGCAGAGAAAGCTTTGGAGGCTCTCAAAGAGATCCAATCCGAGCAAGCCACTGTGATTCGAGACAATCAGAGAATTACCAATTTAGTTGCGAAAGAGCTCGTTCCAGGCGACGTTGTTGAGCTCAAAGTGGGCGATAAAGTCCCGGCAGACATGAGAGTTGTGGAGCTTATAAGCTCCACGGTTCGTGTCGAGCAGGGCTCATTGACAGGCGAAAGCGAGGCGGTTAATAAGACTAACAAGGCTGTGGCTGAAGATGCTGACATTCAAGGTAAAAAATGTATGGTTTTTGCAGGGACAACAATTGTTAATGGGAATTGTATTTGCTTGGTGACTCAAATTGGAATGGAGACAGAGATTGGCAAAGTCCATACCCAAATCCATTTTGCTTCGCAGAGCGAAGAAGACACTCCATTGAAGAAGAAATTGAACGAGTTTGGTGAAGCCTTGACTAAAATCATTGGGTTAATCTGTGTACTGGTTTGGATCATCAATGTCAAGTACTTTTTCACTTGGGAGTACGATAATAGGTCGTTTTGGCCTAAGAATTTCAAGTTTTCATTTGAGAAATGCACGTATTACTTTGAAATTGCTGTCGCGCTGGCTGTTGCTGCTATCCCAGAAGGCTTGCCCGCTGTGATCACCACGTGTTTGGCACTTGGCACGAGAAAGATGGCGCAGAAGAACGCTCTGGTGAGAAAATTGCCCAGTGTGGAGACTTTGGGATGTACAACTGTGATTTGTTCTGATAAAACTGGTACTCTGACTACGAATCAAATGGCGGTGGTGAAGATTGTAGCCATGGGTACTAATTCAAATGAGCTTAGAAGGTTTAAGGTGGATGGGACTACTTATAATCCTTGTGATGGGAAAATTCATGATTGGCCGGTGCACGGTATGGATGTTAATCTTCAAATGATTGCAAAGATTGCAGCTGTTTGCAACGATGCCGGTGTTGCACATTCAGAGCATAAATTTGTTGCCAGTGGAATGCCTACTGAGGCAGCTCTAAAGGTAATAAATCTTTCAATGCTTAAATAGATTTGAAATTAGTTTGAATATATGCATATTAGGTGATAATCAAAGCATTCGAATAATCAAAATCAGTAATATGTTTGTGATTAGAACCTGAAGAAAGAAGTTTTGTTTGTGATTGGAAACATGTAAACACGGAAATGTAGTATCATTAACTAGCCAAAATTATGGATAATTCTTCAACTTTTTACCTTGTTATTTCAGGTTCTAGTTGAAAAAATGGGCTTGCCTGATGAATCTGACGATGATGAGATGTGCCCAAGTCCCAGTGATTTGTTATTAAGTATGTTAGAATTCAGTTGAATTTTTCGTTGTTTGCTCTCTTTTTTTGTTTGACTTTGTATTTGAGCATACCCACTTCGAGATTGATTTTATGTGCTTTGCTTCTAATCTGTTCTGTTATTTAAGGATGTTGTCGCCACTGGAAGAGAACTGAACGTCGAATTGCAACTCTTGAGTTTGATAGGGATAGGAAGTCCATGGGTGTTATTGTCAACTCTCAATCCGGGAATAAGACATTGCTTGTTAAGGTAATATGGAAAGATTAAAATGCTGTGATTGTTTTCACATACATTTCTTTTCCTAAACCTAGTGTTTGTATTGCAAATTTTTGTGTGGTAAATTATGGCAGGGTGCAGTAGAAAATGTATTGGAGAGAAGCACAAAAATTCAATTGCTTGATGGTTCTGTCATGGAATTGGATCAAAATTCAAGGACCCTAATTTTGGAAGCCCTCCATGAAATGTCAAGTTGCGCATTGCGTTGTTTGGGTTTTGCATACAAAGATGATCTCCTGGATTTTGAAACGTATGACGGCGATGAGGATCATCCGGCTCATGAGCTTTTGCACAAACCATCAAATTATTCATCAATCGAGAGTAAACTCACTTTTGTTGGCTTGGTTGGGCTGAGGGTGAGTTATGCCATGTCAATCTTTGGCACTCAGCTTTTAAGCTTGCTTATTGGCTTAAAATGAGACCACAATATTGCTTAAATAAACTGATTTGTTTGGCATATTCCTAACTCTTTTTTTTTTTTTGTTTGACTTTTCTATTGAATTTTTGAAGTGTTTAAAATTGGCATTTGGAGGGAAATAAGCATGCCAACGACCTAAAGTTTTTATTTATTATTATTATTTTTTTATATATATTTGTTTTTATGAAATTTTTATAGAAAAATGGACTTATAAGCCCAGCCAAACAAAGCCAATTCTGCTTCATTTTATACCCTTCAGAAGATTTTGAAAGAACTAATGTGATTGTTGTTTAAAACCTTCATAGGATCCTCCTCGAAAAGAGGTTTACGGAGCAATTCAGGACTGCAAGGTGGCTGGCATCCGTGTTATGGTTATCACGGGAGATAACAAGAACACAGCAGAAGCCATATGTCGCGAAATAGGTGTGTTTGGACCCAAAGAAGACATTAGTTTGAAAAGTTTAACCGGGAAAGAGTTCATGGCGCTTCATGATCAGAAAGCCCACCTAAGACAAAGTGGTGGTCTTTTGTTCTCTAGGGCCGAGCCACGACACAAACAAGAAATTGTGAAGTTGCTTAAAGAAGATGGAGAGGTGGTTGCCATGACCGGTGATGGAGTGAATGATGCACCAGCTTTGAAACTAGCTGATATTGGAATAGCTATGGGAATTGCTGGGACAGAGGTGTGTTTTTTCTTCATTTTCTTTAGGTTAGCATTGTTTGAAACTTGAAACTAATTTCTCTTCTCTTTCCAGGTTGCTAAGGAAGCTTCTGATATGGTGCTGGCTGATGATAATTTCAGTACGATAGTTGCTGCAATAGGTGAAGGGAGGTCTATCTACAACAACATGAAGGCTTTCATCAGGTGCTTTCCCATCTTCCCCTCGAAGCAGTAAATGATCGAAGCATATAAAGAGAAAAGATAGAGCAAGATTTTGAATAGGTTGACTCAAGAATGAATACCAAAAGCAAAATTATTATTTTTTAAATCTGTTGATTCTGTACGAATGCAAGAATTAAAGGCATCAACAGTCGGCTGATTCATAATGAATACCCAAAAGTTAAAAGAAAAAGAGAGAGACTCAAAATTTTATTAATCACCAAAAAATTGTTTTCACCATTACAATACTTGGTTTATATAGAAGAAACCAATCCTAAAATCAATCACTGCATTAAAAGAGTTGATAAAAAATGTTTCCTAAGGGAAAATCTACAATGATAGCATTAATCCATCTCAACCATAAAACTATATCTTGAATCACTTATAAACATTTGCAGCTTTTTACACATCAAGAAAAGGGTAATTCATAATCCTGCTTGTAGCAGAAATGAACTTTCAATTGGGCTCATGTTGTGAATGGTTTTCACCCTATTGCAGGTACATGATCTCCTCAAATATAGGTGAGGTTGCCTCAATATTTTTAACAGCGGCATTAGGGGTCCCGGAAGGCCTAATCCCTGTCCAACTCTTGTGGGTCAACCTTGTCACAGATGGACCTCCTGCGACAGCCCTTGGATTCAATCCACCAGATAGGGACATCATGAAGAAACCCCCTCGCCGAAGTGATGACATGCTCATCAGTCCTTGGACTTTATTCCGCTATCTGGTAAAAAGTTTGGAAAAACTGATTTCACATTGCAAAAACTGATTTCCATGAGATTGAAGTCTACTAATCTGTATAATTAACAAATGGATTATGTGCAGGTGATTGGGCTATATGTTGGAATGGCAACTGTTGGTGTATTCATCATTTGGTACACACATGGCTCATTCTTAGGCATTGACCTTAGTGGTGATGGGCACACATTGGTCACATACTCTCAGCTTGCAAATTGGGGCCAATGCTCATCTTGGGGAAATTTCACAGTTTCACCATTCACAGCTGGGAATCAGGTCTTCTCATTCGATGACAACCCCTGTGATTACTTCAAGCGCGGAAAAGTGAAAGCTACAACACTCTCTCTCTCCGTCCTGGTTGCCATCGAAATGTTCAATTCACTCAATGCCCTCTCTGAGGACTCGAGCCTTTGGACAATGCCACCTTGGGTTAATCCTTGGCTCCTTGTGGCAATGTCAATCTCATTCAGCTTGCATTTCCTGATTCTCTATGTGCCATTCCTTGCTCATGTGTTTGGCATAGTGCCCCTCAGTGTTAATGAATGGGTCTTGGTTTTGATTGTGGCTCTGCCAGTGATTTTCATTGATGAGATTCTGAAGTTTGTGGCAAGGTCCTCAAGAGGGTTTCTAGCATCCAACACAAGGAAATCTTTCAAGCCAAAGGCTGAGTGACACAAATGGTGAAGAGTTGAGAATGTTGCTAATAAAGATGCCTTTGATTTGGAGACTTTTAAGATGTAAAATGCTATACAGAAAGAGATTTCTTACTCGATTTTCTTATTACTAGACATGAAGCACACGAGTTTGGTGGGAAAAAAAATATGATAAGAAATCTGTTTATGTATAACATTAGTCTTGTTTGATACAAGTCTATCATAGATGTATTTCCTATAAGCTTGTTATACTTGGTCCAACTCTTGACCCTCAACATTTGGTACAAGGAGGGATGGGTTGGACATTGAAGAACTCTGTGAACCTTTTTTGCACCTATATATGTATATATACCTTCCTTCATCTTTTTAATTTTCATTTTTTGTTTTAAAATTAAGCTTGTGTAAAACTTCAATTGATGCAAAATATAAGTTTGAGAGATTATGGCTTTGTTTGATTTGTCACTTGAGAGACAATTTTTGAAAAACAAATTCAAAGTAACTTCTCTTCACTACACATTATTCAATCACTTTTTCTATCTCCTCATCCATCCTCTCACATCCTACATATCGATCAATCACTTTTTCTCTTAGATCCATTTATTATTTAACTACAAATAAATAAATAAATAATTCCAAACTCTAAAACTATTTTCAAAACATACAACTAAATAAAATTAAATTTTATAAGCTCTTTTCAAAAAACTAATTGTCAAAATTGTTTTATAAATACAAACCAAACATGGCGTATACTGTCTAGAAAATCAAGTACTTGAATATTCATTCCAAAAAAAAAAAAAAATTAAAAATGTACTTGAATATAGTAAATGAAAAACATCAGTCTAACATATTCATTTTAATATGAATATTTCGTCTAATTTCATTTTGCGTGTCATATATTATACATATTAAACAAAGCAATAATGGCAGCAACTAAAATATCTACAAAGGGATGTTTGTGGTTCTGGTCCTAATCACACACCACATTTTATCAATTTGCTTGTAATTCTCAGAAAAATTAAAAGCAACCTCAAATTTAAAAAATACTTATAAAACTTGTGATTTAAAATTTTAAGATGATGGTAGTTGTTTTTTTTCTCTTCTTTTTTTCTAAATGTTCTTCAAAAGATAAAGAAATCAAATGTTTTTTCAAATATTATTTTCATTTTTACTTTTAAAAATGTCACTTGATGATGGTGGGTATGCCATTATTTTTTTGAAGAGGGATGCCAAACAATTATTTAAGGAAAAAAATAACGAACAAAGTGAATACTAGAATGCGTGTAACTATGGTGTTTTGGAAAGTTGATAAAAAGTCGAGTTTTTGACTTTTTTTGCAAAAAGCTGGGTTGAATAAATACATGACGATGTACCCACCTGAGAATTTCTGCTATTAAAGCACTTTATTTTTTTATTTTCACAAATTCTTAAAAAAAAAAAAAAGAGGCAAAATTATTCACAAATTTGTGAAATGTGTGAGACCTTTAAACTTGTAAGTATTTACTATTATTATTTATTTGAGAATAAAATATACAATTATATATCTAATCTGAATAAATGGAATGAATAATAATTTAAATTCTGTTTGATTTGATTTTCAAACATATTTTTTAAATCTTAAAAATAAAATAAAATTGAAAACTAATTTCATTAAAAAAATAATAAATAAAAAACACTCACCATTTTTATATGATTTTATATTTTTCTAGAATAAAAATAATTTTAAAAATTTATATTTTCCAAGCTAATTTCTATTTTTAAAAATTTTTTTTCAAGAAAACCAAACCTGGAATTTTTGAAACCCCAATATGAGATTGGGCCGTGACTGCCAATTATATAAGCAAAACCGGCCCGGCCCATTTATCGTGAATTCAAAACCCTTGGATACAATGAAAACGCATCCAGACCGTCGAAACTTGTCGGTTTGTTAAGATAAATACAGACACAGAACACAACACGCTTGTTTTGTCTCTCAATCAGAGAAAGCTAGGGTTCCTAATCAAACTCGCGACAGGGGGCTCTCAGTCCTAAAAGGTACGCTGTTCCACTCGTAATTCCCTGTTTGCCTTGCTCTTAATTTCTTAAATTTTCGAGTTTTAGGGTTCGTACGTCTCTCAATTTGGCTTTATTTATTTATTTGTTTTTAATGCTTAATTTTTCTCTCTACATGTGTATATATATGCTTTGTGATGCTAAAATGTTGGTTGCTTCTTTGGAATTTCCCTGAAACTGTTGATCTCGATATTGTGTTGTGATTCTCATTTTTTCGATCAGGCTAGGTAATTTGCAATTGGGGTTTTAAAATCTTGTTGAAAAAGGCTTGTAAAATTATTATTATTATTATTTTTTTGAAGCACAATTAGAGGTTGCAATGCAGAAAGTTGTAATCTTTTAGCTATTTGAACTGCTTTGCTGGTAAGAAATTGACGTATTGGTCGGCTCAATTTTTCCTAGTACATCTCTCCCCAACCCTACCCTGAAAATCTTCTTTACACCCAAGTCAAGCAAAATAACTCACCATTTCCATGACTCCTCTAAAAGTTAAGACCTTATAAGTGTTTGGGTTTGGACTTTTGGCTATGAAGCACGGATGCTTCAAATTTGAAGACGTATCCGTATTGTATCCGTATCGGATACCGATAATCTTTGGATACTTACGGATACATATCAGATACTTATTATTAAAAGTATTGTATACTTCTTAATTAATTAATTTTTCATTAATTTTGAAGTATCGGATACTTAGTTTTGAAGTATTGGATACTCCAAGTCACATATTATGGGATACTTCTTAATTAATTTTGAAGTATTAAATGCCCCAAGTCACATATTACTAATTTTACGAAATTAGAATTGTATCATTTCTTGCATTAACAATGATTGAGATCCCCACAACGCTCTTTGGATTTGAACCATTGATGGTGTAGGCCCCACACATACATCAATGATTGAGATCTAAAGGGGGTTGTAGGGGTCTCCAAAAAAAGGGAGTCTCAAACATTTTTCTTCTTGCATAACATCATAATATAATATAATTGTAATGATAAATAGAATATTTTTACAATACTTTGCTTAGTTTTTTTATAAAAATAATATAGTAAGCTAAAGTAATAGAATTCATCAAATTGACATATCTTCATTGTATCATACATGTCCCCTATAACTGCATAGAAGTAAGGATTAATAAGATAATATAACAATAGTAAAATTAAATATCAATAAATAAATAAGCAAATAAACTTGCATAGAATATTTTTAACTAGTGCAAAAGGAAAAAATATGGGGTCAAGTTGTGGATTGTTTTGATATTATAATATCAACATATTAGGCTTGATGTTGAAATGAAATATTTGTAAAACCTATTGAAAATTTAAAAACTAAACTAGCTACTGGCTTAAATTAATACATAATTCTTAAATATTAGTATTTTGCATTATAAAGTTACTGTATTTTCTCAACATTTTTGAGCTTATGTGTAACTCATTGTTAATAATTTATTTATTTATTATTTTTTACAAACGTATCCTAATTGTACCCGTATCCTATTTTTTTAGGTTTTGTTGTATCACCGTATCGGTACCTCGTATCCGTATCCGTACTTTCTAGGCTGAGTGAGAGAGAGAGAGAGTTGTGCCGTTGTGCGAAAAGGATGTAGCCATTCCACTTGCCATCCCTCATCTATATGTGTATATAAGTGTTTTTTTTAGCACTTCCCATTTTCATCTCTCCTTGTCGATTTTGCACTTTTTGTTTATTGGGCCAAATGAGCAATCAGTGCATTTTGTAAGGATTATAAAAATAGAGAAAAAATATATTGCAATAAATGGAGATGTCTGAGCTAAAGAGTGATTTTAACTTTGAGGCGAAACAATAATATTGATTAATTTGTTTGTAAGGGCCATCTGGGAACAAATTGGACCTAGAACTGTTGATTGGATAAATTGAATTTGTATAGCCAACACAAAGGTTGTTGGAAAGTTGGAATATTATAAGATCTTGTTGTATTGAGGCCTCGTTTGGGAACAGGCTAATTTAGTAACTTTTTGACTATTTGGCTAAAATATGAGCTAAAAAAAATTAGTATGTTTGGGATAACTTTTGGCTTTTTACGAAAAGATGTGCAAAAAGTAGAGAGAAAAGAGAATCTTTGACTTTTTGGTATGGGTTGTTGACTTTTTGGCTAATTTAGTAACTTTTTGACTTTTTGGCTAAAAATGAGAGTTTCCAAACGAGGCCTGAGTAGATGATTTGTAAATCTACAGGATTGGGAATTACTCCTTTTGAGACTTTGACTTGAGCTGTCCTAGATTCATATTTTTTTCCCTCTTTTTAACTATATGCTAAGCTGTTGGCTTTTGTCTGATTTGTTTGAAAAAAATTGTTCTACCCCAACTACTGATGTTTTATGGTGAACTTAATTTTGATGTCATTTTCAAGTCACTTCATTGGTGTTCAATGTAGCTGCTAACTAGGTTTCTTATTACTGCAGTTTGAAAATGCCTCGTTATGATGATCGATACAGTAATACCCGTCTTTATGTTGGTCGCTTGTCTACAAGGACACGTTCCCGTGATTTGGAGGGCCTCTTCAGCAGATATGGGAGGTAAGCAAATGGATTGCTCATCAACTTAATGGTGTTATGTGAAATTGTGCATCGTTGCCTTCTCTGTGAATAGTGCGTAGGTATTTTTACTCCTTTGAAACCTGTTGGTAATGTTGCTCTACATTTATCTTACTTTTTGGTTCATTCTGGTTAATTCTGTAACTACTTTTTAGCCAAGTCAAAGTTGCATCTTTTACAATATAGACCATAGCATTGCTTGTCATAAAAATAAAAAAAATAAAAATGCACCATAATATTAAAACCCTTTATCCTTTCCTTTTAGCTTTTGGGAACCATGTTTACTCATTATTTGAGAATAATATTTGAAGCAATAAATGCGCGCACACAGAAAGTTTGGTGGAACACTATAAGGTGATGTACACTTATGTAAGCCAGATCTTTTTGCAGATCATGTTATATTTATTTTTGTAACCTTTTAATCTAAAATTGCAACATAGTTTCTGGATTAAACGTTCAATCAATGTATGGTGTGAGTTTTGTCTCCTACAACATGTAGGAGACATTTAGTCATTTTCCAAGCCAAGTCAGTGTTTGTGCTTGGATTTATGTTAACTGTTCATCATGTTATATCTGAAGGAACATTGCACCCCAGGTGTCTGTTTTTTAACTTGAATGGTCTTGTTGAAGGTTTCTGGGCTTTTGCCTAACCTGGAGGTCAATGGTGAGAGGGTGGCCTTGGTGGAGTTTGATGCCGAGTGTCTAGGAGACTCTGGCGATTGTTTCTGTAATGTTATTGCATGTTTTTATGGAATTGCCAACAATCTCAAACTGGTGTTTAGTTCGTCTTGAGGGGCGAAGTATCATACACTTCAGTACTTAAGTAATGATGGCTTACTGTTTCTGGCAACCATTTCCGCAGAGTACGAGATGTGGATATGAAGCACGACTATGCCTTTGTTGTATGTATCAACCCTCAACTTGTCTCTAATTCTTGCTTATGATTGTACTTGAGTACTTATCATTTTAATTTTATTTTTATTTTTTTATATAAAAAGGTAGCTTATAGGTGGCCCTTGTTTTGTTTTTGCCTCTCTACTTCTATTCACAGGAATTTAGTGACCCCCGAGATGCTGATGATGCAAGATATGGCTTAAATGGAAGAGAATTTGATGGAAGTCGAATCATTGTTGAATTTGCAAAGGGAGTAAGTGTTGTAAACTACATGCTTTGCCTTTTCCTGTTGAATTCCTCTACACGTTCCATTCTGGATTGGAATACGGTACAGCCAAAAAAACCAAAAAGCTGACAAAGCAAAAGATAATGAAATGATTTTTTTGGGTAGGTAATGAAATGATACTAATGTGAAAAACAATTTCAGTTAATCTTTCAGCCTCACGCAAGACATCTCGAGTAAGCCAACAATGAAATGAACATTGTGAGCATGAAAACACAGACGATAGTATGCAGTGAGAAGTTACTATCGTCTGTGTTTTCATGCTCACAATGTTCATTTCATTGTTTCTATCCCATGGCCTCTTGTTCTCATGATCATTGGGGCAACTTAGTTGGCTTACTCGAGATGTCTTGCGTGAGGCTGAAAGATTAACTGAAATTGTTTTTCACATTATTATCATTTCATTATCTTTTGCTTTGTTAGTATTTTGGTTTTTTTGGCTGTACCGTATTTACTTTCTTTTCAATTTTTGGTTTCTTGGGCTTTGAGATTGATCTTAATGGATGAATGTATCCCCTTTACGGTTTAACTAATTGTCAGTTTGAGAATTGTCGTATGGTTTTGTGAGGAAAACGATGATCTGGCCATATCATTATTTTATTAGTTATAAATGTTGGTGTTTTTTTTTTTTTTGGGTGAATTATAAATGTTGGTGTTATTCTATCTGCACGTTTGAAGATTTTCATTTATATTAAAACAATGTGCACTTTGATTATGCTTTATATGTAGACGCCACGCGGTTCAAGAGAATATCTGGGTAGAGGTCCTCCTCCTGGATCTGGAAGGTGCTTCAATTGCGGCCTTGATGGTCATTGGGCTCGAGATTGCAAAGCTGGAGGACTGGAAGACAAATGTTATCGTTGTGGTGAAAGAGGTCATATAGAGAGAAATTGCCAGAATAGTCCCAAGAAGCTCAAGTATTGTAGATTTTCTGATTTTTTTCTTCTAATTTTACATTTTGTTTTAGCATGACCTTACCATTTCGTTCTATTGTTAATCGAACAATTTGTTTGTAATGCAGACGTGGGCGGAGTTATTCCCGATCACCAGTGAGATCACACTCTCCTCGCCGTGGCAGAAGCCGAAGCTACAGTCGAAGCCGTAGCTACAGGTTGTTTTTTTTTTTTTTTGGTGTGTTTTTTTGGATACATTGATTATGATAGTTTTATTCTGTAATTTGCACTGCAATATTTATTGTATGTAGCTAAGCCTGGCGCTGAATGGTTTATCATTGGCAATGATATATCTGTAGAAGAAAAGGAGAGATCACTGGTTTTTTATGACATCAAACAGGAATCAAAATAAAATTAAAAATAAGAAGATTTTTTTTTTTTCTTTTAATTTTAAAAGATTGATGGGAAAAAAGGACTATATGAAATATGAAGGGGAGGGAACTGTTCTTGTGAATGCAATTGCAGCTGCAGGTGCTCTCACACAATTATTTAAATCAATTACCTTCTTTTGTCAGCCGGTCAAGATCTCCTCCAAGAAGAGAGCGAATTGTTGAGCGTGAAGAGAAGCGAGCCAGGAGCTACAGTAGAAGTCCCCGTGCCAACGAGGGCTACTACACCTCCCTCCAAAACAAGGAAGCACAGCCCAACACCTGAGGAGGAGGAGGACATTGTCAGAGAGAGGGATAATAGCCCTTCTCCTAAGAGAGGGAGACCGGAAACTGAGCAGGACAGGTCAGATTACAGTGAGAGCCCCAGAGAAAATAGCAGAAGTCCTGTAAGGGAAAGTCCTGCTGCTGAGAGGTATCAGAGTCCTTCTGATGCTAATGGCCGCAGCCTACCGCTAGTCCTCGCGATGACAGAAGCCCTGTTGATGACGATGATAATCATCAATCCCCAAGAGGGAGCGAGTCGCCTTAATTTGCCCAAAAAAAAAAGAGAAATGGTGTTGGAAGGAAAATAGGTATCTTGCCCTCTTTTTTCTATTTACATTGCAGTAGGACAAAATAGATCTTGGGGAACTATGACTAAAACTAATACATTTGAAGGCGTTTGTGCCTTTAAATTATTGAATAATGGTTTTTAAATATTACTTCATGCTTCTGTTCTCTATCATGGTGTGAAGGTATTGTGTATTTAGCTTATCTGAGATATGCTCAGATTTGTTGGACTTTAGAGTACTTGTATTTTGAGTCTAGAATGCAATTGAAATGTGGCTTTTTTTTGTACCCCATTTCAATGTCAACGATGTTAAAAAACTCAACATGGCAGACAGTAATGATTGTATTTTCTCAAAATTAACATCTAGGTACCTCAGCAAACTCCGACCCAGATTCTTTCTCCAAATCCATTACATACACCTATTGGAGGACGTTAATAACTATTCATATATATATATATATTAATTAGAATTTTATTCCATTGTAAAATTTTAATTTTTGTCTCATCCCTAACCTCCTTAATCCTAACCTCACCACCACCACCACCACCACCACAAGCTTCAGCCACTTTCTCTGACCACCACTAACTTCGTCCACACTCTGGCCACCCTCCGTGCCCATTCCCTGCTTAGGTCACCCTCCCCCAGCTTCACCCTACCTCCAGCATAACATACCCCACCCCCTTGTCACCTTTTAACCCCTCCCCACCCACTCCTACCACCCTCCAAACCCATACTCACCCATCCTGTCCCTTGCTAACCTTCTTCCTACCCACCTCACGCTTCCTCCCTTTTCTTGATGGCCTTCACCCCCCTTCCCTCTCCATTCTGTGACTCTTATCCAGCAGCCACATCCCCTCCCCCTCCTCTGCCTTGGTCTTTGGCTTTGCCTCTGTCTCTACTTCAACCCCTCCATCCATCTTGACAGGGAGAGAATTGCGATGCTGCATAGGTGGTTCGGGGTTGGTTGGGAAGGGGTTGAGGGGAGGTGGGGGCTAGGATTAGGGTTTTAAATGTTAGAGATGAGGGTAATTCTACTTGCCCCACAAAATTATCTCCTTGCACCCTTAAAATTTAAAATTTTTATTTTATTTTCTCACAATTTTCATAATATCATTCTTATCATCATCCCTACCCTTCCACTCTTCTCCTTACACCCAAACCATTCAAACCTAGTTTTCTTCACCTCCAACTGATATATTACTGCCGTCATCTGCAACTGCTGCCGCCGTTGCTGGCCACCCGTGTAAGCCCTCATTGCCGCTGCTGCCGTCTGCAACTGTAAAACAGAAAAATGACTCCATGTGTTGGATGGTGGATCCCTCGGGTGGTTTTTCAGTCCACTCTTTATTTTCTGTCAGAATCAGGATATGGAAGTGTTTCTCCCTCTCTGAAGATGATTTGGAGTTCAGCTGCTCCTCCAAAAGTCCAACGCTTTGGTTCGTTAGCGTGGCTTGGCAGAGTAAAAATCTTAGAATTGCTTTAAGGATTGGTGCTTTTTCAGATCAGGACACTGTTTTTGTGTTTTCTGTCGTGATAACCTTGATTCGTATGATCATCTCCTTCTTGAATGTTACAATGTCTGGAAAGTCTGGGGCATCTATCTTAAGATGGTAGGGCTTGTCTTGGGTTGCTCCACTCTTGATCAAATCATTGATAGATTGGTGGAGGGGTTGGAAGTTTAGAAAAAGAGAAAGGTCGTGTGGGAAATCATCCCATTTGTGGTTATGTGGAGTGTTTGGCTTACAAGGAATCAGGTTATTTTCAAAGGCTCAATCTGAGAAGAGATTGTCGAAAAGATCGAGTTCAGAATTATTCTCTGGGCAAAATGGAAGGAGATTTGTAAATCAATCAATGTTAATTTGTCTTATTTTAAAGGTATGTTTGCCATATTTTCAAATGATATTAATTTTATAAAAATTAAAATTTTATATTAAAATTTATATATATTTTATTAAAATAAAATGAAACAAGATTAGAACAGATTTATTTATTCTTTTATTAGAAATGTGAGGTGTGCTAAGTGTACGTGTGAGAGAGAGTGAGAGAGAGAGAGGGGGGGGGGGGGGGGGGGGAGAGGAGAGTGGTGTGAGTGTGTGGGATCTGGAGATGCTGCTATGACAGCAACGATATGCTTTGAGTCTATAGAGGCTTTTTCTGAGTCTTTTTTTTTGATGATTTAGACTGTTTATATTGTAAGGTTTGCTGAATAAATCATCTATGCAAAAAATAAATTAATTGAAAATTTATAACTTTATAACAAGAAAACATTTGTTTTTTTAGAAAATAAACGGTTGACATTATCTTGATAATTTTTTGTAAAATAATTTGAATATGATCATGGGGTTACGGATTTATGATTAACTTGATTTTTTTATATGAATGATATACTCAATGAACCGTATAATATGAACAGTTCGGATTATCGAAAAAAACTCGGAAAAAGCCTCCACGATCTCACAGCAAATCGCTATTGTGATTTAGTTACAGCAATATCCCCAAGTCCCGAGTGTGTGTAGGGAGAGAGATAGAGAGTGAGTGTATCGAAAAGAGAGGAATCTAGTGGCAATGTGAGTGTGTGTTTTGGAAATCTTTTTTTATTTTTATTTTTATTTTTTTTTAAGGAATAAAATATGAGCCACTCATCTCTCTGTGAATGATGTGGCCAAATCTGAGCTGTCCTCTAGAGGAAGCATCGGAGACAGCTATTGGAGATTATCTGAATACCATTTTATGATGGGTTCAATTAATCGGTGATTTTTGTTTTTATATGATATTACAAGTTTAAATTAATTATTCCTCCCGTTTCAAAATATTAGTTTTTATTTTATTTTGGGTTAATTAGATATAATAAAAAAAAAACTCAAAATTCCATGCTTTTTCTATTTTAAATCTCAGTGTTTTAATTTCGACAAATTAAATTTTGAAATTCCTTCCATATTTCAATTTAAAAGGGTTTAAAATGAAAAAAATTGGAATTTAAAGTGAAAAATATGTGAAACCTTAGAGTTTATTTTGTAACTAATCATTTTTTGTTTTTAGTGATTTTCATTTTTAAAAATAGTTAATTACACAAAAATTTCAAGATTTTACGTATTTTTTCACTTTAAACCCCTCCATTACTTTATACAAATGGAGGTCGATAGAGAGGACAAATTGGAACATAGATGGAATTTCAGGATTTAATTTGTCGAAATTGAAATAGTAAGGTTCAAAGTGAAAAATGCGTGAAACCACGATTTTTTTTTTTAAAATTAATCCTTTCATATTTTATTATCTCAAAATATTAGTTTTTTTTTTCAAAAATCAATAACTAAAATAATATGAATTTTATATTTAATTCATTAACAATAATATTTTTGAAATGTCATAATTGTACTACCCAATGGTAGTTTTAAAAAATTAATATTTTTAAAATACAATAATTGTTCTATTAAAAAAAAATAGATTTCTCAAAATATATATTTTGAGACGGAAGGAATATAATTATAATAAAAAATAAAAATATTTTTGAGGGTACCTAGTCAATGGTTAATACTAGTTTAAGGATAATTTGAAAGAAATTGTTAGCTTAAGAGCATAATATTTTTTTGAATAAAACTACTTCTATAATAGGGTGTTTAGCATGTACTAAATTATTATATTTTTTAACTTTTTACGAAAAAAAAAATGAAATATAAATTAAATTTGAAATGATGACAGAGAGTTGATATGACATTAATGAGATGATTATGACAAAATAAGATAATGTGCTAAAATAACATGTACTATTTTAGCACATGCCAACCCGTGCCTATCTTACTCATACTAAAAAGTCATTAAAAAAATCAAATAAATTTATTTTTATTCAATGAACAACTTATTTTTTATTTAATTCTCATTCTACTGAAAGAAGAAGAATAAAAAAAAAAAAAAATACTTTCATCCATCCTCACACTGTTCGAAATGGGTTGATTTGATAAGAAATGTTGAGAAATGAACTATTTTTCTATGTTTGGATTATAAATTGACTAATGGCTCATTTCGTAACTCAATTTTTTAGTTTAAAAATAAAATAGTCAAAATTTTATTTTTCTCTCTACTTTCTAAATTTTTTTCATAAAAATTTAAAAAATTATCCTAAACATACTAAATTTTAGAGATAAATTACAAATACATCCCCTAAAATTTGCTTAGAAGTACAAATTGCCTCCTGTGGTTTAGAAAATTACAAATACCTCATTGTTAGTATTTTTTATTTACAGAATTAACTAAAAAAGTTAAATTCATAATTGCTCTCGTATACAACAATAAAATTATCTAAATTATTAATTGAAACATATTTATAACATCATTAAAAACTGTTAATTGACTTGATAATTTATTAATAAAAATGCGATTTGGTATGAAATTAGAACTTTAGGGGGGTGAAATGTAATTTCCAAAACTACAGAGGACGATTCGTATTTTTAATCAAACTTCTGGGGATGTATTTGTAATTTATTCTAATTTTTTAACCTTATATTATAGTAAAAAAATTCAAAAAAATTACTAAAAAAACATGTTCCCAAACAAGTTATAAGAAATGATGAAAATTTGTGAGAAAGACAAAGCCTTTGTTTGGCATGGGGCTAATTAGTCACAAAAATACAAAATATGCTAAAAAAATCACAAAATGTCATATCTAAATTATAATTATTTTATTTTTTCTTCCACAATAATAAAAAAAGCAAAAAATTTGAATACAGACGAGATTTTTTAGCCTCAAGTTAAAATAGTCAAAAAAACTTAAAAGTCAAAAACCAACTCACTTTCCAAACGAAGCCAAAGGTAGCGTTTGGTTTAATTTTGAAATTACGATTCTAATAAAAAAAATTAAAAAACTCATAACCAAGTACTCAATTCAAAACTCTTTTCAAATCCCAAAACTCAAAACTATTTTCAAAACTCCATTTAAAAAAAAATATCAATTTTTGTTTTATTTTATTTTATTCTTTCAAATTTATTTTTTATTTTTTTTGAAAAATAATATTTTCAGAAAATATTTTTTTGATTTTTATTTTTGAAGAAAGATATTTTTTAATATTTTAATTTTTTCAAAAAAACTATTTTGTTATTTTTTTAAGTATTGACCAAATAATTTGTTATGACTTAGATATATATGGGTGATCCAAAATTTTATAAATTTTTTTAAAAATAAATATTTTTAAAAATATAAAAAAATTTAAAATTTTTTTATAATATTTTTAAAATAAAAAAATATTTAAAATAAAAAATAAGAAAATATTTAAAATAAAAACTATATATTTAAAATAAAAAAAATACGGTGTACAAATGTAGTAGATATAGCGCATTAAAACAATAAATATTTATAATAAAAAATATTTATCCTAAAAAAAAAAATTAATACATTTTTAAATATGTAAAAAAAAAATCCAAAATAATTTCAAAATACAACTCAAAACCATATATATATAGGGGGCTTGTTTGATAAATCCACTTTCTAAGAGTTTTATTCCATTCAACCCATATTCTTTTTAACTATTCCATTAGGGTCCTATTTGAGATAAGAAGACTAAAATATCCTTTTCATCTACTTATGTTCCATTTAGTTTCACATTATTTTCTTATGTTTCAATAAGTCCTATGGGTGACATAATTACCAAAATACCCCTAATGTGAATGTTCATACCGTCAATGTAAATGTTCATATCGTCAATGTGTAGAGGCCCGACCCATGTCGATCCTCGTGGGTGCCGGGAAAAATTCGAGTCGAACCGGGGCGGGCCCTGCTCATTGACAATGTGAATATTCACATTGACATGTTAACATTCACATTAATAGGAGTGTAAAATTGGCCCTCATCCGGTGGCGGAGCGAAACCCACTCGCGGCCCATGGGCAGCTCGGGGCGGGCCCGGTCCGGCCCGTTGACAATGTGAATATTCACATTGATAAGAGTATAAAATTGACCCGCGGCCCATGGGCGGCCAAAAGCCCGCCCGCGGCCCGAGGCGGGCCCGACCCCGGCCCGTTGACAATGTAAATATTCACATGTAACATGTTAACATTCACATTGATAGAAGTGTAAAATTAGCCCGCGCCTCGTGGCTGCCCGAAACCCGCCCACGGCCCGTGGGCGGCCCGGCCTTTTGACAATGTGAATATTCACATTGACATGTTAACATTCACATTGATAAGAGTATAAAAATTGGCCAGCGGCCCAGGGCAGGCTTGGCCCGGCCCATTAACAATGTGAATATTCACATTGACATGTTAACATTTACATTGATAGGAGTGTAAAATTAGCCTGTGCCTCGTGGCTGCCCGGAAACCCGTCCACGGCCCGTGGGCAGGCCCGACCATTTTTTTTAATTCTTTTTAATTCTTTCTACCAAAATTTTATTATTTTCCACAAAAAAAGACACTAGGCCTCAGTGCGGGCCGAGCCTCAGACCGAGCCTTGGATGGGCCTTAACCGGGCCGATGGGCCCGGCCGGCTTCAAGGTGATGGCCTAGGCCCTACCCTAAGGTCTCGGACTAGGCTTGAGCCTGAGCCCAAACGAGCCTTTCCCGGACTGGGTCGGGCCGACCCACGGGTTAAAAAATTAGACCCAGGCCCTAGCCCTGGCACAAGGGTATTCAGGCTTTGGACGGGCCGATGGATCGAGTCTCGGGTCGGGTCGGTGTGCTTGGGCCTAGCCTCGAGCTTAGGTTGGGCTTGGGAGGGCTTGGCCATTTTTTTTTAATTCTTTTTAATTTTTTCTACCAAAATTTTATTATTTTTCACAAAAAAATACATTGCGCCTCGGGCGGGCTGGGCCTCGGACCGAGCCTTGAATGGGTTTTAAGCGGGCCAATGGGCGGGGCCGGGCTTCAAAGTGATGACCTAGGCCCTAACCTAGGGTCTCGGACATGCTCGGGTCCGGACCCAAACGAGCCTGCCCCGGGTCGTGGGTGGGCTTCGGGCAGCCCACGGGCCGCGGGCCAATTCTACATTCCTATCAACGTACATTTTAACATGTCAATGTGAATATTCACATTGTCAACGGGCCGGGCCTACCCCGGGCCGCGGGCAAGCTTCGGGCAGCGGGCAAATTTACACTCCTATCAATGTTAATGTTAACATGTCAATGTGAATATTCACATTGTCACGGGTCGAGCCAAGCCCGCCTTGGGCTGTGGTTGGGCTTCGGGCCTCCCACGGGCTGCGGGCCAATTTTACACTCTTATCAATATGAATGTTAACATGTCAATGTGAATATTCACATTGTCAACGGGCCGGGCCGGGCCCGCCCCGGGCTGCGGGCGGGCTTTTGGCCGCCCATGGGCCGCGGGCCAATTTTATACTCTTATCAATGTGAATGTTAACATGTCAATGTAAATATTCACGTTGTCAACGGACCGGACCGGGCCCGCCCCGGGCCGCCCATGGCCTGCGGGTAAGTTTCGTGCCGCCACGGGACGCGGGCCAATTTTACACTCCTGTTAATGTGAATGTTAACATGGTAATGTGAATATTCACATTGTCAACGAACCGGGCCCGCCCCGGCTCGCGGGCGGGTTTCGGGCCGCCCATGGGCCAATTTTACATTCCTACCAATGTGAATTTTAAAATATGAATGTTCACATCATAAAATTGCTAACCGTTCAAAAAATATTTATAAGGGTATCAAAATTAAATATAAGGGCATAAGTGTTCAAGAAAATAGTGTAAATAAAAAAAAATGACTTTATGGAATAAAACTATACATACATGGGACTAAATGGGTTAAAAAATTCCTTCATGGACTTCTTGGGTTAAAACACTTCTAAATGAGATTTATCAATAAAAATCCCATATATATATGTATATATATTTTAACTCGTAACCAAACATGTTTCATTTTCAAAAATTATTTAAAATTCTCATAACTCAAAACACAACTTTAGACACTCAAATTTTATGTGCCTTGATCACAGTTTGATTAATCAAGAGAAAATATATATATATATATATATCTTGATGGGTCAAAATTAAGATTGTCAAAATTTTTAAATAGACGTGAGTCCAACTAAAATTGTGAATCTTAACCCATTTAAAATTACATTTTCACACCAAAAGAAGAGTGAACATATTTTGACAATTGAGTCAATCCAAAAGTGTGGGGCCCATGAAGATATTTTGTCAATATTTTGTGGAATAATTCAAATTTAAATGCAAATATGTCCATAAAAATAAAAAAATAAATTGCTATTTTCTTAGAAATTAAAATCAATTTCCGAGTTTCCAAAATTAACCATTCTCTCTTAAGCCTATAAATAGAGGCTCTTACTATGTGGATGATGAGACATTGTTTTTGGCTAATGGTCTTGCAAACTCCCAAATGATCTCGAGACTTGCCAAATTCTCTTATAAAAATTCTCTCTAAAGTTCTTCAAACTTAAAAAGAGAGGATTATCAAGCACTTCAAACTTATGCCAATCATTTCAAGTTATAAATACAAGTTTGGTCTCTCATTCCAAAGAGATCATTTCAAGAATCGTTCAAGATCAAGCTGTTCAAACTCTCGATCAAGCCTCTTTTTTTCAAGTTTCTGCATTCGAAGACTTGAAAAAATTAATCAACTTGTCTAGTTTAACAAAAAACTTTTATAGCCGTTGAATTACAACTATTTTGGAGATGGAATAGAAGATTTGTTCTTTTGCAATAGAGCAAATCTACAGAGGATTGTACGCATTTATTATAATTAATCAAATTAATTATTTGTGCATTTATTTCGTATCTTAATTGCAGGATACGAATTTGTGTTTAAAACAAGTCTACACTCAAATCCTTACTTTAAAACTAAACCAAACGGAGCCAAATATCTTATTAAGACTATTTAATTTCTCACAGGAAAAAAATTATGAGATTTAATGATAAATAAGTTGATTGATTGTAAAATATTTATAATACCAAAATTATTTCTAAAATACAATAACAATAAAAATCTCACTCATATATCTTTCTTTTACATAATTAATTTTTTTTACTCATCCGAACATCATAATAAAAAATACAATCAGTGTGTTTGGTTTCACTTTTCTGGATTTAGTTATTTGAAAATTGAATTTTTTGTTTTTCATATTTTTTTTGTTTTTAGTGAATATTTTTTAAAATTTTAAGCAATTTTTTTTTAATGAAAAAATACCTTACTTTTTTACTTTTTTAGATATATCTTACTTAGATGTATCTAAATAGTAAATTATTTGTGAAAAAATATTTTTAAAAATTAATAAATACACAAAAATATAAAAAATGTACTGAATTTTTTTTTTTTTGTATTTAGTGAATTTTTAAAGATTTTTTTTCACAAATATTATACTTTCTAAGTGTATTTATGTTAGGTGTTTTTAAAAATTTAAAAAATTACTTTAAATATTTAAAAAATTCAGTGAATACAAAAAATATAGAAAACGAAAAAGTATAATTTTATGAAAAGTGAATTCTGAAAATTGAAAACAAATAGAGTCAATAATTTCATTTATTTTCTAATTTATTTTATTTTCTCCAAACCTATGTTTGGGGTGTTGGTTTTAGGCTATTTTAGTCCAAAAAAATTAAAAATTAAAAAGTCAATAAGATAAATTGTCTTATCTAAACCATAACAATATTAATACTTTAATAACAATGGATTTATATTTATTTATTTTTTAAAAATATATATACATTTGTTATGTGATTTAATTATGTATCAATTAATGTTTTGAAAATCGGATTGCACCGGCCGGTTCAACTAGTTGAACTGTCGACCGATCTATAGTCCGGTTTGGATATACTCTCTAATCCATTCTCTCTTGAAAATCAATCATTTTAAGTTAAACTTAGAGCATGAATTTCCACTTTGCCACCATAATTCTTTGTTAATATATAAAAAATATATAATATTAATTGTATTCCCTCAAACACATGTACAATTAATATGTTTACAAACAATATTAATATATAATATATATGTTTGATAAATATATATATTAAATTATAAAAATATTTTAAATGAACGTATTTTATTTATTTTTAGATTATAAAAATATTGATAAAATAATTATGATATCATGATTTGATTCCGGTTCAACTCGACAATTGAACAATGATCCATCTATCCAATCTCTTTTTTGATTCGCTCACCAATCTAATTTTTAAAGCATTGGTATCAACAACAAAAATATCAGCCTCAACCCACATAACCACTCTGAAAGATATTCTATTCCATCATACCGAGCTCGAACAAACAAACATGAGGTCGATTCATTCATGAGATCATCAACAACACTCGGGGTTAATCTACTTCACGCAATTCCCAATCCAAAGTCGTTGAGTTTAGATTCATCTTCTTCTCCACATAATCATATATGGACATTGCTACATAAGTCTAAAAATTAGATTTAATTTTTAAGTTCAGTAATGTAATAATCAATTAGTATATTAAAGTAACACACTCTCTCATATTTTTTAAATCATAACTAATCATATCACTTATCAGTTAAATAATATACATATTGTGATATTAATTCTTTATTATTTATTTTTATTTCTTAGGTATCTGAATTGCATATGGCCACCTGTTAGTATATATCCACACAAGAGCTCGAATCATTCTTCGCCATTGTTGTGCTTGATTTGATCTTGGAAATGACTCTCACTCTCTTCAATTCAATCTTCCACCGGCTCACCTCCCGGTGGCCTCCTCCGCCGCCGCTGCTGCTCTACGCCGCCCCATCGACGGCGGTTCTAACGGTGATTGTGGCGGTGGCGTCGTTCTGGTCGGAGGCGGCGTTCGTATCGGCGATCTCTCGGACGTCTGTATTCTCTCGGGCATGTGAGAGGGAGGGGTATGTTAGGGTTCCGATGGATGTTCCGACAGAGGTTCTGTGCTTCCCGGTTCAGATGTTCCGGCGGCGGTCCAAACTGCTGGACCTGTTGGCTCCTCTGGTTTTTGCGGCGGTCATCGTCGGCGCCTAGGCTTTGGTTGTCCGAGCCTTGGGGTAGTGGGAGGTTGATGATGATGATGAGACACATTGAAGACCTTGGAGCTCAACTAAATCGATCACGGTCAATTTTCTCGCTTTTTGCATTAATTCACAGTGTAATATTGGAATCTAAAGCCTTGGTTTGAATTTGTATTTTGTATGAATTGAAGCATAAATCATGTTATATACTAGTTTCTTCATGTTTGCATTACTTGTGGAAGTTGATTATATTATAGATATGTTTTGTTTACGCAGAACAATATCTACCTAATTATATCTGGAAAAGTTATTCAATAATCTCGTAACATTACGTGGTCATATTTTAAATTAATTATTAATTACTTAACTCTATGTTATTCATTTATCCCAACATAAATTGTGAGCCCCTATCCATCTTTATCAATTAAAATCTTATGGAACACCACGTGTTCATACTTTAGGAATACTAAATAATCACTCTATATATATATGTCAGGAAAATGAAATTCAGTTTGAGAAAAAAAAATTTAAAAATGTTTATTTGCTCTTTTTTTTTTTTAATTTATTTATTTTAGTCTTTTAATGAACCTTTTAAAAATTTTAGATCTCTAGATTTAAGTCGACGTGATGTATCAAAAAATTAGAAAAGGTATATCAAAAAATTAGAAAAGACAAAAATAAATAAAAAATAGTTAACTTTTTATTTATTTATATTGGTATTTTAAATTTTTTTAGAATTTTTTATGGAATTTTTTTTTAAAAAAAAAAGTACCATAATTTTTTTTTAAAAAAAATTTACTGAAACAAATAAAAAGATTTTGTAAGTGCTCCCAATCCCAGTGGATGTGTATATATGGACATTTTTAAAATATATATATTTTAAATTTAGTTGGGTAGACTTTTGTTGTGAAGTGTTTTTGTACACTCAAAATACCGTAATGACCAAGTCACATAGATTAGGTGTACCCATTGCGTTCCCGTCATGACCAGGCTTGCACATATCGTATATAACGTACCTAGTATATACATGTATCCATATTCAATAAATATTCAAACCTTATACGTTAACATTTTTAAAGTACTCATATTTCGTAGGTGTTCATAACTTAAATTTATCTGATTTCAAAGCAAATCAAAGATAGAAGCATTCCTCATTAAAATTGCAACTAATATATAACTGGATATGATGTATCACTCCTAACTAATCATTGGTTTGGTCTATAGTTCTTAAAATAATATATAACTAGATATGATATATATTTTACAATAATGTGTTATATATCTATATATATATTTTCTAGAAATGGGGTCACTGTTGCAGTGACTGTGGTGCCTCTATTTGAGGTGTATTATGACCTTATTTTTATAATCCAAACCGTACATTTTGTAGGGTTTGTTGAGTATTTCATGCCTACCAAAAATCATATTAATCGTATATCAATAACTATATGATCGAATTACATATTGTTTATGTTATTTCTCAAAAGAAAAACTTATTATTTATTTTTTTGGTTAACAATCATATAGTTGTTGATATTCGATTAATATGATATTTGGTAGGCATGAAGTACTCAACAAACCCTACAAAATTTATGGTTTGGATCATAAAAATAAGACCATAATACACCTCAAATAGAGGCACCACAGCAGTGACCCCATTTCCTATATTTCTTAATTTATCATTCCTAAATGACCCTTAATGATATGGCATTGAAGTTAAATCCCATACGATGGAATGTTCAACAAATTAAAATTTGACACTTGTCAAATACATCATTAATTTAGGGGTAATTTTTAAAAATAATAAATTTTGTGTCTCCAATATTATTCTGTATCTTATTATAAAATATAAACTATCAACAAGTGACATAATTGAGTTGATCAAACCTACTCAATTCCATAAATTGGTATTTGAATCTTGCTAGCCAATGTATTTTTGTTCTTACATACAGAAATATCTAAAAATAATAAATAAATACATCACTCTTCGAATCGGTTCAAAATTATAATTGAATCCTTAAAATCACAAATCGAACTTACGGAGTTAATTTAAACAACAACATCATTTGGCGTTCAAAAAAAAAAAAAAAATTCCACCGTTTTACGGAATTGGTACCATAACCAAAACTAATAAAATCCGGAATACACCAACACTTGGATTGAATTGAATTGATTATTTATTTATTTATTTGAATTCAACCAGTTTTTATGAATATTCCTAATTACATCCATATAGAACTCTTACAACCATGAAGCAAATGGCTCAACAGAAACCATATGATCAACAAAAGGCTAACAATACCTTGTGAAACAACTCAAATATTGAAATCAAACAACGAGAAACACACACAGACACACACACACACACACACATATAATTTAAATTTTCTGAGCTGAATTAACCAACTGGTTGCTGAAATCCCAAAGTTTCTTGGCTAACACCTTGTCTGTGGTAAACTTGCTTGGTGGCCCCTCATTGCAGTCAAGAAAATACTTTCCAGTTACACCTTTCAACTCGGGGTGAAGTGCCACGTAGCATGTTATGGCTGCTCCCTGAAAAAAAAAAAAATTAAAAATTAAAAAATGGAAATGAAAAAAACAATTGGAAATGGAACAAGTGATTCTTAAGCAAGAAACTAGTGAAAGTACTAGGTAGTTGGGCCACAAATTAAAAACTTAATTATGGATAATACGGTCTAATTGTTTCCATTACAATTAAAACATATTATAAGAAGGTTATCAAAATAAGCACTAGTATTGAGACCAGTAATATTTTGCAACCAAAATCTTTAGGCGTGATTTGAAATTGACTGTTTTAGTATATGTTTAAGTTCTACTTGACTAGATGGAATAGAGATTTTTAAAAAATAAAAAGTTAAAAAAATCACTTGTAAGCCCTCTTTTTTTTTTTTATTAAACTTTTTTTTTTGAAAATTTTCATTAAAAAAAAATCCTTCTACAATAGATGAATTGATGAAAAAGTAAAAAATAAATAAAATTGACTTAATACATTTGAAAAAAATCACTAAGACCAACCACAAATTTGGTTTATAACCAAAACGAAAGCCTCATAATCAAGACTATTTTGATTCAAAGCCAACCACCACAAAGTCTTATAACTAATTATCACTAATCCGACAATCACAAAACTTCACAACTAAGTATACACAACTCATAATCAAGACAACGTTTCATAACTAGTAATAGTAGAAATCTTCAAGGGTATAAATCAAAAAAAAAAAAAATGAAAAAAAGAAAAAAAATTGGTGGTGGTTGAAACAAAGTTCAGAGTGGCCAAATCTGTTTGGTTTTAATTTTCAAAATTCACTTTTCAAAAATTTTACTTTTTCGTTTTTTGTATTTTTTTTTTGTTTTTATTGAATTTTTAAAAATATTTTAAGTAATTTTTTTTTTAATTTTTAGATACGCCTAACATAAATACGCTTAAAAAGTATAATATTTGTGAAAAAATCTTTAAAAAAATCACTAAATACCAAAAACACAAAAAAGAAGAAGAAGAAAATTCAGTACAATTTTTGTATTTTTGTGTATTTATTAATTTTTTAAAATAATTTTTCACAAATATTTTACTATTTAGATACATCTAAGTAAGGTGCATCTAACAAAGTAAATAAAATTGTTGGAAATTTTAAAAATATTCACTAAAAACAAAAAAACACAAAAAACGAAAAACTCAATTTTCAAAAAATTGAATTTAGAAAATTGAAACCAAACACATTAATTATTTTTTCATTTTTGGTTAATGAGTAAACTGCCAAGCCTGTCATCCGCTGATTTCGGAATCAACTACCTAATGTCGGTTAATCGGAGTAGAATGAGGGTCAAATCTCGAGTGTGTGCACCAACTCCGCAACACACACATTATTTTAGTCAAAGAGTGCAACGGTCAGGATTTGACCTCACACCTAAGCCTTGGATACGGGTCGTCTAGCACTTAGAGGGCCATCCTATAGGACCACTACACCAAATCCCTAGGAGTTGGCCCTAGGAGGTGTGAAACCTAAGATCTCAGGGCTTATACCCCAAATCTTACCAAAGTGCCACAGCCCCTTGAGTTACTGATTAGTTTTTACCCCTTACCTTTTCACTTGATATTGATAGAGAGGGATTGATTACCTGTGGGACGTTCTTCCATAGGAAACAAGAGAATACCTTCGAAAATTCTAAAAAAAAAAGAGAGAAATAAAGTTACTGAAATAATTAATCATCCAAGTCTTCTTCCCTCCCAGTTTTCAAACTACAGAACAGTACTAAAGTGAGTGCATACTCATGAGCAGGATAGAATGGGGGTGTTTGGTAGAGCTTAAAAGCTGTTTAACTCAGCTTTTAGATTATTTTAAGCTGTTTTGATATGTTTGGTAAAACTTAAATCACTTTTTGTAGCTTTAATTAAGCCAAAAAAGTGCTTTTTGGCTGAGTGACCTCCGAGGTGCTTAACTCATTCAGCTTAAGGGAGAAGCTACAAATTGAGGGACAAAATTACTTAAATGCCCTTTACTAATTGGAAGTATTACCAAATTGCCATTATATAAACCAAAAAGCATCATTGTTCATTCTCTGAGAGTGAGAGAGGCGATTTCCGGTGCTCTCTCTCCTCTCTCTCTCGCTCTCACGAACCAGTGTTCTCCCTCTCTCTCACACTCATGAACCGGATCTCTTTTCTCTCTCTCTCTCTCTCACTTAGCGATCGAAACCCTAGCTTCGCGATCAAAATCCTAACCATCGACTACGTGATGATCGCGATCTGAAACCCTAGAGTCATGATCGACTGCATGACGATCGATGGTGACGATCAACCGCCTGTCGTCGTCCGACTTTGGTTCGTCACTGCTGCTGCTCTCTCTCTCTTCGGCGTTGGTTCGTCGTTGCTGTTCTCTTTTTCCGGCAATGGATTTCAGTGTTTTTTTTGTGGAGGTTTTTAGTGTTTTTTTTAAAATAAAAAAATCATAATAATAATTAAGCATTTTAGCCATTAATGAAATAAATTTTATATTAATTGATACGAATTAACAATTTTAGTATTAATTAATGCTACTTAAGGCATTAATCGACACTAATTAATTTATAATGAAAAAATGAAATAATTTTACTAAAAATGAAAAAATGAAATATCACTAAAAAAAATGATATAAATTGAAAAAAAAATGAAAGGATTTGTCAAATGAATAAATGAATTACTAAAAATGGAAAAATGAAATATCACTAAAAAAAAAATGAAAAAATGCAATATCACTAAATTAAAAAAAAATAATAAAAACATAATCACAATTTAAAAAAAAAATTAAGATTGAAGAAAAAAAATGAAATACAAAATGAAATAACTTATATTAAATGAAAAAAAATTGAATATTATAACTTCTATTAAATAACTAATTGAAATTAATATAAAGAAAAATAATGTAATGACATCACAACATTAATACTAAGGAGAAAAAGAAAGAAGAGAAAAGAAAATAAGGAGAAAAAGAATAAAGAAATGAAGAAAAAGAAGGAAAAAAAAAAGCATTGATGCTAATTAAGCTATTAATTGATACTAATTAATTTATAATGAAAAAATGAAATAATTTTATACTAATTGATACTATTAATGAAAATAAGAATTTTTGTAATACTAATTATATTAACTTTTATTAATGAAATAACTTTTTTAAAATTAAAACTGAAGAAAATGACAAAATAATCATTTTTATATCATATAAGGGCAAAAAGGATAATTCTACAACAAAAAGTTATTTTACAGCTTATCAACCAAACACCACTCTGTTGCTTAAATCTAAAATCTCACAGCTGCACCAAACAGGTTAATCATTTATGTTCACAGTTATAAGTTATAATTTGTTAAGTTATAATCTATAATCATTCTTCCATAGTTCCACCAAATGGGGCCAAGGTCTCATGAGATTTGTCATTATCAACCCCGGATGCACCAAGTACATTGTAACATTTGCACCTTCCTCTTGCATATATGCAACTCACATCAATAAATATACGATCAAAATTGGAAACATATACACAAATATTATTAGAAATATCATTAAAAAAAAAAATTGCATTGGCCAAGAGTAGTTGCAAAAAGCCCCTAGAGATCATTATGAGTTAGCAGAAGGGGGATAAGCTAATATGGAGGTGATAAAAAGTATTTGTTTCGGAGGGGCAAAAGGGTAAAAATTCACTTTTAATTTTAGTAGTAACTCTGAGTCTAGAATTGGGTTACTTGTAAGAGTAAAATTAGGTACACGTAAATTAAGCTTTTCCCCACCGTTCAAATTATTTTTGTATATGAACTCTCTTGTAAAGTGGATGACTAAAAGAAAAGTAAATTATTTGTAATTTTTTTTCCCCTTTCCTTTTCTGTAATTCAATTTTTTTGAAAAGATATTTTCTTTTACAGTATTCTTAACAACTGAACGGAGCAAGCTGTCTGAAGAAGCAGCCAAATCACTTGTAAACGTCGAGAAAGCTAGTTGGCATGCAATATGTTAGCTAATTTGGATTGACCATACGCCTTTTGATTAGAATAATTGATTCGAGACAACAATAGAAAGAAAGAAGGATTGAAATTAGCTTCATTTATTCATGTAAAAATTATAGAAATGTTAAATGCTCATAAAAATTATAAGCTATTAAGGTTGTGTCTAAATGTTAAATTTGATAATAAATTAATAAAAATTAAAAAAATAAATAGAATATAAGGAAAAGTTAATAAAATAATTTGAAAGACGTGAAAAAACAAGATATTCATATATTAAGGCGTTGGTTATCTCTTTGATTAGAAAGAAAATGATGAAAAAGTAAAGGGTTAGCATTAAAATTTTATAAGAACATTATTGAAAATTTTAGCTTTATCATTTGAAAAGCTTGAAAGTTGTAAGAAAATTCTTATATTTTACTTAATGATCTTTTTCATTTTAAACATGTGAATGGAATCATGAGCAAATCTCAAAGGAATGATAATTTTTTTCTACTTTCAAGTGTTCCCTCCTTATTTTGTGGGAAATCAAAATCTAAGTTTTGAAGTTTAAGAGGATTGTATGAAACTTTATTGCTAAAATAAAAAACACAACAACAAAAAAATATAAGATTTTTTTTTTCTTTTACATACTTTTTTCCATAACTATATTGCTAATCAAAACAACATTTTTGAAGTTTGAAAATGAGTGAATAAAACGTAGTATCAAATTGGTCAAAAATAGTGAAATATAAAATTTTTGAGTGATATTTATATACCTTTTAAATAAAATGTTGATTATTTTAATCAAATATTGTTGTGTTTTGAATTTTGAACTCTAACGTTGTATTTGAGTTATAAATTTAGATAGAAATTTGAAAATAAAAAGAGAAACCGCACACACAAAAAGAGAGCTTATATTTCACTATTTTTTTTTTGTCTAAATTTATAATTTAAACACAGCCTAAGAATTTGATGCTCTGTGCAACTAACGAATGTTAGGACTAACAGGGTCAGGTACCACTCTAACCTTCCGTTGGACACTTTCAATGAGATAGTGCCTTTTCAACTATCTCAAAATGGAATAAAAAATCTGATTTTCAATATTGTGGGGAAGTGGTTTGGAAATACTCTTCAGATCTTGGGACACGCTCTTGATCCTCAGCTAGTCACCTGTAAAAGCACCAACACTCCGGTCGGGGGTGCCGGGGTTAGCACTCCGACAGGCAAGTCAGTCTCAATGGTCAAGAAAGCTTATTCACTAAGTTAAGTGGAGTTATTCTTACATACCTTTCCAAGAACGCTGCTTCTATATTTATATCTGTTCTTTTTGGGACCTCCGGGCCTGGGCCTACTTTTCAATCATTACCCGTTCTTCTATTCGGCTTCGAGGATCCTTTCTTAATCGGCCTACGTATTGTATTCGGCCCATCCTAATCATGCAGGATACACATGGTTAATGTTAATACTATAATATACCCCTTCCGATTTAGCCGCATATTCGGCTTCCACAATTGCCTCTCGAACTCCCCATTGACGGTAGTTAATCGGCGTGTTTGGTCTAGAATTCGAAAAGCTTATCATTGATCAGGCGACCTCGCGTTCCCCAAGATAGATGTCAGAAGATGTCAGGAGGCGCACGCCTTTTCGTTTATCATTATACTTTCCCGCCTTATTCATGCGTCTTTCGCATTTATTGCGATTTGAAACTTCAGTCCTTTTGGATACACATTTCATCGATCATCTGATACGTTTGGACCGCCAGCGCGCATCTCCCCTCGCACTCATATTTTCTGCAACTTTCGTCCGTCTATCTTCGTCTCATCTGCTCTTCGTAAGTCTTCTTCTCCTTTCTTTGTAGTCCTATTCTCTGTTTATTGTTCTTACTTTCGGCGAATCCTTTGGTTCCCGTTGAAATGGCTAAACATTTGAAAGACCTCCTTTCTGAGAGTCGCATTTCCGGATTCCGGCGACATTTTTCCATTCCCGATGACGTTCATTTGTCTCTTGTAACGGACAGTTCTCTAGATATGGAGAGAGAGGATCAGAATACGATCGTATTCCCCCTCCTGTCCATTGCGGAGGGCGGAGTTCGTTTCCCCCTACATCCATTGCTTAGGGCCGTCCTTCGCTATTGGAGTCTGATTCGTTCTCAACCCAATGTAAATTTCTTTTGAATCATTATGGGGGTTATAGAATTGAATCGACGCCTTAGGATCAATCTCGAAATTCCGGCCATTCGGCACTGCTATGCTTTAGCCAAATCCTCTGGTCGGCTGGGGCGGTACTTCCTTAGGGTCAAGGATACTGACCATCATTTGGTGACTATGCTTGCCAGTTCTGGTAAGAGGGTCGATGATGTAATGGTCAATGTCCGAGGTAATTGGGAGTTCGTTGAGGGCGAAGATCGCCTAGACCCCATTCCCAGACATAAGGGTGATCCAGGTTGCCAAGTAGTATCATATGTTTGTTGATTTGTCTTTTAATCGGCTCTCTTTCCTTAATCTCTCATCTTTTGCAGGTAATAAATTGAAGAAGATTCTGACTTCTGTTGACGACGCGGTCCTCAGGGACATTAAGACTGCACTCAACTACTTCGGCCGCCAAAACGTGCAAAAACAAGGGAGAGCCGCCCACATTTTACTTCGATACGAACCGACTTATACCACGTTCTCGGCTGCGGACAACATTCCGATTCCATCCGGCGATCAGAACCTCTCGGCTTTTATCTTCCCCAGCTACAAGAACCTTAGGCAAATTGGTCTTGAAGCTTCTGATTCGGGGCAAGACGCAGAGTCGGTGATAGTAGTTGCCGATCCGGCCAGAGAACTCACTGAGGAGGCCGAAAAGGTCGACGAGGCCGTGCGTTCGGCGTTTGAGGCTGCCGGACTCAACCAACCTTCCTCTCCATCCGCTTCGGGTCGGGCAGAGTTCTCTTCCGGAAATATTTTCGCGAATTTGGGAGATCTTCCCGGCGACTTCTTCAAAGGTATGGCAAAGGAAAGCCTTACGCACATGGCGCGTAAGAGAAATGCCGAGCGAATGGCTGCTCGAAAAAAGGCCGAGGCCGCTGAATCTGATGCTAGCTTGGCTAAGGCCTCTATACCCATTATTGAAGGAACGGCTTAGGTTACACCGGTCAGCATGAAAAAAGTTGAACAGCAGGCCGGTGAAGAACGGCTGATTCCGGAGGGCGCGGCCAAAAACGTGGCGCCGAGGAGGAGACTAGTTCAGAAATTAGCCCTGTTGACAAACGGCCTTGCCTCGAAGAATCGGACGTGGTTGCTCCTTTCGTAATTCAGCCAAAGATCAGAGATACGCCGATTTCTTCCAATGCTTCGGCCATTGAGGATCCGGCCGTTGCATTGAGCCTGGCGGCCTCAATTTCCTTGCCAGCGGACAATGCGGCCTTTTGCGCCGCGCTGGATATTTTGGCCGTAGCCCTGTCTGTGCAGTCGGCACTTCTGGTAGGTATTAAATTCGCTTGAATCCATTTTTACAAGGGTATCTGACGATCACTTGTTTTTGCAGACCGTCGGCAGGATCGCCGACTTAGGCCGCCGCCTGCACGATGCTCTTGGAAGAATTGACCGTTTGCAAACAGAAGTGGACGGTCAGAAGAGTAGGGCCGAGTTTGAGAAAATGAGAGCCGCAATGGAGAGCGCACGAGCCGAAGCGGAGAAGGAGAGGGCTCGCACTGCTGAACAGCTTCGTTCTGATGCTGAGGCTAGAGCGAGTGCGAGTGAGGAGTCGCTCAAGCTCTCTAAAGACGAACTTGCCGAGGCGAAGACTCAGTTAGAGGAGCTCAAGGCGGCCTAGGAGAAAGCCGAATCGGAGGCTTTTGAGGCAGGAAAAAGAGCCGCCTTTACGGAATATGTTGATGAAGTTCCCAAATTTGAGAATCGGGGGTTCAAACACGGGTGGCTCAAAGCCCTTGCTGCCGCTGGGGTTACGTTGGCTGTGCCAATTCCTTACGAGCAAGTAGATGTTGAGCCACTTGAATCCGACACCGATGAGTGATTTGGGAGGCGTTTCCAAATTTATTAAGTTTTTTGATTTTTGTGTAAGTTTTTGATATTTGTTTGGTAGAGTTTTGTTGGTTCAGGGTAGTTTTCATGTATAAATTGGTTGCTATCTTGTACGTAATTTATTAATGAAAATTTCCTTGTAATTTCACTTCTACTCGTACATAATTTGTGTGGTTAGGTTAATGAAACATTGTGATGTCTTTCGCTATTTTGCGTAAAATTGTTGCTGAGTTTCAGCTTTTAGAGGTTGAATATCCAGTGGCAATATTGATTCGTCCTTCACATGCTGACTGGATTAGAATTATGAAGAGTCGATTCATGAGCCGGCTGGGGTACTTGAGCCGAGTATATTAATGAATCTGCCCTTGCCCCAGACGGTTCCTGAAGAGGTTTGAGGAATCGAGTCGATTCGTGAGCCGGCTGGGGTACTTGAGCTGTATATATTGAGGAATATACAAGCCGGCTGGGGTACTTGAGCCATATATATTGATGAATCTGCCCTTACCCCAGGCAGTTCCTGAAGAGGTCTGAAGAATCGATTCGATTCGTGAGCCGGCTGGGGTACTTGAGCCGTATATATTGAGGAATATACGAGCCGGCTGGGGTACTTGAGCCGTATATATTGATGAATCTGCCCTTGCCCCAGGCGGTTCCTGAAGGATAGATTGATGAATCTGCCCTTGCCCCAGGCGGTTCCTGAAGAGGTTTGAAGAATCGATTCTGAGCCGGCTGGGGTACTTGAGCCGAGTATATTAATGAATCTGCCCTTGCCCCAGGCGGTTCCTGAAGAGGTTTGAGGAATCGATTCGATTTGTGAGCCGGCTGGGGTACTTGAGCCGTATATATTGAGGAATATACGAGCCGGCTGGGGTACTTGAGCCGTATATATTGATGAATCTGCCCTTGCCCCAGGCGGTTCCTGAAGAGGTCTGAAGAATCGATTCGATTCGTGAGCCGGCTGGGGTACTTGAGCCGTATATATTGAGAAATATATGAGCCGGCTGGGGTACTTGAGCCGTATATATTGATGAATCTGCCCTTGCCCCAGGCGGTTCCTGAAGGATAGATTGATGAATCTGCCCTTGCCCCAGGCGGTTCCTAAAGAGGTTTGAAGAATCGATTCGTGAGCCGGTTGGGGTACTTGATGGTAAAATCGTGCCCCTGCCGTCGACTCAGTCGATGACTGGCGATTCAGGCTCTTCAATTAATGAGAGTGCCTCGATCGTGCTGCCTCTATGAAGGGTAAGTGAACAAAGGTACATCCTTTATGATCTTGGCAAACAACTGACTTGAGCTCTTGCAAGAAGACTGATTGCGTGAATGTCGAACCGACTCTTCTTTAACAGTAAAGGGGAAGCGAAGACCCTAGTTGAGCTGGGCGGAGATATGAATCGAGGTGGTGAACCCTCGCGCTCAGGAAGTAGAAGTTCTAGGGGTCGCGAGAGGCGTCAGTCTCCTCGACGTCGCAGCAGATCGCCCAGGCGAGACAAGCAGTCGCAGGGTAAATCTCCACAGTCCCGAGTCGAGAGGAGGTCTGACGCGAATCCGTGCCCATTAAGCTTTGCGGAATTTGTGAAGAATAGACCTATGACAGAGGCGGACTCGATCGTTCGAGACAAAGACGTAGCGGTCGACTTTGCCCGACAAATATTTCCTCCTGAGGTTCAGCAATCAATGCTGGGTCGACAGGACTACGAGGTGTTTCGCGAGGGCATTCACGGCGCGGTGAAGGGGCTTTACACTGCTTACAAAGTCGGCATGCGACTGCGCGCTGCCCGTCAAGAGATGGAGAAGAAGGAAGAACGTATTTGAAGTTTGGAAGCCTGCGTGGAGGCGGCCGAGCGGGAACTAAGGAAGACCAAGGCGGCTCAGGCACAATCCACCGCGCACGCGAACCCAATTGTGGAAGAGAGGGTTACTAGTCGGCTTATCAGCTCCGCACTTGCCGATCGAGAGACGGCAAGTATGTTCGCAATAGAGAGCGCGAAGGGGAGGGCCTATGAGAAAGGTTTCCATGAGGGCCGAAAAGTGGGAATCGAGAAAACCAGGGAAAAATTGGCCGAAGAAGTGTGCCGATGTGAAAACCGTGGGTTTAGGCACGGTTGGATCAAGGCATCTCAAGCCGCAGAAGCTTTACGAGCGTCGGGAATTGATTCAGCATCACCACGCTACAGGAATAAAGATTTTTCGTTTTCTACTTTCGAAGTTGAGAAGAGTGAGGATAAGGGTGACGCCGTATGAGTTTAATAGTTGTAAGATTGGAACGTAGGGCACGTTTGAAACTATGTAACTTGTTGTTTTATTGAATAAAGAACGTTTCATTATAAATGTTTCGTTGTCATTCATATTCGGCATATGTGTATTTCATGTTGCTTAAATGTTTGAATGAATGTCTAAATATTGTCCGACCCAGGTAGCTGTTAACTGTCCGGCGGTACATGGGCTTATCGGCATGATCTGCACATGGGCAGGATCGACACATTCGTGACGATCGTTAAGGTTTTATTGAGGCTATTTCAACGGCCATGTATCTTTGACTTGGGTCAGTGCATTGATGCTTGGCCAGTTGGATTAGTGGGCTGGTTGAGGGCGATCGGCATGCGAAGACTTGGCTGACCGGTTTAATTAATCTATTTCGCTTTGGCCCAGCCAGTGCGCGTTTCGGCCAGCCGTTGGGATGGCGGTCGTGGCGAATGTCAATCGACGCTCGTCTTATTCAACCAATGCGTTTTTTGGCGTTAATAAAATTTTCTTGGGATTGGGACCTCGAGATCGCGGTCGTTGCTGAGAATAAAAGGAGTAGGCGCTTCGCACCAATAATCCCACTTGACTCATCATTCCTTGTGTGGGATGGTGATTTTGGTTACAGAGGCTCAAACTTGGGTCAAGTTTGGTGTTGAGATGGTTTGCAGCAGAAAACCTACACGTGAGGGAGTTAGGTCATCCAGAGAGCTTGAGATCTGTGAGTCTCCAAGTCGTCGAAGCAAATCACCCCGAATGAAGAGTCAACAACTGTCAAGTTCATTCTTCTTTGTCCTGGATCTTTGCCTTGACATTGTCAATGGTGTCAGGGGAAGTTTGGTGCTATGCAAGTCGTGGGCTTAAGCGTAACTGGTTCAAGGTATTGCACGCCGCGGAGGGGTTTAGGGCGACGGTCGTCGATCCGGCGAAGCTGCTTTACCGGCGCGTTTTGTTCCTTTTTTGCTTTCGATATTGTAATGCTCGAATGGGGGTTGTGTTTATGTAACAACTATTTAATCAAATAAATGGTTTTATTTTAAATATATTTGCGTGTTATTCTGAATTTTGTTTGTGTACTAAAGCACATTACTTCGAATGTATGATCTGTTCTAGCGTGTTGCATAGGATCAATTATCAATATCTTTTGTTCGTGCCAACGTTTGCTCCGGATTCGGAGACGTAATTAGCGCTTAGCACTGTAGATCGATTAGTATGGCCCAACGGATTAATGCAATAATCCTTTGAAGCACTAAAGTGGGCTCCATATTTGGAGGCTTGAACCCGGGGCCCATTCGGCTTTAAGGAGACTGAATCGGCCCTTAAGCGTCATGCGCCGAAGGGGGCTCCGAATCCGGAGACTTAATCGACCCTAAGGCGTCATGCGCCAAAGGGCGCTCCTAATTCGGAGACTTGATTTGGCCGATCGTGATATCCACGAAGGGCGCTCCGAATCTGGAGACTTAATCGGCCCTAAGGCGTCATGCGCTAAAGGGGGCTCTGAATTCGGAGACTTGATTTGGCCGATCGTGATATCCACGAAGGGCGCTCCGAATCCGGAGACTTAATCGGCCCTAAGGCGTCATGCGCCGAAGGGGGCTCCGAATTCGGAGACTTAATCGGCCCTAAGGCGTCATGCGCCAAAGGGGGCTTTGAATTCGGAGACTTGATTTGGCCAATCGTGATATCCACGAAGGGCGCTCCGAATCCGGAGACTTAATCGGCCCTAAGGCGTCATGCGCCGAAGAGGGCTCCGAATTCGGAGACTTAATCGGCCCTAAGGCGTCATGCGTCGAAGAGGGCTCCGAATTCGGAGACTTAATCGGCCCTAAGGCGTCATGCACCGAAGGGGGCTCCGAATTCGGAGACTTAATCAGCCCTAAGGCGTCATGCGCCAAAGGGGGCTTCGAATTCGGAGACTTGATTTGGCCGATCGTGATATCCACGAAGGGCGCTCTGAATTCAGAGACTTAATCGGTCCTAAGGCGTCGTGCGCCAAAGGGGGCTCCGAATTCGGAGACTTGATTTGGCCGATCGTGATATCCACGAAGGGCGCTCCGAATCCGGAGACTTAATCGGCCCTAAGGCGTCATGCGCCAAAGGGGGCTCCGAATTCGGAGACTTGATTTGGCCGATCGTGATATCCACGAAGGGCACTCCGAATCCGGAGACTTGATTTGGCCAATCGTGATATCCACGAAGGGCGCTCCGAATCCGGAGACTTAATCGGCCCTAAGGCGTCATGCGCCGAAGGGGGCTCCGAATCCGGAGACTTGATTTGGCCGATCGTGATATCCACGAAGGGCGCTCCGAATCCGGAGACTTAATCGGCCCTAAGGCGTCATGCGCCGAAGGGGGCTCTGAATTCGGAGACTTAATCGGCCCTAAGGCGTCATGCGCCAAAGGGGGCTCTGAATTCGGAGACCTGATTTGGCCGATCGTGATATCCACGAAGGGCGCTCCGAATCCGGAGACTTGATTTGGCCAATCCTGGCGAGTGCCCCACTGGGAATTGACATATGATTTTGAGGGACGAGGAAAAATAGTTCGTATTGCAGAGGCGAAATATATTTACAGGTATCAGAGCCCACAATTCATTAATATACTCGGCTTGTGCCGATTGGGGGGAACCACGTATTTCTTCAATGCCGTGGGTTGTTGGGAAACGCAGGATCTGATGGTAGGTGCTTGGGACGGCCTTCATGAGATGTAGCCAGCTTCTTCCCATGATGGCATTATACGGCGAGGGGAGCTTCACGACCAGGAATTCCGCTTCGACCGTTCTGGAACCCGCTCGAACAGGTAATGTGACCTTGCCCAATGGATATTTGGGATTCGTATTAAAGCCGAACAGTGGGTGAGGCGCCGAAGATAGATCCGACTCGTTGAGGCCGAGCTTGGTGAAAGCTTGGTAGTACATGACCTCTGAACTACTCCTTGGGTCTATGAGAATTCGTTCAATGACGAACCGGTTTATGCGTAATCCAATGACCAACGGATCGATGTGGGAAGCCGTTACGTCATTGAGGTCGGAGTCGTTGAAGGCAATTGTCGGAGCTTGTTCGGACCGGTCAGTCGAAATACGGCACCCCTACAGAATTGGATGCGATCGAATTGTGTGCACGGCTGGGGGTGTAGGCAGGCTGTAAATTACATGGATCACGCCAAGTGGGGGAGAGTCTTGCCTCAATGCTAATGCCTTGGTTGGCTTTCCCTGTTTCACATACTGCTGCAGTCGGCCGTCTTGCACTAGTTCTTCCAGGTGATCTTTTAATGCGTAGCAACCCTCTGTTTCGTGGCCGTGATCTTTGTGATATTCGCACCTCCGGTCCCTTCGTCGTGTATCGGGTGGCCCCACTATTTTTGACGGCCATCTGAAGAATGGAAGGTGTTGGATTTTGGTCATTACCGCGGTGATTGGCTCTGACAGTTCCGTGTACTTTTTGTCAGTGCGCCTCGAGCGTCTACTGTCGACTTGCAATTGTTCATTCGTCGGGTGGGAGCATTGATTACTCGATCAGCAAGAGTCCCGCCTTTTTTCTCGTTTAGCACGTTGTCGCGGCTCAGGGCTCGGAGGTGGCACGGAACTTATTGGTTGAGCAATTTCAGGAGGTGCCGGTTTAGAGGACACTTGTCTGGCTTTAATCCTCAAGGCATCGTCTTCCACTTTGCAATACTCTTTGACTTTCTTCATCAACGCCCAGACTGTTTTGGGGGGTCTTCTGGTCAGGGAGTTGCGAAGAGCACTGTCGGGATGTAGTCCCATTTTGAAGGCGGTGACGGCCATGGAGTTGTTGCAAGCGTCATCAACGAGATTGAAGCACTCCCAATATCGCGCCGAATATGCTCTCAGCGTTTCTCCTGGTTGGATTTGCATAGCCCAGAGAGAGTCGGCCTGTTTCGGCTGTACCTCGTTGGTGATGAACCTGGCCCTGAAGGATTTTTGTAATTGATGGAAACTTTTGATCGAAGCCGGCTCCAGCTTGTAATACCATCTGACAGCTAATGGCCCCAAGCTGCTGGGGAATATTCGGCACATGAGGGCTTCATTGTCTGCATGCAACGTCATGGCCTGCTTGTAGTGACGTATATGATCAGTGGGGTCTGATTTTCCGTCGTAGAGAGTAAATGATGGAGCTTTGAACTTCTTGGGTAGGGCCGCCCTCGCAATTCGTCGGATAAAAGGATCGTGCCGGTCCTCTTCGTCTGAACTGCTTCTTCTGCGCTTGTTCCTTGTGTGGGGACTTTTTTCAGAGGAGCTGGAAGTGTCTGAGCGTCCTTTGTTATGCTTCGTGGATAATGAGTTGGAGCACTATCGGTTTCCCTTGGTCGGGCTCGAGGTCGTTGTCTACCTGCCCTCAGGGGTCGTTCAGGGTCTTGGCGCGCGGCTTCTTTGGATTTTGCTACTTCCAGGGCCAAATCTTAACGGAGGCGTTCGTTTTCTGCGATCATATTTTCCAGCCTTTGTTCATTCTGTTTAGCTTGTTCTATGATGGCTTGCATCGTCTCCTGCGCTGAAGTCGTTGGCGAGTCAAAATTCAAGGCGCGTCTCGCAGCGATGGTTTCCTTCCCGAACATATTTGCCGGAGTGATTTCGTTTCTCTGTGTAGTCTCGTTGGTGGCTATCGGAGGATCTTGCGTCACGCCTTCCATGGATGTACTTTAAGTATTCCCACAGACGGCGCCAATTGTGGGGAAGTGGTTTGGAAATACTCTTCAGATCCTGGGAGACGCTCTTGATTCTCAGCTAGTCACCTGTAAAAGCACCAACACTCCGATCGGGGGTGCCGGGGTTAGCACTCCGACGGGCAAGTCAGTCTCAATGGTCAAGAAAGCTTGTTCACTAAGTTAAGTGGAGTTATTCTTACATACCTTTCCAAGAACGCTGCTTCTATATTTATATCTGTTCTTTTTGGGACCTCGGGGCCTGGGCCTACTTTTCAATCATTACCCGTTCTTCTATTCGGCTTCGAGAATCCTTTCTTAATCGGCCTACGTATTGTATTCGGCCCATCCTAATCATGCAGGATACAGCCGGTTAATGTTAATACTATAATATACCCCTTCCGATTTAGCCGCATATTCGGCTCCCACAAATATCAAAACCTATAGAATAACCTCCCCCATTACTATCCCTAATTAAAAAAGTGTCATCAGAGTTGAAATTTTGAATGGTTGTGTCAATGAATGTTGTTAAATGGGTTGCATGTTCCTCTCTTACACATCATGGGCAGGCCCATCAAATTTCAATGATGCACTTGTAATATGCCCAATACCTAGAAATGGTGATTTTTTTCCATTCTGCCTTGCTCTAATCAGTAAGTGGGGCAGAAACGAATTTTGTTTCCTCTCACCTGATAATATTTATTAAACAAATTTATGTATATAATTTAATTTTTTTAATATAATAATGTTAACAAAAATTATACGTCTCTCTAATTTGGAAGCTCTAAAAGAGTACTAATGATGTGGAAAATAAATAAAAAAAAAGAAGAAAAAAAATCCAAGTCAAAATATCATATCACATGAGACCCATACACTAATTAAAGCTATTAAAACTCTTAATTTAAAGTTCCCAATTTTTTTCGAATATTAAAGAATGAGACTTAACATTCATTTTCACACATTTAATTCTCATCTTACATACTTTAACTCTTATTGATAATAAATCATTATTTATAATATATTATATTATCTCTGATTTTTTATTAGTATCCCCATTTTTACAACTATAAAATTAACTTACCCTTGTTCCGTCCTAATTTGCCCCCCCTGATTTGATACAATCTAGGTAGGGGTGGGATACTACAAACGCGCCCAAAATCCACGCTCCCTACCTATGCTAATTTTATTATCCTGTCCAATTGACAACTAGCACCCTCAATTTTTTATTTTCAATTTTTTGTCTTTTGTATACAATACGATCATAAAAATTATTAAATATTTTCGGATTATCATATAACATTGTCTATATTTTTTTTTATCGTCATATGACATTGTCTATATGATAATTAATCTCGGCAAATGAGAAAAATCACAACACACAGTCATCATTTATCTTTTAATTATCTAATAAAGGTATAAATCTCCATATTTCAGTCATACAATATTTTACTACATGATTAATTTAGAATATCACATAAATAATATTACATAATGTTTTAAAATTACTAAATAATTACCCTATGATTATGGTTTTTCTACCAAACTATATGTTAGGATTGAAATTTCAGCACTTCTTTAAAAAAGAAAAAGAAAAAGTAGCATTATATAAATGAATGTAAATCATCATGATAGTTTACATGAATCTACATTACTTGTTACCTCTTTTCTCTTCTCTATCCTATTGGATCTTATTTGATTCTTATGATGATTTTTGTGACATGAATAATTTTATAAATTAACAAAATTTAAAGAGACAAAAAAGAAACATGTGATATTTGTTTCGTTTACCCATCAAATGATATGAAATTAAGCTTAAGAGGTTGTTTGGGAAACTGATAAAATAAAATAAAATCAAAAATCAAAAAATCATTAAAAAAGTTTTAAAAAATCATGTAAAAAAGTTAAAGATTCATTTCTTTCTTTTTGTACTTCTTTTTTTAAAAACTCAAAAAATTATTCTCAAACACTTTATTTTTTTCACCTCATAATTTAACAAAATTACTAAAAAACCATTTCCTTAACAAGCCCTAAGTATAAATGCATATATTTATTTTTTTCTACTCCGATAAGAGCATCTCAAACTTTTACTTAGATTTTCCATCAAATTTAAATTTGTTAAAATACGCACACTTTTGTTGCCCCAACCGTGGCATCAAACCCATATCAAATGAAAGGAAAATAAAAAATTTCATCAAATTGAGAGAGGCTTCATCGTTCATCAAATTTTTACAGATAGTCGTTACTTTTGCAGAGACTTCACCGTACGCAGGATGACTAGCCGATTGTCCTCCTGATCAACTAATTGTTTGATGAAAATTTACATAAGTCGGACGACCTCTTGGTCAACCAGTTGTTTGATAAAAATTAAAAAATTAGCATTGGAACACATAGTATCATATGAAACTTTTCATTAATTTTTTATTCAAATTTAATATTGAATTTTTTTTTGAGTAAGCGTTAGAGATACTCTAATAGCTGTCTAATTGTCTAGCACATGATCTGGGTGCCCATTATGAAAATTATTCAAATTATTAGGATAATTATTCAAATTATGGAAATTATTCAAATTATTCAAATTATCCATATTGTAAATAATTCAAATTATTCAAATTATGGAAATTAGGATAGACTCCGCGGATCACTCCTTCCTCCATATTGTAAATATTTCAAATTATGAAAATAAGCATATTACCACTACCACCTTTGAAAACACACACGAGTTTTTACAACCATATACATTCTCTCTCTCTCTCTCTCAGACTGAGTCACAGAATAAGGAAATTATGGAAATAAGTATATTAGGATATATTGCTTTTTGGAAATTAGGAAGGAAGGAATGAAACTTCCATAGATGAGAGGGAAAGCATGTTCGAAGAAAATAGGGAATGTAAGAAACATACCATATACTACTGATGACAGAGAGGGAGAGAGAGAGAATGTGTATGATTGGATAACTGGTTCACCATAATGTAGCACACTTGACCTCAATGCCAATATCTGATAGCATTTTTAATAGACTCTTTTAAAAAGTTTGTCGATTATTATAACTAATCTCATCATATTTACTTTCTTGAACAAGTTAACTATTATAATTGATGATACAGTTCGTTCTTGGTGGATGGGTCAGACTGATCCAAGCTCCACGCGTCCGAGTCTTGGAGGTAGGGACCACCGGAGTAACCTGCAAATAAGTCCAACGGGGAACGGGGTAGTCCCCCAGTGAACCCTCCGACGAGCAAATTAGTATATGAAGTGTGGAGAGAGAGATAGGAGTTAGGAAAGCTTAACCTTCTTGTTGTCTTTCATCTTTGCTTATATCCTCCGGTAATCATTTCACTGTCTCTGCCGACTTGCCCCATTCGCCGAAAGCCTGTGTTGTAGCTTGCCTTGTTCAGGGTAAGGGGGTCTTGTTCCGGCTGGGGGGTATTGTCGCAATAAATGCTGTGATGGACTGCCTTAATGGTGATGTGCTATGGCAATAACTTTGCAGATCTTTGTCTGTTGACGTGGCTTGTGTCTCACTTGCCGTGTGTCTGAATATCACTGGCCCTCCATGCCCTGTTGGACTCCAGCTATCTTGGGCTTTGCCAGCCGGGTCCTGTTGTGGGTCCTGAGTGAGGGGGCTAGGGTTGTTCACTGTGGGCCGTAATCCTTATGGGCCTAGCCCTGTCAGTAGTCCCCCATTCCCGAGTGCAGCTTCAGTCAAACGAAGGGAATAGTAATGAAGAAGGGGCCGACCGTGAGGCTGTCCGAGCGGGAGGGGCTGACCGTGAGGCTTGCCGAGCGGAAGCGGCCGACCGTGAGGCTTGCCGAGCGGGAGGGACCGACCGTGAGGCTTGCCGAGCGGAAGGGGCCGATCGTGAGGTTGTCCGAGCGGGAGGGGCCGACCGTGAGTCTTACCGAGCAGGAGGGGCCGACCGTGAGGGTTGCCGAGCGGGAGGGGCCGACCGTGAGGCTTGCCGAGGGGAAGGGGCCGACCGTGAGGCTTGCCGAGCGGAAGGGGCCGACCGTGAGGCTTGCCGAGCGGGAGGGAGCCGACCGTGAGGCTTGCCGAGCGGAAGGGGCCGACCGTGGTGCTGTCCGAGCAGGAGGGCGCGGGGCTCAAAAGGCGGCGTGCCACGTGATGTCAGTGGAAAAGACAGGGTAAGGGCAGGAGTCAGTGCATCGCGGTCATACACGTGGCAGGGGGAGAAGGCCAGGTGTTGGATCGAAAATGAGACGTTGGGTTATAATGGTGGGTGTTTGAAAAGACAATCCTGGTGGATGATTTGAAAGGTTTCAAACTGGCGGGAATGAATTGGGATCCGTGGAATACGGGTAAACCGTGGGCTTTTGGTATTATTCGATTTACCTATCTGTTTTCAAAAAATCAAAACATTCCAAGTATTACACCATTTGTGGCTCGCGATACGCCATTGGAGCATTTCTTCAAGTTCTTAGTCCTTACATCAAAAGCGATCCGCGGACACAGTTTAGAGATGGCGCAAGAGAAAAATGTGAATGTGAGGGTGGATCCACTGGGAGAGGATGATGCAGTGGAGCTAGCGGCGCAGTACAGGGCCGAAAGGGTGGGGGAAACAACGATACCCTTCCATGGTTCCACCTTGGTGGCAGCTCCGACGCCGATCAGTCAGGCGGAGCCAGAGCATTGGCACACAAAGGCGGACAAATCGACGATAACAGAGGCGGAGTTGAGGGCAATCCGCGAGAAGTACCAAATTCCGGCGGAAGTGGAGTTATTGTTGCCAACGTCGACGGAAAGGCCATCGGACGCCAGGCTAGGAGGGTTTTCCCTGTACGAGGAGGCGCTGAAGGGGGGGCTGAGGTTGCCACTGCCTCAAATAGTGGTGGACGTGCTCAACCACCTAGAAGTAGCCCCGGGCCAGCTGATGCCCAATGCTTGGAAGATCCTGCTGGCCTGTGCAAGTGCATGGCCAAAGGCGAATGAGGGGGAGTCGATGGCAGTGGAGGAGTTCTTTGCCTGTTACAAGGCCTCAGGGCAACAGGAGACGTGGGTCACCCTGCAGGCAGTTGTGGGGAAGGGGTTGGTGGCTGGTCTGCCTACGTCAATCAAGGGATGACGGGCACGGTGGTTCTACGTTTCTGCCAACGGGGGGCCTGGGGTGCGTACCATCTGGAAGGTGCCAATCAGGACGGTGGAGGCAAGACTGGGGCCCGCGGCAGGGGAGAGGGTGAAGAGGGTGAAAGAGTGGAGGGAGAAAGAGAAGGCGAGGTGGGATGACCTCGTGCAGCCCTCTGCACTGTTTGAGGCAGGGCTGGGTCCTCAACCGATCGGTGGGGATCTTGACCGAGTGGAGTTGGAGGCAAGGAGGGAGGCTCAGGAGGCTGAGGATCAAGCCATTCTTGCCAAAGCCACCATGTTCAAGAAAGCACAGGACGACCGACCTTCACAACCGATTGCGAAGGAGAGGATCAGGCCTCGCCCAAAGCCGTTGGGGGAGAAGGACTTAAGTAAGTTTGAACCACGAAAGCTCCCTGTGGATCCTGTGAAGGAGAGGGCCAGGGATGGGGAGGAGGCACTGAAGAGGAAGAGAAAGAAGAGAAGTGCCCCTGCAGAGGCTGCAGGGGAGCCTGGGTCCAAGAAGGTGAAGGAGGCTCCAGCTGCGGTGGAGACCCCTGTGGTCAAAGATACCCTAGAAGTAGCAAGGGTCATCCCAGCACTGGAGGCTGTGGAGGTCGCCCCGGCAATTCAAGTGGCAGTGGGCGTAGGCAGTGCTGAGCCAAGTGGGGGGCAACAGACCCAAAGGGGTCCTGAACCCCAGGAAGGAGGAGTGGGTCTGAACACCGCCTTCTACCATGCTCGCGCGGTGGCTGGAATGGTGGAAGGGGAAGAGGGGCCAGCTAGGGCAGGGGCTGACCGTCTGTTGAAAATTGTGGAAGGGTCAGACTTGCGCGCGGCCTCCAGATTCAGTGAGGCTGACCTGCTGAGGGGGTTATGCTCCGCTGAGATGGAGGTAACTACCCTGGTAGGGGCTCTTCTAAGGAAGGGGGGAGCCAGGCTCAAGGCAGAGAAGGCTGAGGCACAGCTGGAAAAACTGAAGGCTGAGAAGGCAAGTTGGAAGAATGTCCAGGCTGAGTTGCAAGCAGTCAAGCTGGAGCTGGAGGATACACACCGCAAGGTTGTGTCACTCGAGTTCCAGCTGGTCGGCGAGCAGAAGAAGTTAGAAGAGTCCCAACGAGCCTGTGCCATTGCCAACGATCGGCATGAAGAGGCCATGAACAGCAACGAAGAGCTGGTGAAGCAGAAAGATGAGGCAGATGCTAAGGTTGAGGCTCTGCAAAAGGAGTTGGAGAACGAGCTTGCGAAGGCAGGGGAGGAGAGAGGGAGGCTTATGAGGGAGTTGGAAGCAGAGATGGAGAAGGCGAGGACGGAGAGGGAGAGCCTAAAGAAGGAGGTGGAGGAGGAGAGGAGGAGGGGAGCCACCGCGGTTGATGCTCTGCGTGGAGAGTTGGAGGCAGAAAGGGCCAAAGCGTCCTCTGAGAAGGCGATCCTACAAAGAGAGCTGGATGAGGAAAGGGCGAAGGCAGCCTCTGAAAGGGCAGCCTTCCCCGATCTATACGTGGCAGCAGTTGAACAATTCAAGGGATCGCCTGAATTTCAGATGGCCATTGATGCTGCAGTGGCGAGCAGCCTGGCAAGGGAGGAGTCTGGGGGGGCTGGCCCATCACGGACGACGGCTGAAGGAAGACCTGAATCTGAAGTCATAGAGAGCTTCCAACGGTCAGACTTTTATAAGCATGAAATGGCAGAGTACTGGGACAGCGGGTGGAAAATGTTCAAGCGCAGGGCTGAAGAGCTGTTCCCAGAGCTTGACTTTAGCAGGGTGACGATTGGGGAGGATGATGTGGCCCAGACCCCCCTGGACGAGGGTATAGAAGAGGCAGATCTTATCTCCAGTGAGGAGGAGGAGTGATCTGAGGAATAAGTGTACTTAGGAGTTTTTTTTTTGTCTTTATTGTATTATGTTTTGCTTTTGAAGTGATGTAATGAACTGGTACACCCATTTTGGAGGAATAAAATTTCATTTACTCTTTCAGCTGATGACCCCAGTGAATTTTTCTCTCTGTGTTGCTTTGTTTGTTTGTTTGTTTGTTTTTTTTTTTTTTTTTTTTTTTTTTAATTTTAAAATAAGGGAGGGTAAAGTAATGAATTCCCCAATGCATAGTGAAATGTACTTGTATAAAATTTCAATGGGTGAGTAATTGAGAAACTGCAGTACGAAATTGTAAAACATGATTGTGGAAAATGATCGTCATAAAAGATCTGTGAATAAATATGAGTGAAGGATCCATGAATGAGGGCAGGAAAGTAGGTTTTGAAATGTAACTAAATGGTCAATTGTAAACGTGTAGAGAAGAAATTGGGGAATATCGTTGGAATTTGGCTTAGGAAAGATGTTTTTTTTTTTTTTTTTTTTTTTTGTAATTTGTGACCGCAAAGGTAGTCTGGTTGAGGCTTTTGAAAGTGCTCAGGTCTGGCCGAGGCTTTTGAAAGTGCTCAGGTCTGGCTAAGGCTTTTGAAAGTGCTCAGGTCTGGCTGAGGCTTTTGAAAGTGCTCAGTCTGACTGAGGCTTTTGAAGGTGCTCAGGTCTGGCTGAGGCTTTTGAAAGTGCTTAGGTCTGGCCGAGGCTTTTGAAAGTGCTCAGGTCTGGCTGAGGCTTTTGAAAGTGCTCAGTCTGACTGAGGCTTTTGAAGGTGCTCAGGTCTGGCCGAGGCTTTTGAAAGTGCTCAGGTCTGGCTGAGGCTTTTGAAAGTGCTCAGTCTGACTGAGGCTTTTGAAGGTGCTCAGGTCTGGCTGAGGCTTTTGAAAGTGCTCAGGTCTGGCCGAGGCTTTTGAAAGTGCTCAGGTCTGGCTGAGGCTTTTGAAAGTGCTCAGGTTTGGCTGAGGCTTTTGAAGGTGCTCGGGTCTGGCTGAGGCTTTTGAAAGTGCTCAGGTCTGGCTGAGGCTTTTGAAGGTGCTCAGGTCTGGCTGAGGCTTTTGAATGCTGCAAGTGAGAGAGTCATGAGAACGGCATACAGACAGTTAAATGATAAAAGTTGGGAGCTCAGTCCGAAGTTTGCATTATCTATTAAAAAGGGAAATACAACAATTGTGGCGATACAATAGTATGAATTCACTGATAGTAACGCTTCAAATGTTCGGCATTCCAGGGATGGGGGAGGTCGCGGCCGTCCATGTCTTGAAGTCGATAAGTGCCTGGTCGTGGTCGGGCTTTCACCACGTAGGGCCCCTCCCATTTGGCTGCCAGTTTGCCCTCAGTCGGATTCTTTGTGGCAAGAGTTGCCTCCCTTAAGACAAGGTCCCCTACAGAGAACTCCCGTGGTCGGACTCTGCGATTGTAGTGTGTTCTCATTTTCTGCTGATATGAAGCTAGTCTGACAGCGGTGGTCTCTCTGAGCTCGTCAATTAAATCCAGGTCTGCCCGACGGAGTTCTTCGGTGAGTGCTGGGTCTGGGTGTAAAATTCTGGGAGTAGGCAGACCGACTTCCACCGGGATAACCGCCTCAGCACCGTATGTTAGGCGAAATGGGGTTTCCCCAGTGGGAGTCCTCGCTGTTGTTCGATAGGCCCAGAGCACATTTGGAAGTTCTTCCGCCCACAGTCCCTTGGCGGCTTCCAACTTAGTCTTGATGATTTTCAGGAGAGAACGGTTGGTGACCTCAACCTGGCCATTGGCTTGGGGATGACCGGGGGAAGAGAAACAAGGTTGAATCTGGAGGTCTGCGCAGAACTGCCTGTACTTGGCGTTGTCGAATTGCTTGCCGTTGTCGGTGACGATGGCCTGAGGGATGCCAAATCTGCAAACGATCGACTGCCAGATGAACTTGGTTGTGTTCCGCTCGGTGATGGTGGCCAGGGGCTTGGCCTCTACCCACTTGGTAAAGTAATCAATGGCGACGATTGCAAACTTGGTCTGGCCTCGACCCGTGGGAAGCGGACCGACCAGGTCGATCCCCCATTTGGCGAAAGGGTAGGGGCTGCTGAGCGTGATCAATTCTGTGGGGGGTGCGTGGGGGATGTTGGCGAAGCGTTGACACTTATCACACTTGAGCACGAAGTCGACCGCATCTTGATTAAGAGTTGGCCAGAAATACCCAGTGCGGAGTATCTTATGGGCTAGGGCCCTTCCACCTGAATGGTTGCCACAAATTCCCTGATGGACCTCTTGCAGTACATAGGTTGCTTGAGTTGAGTTGAGGCACCATAGGTAAGGCCGCGAAAAACCACGCTTGTACAATATGCCCGCGATGATTATGTAATTGGACGCTCGTGCCCTAACTTTGGTTGCCTGCTGCTGGTCATCTGGGAGTGCCCCTGTGGTCAAAAAGAGGGAGATGTCGGATGCCCAAGGGATGGGTTCATCCTGGATGAACTGTACTTCTTGTTGGTCGGGCGAAATGGCTGGGTGGTGTAGATATTCGAGGCGGACATCATGGCTGAGGTTGGAATGGTCAGCAGAGGCTAGCTGAGCCATCTCATCTGCCTTGGAGTTTGCCGCTCGTGGGATATGCTGTATGTGGAAGGTGTTGAAAAGGCGGGCGAGGGGTAGTGCCATATCCCTGTATTTCCTCATTGTTTCATCCTTGGCGTCGAATTCCCCAGTAATTTGCCCGACGATGAGCTGTGAGTCACTGAATACCTGGATGTGACTAACACCAATGTCCTTGGCAAGGTGGAGTCTTGCTATCAAAGCTTCATATTCGGCCTCGTTATTACTGGCCTCAAACAAGAAACGAGGAGCACATTTGAAGTAGCCACCCTCAGGAGAGGTGAGGATAATGCCAGCCCCACTACCTTCCCTGCGGGATGATCCGTCGACGTTGAGAGTCCAGGAATGAGGATCTTCAGGGTCGGCAAGAGCTGGTGGGGCTGTTGGGGTAATGGTTGGTGTAGGATTGGTGAATTCCAAGATGAAGTCGGCCACAGCTTGACCCTTGATTGCTGTTCGAGGGCGGTAGGAGATATCAAACTGGCTGAGTTCTACTGACCACTGCATCAGCCGGCTGGAAAGCTCTGGTTGCTGCATAACCTTCTTCAGGGGTTGGTCTGTTAGGACCACTATGGAGTGGGCTTGGAAGTAAGGACGGAGTCGTCTAGAGGCGGTGACCAAAGCCAAGGACAATTTTTCTAACAATGGGTAATTCTGCTCTGCTCCCCTCAGAGCCTGACTGATGTAGTAGACCGGCCGTTGGACCGAGCCGTCTTCTCTGATAAGGGCTGCACTGACGGCGGTGCTTGATACTGCTAGGTATAGGAAGAGGGCCTCGCCTGTGATGGCTTGTGAGAGAAGGGGTGGGTTGGCCATGCACTGTTTTAACTGCTGAAAGGCTGTTTCGGACTCAGCTGTCCATTCAAAAGTCTGCCGAAGAACTTTGAAGAATGGTAGGCACTTATCTGTTGCGCGCGAAATGAAACGGTTGAGGGCTGCCACTCTACCGGTAAGTCTTTGAACTTCTTTAACGGTTTTGGGTGACTGCATCTCAATGAAGGCTTTAATCTTTTCGGGGTTAGCCTCAATGCCGCGTTGACTGACCATAAAGCCTAAGAACTTGCCAGATCCTACGCCGAAGGCGCATTTCTCGGGGTTGAGCTTCATCTGATACTTGCGAAGGGTGGCAAAAGTCTCTCTGAGGTCGGTCAGATGGTCAGTGGAGAGTTTGCTCTTGACGAGCATGTCGTCCACATACACTTCCATGTTCCGACCGATCTGATGGTGGAAGACTGCGTTGACTAACCGTTGGTAAGTAGCCCCCGCGTTCTTCAGTCCGAACGGCATGACACGGTAGTGGTAGGTGCCCCTGTCAGTGATGAAGGATATGTGTTCCTGGTCAGATGAGTGCATCATGATTTGGTTGTACCCAGAGAAGGCGTCCATGAAGCTGAGCATTTGGTGACCGGCCGTGGCGTCGACCAGCAGATCAATTCGGGGGAGTGGATAGCTATCTTTGGGGCAAGCTCGGTTCAAGTCAGAGTAGTCGACACACAGACGCCACTTGCCGTTGTTTTTGCGGACTAGCACCACATTGGACAACCATTTAGGATAATCCACATTTTGGATGAATTGGGCCTCAAGGAGCTTGTCAACCTCTGCGGCTATAAGGGTATTGCGCTCCGGGTGGAAGATGCGTTGCCTCTGGCGGTGTGGTCGGAAGTGGGGTTCAATGCTGAGGCGGTGAGTGATGAAGGAGGGGTCTATACCTGGCATGTCTGAATGGGTCCAAGCGAATACATCATTGTGTTCCGTCAGAAGAGCGGTGAGGTCGGCCTTGGCTTGGGGAGGTAGTTGGCTGCCTATCTTGGCTGTTTTTGCTGGGTTGGTGGGGTGGATGGGAACCTCTACAAGTTCCTCCACGGGCTCCTCTCTGACCAGCTCGTCCTCATCTCGGACGTCAAGTCCTTCGATGATCATGGCCTCCTTCAGCTTGACGTCCTTGAGTGAAGCCACATAACATTCCCTGGCTATGGTCTGTTCTCCTCGGACTGTTCCGATCCCCAGGTCGGTAGGGAATTTCATAGTGAGGTGGTAGGTTGATGTGATGGCTTGGAAAGCATTGAGGGCGCTGCGACCAAGGATCATATTATAGGCGGAAGGGCAGCCGACTACCAGGAATGTAAGCAGTCTTGTGGTCTGCCTGGGGTATTCGCCAAGGGTGATGGGGAGATCGATGGAGCCGATAGACGTCACGCGGTCGCCAGTAAAACCGACCAATGGGGTCTGGAGGGGGGACAGACTTTCCTCCCCAATTTTGAGCTGGCGAAAGCAGTTGAGGAATATGAGGTCTGAAGAACTGCCGTTGTCAACAAGAATTCGTCTGACCTTGTAGTTTGATAAGATAGCAGAGATGACGAGAGGGTCGTCATGAGGATAGCGGACGCCTGTGCAGTCAGTATCCGAAAAAGTGATGGGCTTTGTGCATTGCTTGGGTTGCTTGGTTGGTCGGTCGACAGCGGCAACTGTTTTGTCTGAACCCTGTCTGATCTTTCTGAGCTCAGCCTTCTGAGCTGATCGGGAGGGGCCTCCGCAAGCAAGACCACCTGCAATGACTCGGATTTCGCCGACAGGCGGCTGAGGATGAGCTGGGGGTCGGGGCTGTTGGGGTCGATCTTGGCCTTGGTTTTGCTGAGCTGGTTGTCGGGGTGGTGAGCGTCGGCGGTCTTGTCTGGGGGGCTCAGCCTGGTGTTTCTGCTGAGGGCGAATGTCTGTGAACCGGCTGAGGCGTCCTTGACGTATCAAGGCTTCGACCTGGTCCTTGAGGTTGATGCAATCGTCAGTGTTATGGCCATGGTCTTGGTGGAAACGGCAGTATTTAGACTGGTCCTTCCGACCGGATGGGTTTCGTGAAGGCTGGGGCCATTTGAGAGGGTAGTCTCTTTGGATTTGGTGGAGGACATGTTCCATAGGGGAGTTAAGGGGTGTATATCTCTCGAACCGACCGGGCGGTCTGGATGGTGCCGATCGGTCAGTGCGCGGAGGTCGGTCGGTATAGTGGGGTGTTTGGTTGTTGTACTGAGTATTTCGAGGTTCGGGGTCTTTTCTCTTGTCTCGGGGGGTCGGGTTCTTAGTAATTGGGTCTTGCCGAGCGGCTAATGAGTCTTCGGCATTCATGTATTTTTGGGCTTTGGAGAGCAGGGTTGCCATGGAGGTCGGGGGGGTTTTAGAAAGGGAGAAGAGGAAATCAGACGACCGTAGCCCGGCCATGAATGCGGTGAGGATGACCTTGTCATCATTTTCAGCCACCTGTAAAGCTTCGGTATTGAAGCGAGTAACAAAGCTGCGCAGTGACTCGCCCTCGGTCTGACGGATGTTAAGGAGCTGGGTTGCAGGGCGGCGCTGGCGCTGGGCTCCGATAAAGTGGCTAAGGAAAGAGTCGCTGAGGTGCTGGAAGGTGGAGACAGAGTCTGCTGGTAGTTGACTGAACCACAGTCGAGCTGACCTCTTTAGTGTCACAGGGAAAGCTCGGCACATGATCTCGTCGGGGAAGGCATGCAGAATCATGAGGGTGCGATAAGTCTCTAAATGGTCGACTGGGTTGGTCGTACCGTCTGTCACGACCCAAACCCGGCCCTATGGGTTTAGCACCGTAACTGGCCAGTAATCCGAGATTACCGAAGGCCTGCTGAACAGTTATACAGTAAAACAGAGTACAGGGCCTGGCGGAAGCCAATACAGTAAATAACTAGTGTCCATTGAGCTGTGACAATCTGTATGCCAAAAACATTTTTCATGCATTCATACAGTTCAAACAGTACAGTCTATACAATCATTACCACATTCAGTGCGGGGACTTAATCCCTCGATAACAGTACGGTCAAACAGTAAACAGTTTATACAATAATACAAACAGTCAAGAGACAGGTGGGGAACACAAAACACCCCAAGCCATAGCATGGCGTCTCGGAACCTCGCAGTGAGGCACATAGGCTGGCTTGACAAAACTGGGGACTAACCCACGCTCCTAGCTCCGGTCTGGCTGCTGAGAACCTACATATATATAAACAGTGAGCTAAAGCCCAGTGAATAACATAATGCGTAAAGAGGTTATGAATGAATGTCCTTACAGTAATGAAAATAGTTCATTAAACAGCATTTCAGTCTTTCAGTATGTCAGTCAATCAATCATATGTGGTACATCCGTTAGCCTATAAACAGTAGGTCCAAAAGGACCGGGCCTCAACAGACCCAACAGTAGTGATGGCCATCAATCAATAAACAGTATGGTTCCACAAGGAAACCGACAGAGCTCTGTAACAATAACAGTAAGCAATAAGTGCTAAGGATGCCACAGTACAGTTCACAATACAGGACATACATTCATTCAATAACAATATCAGTTCAGTAAACAGTTCTGTTCAGTATTCAAAAGATAACCATTTTGAACATATCTTTACACAATTTGTTACTCACAGAGATTGGGCTAATAGCAGCTAGAGCGCGTCCCCGAAGCCAACCCTAAACAGTTAACAAATAGAGAACACACACTAAGTTCACAATCGGGAAGGATAATAATTAAACCCTAAATTCCTCGGTGTGTTTCTATATCTAAATCCTCATTAAGATGCCTTAAACTAGGCCTAGGAATGCCTAGGATGAGATGAGGATGCAAAAATACAGTTGGAAGGCACTTTTCAAAAGTTGCTGAAAATAGGCTCCTCGCTCGAGCGAGCCTTCCTTCGCTCGAGCGAGCTTCCAAAATCAAAGGCTTCGCTCGAGCGAGGAATCCTTCGCTCGAGCGCTCTGATGAAACAGTAAAAGTACTGGATGCTCGATTTTTACGCTCGAGCCACCAATCCTTCGCTCGAGCGTGGCTCAGAGGAAACCTTGGTCGCTCGAGCGAGGAATCCTTCGCTCGAGCGAAGAAGCCAAATCTGGAATTTCCAGATTTGCCTTCCAAGCTCAAACCAAGCATTCCCAACTCAATACTCGACCTCTTGGGCCCAAATTCTGGAAAACACATCCCAAAACAATGTATAACAAGTTTCAAAAGCCAATTTGAGAATTCAAGCCCCAAAGGTGAGTCAATTAAGTCCAAATTCAAACCCAATTTCAAGAACAATATGTAAACATGCAATGCATGAGTTTTAAACCAAATTCAAGCTTCAATCCTTGCTCTAAAGAGCTCAATAGTTGGAAAACATTTTGAAAACATGGACTATAATATAAACATGGACATGCATGTATAACTCTCCAAGAATTTAACTTCAAAATACACCAAAATGGCCATGCATGCATGAATGGAACTCCAATTCAACAATTTTGAACAAAATCAAGACTCAACTTCTCTATAACCATGATACATGCAAGATGGAGCTTAAAGATAACAAGAAGACAATGAATTCCTTACATAGAGTGCCAACTACAAGTCTTGGAAGCTCAATTTGTCAATTTATGCTACAAATCTTCAAGTTCTTTAGCAAATTCACCAAATGAACCCAATTTTCTCTTAACTCTCCCTCTCTCTAACTCTTGGTCGGTTGTAAAGGCAAGAAGGAGCTGATCAATTGTTGATCTAAGTGTAATAAGGCTCTAGGATAATAATAAACAATAGTCCACTATGGTGGCAAGTTGGTAAATAAGCTAAACTTGGCAATTCTATTAATTAGGCTTAAATTAATCTAATTTAATCATTCCTAATCGATTTTCAGATAAATGTACCATTAAATCAAAAAAATTACACTGATTACAAAACATTAAACGGTTTCTAATTCGGCCGCCGATAAGGCCTTCAATTAGCAGTTTAAACATATAAATACAACAGACAAATCACATAATCAAACAGGTACAATATGCAATTGAATGAATATATTCGATCAATTCAATTTCAGTTGTCGGTCAGTCAGTTCAGTACTTTAATCAGTTCAATCATCAGTCATTATCAGTTCCATTTATCAGTAATCGGTATTTATCGGTAAACGGTAGCGAGGGTTATTACAGTCTCCCCTCCTTATAAGGAGTTTAGTCCTCTAAACTCAAGTTACCTTCAGTCTGGAAGAAAACAGGGTTCAGTGGAAACAGTTCTGGATATCTTTTAGCCATGTCATCTTCCCTTTCCCAAGTGGCATACACGCCACCATGGTTTTGCCAATCAACTTTCACTAGTGGGATCTCTTTGTTTCTCAGTTTCTTGATCCGTCGGTTCACAATCTGTATAGGCCGTTCTTCGTAGGTGTAGTCATCACTCAACACAATACGAGTAGGCTCAATCACATGGAATGGATCCCGGAGATAATCTCTCAACATCGAAATGTGGAAGACGTTATGTATATGCTCCATTTCAGGAGGAAGTGCAACTTGATACGCCACCGGATTGATTTTCTCAATAATCTGATACGGTCCGACGTACCGCGGCGCTAACTTGCCTTTGACTCCAAAGCGAGTCTGGCCTTTCATTGGTGTCACTTTCACAAACACGTGATCACCCACTTCATACTCTCGGTCTCGTCTTCTAACATCTGCATAACTCTTCTGTCTACTCTGTGCAGTTTTCAATCTTTGCTGTATCAGTTTTACCTTTTCAGTTGTTTCATACACAATCTCGGGCCCAAGCAACGGCCCATCTCCAACTTCTGCCCAGCAAATTGGAGATCTACATTTTCTACCATACAATGCCTCGAAAAGCGCCATACCAATACTCGAATGGTAGCTGTTGTTGTAGGCGAATTCAGCCAACGGCAAATGACTTTCCCAGTTTCCCTGAAAATCAAGGACACACATTCTCAATAAATCTTCTAAAGTCTGGATGGTCCTTTCTGACTGTCCATCTGTCTGAGGATGATAGGCACTACTCAGCCTCAATTCAGTACCCAATGCAGTCTGTAGGCTTTGCCAGAACCTCGATGTAAACTTCGAATCCCTGTCAGAAACAATAGACACAGGCACTCCGTGCAGTCTCACAATTTCATCAATATAGATAACAGCCAATTTGTCCGCATTATAAATTGTCTTGACAGGCAAGAAGTGAGCAGATTTAGTCAGTCTATCAACAATGACCCAAATTGAATCCATACCTTTTCTGGAGCGAGGTAATCCAACGATAAAATCCATCGTGATATGCTCCCATTTCCACTCTGGTATGGGTAAGGGTTGCAATAATCCAACGGGTCGTTGATGTTCAGCTTTGACTTGTTGGCAATGAAGACATTTGGACACAAAGTCGGCAATTTCCTTCTTCATTCCTGGCCACCAAAAATTCTGTTTCAGATCTTGATACATTTTCGTATTCCCGGGTGGATAGAAAATTTTGAATTGTGGCCCTCTTGCAGTACTCTTCTTTTCAGTTCAGTGTCATTCGGTACACACAGTCTTTTTTGAAATTGGGTTTGAATTTGGACTTAATTGACTCACCTTTGGGGCTTGAATTCTCAAATTGGCTTTTGAAACTTGTTATACATTGTTTTGGGATGTGTTTTCCAGAATTTGGGCCCAAGAGGTCGAGTATTGAGTTGGGAATGCTTGGTTTGAGCTTGGAAGGTAAATCTGGAAATTCCAGATTTGGCTTCTTCGCTCGAGCGAAGGATTCCTCGCTCGAGCGACCAAGGTTTCCTCTGAGCCACCCTCGAGCGAAGGATTGGTGGCTCGAGCGTAAAAATCGAGCATCCAGTACTTTTACTGTTTCATCAGAGCGCTCGAGCGAAGGATTCCTCGCTCGAGCGAAGCCTTTGATTTTGGAAGCTCGCTCGAGCGAAGGAAGGCTCGCTCGAGCGAGGAGCCTATTTTCAGCAACTTTTGAAAAGTGCCTTCCAACTGTATTTTTGCATCCTCATCTCATCCTAGGCATTCCTAGGCCTAGTTTAAGGCATCTTAATGAGGATTTAGATATAGAAACACACCGAGGAATTTAGGGTTTAATTATTATCCTTCCCGATTGTGAACTTAGTGTGTGTTCTCTATTTGTTAACTGTTTAGGGTTGGCTTCGGGGACGCGCTCTAGCTACTATTAGCCCAATCTCTGTGAGTAACAGATTGTGTAAAGATATGTTCAAAATGGTTATCTTTTGAATACTGAACAGAACTGTTTACTGAACTGATATTGTTATTGAATGAATGTATGTCCTGTATTGTGAACTGTACTGTGGCATCCTTAGCACTTATTGCTTACTGTTATTGTTACAGAGCTCTGTCGGTTTCCTTGTGGAACCATACTGTTTATTGATTGATGGCCATCACTACTGTTGGGTCTGTTGAGGCCCGGTCCTTTTGGACCTACTGTTTATAGGCTAACGGATGTACCACATATGATTGATTGACTGACATACTGAAAGACTGAAATGCTGTTTAATGAACTGTTTTCATTACTGTAAGGACATTCATTCATAACCTCTTTACGCATTATGTTATTCACTGGGCTTTAGCTCACTGTTTATATATATGTAGGTTCTCAGCAGCCAGACTGGAGCTAGGAGCGTGGGTTAGTCCCCAGTTTTGTCAAGCCAGCCTATGTACCTCACTGCGAGGTTCCGAGACGCCATGCTATGGCTTGGGGTGTTTTGTGTTCCCCACCTGTCTCTTGACTGTTTGTATTATTGTATAAACTGTTTACTGTTTGACCGTACTATTATCGAGGGATTAAGTCCCCGCACTGAATGTGGTAATGATTGTATAGACTGTACTGTTTGAACTGTATGAATGCATGAAAAATGTTTTTGGCATACAAATTGTCACAGCTCAATGGACACTAGTTATTTACTGTATTGGCTTCCGCCAGGCCCTGTACTCTGTTTTACTGTATAACTGTTCAGCAGGCCTTCGGTAATCTCGGATTACTGGCCAGTTACGGTGCTAAACCCATAGGGCCAGGTTTGGGTCGTGACAGAGTGGTATCAGAGCGATACTTAACCACGAGTTATACCGCACACACGTGTCCAAATGAGCTATAGAGTGTCCTAGAAAAGCGATTAGGGCATCTCATGAACTTGAAAAGTGTGTGGTTATGACTGACTGAATATATGTTAAAATGCTAAACTGTTTAATTATACAACTATTTATGATGATAACTGTTATAACTGCTTATAGTGAAATGGATAACGCAAGCACTACAAATGAAACTGAATCATCATCCTCTGAGGCCAGAATGGCCAGACTTGAACAAATGATGGGACTGGTAATTGAAAGACTAGATCAACAACAGAATCAACAGCCCCCACCTCCTCCTCCTCCGGTACAACCGGAACAGAATGTACAGAATGTGAACGTTAATGAGGTGGACATTATTGCACTGACTCATAAATTCAGCAAGATGAAACCGCCGTCCTTTCAGGGAGGCTTAGAACCGCTAAAGGCTGAAGCTTGGGTTTTGGAGACTGAAAAATTGTTTGAAGTTTTTCCGTGCTCAGAAGCACATAAGGTATTGTTAGCCACCTTTACATTGCAGGAAGAAGCTAGAAGGTGGTGGATGTTGATCCGTGACACCAACACTGTGGTGACTTGGGCTCAGTTCAAGGAGTCCTTCTTTGAAAAATATTTTCCTCAATGTGTCAGGGATAGAAAGGTAACTGAATTTGAACAACTGAAACAGGGCACAACGTCTGTTGCCGAATATGAGAAGAAGTTCACCGAGCTTGCTAGATATGCACCGCATATGGTGGACACCGATTACAAAAAGGCCAGAAAGTTTGAAGGCGGCCTGAATGTTCCTATCCTTGATAGAGTTAATATGTTGAAACTGCCAACTTATGTGGGTGTTCTTGATCGAGCCTTGATGGCTGAATCAAATATTGAAGCACTGAAACAAACCGAACCACCAACAACTGAATGGCGCAGTAAAAGACAGGGTTTCAAATTCAAGAAAGGCAAACATAACTCTGCAAACAAGAAACAGAACACGGGGTCAACAACTAGCCCCAGCCAAGGGAGTGGGTTTACCCCACCCTGCTCCGTATGTGGCAATAAGCACAAAGGGGTTTGCTACCAGATTTCAGGAGCTTGTTTCAGATGTGGCAAGGTGGGCCACAGAATTAAAGACTGTCCCTCTGCCCCGCAAGCCAGTAGTAAAGCTGCACCAAGCGCAGCAGCATCAAATGTAGCACCAAAGCCTAACCCCAAAGCTACCGGGAAAGAGCCTATGAGGCAGGGCCGAGTATTTGCCCTAGTACCGGGAGACGTTCAGAATACTGAGACCGTTGTGTCAGGTATCCTCCCTATTTGTACTCAAAATGCATACGTATTGATTGATTCGGGGTCTACACATTCTTATGTGTCGCATGCTTTCTCACGAAAATTGAATAGACCCTTAGAACCTATGAATTACTTGCTAGCTGTATCATCACCTGTTGGGGGATCCATGACATGTGCATATATGTATCCTGCTTGTGAGATTATTGTTGGGGACATGCATCTGTTTATTGATTTACTACCGTTGAACATATATCATTTTGATGTAATATTGGGGATGGATTGGTTACAAAAATATCATGCTACTATCGATTGTGTGACCAAGCAAGTTGTTTTCCGTCCACCGGGTTTACCTGAATTTGTATTTAGTGGGGTTGGAGTAGTACCTCCTCCGTATCTGATTTCTTCTGTAAAAGCTGTCAAATTGATTAGAAAGGGATGTAAAGGATATCTGTGTTCTGTACTGACTGTATCTGCTAATGATAATGTTAAAACTGATGTGAATTGCATTCCTATAGTGAGAGAATTCCCAGATGTATTTCCAGATGATCTGCCAGGGGATTTGATTGACAGGGAGATTGAATTCACCGTTGATGTAGTTCCGGGTACACAGCCGTTATCTAAAGCTCCCTACAGAATGGCTCCAACTGAACTGAAAGAATTGAAAGTACAATTGCAGGAACTGTTAGACAAGAAGTTTATCAGACCCAGTACTTCACCGTGGGGTGCACCTGTTTTGTTTGTTAAGAAGAAAGATGGCTCACTGAGACTGTGCATTGACTACCGTGAATTGAACAAGGTAACTGTAAAGAACAAATATCCATTACCGCGTATTGATGATTTGTTTGACCAGTTACAGGGTGCACAAGTGTTTTCCAAGATCGACCTCAGATCAGGGTATCACCAACTGAAAGTTAAACCAGAAGACATTGATAAAACTGCTTTTAGAACGAGGTATGGCCACTATGAATTTTTAGTTATGCCGTTCGGAGTTACCAATGCCCCAGCTGCATTTATGGACCTTATGAACAGAATTTTTAAACCATACCTTGATGATTTTATTGTGGTATTCATTGATGACATATTGATTTATTCTAAGACTGTAGAAGAACATGAACACCATCTGAGACTTGCCCTGCAGACCTTAAGAGAACAGAAACTGTATGCTAAACTGTCTAAATGTGAATTTTGGCTTGATCATGTAATGTTTTTGGGTCATGTTGTTAGCAAAGATGGAATTTCTGTTGATCCGCAGAAAATTGAAGCTGTAATAAACTGGCCTAGACCAACAAATGTGACTGAAGTCCGAAGCTTTTTAGGACTGGCTGGATATTACAGAAGATTTGTCAAAGATTTCTCCAAAATTGCCTTACCATTGACTCAATTGACACAGAAGGGGATATCATTTGACTGGACTGACCAGAGAGAATCAGCATTCCAGGAGTTGAAAACTAGACTCGTGACTGCACCAATTCTTACCTTGCCTACAGGTACGGATGGTTATACTATTTTTAGTGATGCTTCTCATAAGGGTTTGGGATGTGTTTTAATGCAGAATGGGAGAGTTATTGCTTATGCTTCCCGACAGTTGAGACCACATGAAAAGAATTACCCAACCCATGACCTGGAACTTGCTGCAGTGGTGTTTGCACTGAAAATTTGGCGTCACTATTTGTATGGAGCAACATGTGAAGTGTATACTGACCACAAGAGCCTGAAATACTTTTTCACTCAGAAAGAACTGAATATGAGACAGCGGAGATGGCTAGAACTGATTAAAGATTATGACCTACAGATTCTGTACCATCCGGGAAAAGCCAACACCGTTGCCGATGCATTGAGCCGAAAGTCAATTGCCAACTTAGCTTGTTTGCTCACCGGGCAGAAAGAATTGCTTCATGATCTGGAAAAGTTTGAAATTGAAATTGTTTTGAGAGAACAAGGTGGAACAATAGCTGCCATTACTGCTCAACCAGCATTGATAGAAGAAATTAAAGAAAAACAGCAACTGTATGAATGCATGAAAAATGTTTTTGGCATACAGATTGTCACAGCTCAATGGACACTAGTTATTTACTGTATTGGCTTCCGCCAGGCCCTGTACTCTGTTTTACTGTATAACTGTTCAGCAGGCCTTCGGTAATCTCGGATTACTGGCCAGTTACGGTGCTAAACCCATAGGGCCGGGTTTGGGTCGTGACACCGTCGAAGGAGTCGATGGTGGGCATTTTGGATTTGGCTGGCAGGGGTTTGTCTCGGATGGAAGCAACGAATGGTGAGTTTGCAGTGGCAGAGGGCTTGTGCTGGATGTTCTGCATAACCCCTTGGAGCTGGAGCTTCATGGCTCGGAGCTCAGCGTCCCAGAGGGGAATATTGTCAGCACCGGAGGGGAATGGGGGCTGGACACTGCTGGCTTCCCCCTTCGGGGCTGGAGGTATGATCGGTGGGTGCGGAGGTGGAGGATGTACATGTGGGTGAGGAGGCTGATGGCCTTCCAAGTTAGGAGGGTTGGGTTGCGGGCCAGCATGGCTCAGGGTTCGTTCTGGATTAGGTGGGACATCCGGAGGCGGTGGAGGTGGAATGGGAAGATTTCTTTGGAGCAGGGCATTTATCAGGGCCTGGTTTTGCTCGGCCATGCGGTTGATGCTATTGATGAGTTCGATGAAGTACTGTGGTGGTTGGTTTGGGTTGGGAGGGTCGGTTTGGTGGTCGGCAGCATTGTGATGAGAAGCCATGGATCTAGTCGTAACCATACACCTTGATGGGTAGGAGGAAGAGATTATTGGAACAAGGGTCTCCGGCGACAATGAGCACAACTGGCGCACGGACCGAAACCAGTTCCCACAGACGGCGCCACTGATGATACAGTTCGTTCTTGGTGGATGGGTCGGACTGATCCAAGCTCCACGCGTCCGAGTCTTGGAGGTAGGGACCACCGGAGTAACCTGCAAATAAGTCCAACGGGGAACGGGGTAGTCCCCCAGTGAACCCTCCGATGAGCAAATTAGTATATGAAGTGTGGAGAGAGAGATAGGAGTTAGGAAAGCTTAACCTTCTTGTTGTCTTTCATCTTTGCTTATATCCTCTGGTAATCATTTCACTGTCTCTGCCGACCTGCCCCCTTCGCCGAAAGCCTGTGTTGTAGCTTGCCTTGTTCAGGGTAAGGGGGTCTTGTTCCGGCTGGGGGGTATTGTCGCAATAAATGCTGTGATGGACTGCCTTAATGGTGATGTGCTATGGCAATAACTTTGCAGATCTTTGTCTGTTGACGTGGCTTGTGTCTCACTTGCCGTGTGTCTGAATATCACTGGCCCTCCATGCCCTGTTGGACTCCAGCTATCTTGGGCTTTGCCAGCCGGGTCCTGTTGTGGGTCCTGAGTGAGGGGGCTAGGGTTGTTCACTGTGGGCCATAATCCTTATGGGCCTAGCCCTGTCAATAATAGTTTTCTTAACAAATTTTTTTTAAGTTAGTTACATTAGAGAACTCTAGAGTTCTTTAAGCTGTTTATGCATATAGATAAGTAAAATAAAGATTAACATTATAGACAGAAAAAAAAATAATAATAAATAACTAAGCAAAATAAAGTATGTATTTTTTTTATATTTTAACTAATAAATTTTTTTAAATAACATTAAAATTGCTCTGATGTGAAAATTTTTAAAAGCGGAGTGCTATGAGCACGGAATAATGCTCCGGAGCTCTAATTAGAGCTGCAAAAGTGCAGCTCTAATGAGCTGTCAGCCAAATAAAAAAAAAAAAAAAAAAACAGGGAGATAAAGACAAAAAAAAAAGTAGAAGAAGACAAAATAATGCTCTCCTAGTGCTGTTTTTTTAGAGGTCTGGAGCATGACTGTATGAGCACGTGGTGATTGTGAATTTACAGTAGAAGTAGTGATTCCACAAAACCTCTCTAGATTTTTTTTATTGTTTTGGTAAAATCTTCTTTTCTTTTTCAATTGGGACATAAAATTCAGCTTTTAAGTTCATTCACCAATTGAATTGGATTACACGTGGAATCACCACCACTTCAAACTTTACATAGAGAAAGTACACATTTTAAAACTTCTATATTGGCATGACATTTTTATATAATATTAGATTACCTATAGAGCTAACGAAATGACATAATGGTAGGCAAAACAGTGGCATCACTGCAGCCTTTTGGCTAAACAATTTCTAATTTCTTCCACACAGGATATCATTGGATGATGAAAAGTGTATTAATTAAATGAATGAAAACCATTTAATCATCAAACTAAATTTAAAAAAAAAAAAAGAAAAAAAAAGAAAGTGAAGTGGCTTGTCTGGATGAAACATTTCGTGTACCAATCATAATATTTGAATTCGAATTTACTACCATTACTGAACACCTCTTGTTACAGCACTCTTTACTACTTTTATTGTTGCAACCCCTTCCTCCTCCCTAACTCAGTCGTTGGCCTTGTTTGGTAACATTATTTTTTAATTTAAAAGTCAAAAAATTATTAAAAAAATTTAAAAAACCAACAACTTATACAAAAAAGTTAAAAATTCTATTTTTCTCTCTATTTTTTACACATGTTTTTATAAAAAACTAAAAAGTCATCACAAACCTACTAATTTTTTTAAAATTATATTTTAGCCAAAAAGTTAAAGAGTTACTAAAAAAACTTGTTTCCAAACGAGGCCTAAGAGCTTAAATGTCTTTTTAAAATTTTTATAATTTTATTTTAAATCAAAAATTAGTTTTTAGTATGTTACATCTAATAATTTAGATGTAAAAGGTCATTTTTCACATCTTCAAAATTAAAATTTTATGAGTTTGACTTTTAATAGGACAATTTTTTTCATTAATTTGTAAATATTTTTTCTAAATTTTACTGAAATTATATTTTTCCTTTACTTTGGTAATCATTATATGGGGTTTATTTTTCCTTATTCATATTGGGATATATTCAAATATTGCCCTAAATTTAATAGGATATATTAAAATTACGGAAATAAGCCTTCTGGAAATTATTCTCCCTCCCTGTCCCCTCTGTCTATCCATATATATTAATCACTCAGTTCAGCCATTCCACACAGCCCCTCTCTCTCTCTCTCTCTCTCTCTCTCTCTCTCTCTCACGACAGTTTTTGCAGCCATTAACAGTCTCTCTCTCTCTCTCTCTTTGTGTGTCTCAAAATGGCCGAGTCACACAAGAAGGTTTTCGCCGCCTTTTGGTACTCCATCATAGGCAGTCTCCTCTGCACCAACAGCAGAAAGGAAGATCAGAAGGAGGAAAAAAGTGGAGTTCAGATTTTTGATCTTCAGCATTTTGATATTTACAGTTTCAGTCCTCATCAACCAATGTCTGCGTCATTGGCGTTCTCAACTGATGCCATGAGGCTGTTGGAGGAAGAGCAATTTCTTCAGTTGAATAAGTAAATTTTCTCTATATTTCTCTCTCCCTCCTTATTCTCTCTCTAATTTTGTCTCGTTGAATTTCTACAGGAAAGAGAAGGACCCGTTGAAGCCGAAGCAACCGATGTCTGCGTTTTTCATGGTCAGAAATGAGCGAAGAGCAGAGAGCAAGTGTGGCTGGGAGGTAATTGAAGAATGGAATAACATGACAGAGAAACAGAAGAAGCCTTATGAAAAGGTTCAACTCTTTCTCTCTCTCTCAATCTCTCTCTCTCTGTCTCTGCAACAACCATTTCATATTTTGGGAACTTGCAGATTGCAAAGCAAAACATGGAAAAATATTTGGAAGAAATGGAGGCTTACAAGCAGAGGAAGGAGGAAGGGTCTGCCAATCCCAAAAAAGAAGAGGATGAGATGATGAAAATTCACAAGCAAGAAGCCTTGGAATTGCTCAAGAAGAAACAGAAAACAAAAGAGAATCGCCAGAAGAAGAAGAAGATTGCTGATCCCAACAAACCAAAGAAGCCAGCATCCTCATTCCTTCCATTCAGGTCAGTCATTTTAAAATGTTTTATAAGCACCTATATATATACCTAACAAGATTAAAAGTAAATACTATTACGAGCTTTATGTGTCAAATTTACTTGTTCTTGAGAAGTTCATCCTGAAAAGGATATTGTGGATGCTTTTCTTTTCTTTTCTTTTCTGTTTTTTTAATATTTATTTCAGTGCTTGGAAATTATCAAATTAGAAGGAATACTCCTAGTTTATGCACTTTTCTGATCAATTTTGATGGAAAGTTACACTGTTAGGAGCTTTAGGTGTCAAATTTACTTATTCTTGAGAAGTTTACTCTGACGAGGATATTATGGGTACTTGTTTTTCTATACCGGTTGTGGGAAATATGTTTACTGTTAGGAGCTTTAGGTGTCAAATATGTTTATTTGTTTTTTTAAAAATTTATTTATTTTCTTCTTTTAATGATTCTTTTAAAAATTTTAGATCTCTAGATTTAAGTCGACGAGATGTATCGAAAAATAAAAAAATTAGAAAAGACATATCAAAGAATTAAAAAAATAGTAAACTTTTTATTTATTTATTTTGGTGTTTTAAATTTTTTTAGAATTTTTTACGGACTGAATTTTTTTTAAAAAAAAAGTAGCATAATTTAAAAAAAAAAAATTTACTAAAAAAAAAAAAAATTTTTTGTAAGTGCTCCCAATCCCGGTGGATGTGTATATATGGACATTCTTAAAAATATATATATTTTAAATTTAATTGGGTAGACTTTTGTTGTGAAGTGTTTTTGTACACTCAAAATACCGTAATGACGAAGTCACATAGATTAGGGGTACCCATTGCGTCCCCATCGTGACTAGGCTTGTACATATCGTATTTAGTATATACGTGTATCTATATTCAATAAATATTCAAGTTTTGGCAATTTTCAGAAAAATTCTGATGGACTTTTTATTTTTTATTTTTTACGTTTGACTTGCAGGTGTGTGCGGTTTTGAACCATCATTTTGGAACTCTGCCTGCTACAATGTGAAAACATCTCTGATGTGTTTTTGATGATTCGGATGGTTTTGAGAGCATCGGTGGTGGCGGGAGCTGTTAACTTGGGTTATGAAGGGGTTTCATTGGAAGAATACGAAGGCTTTGGGTGTGTTTCAATCCAAAAGGACCGGAAGTTGGGAATTTTTTTTTTAATTTTTATTTTTGGTACTAGAATATCGGCTAATTCAATTTGAGTTTGATGAGTTTTAAAACCATGCTATTTGAATCATATACACATATATGTAAAGATACAGTATAGTTAACTTGAGTTGTAAATTGTTTGTGAGACTACCAAAAAATTGAGAGAAAAGAAAATAAAAGAGAGAGAAGGGAATTACATATTAGTTGTGGCTTTTGGGGGCAAGAATTTATAATTCAGTGGAAAGATTTTGAAAATTATATGATAGTGACATGTTTAAAAATATTTACAAGTTAATGGAATTTAAAATTTGTAGGACAAATTTGCTCTCTATTTTTGTAGGATAAATTACACTCACCTCGAATGAAATTAATACAAATGGTGAGTATCTATTGAAGTAAATAAAATAAATAAATATTTTAAATTTATATAGATGACAATATCATTTTTTTTATACGAGTAACAAATTATTAAAAAAAATTAATGTAATTGTTATATAAATTAAAACTTCAAAGCAGTCCAGTATAATTTTATTAAACGTGTGTGATTAATTGTACTCTCTTCAAACCTTTAGAAAACGTGTATTTTAATCTTTGGGTAAATTATACTATGCCCTTTTTATATTTGACCATTTTTCCTTTTCTTTTCCCTACTAGACTTTTTATGTTTTAAGTTTTTTTCAATTTATTTTAAAAAAAATTAACTTATTTTTAAAATTAAACAGAAAATAACAAATTGACAGTCATGTGATATAAAAATATTTTATTTTATTATAACTTACACATGTGACAAAAACTCAAATCTTAATATAAAAATATATTTTTTATGTCATGCGGCAATTAATGTGACATTTTTTGTCTAATTTTGAATAGGAGTTAACTTAGGAGTAAATTGAGAAAAACGTAAAATATAAAAATTCAAAGTCGAAAAAAAAAATCAAGGAGCCAAAGTGAAAAATATCAAATATAACGGGGCAAAGTGTAAAAACACTATATATATATATAATTTTTTGTGTTTGTGTTTTTTTTGTCTTCCGGATCCCAACTGTCTGAGGGTTTTGTTTATTATAAGTTTCTTCTACTCCACTCCTCTCCCCCCACCATTGTAGCCTCTACATATTTTCTCCATTGTTCATTACATACACAGACACACCACCATATATATAGTTCCTTTCAATCCTTGTTATAATTGGTTGTGATCGCTTTCTATGCAATGATTATTAACCTTTTAGTTCATAGGAATTGGCATTGTCTTTTAATTTTGAAAGGATATACAGACTTTTTTGTTGACTTTTTTTCGTTTAGTGATTTTTTTTTTTTAATTTTCCAAAAGCTTTAAACTTTTAGGTTCTACTTGACTAGACGAATAGGAAAGTAAAATCAGATTTGGAAAAAAGTCTGCTGAAGTGGTGCATCTCATCATACTGAAACACAATTTAGTACTTAACTATATGATTCAATTCTGTATATGTAGAATTACTCTTTGATAATAGTACTCATTAAACAAATGACGATTCAAGTGTCGTGTTACCTAGAGAAGCATTGATAAAAAGGCTGGCTCCTTGATGGCATTGGCATATAATTCTACCAGCAATCCTTGGGGGTGGAAATTATCTTTAGATTTCCTTGTTTCACTCAGATTCAATGCAACCCTTTCACTTAAAAAATGAAAGATTGCTTGCCAATTATTTCAGCGCTATTTTGGATGTTGGCTGAGTAAATATTTGGTTACCTTGGGGATGAAATACTTGATATCTTGTCAAATTTTTGTTAAATGAAATTAAAGACCTATTATGAGTAGCAATTCTATTTCTCAACATCATTTTCCAATAATTTTAATCCAGATTCTCTTGTATACTAATTTTACATCACTTTAATTCATGGAGGCAAACAGTTTAGAAACCTTTATACGAGCTACCTACCCTTCAAATTTTTGTTGAAATAGGCAGTAAAACCTGGAGATTATGGAGATTAAATTAAAGATATTTGAAAACTTGCGCTTTTTGGATTATATGAACAATTTAAAATTTATTATGTTGTATGATGAATTTATTATTTCATTTGTTGGTATGGTGTCTTACCTTTGGTTTATTATTCAAATGCGGATTTGCTTATAATGTTATTGATAGTTCCCTAGTTGAAAAACGACTTGTGGAGGAGGTCAAGAGTAATGATATACTGATAATAGTTGGTGAAACTGGAAGCGGAAAAACAACACGTAAGTTTTGTATTTTTATGATATTCTTTTCTAATTTCCTTTAGGACAACATGTAAGAATGTTCTAAAGTGGAATATAATGTATGGTGTTCCTTTGTGATTCCTCATATAGATGTTTGGTTAGAACTTAATATTTAACATGTCCTCTTTGGTAGGTGTCTTTACGTGATAATGTACTCTTCAATATGAATTTCGATGCATTTGGGGCAAAGTAGGCTTTGAGCTTTATGAATGCTTTAGGCTCTTATCTAGGTAGTGCGTGATATCAAACAAACGATGGATCATTCTACCTGCTCAAGATAAAAGGCTATTAGGGGCAAAGTAGGCTTCAGCACTTCATATTACTTATGAAGAGATTTACTGTTGAATCTTTATTGTCACAATTTCTTAGTTGGGTTTTTATGCCAGGACCTTCGACTTGGGGGACAAATATAAAAAGGGTTTACTCTTCCTTACAGTTGATCTTCCCCTTGTTTATTCTCTAACCTTTTACTCTTATATGGGCCAATTTTTCTAGAGTTGCCACAGTTTCTGTTTAATGCGGGATTCTGTCGTGATGAGAAGATCATTGGGATCACTCAACCTAGACGCATTGCAGCTGTTAGTGTTGCGAAATGGGTAGCTGAGGAATGCGGTGTTGAGTTGGGCCAAAAAGTTGGTTATTCTGTTAGATTTGATGATATGACTTCCAGTTCAACGAGGATCAAATACATGATAGATAGATTTCTTTTGAGGTAGAAAGTATGTTTCACTTCATTGCATTATGTTAAGGACTTAGGTCACCTTTTAATTTGATGGTAACATTTGCTGGAAAAGAATTGCTTATTTTTTAAGCTTGCTGGTTGGTGTCTTCATTTTGAAGTTTGTGTTAAATGAGTAACAAAAATCATGCATCCATGATCTAGAAGACTTGGCCTTTGTTTTGTTTTTTTAAAATTTGTTCTCTAATATTATATCCCAGCCAGTAGGATTAGATCAGAGACAGAGAGAGACACAGAGAGATGGTTATATTAACAGAAGTTGAAAAACTAACCAGAAATTGAAAAACTATTTTTTTCTTACTTGATCATCTCAATGTGATTGTGTTTACATTTATACAAAATGGTTAGAGTTAGTTATAACAAACTCTAACTGCCTCTAACTACTAACAAAGTCTAACTGCCTCTAACTACTTTACAGTTACATTATTATCTCTTCTTATAGCTATACAACTCTGTCACTCTCTTGTTGCTTCAGATCTCCTAGCTTCTGCTGTGACTGTGGCTTCTGCTGTGACTGTGGCTTAGGCAGCTTATCATCCCCCCTCAAAGTAATGGGATTTGGCAAAACCATTAGTTTGTCTTTGAGATAATGAAACCTAGAAGAGGTTAAGGGTTTAGTGAAGATGTCAACCAGTTGATCGGCAGTAGGGATGTAAGATAAAGCAATTTGCTTGGAAACAACACGTTCCCTAACAACAAAGGAATTAGCATCAAAGGTAATCGTACAATTATTATCCTTAGCTAACTGATGAACAGATAAGAGTTTGGAAGAAATGTGAGGAACATGTAGAAGATTGTTAAGCTGAAAGGAATATTGAGGAGTAGGCAACAGACCTTTACCAATATGTTGAATAGGAACATTTTGACCATTTCCAACTGTCACTTGATCATGTCCTTGGTATGGATGATAGAGATGAAAATTGCCAAGGTCATTTGTGTATGATTTGTGGCAGCAGAATCAGTATACCAAGGTGTGGCAGAGGAATCTGGAGAAAAATAAGTCTGATTCTGATTTGAAGAAGTTGGATTGGTAGTGACTGAATAAGCCTTAGATGGAGGCATGGAAGGATTGGAGAATGAAGAAGAGTGAGATGGCTGATAGTTGGAATCCATACGAAACCAGCAGTCCAAAGCAATATGATTGAATCCTCCACAGATCTGGCAAGCAGAAGGATTTGAAGAACTAGGACTGGTTCCTCCAAATCTTCCTCTGTAAGATCGATTTGATCGACCTCCTCTATATCTTCCACCTCGAAAACCACGAGAAGAATTTCTGCCTCTGTAACTAGACTGTGCAGAGGAATGAGTCCTCGAATACTGAGAATAAGGTTGAGAATTCTCAGAACTTTTGGTTGCAGAATAAGCAACTGTAGACTCATTTTGCAGAACAAGTTTGGTTTTGTTCTCTATGTGGATGGCTTCAGAACATAGGAGAGAGCACAGATCCTCCATTGAAATAGACTCTACGCGAGCACGAATTGCAGTCTTGAGAGCATCATACTCATCGGGTAATCCATTGAGAGTGATAAGTATAAGATCTTCATCATCAACCATTGAAGAAGCAAGTCGAAGCTGATTGGAAATTTCCTTGATCTTAGCTAAATATTCTTCCATCGTAGCACCTCTTTTTGTGATTGATTGAATTTTCAAGTGATGAAAATGAGATCAAGATAATGAAGTGTATTTCTTCTCGAGAGCACTCCAGACTTGAAAGCAGTGTTGATGATGAAGTACTGAAGAATATACAGAAGGTGAGAGTGTTGCAGTAATGAAACTCAGAAGATGAGCATCCATCGTCTTCCATTCTAGAAATTCAGGATTTGACACAGTTGCTCCAGAGGAATCAAGAATGTCAGATACAGGACAAGGTACCAAACCAAGAACAAAATTGAGAAGATCAGTTGCTCTAAGAATATTCTGAAGTTGATTTTTCCAAATCAAAAAATTTGACGAATCAAGCTTAACAGTGACTAATGAATTGAAATTTGTAAGAAGAAGACTTAGATTTGATGGTATAGATGAAGAAGAAGATGAAAGCACCATTGTTAGACCTTGCTTGTTGGAGCTTGTGATAGCTCTGATACCATAACAGAAGTTGAAAAACTAACCAGAAATTGAAAAACTATTTTTTTCTTACTTGATCATCTCAATGTGATTGTGTTTACATTTATACAAAATGGTAACAAACTCTAACTGCCTTTAACTACTAATAAAGTCTAACCGCCTCTAACTACTTTACAGTTACATTATTATCTCTTCTTATAGCTATACAACTCTGTCTCTCTCTTGTTGCTTCAGATCTCCTAGCTTCTGCTGTGACTGTGGCTTCTGCTGTGACTGTGGCTTAGGTAGCTTATCATATATACATGGAAGAGTCACAATCTTTCATAGAGGTACAATCCTTCATTGGGTTGCACCTATTTGAACGAATGTGTTTTCGCACCTGCTTTTTGTGAAAAAAAATTATGTACATTAGTTTTTGCTTACCGTTTCTTCCCTCTATCTCACTCGCTGGGTTATTTAACGACTTTTATACATCAATCTTTAGGTCTCTCTAGGACCTTCAGAATTTTTGGTGTTAAAAATGGTACACAGAGTCTGGATTATTTACACTGATGAGTAGTTGTATAGGAATGTTTACTTACTAAAACTTCATCATGTTGCCTTGTTTGCATGCATTCTGATGAATGCTGAGTATGTTCACAGGGAAGCATTGTTGGACCCTTACCTCTCTAGGTATGCAGTTATTATTGTCGATGAGGCTCATGAGAGAACTGTCCGTACTGATGTCTTGCTGGGCTTACTGAAAAGTGTGCAGAACGTGAGGTCAGGATCAGTCAATCAATGCCCTAATATTGATCATATGAAAGCAAACAATGGCGTGATGATGGAAAAGAAAATGATGCTGAGGTATCCTCAAGCAATATCAGGGGACAAAGTTCAGTCCATTGAAGTTAATCATCATGTCTGCCAGTTTGGATGCACAAATTTTTTCTGAGTATTTTGGAAGTGCAAAAGCCGTTCATGTACAAGGGCGATAGTTTCCTGTGGATATACTCTACACTTATCATCCCGAGATAGATTGCATTGATGCAGCTTTAATAACTATATTTCAGGTTGTTAATTGAGCCTCTCTTGGGTTCTCGTGATTCCAACATTATCCCAGTATTTTTTTTACAACTTACTTAAATTGGAACTCACTTTTAGATTGCTTAAGTCTCTTCTTTTGTCAAGTTGAAGTTTGGGCTACAGGGGATTTTGTTTAAGTTTCTGTTTTTTTCCCGGGGTGTGTATATGATTTCTTTAAAGGCTGTTTAGGATATTCCCACCTGGTAACTTGCTGTTTGGTTTCCAATATCTCTTGTTTCTTTTTGTTATGGTGGAATCAAGTTTTACTGTTCCTTTCTCAAGTACTTCTCAAAGGCCTTAACATATCCATCTTTAATACCTAGATCAATTTGGGTCTGCAATTGTTCACTAGTTGTTACTGACATATTAGACATTTGTCTGGTTGTCCACGTTTACATTCATTTTTACAGCTTCATTAGCTCATTCTCTTACCTTGTAGATACATTTGGAGGAGTGTCCGGGTGATATACTTGTATTCCTGACTGGCCAAGAAGAGATTGAATATGTTGAGAAGCTTGTCCAAGGAAGTCTTCGACAGTTACCGGAAGACAACTAGAAGCCAAAAGTTTTACCCATATTCTCATCTCTTCCATCAGAAAAGCAGATGCAGGTGTTCATGCCACCTCCAACCAAATTTCGCAAGGTAGATTGTTGATGCATATTAGATTTCTTTTAGGTTGGATATTAGCTGGATGCTTTCAGATATTTATTATCGTTGACTTAGAATTTTTTAATTTGATGCTAGTAATTTTAGAAGGAAAAACAAGAAATGACTCTCTCTTAAAGGCTGTCTAATATGGCATTTTACTTGGGCTATAATGTTTATTCCTGGGTTTGATCTCCCTGGTTGAAACAGAGTCTACAAATAATGAGGTTATATTGGGCTGAGGTCCACTTGTCAAAAGAAATTCTGCAAAAACTAGTTCGAACTGACATATTATTAACAATCATATAATTGAATTTTTGTATATCATGGTGACTATGTTGATCTGAACTGAAGCCTATGTATATAAGCATAATTAATGAAATAACAATGAGATGTAGGAATTTTCTATTTTAATGATTGCACAAAATTAAATTATGTGAAGATCAAAAGAATCGAAACCCTTAATTAGTAGTTGCATGTGAAGTACTTCAAAATTTGGTACCGGCTTGTGATTTTGGTGAGTGCCTGCAACCAAGTTCACTCTTCTTGTTACTTGATGCTCCTGGAACCATACAAGGGTGTCAAAAAGAACAGGCAATGCATTGGATGAGAATCGAAAACATGGTTCTCTTGAATTTTTGCCACTTCCCAAGTGTGTCGTGCATATTGGTTGGATAGTCTGCTAGAGTAATTTTTTTTTTTTCTTTCTAAAAGGGTGCTGTGGTGTATGAACTGAATCAACCTCTGCCTTTTGGTTGAGGATGTCCCTGGTGATTGTGTCATGTATTTTAAGATGCTTTTGAATCATCTGGTTCATTTGTATGATCGATTTTTAAGTTGAAATATATTCTGATAGGCCAGTTAAATTTTGTGGTGTTTATTTCTTTGATCACTTTTGTTTTTTGTTATTTGTCTTACATGACTATTGGAAATGGTATGAAGTGTGAGCTATACTTGCATGTTGGATGATCATTTCCTTGTGTGATGCACTGTTCTAACAATTTCTGGTATCTATGTCTAGCACAAGTTAATATGATTTCCTGTTTTGTTTAGGTAATACTTGCAACTAATATTGCTGAAACATCCGTAACAATACTTGGAATCAAGTATGTGATAGATCCTGGATTGGTGAAAGCATGCACCTACTGTGCTCGTTCAGGGATGGAATCATTGATTTTTGTTCCAACCTCAAAAGCACAGGCTTTGCAAAGGAGGTAGGCATACTGGATTACTAAAGCACAGAAAAATCCATGTTATATTTTAGTGATTTCATTTACTATTTTAAGTAAATTTCTTATTTATCATGTCCTCCTTAAAAAAGAGATCTACTTATGTTCTGAGCTATCTTTTTCATGGAGTGGGTGGGTGGGGGAGAGTACCCATAGGTTTACGAACTTCATCATATAAACAGGCCAAATGATGTGGATTTTGTTGTATTTACCCAATATTCCTTCTGTATATTTGTTTGCATTTTTCATTGACTGAATATAAACGAATTTTAATCTCATGCCTGCTACTTTATTTCAGTGGATGTGTAGCCCGTGAAGGACCAGGCAAGTGCTTCCGCCTCTACCCTGAGATTGAATTTGAGAAACTCAGGGATTCTACAATTCCAGAGATTACACAGTGCAACCTTTCAAATGTCATTTTGCAACTAAAGGCTCTTGGTGTTAATGATATTTTTGGGTTTGATTTCATGGAAAAACCATACCAAACCAAACCAAGCCTTAAGTCCCATCAAATGGGGTCGGCTACATGAATCCTTCTTCTTCACGTAGCCCTATCAAAGGCCATTTTGTTAGTCAAATTAAGTAGATTCATATCTCTATTTACAACGCTAACCAACGTTAATCTAGGCCTATCTCGTCCCCTAACACTTCCATCTACCGTTACAGCATCACATCTTTTCACTACTGCCCCTGTTGGTCTTCGTTGAATATGACCAAACCATCTCAATCGATTCTCTCTCAACTTATCTTCTATCGGTGCTACTCCTACCCATTCCCTAACAAACCGAAGAAGCCCACATCCTCATTCCTTCTATTCAGGTCAGTCATTTTAAAATATGTTATAAGCACATATATATATATATACCTAACAAGATTAAAAGTAAATACCTAAAATTTTGGTAATTTTATTTTTATTCACAATGATGCTGGAATTGCTAGTAGTCACGGATGAGCCATATAGAGGTGAATCAAAGAATTAGCAGACATTAACAGTACAACAAAATGTAATGAAATTTGCTTTATATTTTCTTATACTATGTTATTTTTGTTGAAAATACAGCAAAGAGGCAAGGAAGAACTTGTTGGAAGAGAGGCCGGGAATTAATGACTCTACCCTTAATGCCCTCATTTCAGTGAAATGGAAGGTGTGAAATTTAACTGTCTGTTTGGGTAATTCTTTTTTTGAAAATGTAAAAAGAAGTACTGAAAATTTTGGTTTTGTACTTGTAGGAATTGAGTGAAGAAGATAAGCAAACCTGGAATGAAAAAGTTGTAGGAGCCAAGTGCCACGCCTCGAGAATTTCTATGACACAAGGAGCAGCGTTTGAGGTGTGCCGCAGGCGCTGGAAGGTTCCAGAAGGTGTGAGAACGGGCTAGAGTATGCTGGAAGGCTCTAGAACCTGGTGGAAGGTTTTGAAGTGGCCTGGAAGATTCCAGAATGTGGTGGAAGAACCTTGAAGGGTCCAGCAGAGTCTGGATGGGTTTGGAACATCCTAGAATATCATGGAGAAGCCTACCATGTACTACACTAGTATAGGGAATTCTAGAAGGTAGTAGAAGGGTAGTTGTCCTAGACATTTCTATGGAGGGTTCTAGAGGAAAGCTTGTAGCCCTTGGATCAAAATGATCCTAGCCATCCGTTGAGGAGGAGGATGGCTATATAAAGAGGAGGGGTCTCATTTGTAAGGGATCCAAGAAAGGAGCCAAGAGAGGAGATCCAAGAGAGCTCTAAGAGTGAAGCACTTGTGAGTGTGAGAGCCTTGTAAAGCTTTGTACACAACTATACTTGCATAGTGAATACATTCTTCCACCTAAACTTTGTGTTTTAGTTAGTGTGGTCGAGTGGGGAAGGCTGACTTAGGTGCGACCAAGTGGGTTGATAAGCATCTAAGGCCGCACGTTTGGCTTGGAAAATCCAAGGCCGTGACACAAGGAGCCAAGATGGAATTGGAAGAGTATAACAAATTTGCAGCAATGGAGGAGGAAAACAACAAAAACCCACAACAGTAAAAAGCAAGCTTGAATATTGATGGAGGTTCTATTTCTGTCAATGTGTTCAAAACTAATTCTTTTCGTTTTAACATCTGTTAACTACTACTGACCCCCCAAACATGTTAATATCGTTGATTTTTACTTTTTTTTGGCCATTTGAATGTTGAATCTGTAGTTCAAGATTGAATTAGTATGATGATTCAAAGTAGTTTGCAAAATCAACGAAGTTGTGTTTTCCAAACATTCCAACTTGTGTGTTGAATTAATTTGATGATTCAGATCAAAGTAGTTCCCAAATCAATGAAATTGTTAATATACTCACTTCAGTTATTGCAAGATGTTGTTCTATGCTGTGGAAGGTGATTTTAAATGTTAATGTATGGATAAAGTTATATTTGAACTTTCAAATTTTAGAAATTCATTACTTCAAAATATTTGGACACTACTAATCTAGCACTAGATTTTTTTCATTACTCAAATTTTCAGTTTTATATAGCTCTTAACTGATTGTTTTTGTTTCATCCTTGGGAGGATGCAACGTGATTGCTAAGAAAATAAATGCCCCAACCCCTGTTTCAGTTTAGTTTATCTTTCCAATTTGTTAAACAGGAAAGCTTTAGCTGAACTCCATACACTTCTAATCTCCTACTCCTTGGCTTTGTTCTAAAGCATCTCAGAAGAATAACTTGTCTATTGCTCTCAGTTCTTGTTGCCTCTGGCTTCACAAAATGCATTTGCTTTTCTATCTTTTCTTTTGCATTGTCACCTATTCATCATGTTACCTTTATTTCTAACTGCACAACATTCTCGTGACAAAGCATAGTTGGACCTTTTTTCCGTAATTGATATGGACATTTGAAGAATGAAGTTCATATGATGCTTTTAGATATAATTCTCTCTTTCACCACTTCCTTGAGACATAATATTTTTATTTCTATCAATTGAACATTCCAACTTGTAAAAGAATCTTCCAAGGAATGTTCAGACTACTATACAACAAAAGCCAAGACAATTCTTTTCGTGTTAACATCTGTTAACTACTACTTTCCAAGGAATGTTCAAACTATATAACAAAAGCTAAGTCCAATCTTTCCTATGCTTTGGGTCTTTTGCATATATCTAAAGAGTTACCAAGATTAAAATTGCAGATTTGCCTCGTTCAATCTAATGCCAAACAAGAAAAAGCTCACAATTAAAAACTCATCATTTAGGCTTATAAATTTAGATTTTTCAATAAGTGTATGGACATAACCATATAAAAATATGGGTTCCACACTCTAATAATATGCATAGCAAGATTATGTCGTTTTTCATTGTTTTAGTTGTTCATTTTTCCACTATTTTCTCTAGTATTTTAAATTTGAAATTAACTCAAATTTTTATTTTTTCTTAATGTTGCTTTAGAAATTCACTATTTTGAATTTTCTCTAGTATTTCCACTATTTTGAAATTAACTCATTTCTTGTGACTCTTGAAATGGGTAATTGTGCGGTGAATTTATGAATCTAAATGATGTGAGTTTTTTGATTCCACGTATCTTTAGGAAGAAATAGTTGTGGATGTAGTGATGGGTGTCCAAACAATTATCATGTAGAGCATTTTTAATGAAGTAGTTAAAAAATTGGGGTAAATTACCAATAGATCCTAATAGTTAGACTTAATTTCCATCAAGTCCTATTGAAAATAAGTCTTGGTAAAATTATCGCTAAAAATAATTTTTTTGTGACAATTTTTTATATATCTCATTAAAAATTGACAATTAGTGACTTTTTTTGTCATGATTGTTATAAATTGTCGCTAAAACTTACAATTAGTGACATTTTTTTGACAAATTTTTTTCATAGGACCTATTAGACAATAAGTCTACTTATTAGGACCTACACGTAAGTACCCCTTAAAATTGTGGATTAATTAATAAAAAAATAATAAAAGTAAAACTCAATTTTATGTGTTAAGAGCATCTGTAACATTTATTCTTTTTTGTTTTCATCAAATTTGAGTAAAAAATTCATTTGATATCGAGCGTTCTAAGAAAAAAAATTCTTTTTCGTCAAACTACCAGTCGATCGGGAGGATGACCGGCCCCTGGACTGGTTAGTGTAAATTTATGGAAACTCTTAAGCTAGTTGTCCAGTATATGATTCTAACGGCTATCACTTGTGGTGAAAAATGTTATGAACCATTTTGATAAGAAAAATTGTGGCATATTGTGATGTATATTACTAATGTTATGAACCATTACGGTTGGTTGTTTCCCAAGAAAATTTGGTAATTTACTTTTGTGATTGTTATTTGGTCTTTCATATTTGCTGGTGTTGATGTGAGAAAAGATAAGTGGTTAGAAAAAAAAATTTATTTTCTTTTTTGCTAATAGTTGAAGCTGTTATTATGCTCATTACATGCTATAGAGCACATCTCTGCATTTTATTTTCTTTGTCTATGTGCATGCAGGTGCATATGTACTGTTATGATGCCTTCTGTTAGTTTGATACCAAAATTTTTTCTCTTAAAAAAATAGACACTGTTCCTTTGTTGTCTTAATTTTTTTGGTGAAACTACTGAGGGGGGAAAAAGACAATAGAAGTGTTAATGTGAAACTAATCATTGCTACTTAACTATGAACCAGCGATTTGGGAATATGGCATCATTTATGTGCAGTTGCTTACTTACATGTGTCACTTGTTCTTGAAATGCAGAAAAGAGCAAGATATTCATGTAGCCTCTCAGCTTTTTATGCTTATGGACTCCAACAAACCCACATCAAGATCTGTGCCATAGGTGGTTGTGGTGGCATCTACTGATAGGTTAGTATTGCACTCCTATTGTCTTTAAGACCATCTGTTTCTTGGATATTTCAATAACATTTTATTATAAGTTCTATTTTTTATGTTCATGTGTCTCATGCATTATGCAAATCCATGTTAACCTTGCATTCATGCTGCTGTCATCAACGCCTCCCACCACTATTACGACCTTCTCTATCTGCCAAACCTCCCACCACCAGTCTTTCTCTCTACAAAAATTCACCTCCAAACTTTTCCAGGTAACATAGAACCCACCTCCAAACTTTTGCAGTGCAACAAAAAAACATTCTGTTTTGTTTCTTTCAATGGAAAATTTATATTTGAATATCCTCATGGCCTCTTCAACTTATCCTTACCCCTTATCCCCTGGTGGTTGCATGCTTGCACTCATCTATAGTAAAAAGAGAGACATACATGTTTCATAGTTTTATATATGTAACTGAAATTTAATAAGAAGGAAACTCAAAGCAACTGAAAACACTAACGGATTGTAAAGGGATAGACATAACAAGGGAAGAAACCAATTTTTTGTTTTACTTATTTTCTCTTTATTAAAGGCTGTGAAGTAAATATTGTATTTAACCTTTTGGTGTTCTGTTCTTGTAAGGTGGCGTATCTTTCATCTCTGTTGGAGTTACCAATCCAATTTAGAGACAAAAACCATAGCTAATTCCTTCAATATTTTCAAATTGAGCATTGTCATTTTTGGATCTTATTGCTTTGCATCATTTATTAGATCCTTAGAATTTTAGCCTTAAATTTAACATATATTATGAGATTTATTCTTGCCTTCTGGTTTACATGTACAAAGAGCGGATGCAATTGACCCTGCACTAAGAAGGTCAGGGCGTTTTGACACTGAGATTGAAGTTACAACCCCTAATGAAGATGAACGATTTCAAATACTTAAGGTAAATTGAATTTTCAAGAGTTTTTGTTTGGAAATTGTTCTGTAGCACCCCTCACCTTTGGATAACTGTTACCGTTACTCAGCCCAATGTTGAATTTATGGAGTTGAAGGCAATAATGCTCTTTTCTTATAACATTTTGCAGCTCTATACAAAGAAGCTTCCTTTGGATCCCAGCGTTGACTTGTGATCTATAGCTACATCTTGCAATGGCTATGTTGGGGCTAATTTAGAAGCTTTGTGTCGCGAGGCTGCCATGTCTGCAGTAAGAAAATCTTCAGATGCAAATGAGGAAGCTGGTATGCGTAGCTTAACAATGGATGACTGGAAGCATGCAAGATCTGTCGTTGGTCCAAGCATAACAAGGGGTGTTATTGTGGAAATTCCCAAGGTTTCTTGGGAGGATATTGGAGGATTAAAAAATTTAAAGGTTTGTGAACATTACACAATCAGTTGAGGCTGAAACTCTTACTGACCCCTGACAGTGTCTCTATATGTGGTACAGAAAAAGCTCCAGCAAGCTGTTGAGTGGCCTTTAAAACATTCTGCTGCATTTTCAAGGCTTGGAGTATCACCTGTTTGTGGGATTCTTCTTCACGGACCTCCAGGGTGCTCAAAAACCACCCTTGCCAAAGCTGCTGCTCACGCTGCCCAAGCTTCTTTTTTTTCCTTTGAGGTTTGATCATCTTTCATTAATTTCAGCAAGATAAGGTTAAGAGCATAAAAATTTAACATAATTATAAATTTGAAGATGCGTTGTGAAAACCTTGTGGGTAGTTCAAAGGATGGATACTGTTGTATGTTACTTCACTCAAAATTGGAGCCAAACGTTTATCAAAGTCATAAAAGCTCTGGCTGAAAACTTCTTCAAAACTACTTGTAACAAGTGGAATAGTCATCTCAAATGGGGAGTGGAATATTAGGTTATAAAAATTTAACCTTGTTAAGGAAAATACGGCAAAGAAGAAGAAATTTTTTTTGGATATCTTGGGATTAGGTAGGATTTGTTAAATAATCATGTTTTGCCTGGATAGAAGCCATTCAGGAATATTTCCAGTTGATATTGCCAGATTGCTTTTAGGCGGTGGTATCTTTTCTCTCAGAGCCTACTGAATAAAATTAATAATTGAGACAAGTTTCAGCGTTAAACTAGTAGTTTTGAAGACTTTGTGTACTGAAGTTTTAATGAAAATTTTAGGTTATTTTTTTCTTTGATCAGCAAAAAAAAAAAAAAAATGAGATCAAATTTGTCCATTAAAATGAAGAATAAAAGTCACAGTCCATTGCATGCCTTGAAAAGGGGCTCTTTGATTAAAATTTTGTACAGTTGCATGTCTTGAAAATTTATGAATGATGAAACAGTGGTGGAGAATTATATTCAATGTATGTTGGAGAAGGTGAAGCTTTGTTGCATAATACGTTCCGAAGGGCTCGCCTTGCGGCACCAAGCATAATTTTCTTTGATGAGGCAGATGTTGTTGCTGCCAAACGGTTAGTGTTCTATTTTCATTTGGTTTAGTCCTTCATTTTGTCAATTAAAACTTAATGTGACTCATCTGTTACATATAATTGTAGCCTCCCTTTTATTTCTCTTGTCAAGTTCATGAAAATGTAGGAGCAAGAACAAAAATTTTCTTCTTATTTTTTTGACAAGGTATAAGTATGTACATACGATTGTATAATTGAATATATGTATGCTTGTCCTTCTGAGTCACAGTACAGTTGATAAATGAATAGAAAGAGGAATGCACTTCCAAGATCACACATCTTTGTTCTCTACATTGAGGCTTGTCTTCCCCACCACCTCGAAATAATGATTTTGTTTCATTTTGGTTCTACTTTTTTGCTTTGTTTTGTTCCTTTTCTACCTTTCAATGACAGAGGAGGCAAATCAAGCAGCAACATTGCCGTAGGAGAGAGGCTTCTATCTACCTTGCTAACAGAAATGGATGGTTTAGAACAGACAAAAGTAAGCATTAAACTTCATAAATTATTTTGATATCTATTAATTTCAATCATCATCATGAGAGAGAAATTAAAGATAAGATTTTAAAAACTTCACTTGATATCTGCTGATTTCTTTCTTAGGGAATTCTTGTTTTAGCAGCTACAAATCGCCCTCATGCAATTGATGCTGCTCTTATGCGGCCTGGACACTTTGATCTGGTAACAATTTTGTCTAAGCACTTGTCCATTGCTCCTTGTTCTTGTGCCTTTTGGATGTCCTTTCTAGCTAGCAGATAAGCAATGCTAGCCCTTGAACTAGGTTTTTTTTTTTTTTTTTTTTTGTAGAGTTCATGTATAATTATTACTGTGGATTGTTTGACTTTTTCCTTTTATAGATGTCTAAGACCATCTCCAACGCTTCACCAAACCTGGCATCAAATTTGAAATTTGGTAAAAAAAGCACTTTTTGGGGCTCCAGCGGTTTCACCAAATTGATATCAAATCGAGAATTCACCAAAAGTTTCACCAAAATGAGAACAGGCTCCGCATTTCACCAAAACATTGTGCATGACCGTGGGGGGAGACCAACTGGTCGACCAGCCGGTTGACCAACAGGTCAACCACCAAAAGGTTCAAACAGTTCCAAAAAAAGGTTCAAACAGTTAAAAAAAAAAAAATTTTTTTTTTTTGGCCTTACCGGTCGACTAGCCGGTCGACCACTAAAAGGTTCAAACAGTTCCAAAAAAAAAAAAAAAAAAAAATTTTTTTTTGCTTAACTGGTCGACCAGCCGGTCGACCAACCGGTTGTCCCAGCGCAGATTTGATAAAAATTTGATGAAAATCAACCGTTGTAGCACTCGGTATCAGATTGAGAAAAAAGTCATTTTTTTACTCAGATTTGATGAAAATTTTGGTGAACCGTTGGAGATGCTCTAACATATATTTGTTTTGGGGGAATAATTAATATATTTATTTTTACATCCAAGTCAGGTGAGCAAAACAAAAAGTAAATAGTTAGCTCTGAAAAATCTAGAAACCTCCTAGATGTTGATTTGTGATTATGTATCAATTTTAAGCAGAATATAAAAATCCCAATCAAACAATCAAAAGAAAGAGACACAAAGATTTTACGTGGAAAAACCACAATTGGACACCTTCCAATTGTGATAAAAAAACCACGGGCCACAGCCACCAGAACAATCCACTAAGAAGATATAAAGGAATTACACAGGTATCACTCTCAATTATCTAGCGAATCCACAACGCCTAATTGAACCAACCTCTATGTGCCTCTTCCAACCCCATCTTCACCACGGAATTGTCTTTCTGATGAGCCACTCCGGATTCCACCACCGAAGCTTCAGACCGAATTCTTCAGAATCCACAACTGAAGAACAACTTTGATGAGCCACTCCAGAATTCACAACTGAAGCTTCAGGCTCGAATTCTTCAGAATCCACAACTGAAGAACAACTCTCTCTTTTGTGTAACAAACAAAACCTTTGATGTAGCCTTTTCAGATCATGAGTTGAATACTCAATAAGACATCAAAGAAAAATAAAATATCCCCAGATATAAACCTTTAAGAACCAAAAAAAAAAAAAAGATCTGGAGGATTCAATGAATGAATCAATGAATAATCTAAATTTGGGAGAAACCCAACTATTTATAGAAAAAACCAAAAGCAATCCTAGATGGGAAAGAAAACCAACTTCACCAACTTCTTGTAGAAAACCAACTTCTTGTAGAACTCCCAAGTAATCCTGTTTTTGAAGGAAATCAACTTCTTAAAAAACTCTTGTTACAACCTTGGTTTTGATCCATGGAATTTGACAACAAAAGGTCCTAACAATCTCCCCCTTTGTCAAATCCTGGATAAAACTAATCTAAAACAAATTTCCTAACAAAAACACTAAAACAAATTTCCAATCAAAACAAGAACAACATCACCAACTAGGAACCAGCACTTATAACCAAATCTCTTTCCAAACTTATTTTTCAAGGTCATGATCTGCAAAACAACTATTAGTGCCACCATCTCCAAAACAACTATTAGTCCCACAAGAATATATGAAAAAGCAATAAACATATGACACGATTATCTTGAAGTATGAGATGGAAAACATAAATAGATGCAACTTGGAGATTTTAAGAACATGTAGTATGAAAACCTGAACCCGACACATGGCATAAAAACATGAAATCCTAAGACACATGAAAAACAACTTTCTTCCCTCAAACAACAAAAGCAAGATCATAAACCACACAAGCAATGATAACGATTAATCGAACTCCCCCTTACTACAAGCAACCACAAAAACTGAAAACAGTGAACAAGAAGAAAACGACAAAAATAATATGGTGGAGCAAGCAAGGAATTTCTAATTTGTACCTTGAAACACACAAGATTATCCAAGAAACACAATTACTTGAAAACACAATGTGCACAGCCTCTAGAAAATTCCTCATAAAAGAAAGTGATGCATTATGTGAAAAGCATAGATCCCATGATAAAAGTGTGTGTGTGACTCTTGGAGTTCGACAAACACAAGATTCAAATCCTAGTAGTGATGTAAAGGCTGGACCTCCGACAAAAGAATCTAAGCACAACTAAGGAAAGTCAAACCACTAGAAATCAAGAGGTATTTGTTGAGTAAAGGCGGAGGCTCCCCCTCAATCAATGAATCCTTTTCTTTTCTTTTTTCACTTCTTTTTTTTCTCTTGCACATTTTTTTTTTTTTCTTTCTTTTCTTTCTTGTGCACATTTCGCTCTGATACCAATTGAAAAATCTAGAAACCTCCTAGATGTTGATTTGTGATTATGTATCAATTTTAAGCAGAATATAAAAATCCCAATCAAACAATCAAAAGAAAGAGACACAAAGATTTTACGTGGAAAAACCACAATTGGACACCTTCCAATTGTGATAAAAAAACCACGGGCCACAGCCACCAGAACAATCCACTAAGAAGATATAAAGGAATTACACAGGTATCACTCTCAATTATCTAGCGAATCCACAACGCCTAATTGAACCAACCTCTATGTGCCTCTTCCAACCCCATCTTCACCACGGAATTGTCTTTCTGATGAGCCACTCCGGATTCCACCACCGAAGCTTCAGACCGAATTCTTCAGAATCCACAACTGAAGAACAACTTTGATGAGCCACTCCAGAATTCACAACTGAAGCTTCAGGCTCGAATTCTTCAGAATCCACAACTGAAGAACAACTCTCTCTTTTGTGTAACAAACAAAACCTTTGATGTAGCCTTTTCAGATCATGAGTTGAATACTCAATAAGACATCAAAGAAAAATAAAATATCCCCAGATATAAACCTTTAAGAACCAAAAAAAAAAAAAAGATCTGGAGGATTCAATGAATGAATCAATGAATAATCTAAATTTGGGAGAAACCCAACTATTTATAGAAAAAACCAAAAGCAATCCTAGATGGGAAAGAAAACCAACTTCACCAACTTCTTGTAGAAAACCAACTTCTTGTAGAACTCCCAAGTAATCCTGTTTTTGAAGGAAATCAACTTCTTAAAAAACTCTTGTTACAACCTTGGTTTTGATCCATGGAATTTGACAACAAAAGGTCCTAACAAGCTCGTTGCTGTAATTTCTTTTCTATGAAATTGTAGGTCCTTTATGTGCCACCACCAGATTTAGAAGCTTGATACAAGATACTTAGCGTACATACACGTAACATGAAAGTGAGCAACGATGTTGATCTCAAACAAATAGCAGAGGATACTGAGCTATTCACAGGGGTGGAGTTGGAGAGCCTATGCAGGGAAGCTGGAATTGTGGCTCTAAGAGAAGACATATCTGCTAGTGTTGTGTGTAATCGTCACTTCCAGACTGTCTGGAAGTCATTGAAGCCAGCCCTAATGAGAGAAGTCAATTCGTATTCATCATTCATGAAGAACCCATCTCTGATATCTTCTGGCTCATCCAAAGCCAGTGCTAAACAGAACAGCAAGCACACTACGAGTTTGTTGGGTTCAGTGGGTCCTGTTTCGATTGGCATCTTAAGCTTTATTTTACTTGTCGGTGTTAAATATTTTTTCATGCAGACTGATCGTTGTCCAAATGAACTAGAAACAACATAAAGAATTTGCTGATGCGTTATCGCATAACCGGTGAGCCTCTCAAAGCACAATTCTACTAAAAAACTTCACTATTAGGAGCTTTATGTGTCAAATCTACTTGTTCTTGAGAAGTTCATCCTGAAAAGGATATTGTGGATGCTTTTCTTTTCTTTTCTGTTTTTTTAATATTTATTTCAGTGGTTGGAAATAATCAAATTAGAAGGAATACTCCTAGTTTATGCACTTTTCTAATCAATTTTGATGGAAAGTTACACTGTTAGGAGGTTTAGGTGTCAAATTTACTTGTTCTTGAGAAGTTTACTCTGACTAGGATATTATGGACACTTGTTTTTCTATACCGGTTGTGGGAAATTATCAAATTAGAAGGAATGCTCCAAGTTTTGGCAATTTTCAGAAAAATTCTGATGGACTTTTTTATTTTTTATTTTTTACGTCTGACTTGCAAGTGTGTGCGGTTTTTGAACCATCATTTTGGAACTCTGCCTGCTGCAATGTGAAAACATCTCTGATGTGTTTTTGATTATTCGGCTGCTCTCGTGGATAATTGTTTGGATCGGACCTTGGTCTCTGTCTCATGGTTTTGAGAGCATCGGTGGTGGCGGGAGCTGTTAACTTGGGTTGTGAAGGGGTTTCATTGGAAGAATGCAAAGGCTTTGGGTGTGCTTCAATCCAAAAGGACTGGAAAAGTGTAGGATTTTAAAGATCGTATGACTGTGTTTTGATTGATCTTTAATTTGGATTGTTTTTGGCCTAATTATTGTATTAAAAACATCTCCTTGAATACCCTAATTTGTGGAAGTTGGGAATTTTTTTTTTTTTTGGTACTAGAATATCGGCTAATTCAATTTAAGTTTGATGCGTTTTAAAACCATGCTAATTGAATCATATACACATATATGTAAAGATATTGTGTAGTTAACTTGAGTTGTAAATTGTTTGTGAGACTACCAAAAAATTGAGAGAAAAAAAAGAGAGATAGAGAAGGGAATTACATATTAGTTGTGGCTTTTGGCGGGCAAGAATTTATAATTCAGTGGAAAGATTTTGAAAATTATATGATAGTGCCATGTTTAAAAATATTTCAAGTTAATGGAATTTAAAATTTGTAGGACAAATTTGCTCTCTATTTTTGTAGTGTAAATTACACTCACCCCGAATGAAATTAATACAAATGGTGAGTATCTATTGAAGGAAATAAAATAAATAAATATTTTCATTTTATATAGATGAAAATATATATATTTTTTTATACGAGTAACGAATTATTAAAAAAAATTAATGTAATTGTTCTATAAATTAAAACTTCAAAGCAGTCTAGTATAATTTTATTAAACGTTTGTGATTAATTGTATTTTCTTCAAACCTTTAGAAAATGTGTATTTTAATCTTTGGGTAAATTATACTATGCCCTTTTTATATTTGACCATGTTTCCACTTTAAGTTTTCTTTTCCCTACTTGACTTTTTATGTTTTAAGTTTTTTTCAATTTATTTTAAAAAAATTAACTTATTTTTAAAATTAAACAGAAAATAACAAATTGACAGTCATGTGATATAAAAATATTTTATTTTATTATAACTTACACATGTGACAAAAACTCAAATCCTAATATAAAAATATTATTTTTATGTCATGCAGCAATTAATGTGATATTTTTTGTCTAATTTTGAATAAAAGTTAATTTAGGAGTAAATTGAGAAAAACGTAAAATATAAAAAGTCAAAGTCGAAAAAAAAATTCAAGGGGCCAAAGTGAAAAATATCAAATATAACGGGGCAAAGTGTAAAAACACTATATATATATAATTTTTTGTGTTTGTGTTTTTTTTGTCTTCTAGATCCCAACTGTCTGAGGGTTTTGTTTATTATAAGTTTCTTCTACTCCACTCCTCTCCCCCACCATTGTAGCCTCCACATATTTTCTCCATTGTTCATTACATACACAGACACACAACCATATATATATATATATATATTCCCTCGTCTTTCACTGCTAGCTTTCGAAGATAACCTTCAATGGCTCCTCTCGGAAGCAAAAACTCCGTATAGAGTAATAATCAACCTCTCCGAAATCTATCCCATGACTACACCAAATCAGACTTCTTCTCCAGGTTTTAATTTCTATCTATTCTATTTATGTGTGTGTGTGTGTGTATATATATATATGTATGCATGTATGTTGATATGATTGTACTCGTAATTCACCACATAGGAAGCAGAGGATTGCGCAGTAGAGAAAATCTCTACCAATTATCGCTGGTATTTTCTTAATGTTTAAATACTTTTGTTTTCTTATTCTTTTTAGGTATATAGTTCCTTTCAGTCCTTGTTATAATGGGTTGTGATCGCTTTCTATGCAATGATTATTAACCTTTTAGTTCATAGGAATTGTCTTTTAATTTTGAAAGGATATACAGACTTTTTTGTTGATTTTTTTTCGTTTAGTGATTTTTCTTTTTTTAAATTTTCAAAAAGCTTTAGACTTTTAGGTTCTACTCGACTAGACCAATAGGAAAGTAAAATCAGATTTGGAAAACAGTCTGCTAAAGAGGTGTATCCCATCATACTGAAACACAATTTAGTACTTAACTATATGATTCAATTCTGTATATGTAGAATTACTCTTTGATAATAGTACTCGTTAAACAAATGACAATTCAAGTGTCGTGTTACCTAGAGAAGCATTGATAAAAAGGCTGGCTCCTTGATGGCATTGGCATGTAACTCTGCCAGCAATCCTTGGGGATGGAAATTATCTTTAGGTTTCCTTGTTTCACTCAGATTCAGTGCAACCCTTTCACTTAAGAAATGAAAGATTGCTTGTCAATTATTTCAGCACTATTTTGGATGTTGGCTGAGTAAATATTTGGTTACCTTGGGGATGAAATACTTGGTATCTTGTCAAATTTTTGTTAAATAAAATTAAAGACCTATTATGAGTAGCAATTCTATTTCTCAACATCATTTTCCAATAATTTTATTCCAGATTCTCTTGTATACTAATTTTACATCACTTTAATTCATGGAGGCAAACAGTTTAGAAACCTTTATATGAGCTACCTACCCTTCAAATTTTTGTTGAAATAGGCAGTAAAACCTAGAGATTATGGAGCTTAAATTAAAGATATTTGAAAACTTGTGCTTTTTGGATTATATGAACAATTTAAAATTTATTATGTTGTATGATGAATTTATTATTTCATTTGTTGGTATGGTGTCTTACCTTTGGTTTATTATTCAAATGCGGATTTGCTTATAATGTTATTGATATTTCCCTAGTTGAAAAATGACTTGTGGAGGAGGTCGAGAGTAATGACATATTGATAATAGTTGGTGAAACTGGAAGCGGAAAAACAACACGTGAAGTGGAATATAATGTAAATTGGAGGTCGAGAGTATTTTTATGATATTCTTTTCTAATTTCCTTTAGAACAACATGTAAGAATGTTCAAAAGTGGAATATAATGTATGGTGTTCCTTTGTGATTCCTCATATAGATGTTTGGTTGGAACTTAATATTTAAGATGTCCTCTTTAGTAGGTGTTTTTACGTGATAATGTACTCTTCAATATGAATTTCGATGCATTTGGAGCAAAGTAGGCTTTGAGCTTTATGAATGCTTTAGGCTCTTATCTAGGTAGTGTATGATATCAAACAAACGATGGATCATTCTGCCTCCTCAAGATAAAAGGCTATTAGGGGCAAAGTAGGCTTCAGCACTTCATATTACTTACAAAGAGGTTTACTGTTGAATCTTTATTGTCACAATTTCTTAGTTGGGTTTTTACGCCAGGACCTTCAACTTGGGGGACAAATATAAAAAGGGTTTACTCTTCCTTACAGTTGATCTTCCCCTTGTTTATTCTCTAACCTTTTACTCTTATATGGGCCTATTTTTCTAGAGTTGCCACAATTTTTGTTTAATGCGGGATTCTGTCGTGATGGGAAAAGTGTATTCAATTTGGAAATCGAGTATTCGCTACATATTTTTCCCTTTCTGGTCAGGCACAAATTGCAACGAAGTGCTTCTCAAGTCTAGAGGGAGACCATCTGATTTTCACAAACGGTTTGTGAAAGGTGTTTTTTTTAGTAGTGGTAGTCATAGAGGGAAGTGAGTGGGAATCATAAAACAAGACTTTCGTATACACATCTCCACACAGTTAGCAGGGTGAAAAAGCCTAAACACATATACAAAGCGCTTTCCACCTTGCACATCATTCACTCTAATCCTAATAAAACTTAAAATCATTTTAAGAGCCTATAAATCCAAAAAACACACCAGATTTTATCTATGAATAAAAATTAGGGACCCACAACCATTTGGAGGTCCAAGAAAGAAGTATCAAAAAAAGAAAAAGAAAACAAGTACTGGTATAAATCCCTCCAAGAAACAGACACTAGATGCCGCTACAATAATGTGACACACAAGAGGTGAGAAATTAGCTACTATTTGCTATAACATGGCTTTCCAAGAACTACTATATATCCCGGAGGCTGCATCAGATACCATTATTCTTGTTAAGATCACAAGCAATTTCGACCAACAAACTCCAAAGAAAGCTTTGTTCACAAGGACAACATTAGCCAATCATATCACACTTCCCACCTTGGGGCAACAGACCACTCATCAGAAGACTCGTCAGAATGCTTTTGTTTTGGTATGCCACATATCCTATTTGAACAGTCTCTTATAGTGTGTTTTTGACTTGCTTGAGACAAGGAACAATATGCAAAAGGATGGCTTAATAATTGAAAAAAAAAAAAAAAATATTGACATTTTGTTTTGTTTTTAGTTTTTCTTCTTTTTTTTTTTAATTATTATTTATTATTATTATATATAGTTGTGGTTGTGAATATGAGTATATGAACATATGGATCTAATTGAGTGTTTTTGTTATGCATTCTTTGTTATCTTAATTTAGACCTTGCTGCTGTCTACAACCGTATCATGGTCATATTGATGCATACAAATAGATCTGTTTTAGATTTTATGAAGGTTTTTATTTTTCATTTCAAAAAGGTTTGTTGATCTATAGATCAATGTGGTATATAGTTTATCAAGTGTCCATTTTTCCTTGTCTTTCTAAACCTTTGAGAATCTTAAGGATGGTTCTCAGAAATTCCTAAGTTTTGCAACCTCAGTCTGATGCTATTGCTCTACACTTGTTTGTTAAAAAAATATATGGTTTAATCTGATTTGAAATCTTTTTTGTTGTTAATTTTTTTTATTATTTTTTTGCAGAATTCACGAAGGTTGTCCATACAGCAATTGAATTGGTGGTGATGGGATTTGTAGGCTTCTTCATGAAACTAATCTTCATCCTTACTAACAACATCTTCATCTGATCTAGTTTAGGTAATATTTGTCTTCAATCCTATGTCTCATTCATTTTCAAAGATTAAACTTTGTTTACAGATGGAATGATTGGAATGGCTAAAAATGTTAAATTTAGTAATCGGGGAAGATTACTTGAGATTGAGAAATATGAAGAAAGAAAAGGCTGCATGTTTTTAGGGAAAAAGGGCCACTCTTTATCTTAATATTTTTGGAACTAGTATTAAAATGTTGAAAGTTCCTTTTGGATCATTTGCTCTGCTGCTGCTGAGGGTTGTTCTCTATTTTGGTTTGATCACTTCTAGTTTGGTTTGTTCTTTATTTTGAAGGATGACATTTGGGGGAAAAAATTGGAAACAGCCCCCAAACAGCCTTGAGATCATCACGGTCACCTCGGACTAGATTAAACAAACTTGTAAGAGCAAGCGGCGCATCGATAGGATGCACGGTTAGATATTTAGACAAAAAAATGTGATAAGAAAGGCGAAAACGGGCCGTTTGGGGGCGAAAATTGAAAACAGGCCCAAACAGCCTCGAGATAATCACGGTCACCTCGGCATAGATTAAACAAACTTGTGAGAGCAAGCGGCGTGTCAATAGGATGCACGGTTAGCTATTTAGACCAAAACATGTGATTAAAAAGGTGAAAATGGGCCGTTTGAGGCCAAAAATTGGAAACAGCCTCAAAATACCCTCGAGATCATAACGGTCACCTCGGCCTAGATTAAACAAACTTGTGAGAGCAACCGGCGTGTCAGTAGGACTCACGGTTAGATATTTAGACCAAAAAATGTGATAAAAAAGACAAAAACAAATGGATGAAGAAGTGACTTAATATTGTGCTTGTAACATTGGATTACAAGAACTAAATCTTTTTGCGAGAACTTTAGGTGTTTCATCCAATCTGCTAGAGTCAGAGTAGCCTAAGAGAACCAATTCTTGTGATGAGTAGATATTTGTAAAAAAGGTTAGACAAACTAAAGGAAAAAGTAACATTGTCATTCTTCTTATTTTTTTAATAAGTTAATAAACCTTTCTAGTAATATTAATTTTTATAAAATAAGTTCAATTACTTTTTGTTTGGAAAATTTTAAAGAAAATTTAAATATTGTGTATCGTATAAATTGCAATTGACTGAATTGTTTTTTACAAATGTTGGAGGTCCATGGAGTGTTTAAATTCATACTGTGCAAACTCTGAAAAATTGTAGGTAAGCATGGGCTCTTGTGCTATTTAATTGACTCTGGGGGCACTTGAGTGAGAAAATTAGTGGCCCTTTCCTTGTAAGTGTTCTTGACTGGTTAATGCCAACATCCATGCTTTTGTTAAAAATAAAAAAAGTCTAAGCTTATTTAAATGGTGGGTCAAACTATCATATGTCTAGTTAATGTGATGGGTATGATGTAACAGAAAGATTTATGTCCTTAGTAGTGGTGGGTAGACTTCTCGAGAAGTTAGAGGTCTCATTCTAAGATGTTTGTTTTCTTTATCACAAAATTAACTTGCATGAAATGGCAAGGGAATGATAGAATTTTCTTCTTGCAAAAATTGTTGCATCTGATGTTTTTGAGATTCTTACACAATGTAAACATGATGGTTGGTTTGATGTTAATTAATAGTGTGGTATGGCAGGGAACATTCTGAATAATCATATATAGTATTGGACAATTTACTAGAAGCATCCAAACAAAGATTTAGTTTTGTAGTGACTAATTCTCAAATCCCATCTATGTGGTCTTTGGGGGAGGAGCTCCATCCCTCCAGTTTGAAAGTAAAATTTTAACTGTTTTACCACATTTTAGACAAACAAGGTTTAATGATTGCTCAATTCTTGACATTCTTTTTCTTTTTCTTTGGTACAGATAGATGAACTCGTGCACGAAGCTAAATTGTACAGGACTAATTGGCACTATAAGCATTTTTGGAATGATTATATATTTTTGGATAAATGTGTATGGAAAATATTTCGGTAGACTAGTAGTTATATTTTTGGATGGGTGTATATGGAAAATATTTGGGTACACTACTAGTTATATTTTTTGATAGATGCGCATGGATAAAAATTTAAAACATAATAACACGTACTTGTTATGTTTTAAATTTTTATGCTAGTCAGGATGTGAATCGAAATTTTACTTGGAGAAATATATACTTTGAAATTACTTGTGGATGGAAACTTATAATAGTTGCTGACTTTTATTAAATAGGTTTAGGATTGGATGATTTATGTATTTGTTGAATGCTCATGATTCAGATACTTTGTTAGTATGAATGATTCTTTTAATTACAGATTATATTGAATGGATTAGATGGAATATTTGTCTTCAATTACAGGTTTATTTTGTTGGATGTAGGCAACCAAAATGTTGGCAACTAACATGTTTGGTCGTGGAATGTGACTTTTGGCGGCCAATCTATTGGTCGTGGATTGTGACTTTTGGCGACTAACATCTTTGGTCGTGGAATGTGACAATTAGCGACTAACATGTTTGGTCGGGAATATGTCACTTTTTGTGAGTAAAGTGTTTTAGCAACTAAATATATTAGTCGCAGTAATGATATTTTTAGCGACCAAAAGTTTAGTCAGCAAATCCAACTTTTTCTCGACTAAAAAAAGTTTTGGTCGCTAATTACTTTTGCCGACCCTCAATTGGCGACCAAAGTGGCGACCAAAAAAATTGGTCGTGAATAACTTTTGCTGACTAAAAATGGACTTTTGCTTACCAAATTTTTAGTCGGCAAAAATGCGATTTGGAAGAGAAGGTTGCTATCATTTGCTGGTAGGCTCACTCTAATTAAAGCTGTAACTTCCTCTTTACCTGTATACTATCTATATCTCTTCAAGATGCCATAAGGGGTAGCTACTGAATTTGAGAAGCTTCAAGCTAGGTTCCTATGAGGCAGATCTAATTTGAAGAAAAAACTTCATATGGTGAAGTGGGAGGAAATTTCAAAAAGTGTGGAACAAGGTGGGCTTGGCATTAGACAAGTTAGAGAGGTCAATGATAGCTTATTAATCAAGTGGTGATGGAGATTTTGGGTTGATAAGGAAGCTTTGTGGAGGAGGGTAATCTGTAGCAATTATAACCTGGAGTTGGATAGCTAGGTTCCATCATTTAGATCTAGTAGCAGGTATTCTTGTGTATGGAAAGACATCATATCTTTAGTAGATTGCAGAAGCAGTTTAATGGAATTCTTTTTGAACAACCTGGTTATAAAGGTCGGTGATGGATCTAGAGTCAAGTTTTGGAAAGACAAATGGTGTTTGGAAAAAGAGTTATAGCGACCCCGGTCTTTTCCCATTGGATTATTGTATCTGGACTTATGTTCCGTGGATTCCGTTGTCATATTATTGTTGTTGTCATCCTTTAACGTCATTGTTTGAGTCTTAGGGTGTGTTAGACTTGTTTCGAGTGGGTGGTTTGAGTCTGGGATCAAACCCCAGATTTTTGAAGTTTCGGCCGTTCCGCTCGAGCGGACCTTCTTGCGCTCGAGCGGAGATTGCACACTTCCAGTATTTTTGAACCCTGCAAAACTTCTGCAGGTGTGATATCTACGCTCGAGCGGGATTTCTGAGCTCGAGCGGGTTGAGCTCGAGCGGTATTGTTGATGCTCGAGCGGGTAGTGTGTTCTTCGCGTGCGTTCTGGAATGGGGGAATCTACGCTCGAGCGGTTATCATTGCGCTCGAGCGGACCTTGTTTTTGTTCTTTACGCTCGAGCGGTGTGTTGTACGCTCGAGCGGGCCTGTCAAGTTTAAATACGCAGCAGCGTGTTTTAAAACAGTTTTTCAGCCCCTTTCAGTTTTTAAAACCCTAGGTTACGAGTTTTCTCTCTCCCAACTCATCTTCTCTCCTAGGTTTCATCTATTTAGAGTGAGTATCTAACCTAGTTCCTTCATTAAAAAGGTAGAGTGGGTCGAGGGCTTCCATTTAATCTGAACGGTTGTTGATTTGGAGCACTTTGGAGTTTGGGCTATCATCTCCGTCTTCTTCTTTTTGGGTTCTTGCTTCGAGGTAGGGATTTCCTACTCCATTTATACGCTTTAATCCTAAGTGTTGGTATTTTGGTATGTGGGGGTAGTTTGGTGATTTTGGGAGAAACCTTAGGGTTTTGGCTTAGATTAGTTTGTATAATTAATTTAAGGGAAAGGTGTGGAATTGGGTTTAATTCATGAAGTTGGGAAAATTATGAGATTAACGATATAGTTGGGTAGTTTAAATACTTACCTATGAGAATGTGGATTTTACATTCATTGTTGTATTTATTTCTTGTTTAGAAATAACTGTTTTGGGCTATCGGTAGAGGATAGTCGTGATTGTTGTAGACCTTGCATGTGGCTTAGGTATAACTGGAATTAAGTCACTTATGTTGACTGTTGAATTAATACAGAACATTACTTGTATTGATTATGTGTTGTATATGGCAATTGTGTGTTTCATTGCATATGCATGTTGTTTGGAGAAGATAGGGGATGAACTCCACGGTTTAAGGGAAGATAGGGGATGTACCTCTAAACCGGATTTGTTGGGAGGAGATAGGGGATGGACTCCAGTAGCATCACTCGTATGTGTGCTTATTGATAATAGCAATATTGCTATTTGTTGTTGATATGATACATCACCACCATGTGTATCAGTTGGGAAGTATGGAAGTGGACTTGATTGAGATTGTCATAACACCAGCATGTGTGTTTATTTTGTTATAAGAAAGGTTTAACCTGATTTGTTATCCTTGTTGAGTTGTTTGGCCAGGTTCTGAGCCATGTCTGTATAAATGGAAAGTGTGTTGTGTCATAGACAATGCGTCATAGACAACGTAGACATTAGTGTCATGAAACTGGAAATTGATTATCTTGTGTTAACCACGTATCGAATGCTAATGCTTTAGTTAATTCTTATGCTTGGTTTAGTATTTTTCTACTGGGCTGTGGCTCACCCTATATGGGAACTTCATTTTCAGGTTCAGGTGGTTCACTACCTCCAAGGACTTAGCTTGTGAGGATTTGGACTCGAAGACTTGCTTTATTTTATCTGTTTTATTTGAACAACTTGTAAACTTTCAAGCCTAGGGCTTTATTTGTTTTGAGTTAGAACTCATGAAATTGTGTCCAAGTGTTGGCTTGGCAAGATGTAAGCCCATAGGGCATTTATTATGATGTTTTTATTTTATGATACTCTGATGAATGAAATAGGATGCTTTATTTCCTTATAATTCCGCATGTTAGTATTATGTATTATGGGTTTATTTTTGAGGGCGTTACAACTTGGTATCAGAGCGTACCGGGTTCGAATACTTTGGGTACGTGGGAAGTGATTAGAATCACAATGGGTTCGTCTCGTTTGATAGAGACTTAGTGTAATGTTATATGCTTATGTGATAACATGTTTATGTGACTATGTGGGTATGGAATGTAGTTTCTAGGATGTTGACTGGACCCTTGAGTCTCTGAAAGTCTTGTTGGAAAGGCACTTGATCAATGTTGTTTCCAACCGGAACTTTAGTGGCGCCTCGGGACTATCATTATCCAGGAATGAAATTCGTAGGTGCTTATGTGATTATGTGCTTACGTGGTGTGATTTATTGTTGTCCAATGTATTAGGACGTGAATGTTATAATTTTGGCACATTATTAGAGTGCTAACGCCTTTATTTCCTTTATTAGGATGTCAGGACGAGGACGAGGTCGTGGTAGGCGTGGTAGGCAGGCCAGGCAGGAAGTGCCTATACCGGAGGAAATTCCGGCAGTTCAGGAGGGTGTTGGCCAGGCCAATGTGGCCGAGCCAGTAGGACAGCAGTTTATGGGCGCTTTGGCCCAAGGGATAGCAGGGGCATTTCAGGCGTCAGTTGACATTCTGAGGGCTGCGAACCCAGCCCAGGCTGTTGTTGCTGTAGATACAGGACCTTCTTTTCTGAAGAGGGAATTCTTCCGGTCTCACCCGGACGAATTTTTAGGTGATCCTAGCGAGCCGCTTAAGGCAGACGAATGGCTCGAACAGACAACGAAAACGTTTGAGATGCTAGGCATCGAAGACGAGGCACTGAAGGTGACCTTGGCATCTTTCCAGCTGAAGGGGGATGCGGGTCAGTGGTGGAAGTTCGTCAAGGGTCGTATTGGAGGTACCTGGAAGGCTTTTGTTGATGCTTTTCAGGAGAAGTACTTGTCTCCAGCTGTTCAGGAGAAGTTGAGAGAGCAGTTCCGCCATCTTGAGCAGAACAGTTTATCGGTGGCCGAGTTTGAGGCTGCATTCACTAGTTTGTCCAGGTTTGCACCTGAGTTGGTGGCGACTGAGGAACGCCGTTGCATTGAGTTTGAGAAGAAGTTGAGGCGTGGCCTCATGCTGAGAGTTGTTGGGTCTATGATTCGGGATTTTGGGCGTTTGGTTGATGCAGCAGCCCATACTGAGATTATGATGCAGGAAGAGGGGGAAAGGCAGAAAGGCTCCAAGAGGAGTCAGGATGGCCAGAGTGATGGCAGGAGGCAGAGAGGTTTCACTCCTCAGCAGCCTCAGAGTAGTTTTTCTAGATCCACTTTTCCAGTGCCGAGTGCTAGTTCTGGGAAAGGCAGTCAGGGAGACATTACCTATTTCAAGTGTGGCCAGCTGGGTCACAAGTCTCCAGTTTGTCCTCAGAGGGGAGGAGTTCAGAGAGCATCATCTTCTTCGGTTCGATCTCAAAGCCAGAGTCAGGGCAGAGGCCCACTCTCTTGTTTTCAGTGCGGTCAGCCGGGGCACCTGAAGAGGTTTTGCCCGCAGTTGAGTGGCACACCTGGTGCATCGGGTTTGAGGCAAACTCAGAGTAGTCAGCCAACTCAGTCCGTTCAGGCCTCGAGGGCCAATCAGGGGGCTTCATCGTCCCAGTCTGTGCAGCAATCTTATGCTCCGAGGGGTGAGCAGGTTGATCAGAGGTCGTCTGGGCGTGTGTATGCTGTTACCACACAAGATCTTGTACCGGCCCCGTCGGTTGTGAGAGGTACCTTCTTGTTTTGCAATTCAGTTGCTAGTGGTTTGATTGATACGGGTGCATCTCATTCCTTCGTGTCTGCTGCATTTGCATCTATTTTGGAGTTGGAGTTAGCACAGTTAGCATCTCCTATTTGTGTAGTGTCACCTCTTGGGGGTGAATTGATCTTGAAACAAGGTGTTAGGGGTTGTGATATAGAAGTCGATGATCATAGAATCCCTTTTTCTTTTGTGGTTATGCCCATGAAGGGCTTCGATGTTATTTTGGGTATGGACTGGTTATCGTCATACCGGGCATTTATTGATTGCTACCGTCAGAGGGTCACTTGTTGTACCATTAGCGGAGAACGTTTTCATTTTCTGGGGGACCGGGTTGGTAGTATGGTACCACCGGGGTATGATCCGCGAGGGCGGAGTGAGTTGAGTGGTCTACTTGCTAGCCTTGAGAGTAGTGAGTGTGATGAGACTCAGACTGTGTTGCCGAGAGTAGTATGTGAGTACTCGGACGTGTTTCCCGAGGATCTTGTTAGTTTGCCACCTCATCGAGAGGTTGAGTTCTCTATTGATCTAGTGCCCGGCACAGCGCCGATTTCTATGGCACCTTACCGTTTTGCCCCAGCCGAGTTAGTTGAGTTGAAAGTTCAGCTCCAGGAGTTGCTAGATAAGGGCTATATTCATCCTAGTGTTTCGCCGTGGGGAGCACCGGCCCTCTTTTCTAAAAAGAAAGGTGGTGCGTTGAGACTGTGTATCGATTATCGAAAATTGAATCGGGCTACGGTTAAGAATAAGTACCCTATGCCTCGTATAGATGATCTGTTTGACCAGTTGAAGGGTTCCCGTTGTTTCTCTAAAATAGACTTGAGATCGGGTTACCACCAGTTGAGAGTCAGGGAGGAGGATATTCCGAAGACGGCATTCCGTACGCGGTATGGCCACTATGAGTTCCTGGTGATGCCATTTGGGCTCACCAATGCACCGGCAGTGTTTATGGATTTGATGAACCGGATCTTCCGGGAATTCTTAGATCGTTTTGTGGTCGTCTTTGTGGACGGCATTCTTATCTACTCATCTTCAGAAGAGGAGCACGAGGAGCACTTGAGAGTAGTGCTAGAGTTACTTAGAGCCCATAAGCTTTATGCTAAGTTTGGGAAGTATGAGTTCTGGCTAAAAGAGGTGAAGTTCTTAGGCCATGTAGTTTCTGGGGAAGGGGTGTCTGTTGATACGTCCAAGACACAGGCAGTGCAAGATTGGGCACAACCTAAGAGTGTGTTTGAGATCCGCAGTTTTCTGGAATTAGCTGGGTATTACCGTCGGTTTGTGAAAGATTTCTCCAGGTTAGCTTCACCTTTGACTAGACTGACTCGGAAGGGAGTCAATTTTGTTTGGAGTGAGACTTGTGAAAAGTCGTTTCAGGAGCTGAAGGTTAGATTGACCACCGCTCCGGTCTTGATTATTCCGGAGAGAGGGTTGGGTTATGCAGTCTATTGTGACGCCTCACGAGAGGGTCTGGGTTGTGTGTTGATGCAAGAGGGGAAAGTGGTTGCCTATGGCTCACGTCAATTGAAAATTCATGAGAAGAATTACCCTACGCATGATTTAGAATTAGCAGCTGTGATTTTTGCCTTGAAGATTTGGAGGCATTATCTGTATGGTGAGAAATTTGAGGTATTCTCCGATCATAAGAGTCTGAAATATCTGTTTACACAGAAAGACTTGAATTTGAGGCAGAGGAGGTGGATGGAATTTATTGAGGATTATGACTTCGAGTTGCACTATCATCCGGGGAAGGCCAATGTTGTGGCCGATGCCCTTAGCAGGAAATCTGTTGGTGACATAGCTAGTATAGCCATCCGAGAGTGGGAGATGTTGGGTGCACTTGGGGAGTTTGATTTGCTTTTGGGCGAATCCGTTGAGGCTGCGGCCTTACTTTCTGTGGTTGCGCAGCCTACACTTGTGACTCGAGTGTTAGAGGCTCAGAGAGGTGATCTTGAGGTAGAATCGCTCCGAGAAAAGATTTCCAGTGGGAAGGTTGAGAAGGGTTTGACGGTGTATCCCGACCTGAGTGTGAGATACCGAGACCGTTTGTTTGTGCCGGAGTCTTGCCGAGAGGAGGTACTTCGAGAGTTTCATCATTCGCGCCTTGCGGTGCATCCGGGAGGCACTAAAATGTACCGGGATTTGGGTCGCCAATTTTGGTGGCGAGGTATGAAGAGAGATGTGGCAGCTTTCGTGTCTAAGTGCCTTACTTGCCAGCAAGTGAAGGCCGAGCATCAGAGGCTAGCGGGTTTGTTGCAACCCTTGCCTATTGCCGAGTGGAAGTGGGAACATGTCACTATGGACTTCGTTGTGGGTCTTCCGAGAACTCAGCGGGGTAGTGATGCTATTTGGGTGGTTGTAGACCGGTTGACTAAGTCGGCGCACTTCATTCCTATGCGCGTTAGAGATTCAGTAGATCATCTTGCCGATTTGTACATTCGGGACATAGTGAGGTTGCACGGGGTCCCAGTGACGATCGTCTCAGATAGAGATCCTCGTTTCACTACCAGGTTATGGCAGAGTTTGCAGAGTGCTTTAGGCACCAAGTTGACATTTAGCACGGCTTATCATCCTCAGACTGACGGGCAGTCCGAGCGTACTATTCAGATCCTTGAGGATATGCTTCGGGGTTGTGTTCTCAACTTTAGTGGGTCGTGGGAGAGGCACTTGCCTTTAGTGGAGTTTGCCTACAACAACAGTTTTCAGTCTAGTATCGGTATGGCACCGTTTGAGGCCTTGTATGGCCGACCGTGTAGGTCTCCAGTTTGTTGGGCCGAGGTGGGTGATGCACCTTTGTTGGGTCCGGAGTTAGTGAGGGAAACGACGGAGAAGGTTGAGCTTATCCGTAGGAGGCTTGTTACAGCCCAGAGTCGTCAGAAATCTTATGCCGACCGCAGGAGGAGACCTTTGGTGTTTGAGGTAGGTGATCATGTCTTTCTGAAGATATCACCTAGGCGAGGTTTGATGAGGTTTGGGAAGAGCGGGAAGTTGTCCCCTCGATTTATTGGTCCTTTTGAGATCCTTGAGAGAATTGGTGAGGCTGCCTATCGTTTAGCTTTGCCACCGCAGTTGTCCGGAGTTCATGACGTGTTTCATGTTAGTATGCTTCGGAAGTATGAGCCGGATCCATCACATGTGTTGGATTGGACCGACTTAGTTGTTGACGAGGATATTTCGTATGAGGAGAGACCGATTCGAGTCTTGGATAGGCGGGATCAAGTCCTGCGTGGCAAGACCATCCCTTTAGTAAAGGTTTTGTGGAAGCATCACGGAGTGGAGGAGGCCACTTGGGAACGTGAATTGGAAGTTCGCGGGAAATATCCGGACTTGTTTGTGGATTTGTAATCTTGTATTTAGATTTTATAGTATTGTTGAACTTGAGAATTTTATATATGTCTTAAGTTGGAAAACATTGAGAATGTTTTGGATTTAATGTTAGCATTTTGAACTTGCCTTTCTTGGAAGTGGAATATAACATTTATACATGGAATGTGTTGTTTATATCATGAGATTGAATATGATATGGAAATTGTTAACATTGAAAGGAATAATGCATAATATTGATGCAAGTTGAATATATGTTGATTCATACATATTGTGAGATGCCTCTTGATAAGAGATGAAGTGACCGGTATTGGGTCAAGTTGTTTATTGTTTTATGATATCAGTGGAAATTGAGAAAACTTGTTTTTGAAAACTTATGCTTAATTTCGGGGACGAAATTCTTTTAAGGGGGGGAGGTTATAGCGACCCCGGTCTTTTCCCATTGGATTATTGTATCTGGACTTATGTTCCGTGGATTCCGTTGTCATATTATTGTTGTTGTCATCCTTTAACGTCATTGTTTGAGTCTTAGGGTGTGTTAGACTTGTTTCGAGTGGGTGGTTTGAGTCTGGGATCAAACCCCAGATTTTTGAAGTTTCGGCCGTTCCGCTCGAGCGGACCTTCTTGCGCTCGAGCGGAGATTGCACACTTCCAGTATTTTTGAACCCTGCAAAACTTCTGCAGGTGTGATATCTACGCTCGAGCGGGATTTCTGAGCTCGAGCGGGTTGAGCTCGAGCGGTATTGTTGACGCTCGAGCGGGTAGTGTGTTCTTCGCGTGGGTTCTGGAATGGGGGAATCTACGCTCGAGCGGTTATCATTGCGCTCGAGCGGACCTTGTTTTTGTTCTTTACGCTCGAGCGGTGTGTTGTACGCTCGAGCGGGCCTATCAAGTTTAAATACGCAGCAGCGTGTTTTAAAACAGTTTTTCAGCCCCTTTCAGTTTTTAAAACCCTAGGTTACGAGTTTTCTCTTTCCCAACTCATCTTCTCTCCTAGGTTTCATCTATTTAGAGTGAGTATCTAACCTAGTTCCTTCATTAAAAAGGTAGAGTGGGTCGAGGGCTTCCATTTAATCTGAACGGTTGTTGATTTGGAGCACTTTGGAGTTTGGGCTATCATCTCCGTCTTCTTCTTTTTGGGTTCTTGCTTCGAGGTAGGGATTTCCTACTCCATTTATACGCTTTAATCCTAAGTGTTGGTATTTTGGTATGTGGGGGTAGTTTGGTGATTTTGGGAGAAACCTTAGGGTTTTGGCTTAGATTAGTTTGTATAATTAATTTAAGGGAAAGGTGTGGAATTGGGTTTAATTCATGAAGTTGGGAAAATTATGAGATTAACGATATAGTTGGGTAGTTTAAATACTTACCTATGAGAATGTGGATTTTACATTCATTGTTGTATTTATTTCTTGTTTAGAAATAACTGTTTTGGGCTATCGGTAGAGGATAGTCGTGATTGTTGTAGACCTTGCATGTGGCTTAGGTATAACTGGAATTAAGTCACTTATGTTGACTGTTGAATTAATACAGAACATTACTTGTATTGATTATGTGTTGTATATGGCAATTGTGTGTTTCATTGCATATGCATGTTGTTTGGAGAAGATAGGGGATGAACTCCACGGTTTAAGGGAAGATAGGGGATGTACCTCTAAACCGGATTTGTTAGGAGGAGATAGGGGATGGACTCCAGTAGCATCACTCGTATGTGTGCTTATTGATAATAGCAATATTGCTATTTGTTGTTGATATGATACATCACCACCATGTGTATCAGTTGGGAAGTATGGAAGTGGACTTGATTGAGATTGTCATAACACCAGCATGTGTGTTTATTTTGTTATAAGAAAGGTTTAACCTGATTTGTTATCCTTGTTGAGTTGTTTGGCCAGGTTCTGAGCCATGTCTGTATAAATGGAAAGTGTGTTGTGTCATAGACAATGCGTCATAGACAACGTAGACATTAGTGTCATGAAACTGGAAATTGATTATCTTGTGTTAACCACGTATCGAATGCTAATGCTTTAGTTAATTCTTATGCTTGGTTTAGTATTTTTCTACTGGGCTGTGGCTCACCCTATATGGGAACTTCATTTTCAGGTTCAGGTGGTTCACTACCTCCAAGGACTTAGCTTGTGAGGATTTGGACTCGAAGACTTGCTTTATTTTATCTGTTTTATTTGAACAACTTGTAAACTTTCAAGCCTAGGGCTTTATTTGTTTTGAGTTAGAACTCATGAAATTGTGTCCAAGTGTTGGCTTGGCAAGATGTAAGCCCATAGGGCATTTATTATGATGTTTTTATTTTATGATACTCTGATGAATGAAATAGGATGCTTTATTTCCTTATAATTCCGCATGTTAGTATTATGTATTATGGGTTTATTTTTGAGGGCGTTACAAGAGTACCCTATTCTTTTTAGATTGGTAGTTGACAAAGAAGAATCATTCAGATCAATGTATGAGAAAAAAGATGGTTCATCCAATTGAATATTCAATTTCCGAAGGAGGCTATTTGACTGGGAGTATAAGGAGGTTTCCAGACTCACTGATTTGGTTTTGGCTGCTCCTAACATCAGTTTTGATCAAACTGATATGCTATCTTGGGCTGCTACAAACTCAGGTGTGTTTTCAGTACTGTCTATATACCAATTTTTTGAACACTCTTTTGGTCCATATCTGTTAACCAACAAGTTTGTATGGATTAAGTACCTCCCACCCAAAGTTCAATTTTTCTATTGGCTTTCTTGGAAAAATAAAGTCAAAACCTCTGCCTTTCTCCATAGAATTGGTGTACTACCTGCTAGTGCCTCAACACTCTATATATTTTGTAAAAAGGAGATTGAATCAGTGAATCATTTACTGTTGTACTGCCCATTTGCTTGGAGTGTATGGTCTCATATGTTGAGTTGGTGGGATTTACAAGGGGCCTTCCCAGGAACAATTGATAGCTTATTACTATGGTGGGATGGTGTTAGTCTAAACAAGAGGGAGAGAAAGATTTGGAGAGCTATTCCTTCTACTGTGTTATGGTCTTTACGGAAACATAGAAATGATTGTGTGTTCAATAATTCTTCACCAAATCTACCTGAATTATGTGAAGAGGTCAAGATTAGAATTGCTATTTGGTTAAAACCAATCCTCAAGGAGTATCACTTTATTGTTCAGGATTTTATTTCTAATCTTAGAGGCATCAGATATTGTTTGGGTGGAGTATGCATTGGTGGAGGTTGAGATGACCTTGAGTCTTTGGAGTGTGGCCCGAAGCTTGGTGCTGTTTTCTGGTGTGTTCTGCTATATATTGTTGTGGTTTGGCCTCGATTTCTTCGGAGTGTGGTTTGCATTGGTGTGAGGTCTTCTGGGCTTATAAGGAGGCTACCCTGCTACTGGGTGGGAAGATTGGGCTCAAGGACTGGGGTTTATGAACTGTAGATGAGGTGTATGTGTGAAAGTGTACATTAAACCAGCAGGTTCAATATTGCATTAGGAATGGGAGCTGAGCTATCCATATGTCAGTTTGTATAATTAGCTGAAATTTTCATATGGGAGCAGTATTCACTGAAATCTGTGTAGATGGTTGAGGAGGGTAGCTACTGTGATGGTGCTTGTTGTTGGTGAGTTTGGCTGCTGTTTTTGGGTGTTTTGCTTCTTGGCTGATATTGATGGCTGCTTCTGGATTGCTTTGCTTAGGTGAAGTTTTATATCAGAAATGGCTCAAGTTTGGTGGCATAAAACAATTTCTTGGTTAGGTATAGGGGGTCTCTAGAATTTAACTCTACTGCTATCACTCTGCTGTTAATTCTCTGCTTTTTGTTCTCTGCTGTTAAGATTTTTTTAAGCACTTCACTAGTCTTTGGCTACTGCTCTTTTTGTTAGCTGCTGGTGTTGTGTGATGCTGCTACTATTTTGTGGTAAAGGTATGTGTCTAAGGTCTACTAAAAGACTTGGTGAAAGGTTGTTGATCTGGTCTGGTCTGTTCAGAGGATTAGTCTGGTCTATTTTTGGCCAACTGTATGCTACTGGTCTGTTTGATTGGTCTAGTCTGTGCAGAAGGCATCTGTGCAGCTAGAAAGGAGTTAAAATGTTGATGCACTGGTTTTTGCTCTGTTAATGATGGTTTTGTTGTTGTGTTTTTTGTTCTTCTCATTCCTTTTGATTGGTTTCTAACCAATCTTGGGTCAAGTGTTTGCAAATGATTGTGCTTCCATAGCAGTGCCAACCTAGTTGGGATTGTTAAGGTTAGCGTTGATGCTCTTTGTACTTCCCTCTTTGTTGATGTAAGCTTTTGCATGTATTGTTTTCTTCATCAATAAAGTTTCATTTTGCTGATCAAAAAAAAAAAAAAAAAAGAGTGGTGCTACATCTCCTAATAATATATCATCTCCATATTGACCTCTAATGAGATGGAAGAGAGATAATAGAGAGAGATAGAGAGCGGAGGAATGAGGCGTGTGAGTCCCTCTTCATATGGTCATTCCATGTCATTGTGGGTGGATTAGGAATGCTCAATTAGAGCTTTCAAATATTTTTCTTATAATAATAATAAGGAGAAAAGGAAAGAGAAAAACATGGCACACCATATCTACTTTCATTCTTATGCATTATTTTGTCAAACTTAATAATTTTGGGTTGAAAATCTACCAATTCTTTGAGAAATATTTTCTAAATGATTTACCAATTTTATATAATTCTACTAACAAATAGATTTGGTAAAAAGTCAATTGAAAATAATTTTAAGCATATAATTAAATTGTGTGCCTATGTTATATTATTTTATACTTGTCAGATTACCAATTTAATACAAATCAATGATATTGTAGGCAGTCAAATGAAAAAAATAAAATAAGAGAGAACCTCAATAGTTATCCTTATATTGAGATGGTATGCTTAGAAAAAAAATATTAAAAAAATTACTAAGAATTTAAAATGTGTTGAGTTTTAATTTGTAGGTATATTTTTTAAAATTCATTATACAAAACATTTTCACATAAAAAATATTTAGAAAAATGATATTACTTAAATGTATGGTGAGGATAGAGAGAGGGAAAAAAAAAGTGATCAAAGATAGATGTCAAACTATCAATTCAAGTGAATTAATGTACTGTACAATAATCTTTGTAAAGACAAAACTACCTTTTTATTCTTTTCTTTTTTAGAAAATATATCATCTGTCTCAACAAATACAAAAGATGAGAAACAAAGAATATTTTATGAATAAAAATAAATTAAATGATATTATGACATATTATTACATCTTAACATGACAGTTGTTGATTGTAATGTTGTGATATTAAATGTATTAATCAATTTTCATTTGAGTTGCACTGTGGAAGGTGGCCGCAAAGGTAGTGGCATTTGAGCTACAAGTAGAGAACCCACTTGATGAGGTGACTATGCCAGATTCCTTGAACGGTGGTCGTGGTGGCACTTGAGGAGATGATCGTAGCAACATGGTACTATTTGAATCCAATTAGTTGGCCATCGTTGTACTTTATTGGTTGATTGGAGTTGTTGCAATAGACTATAAATTTGTTATGGTCTTCTCCTATTTCTCATTCTTCTATGTTTAGATTTTGTAAGGTAATTTGTGGGGGAAAATAAATAAATAAACAAAAAAAGTAAACAAAAATTTATTTAATATTGCATTCACTTCTCTAACTTTTTCTTCATTTCCCTCCACAAATCTTCCACAAATTCAAAATATAAAATTAACAAACATTAATGCCTTATAGATTTACCCAAAAAAGCAACTAATCTTAATAAATTGCATTTCAATAACCAAGAAAACCCTCCATTTTTTTTTTTACATTAGAACAGTTCATTTGCATTGTCTCCGCATTTAAAGAGCAGGGGGCACAACAACTATTCCAGTGTAGCGAAATGGGCCCATTTCGGGGTCCATTTTGACAATCCGAACCGTTCACATTTTAGAATACATCAAGTAGAACATACTTGCAAAAAATCAAGTTAACCAGATATCGTTAACCTATTCATCCACTCACATTTGTATCTGCAAAAATAAATAATAATTATGATTTAAAGTATTAAAATGAATACAAATGTAAGTGGATGAAAGGGTTAACAATATTCGATTAACTTAATTTTTTGCATGTATGCTCTACTTGATGTATTCTAAAATGTGAACAGTTCGAATTATCGAAATGAACTCCGAAATGGGGCCATTTCGCTACACAACAATGACTGTTGTGCCCCCCAGACAGCAGCCACCCCCATACCCTTTTTGTGGAGGGTTATAAACTTTATATTTGGAAATATCAATTGAATCCCGAAGATCAACAGATGGGTTGATTTGATTGTTGCTTTATAATCTGACATTCACTACTAGAAAATGAACCCTCGGTTATTAAAAAATTAATCATTAAAACCTTTTTTTTGGTCATCGAAAGTCAATGGTGACTAAAATCTTTACTCACCCAGGTAGTCACCGAAGGCTTCTCGGTGATAATATTGGTGACAAGATTTAAGTTGGTCGCTAATTCTCTCCAATTTGACTACTAAAACTAACTTAGTCCTTAATTGACACTTTTTGGGGACTAAAATCGTAGTTGCTGTGGAGGGTTACAAACTTTCTTCACATTTGGAAATATCAATTGAATCCTGAAGATCAACAGATGGGTTGATTTGATTGTTGCTTTATAATCTATCATTCACTATTAGATTAGAACATTCGGTTATTAAAAAATTAGTTATTAAAACTTTTTTTTAGTCATCGAAAGTCAATGGTGACTAAAATCTTTAGTCACCCACGTAGTCACTGAAGGCTTCTCGGTGATAATATTGGTGACTAAATTTATGTTGGTCGCTAATTCTCTCCTCTTTGACTACTAAAACTAACTTAGTCCTTAATTGACACTTTTTGGGGACTAAAATTGTAGTTGCCGAAAGTTCTCAAATAAAAATAACTAAAATGTTTAGTCGCTAATACATTTTTGTCATTAATACTCCTACATTTAGCGACCATATATTTTAGTTGCCATTTTATGTCACATTTAGCCACCAAATATTTTAGTCCCCAAATAATAAATATTTTAGTAGAATTGTATTTTACAACAAAACATTTTAGTCGTTGAAGAATGCCATTTTTTTTCGTGACTAAAATATTTAGTTGGGAAAATTTTTTTTCCTCATCTTGATTTGTTTTGGCTACTAACTATTTGGTCGGCAAAAGTTTTTTTTTCCCTACTAAATAAATTGTCACGAAAAATCTTTGCTTGCTTTTTTGGTTGCCAAATATTTAGTCGCCAAAAACTTCTTCTTTTTTTTTTTTTTGCTACTCGCCAAAAACTTTATTTAGTGTTGTTTTAATTAATTTCTTAACAACCTATACTTGTTCCATTATTAGTGCAACTTGTACGCAGTATATAAAAAAAATAATACATATACCGATTATATCATCAACCATTTCACAATGTGCCCACATTTAACATTCAACCATCCAAAAAATTTATATTTGATGTTAAATTCCAAATGTAATAGAAATTTCATACAAACCAATTATGTTCAATATGAGAAGTTATTTGGTGGTCTTTGTGTGTAGTGAGATGATACTAAGAAGATTACGATTAGTGGAGGAAGTGAGACTTACCGAGAAGTTATTCTTTGGATTTAGATTAAAGCAGTGTGTTCTAGTCAATGAGAACAATACATAGAGGAAAAAAGCCACAACATATGTAATAATTTTAGGAATTTTGTTAATAATTATCACATTTTTTAAAATTTCATTGGTTAGGCACACCATATCAACATGATGAAGTAGTGTATCTAACCTATTAAATAATTTCTCGAGACTTACGATTTGGTAAGTATAATATTTAATAAGAGTATTGTCATATGATACTCTAAATTTTTCCTATTCTCTAGTTGTGTATGCATTTTTTTTTTTTGTTTTTTAAAATATATGTGAATGGATGTATCAGTTGAAGCCCAAATATTTTTGTTTATCGAAAATTATTATTTTATTTATTGAGTGATGTTAGGGATATAAGCCTTCGTTTGGCTAAGTTGGTTGGAATTAAAAAATATATAAAAAGAAAAAATTAGATTAAATAAGTCAACAAGATAAAATATTACATACAAATCATAATCATTTTATTTTTTCTCTCACAAAAGTCAAAAATGTTTTGTCAAACAAACTTTTTAGTCCCAAAGTCCCAACTCAAAAATGAAATAATTATAATTTAAATATAAAATTTTATCTTATTAATTTTTTAATTTATTTTATTTTTTAATGACTATTTTAACACCAACTGACTTGGCCAAACAATAGTGTGTTTGGTTTCAGTTTTTTAAATTCAGTTTTCTAAAAATTGAGTTTTTTATTTTTCATGTTTATTTATTTTTAGTGATTATTTTTTAATTTTTAAGTAATTTTTTTACTTTTTTAGATGCAACTTACTTAGACGTATCTAAATAGTAAAATATTTGTGAAAAAATATTTTAAAAATTTAATAAATACTCAAAAATATTTAAAAAAAAATACTGAATTTTTATATTTTTGGTATTTAGTGAATTTTTTAAAGGTTTTTTTCACAAATATTATACTTTTTAAGTGTATTTATATTAAGTGTGTTTAAAAATTAAAAAAAATACTTAAAATATTTAAAAAATTCAGTGAAAACATAAAAATATGAAAAATGAAGAAGGAAAATTTTTTAAAAAGTAAATTCTAAAAACTAAAACCAAACAAATGAATAATGTTTGTTTGGAAGAAACTCACAATGTGATGAAATCACCTAAAAGAGTAGTGATGGTCAGACGAATTTATAGTAGTGATGGTCAGATGGCTAGCCATGTGATAGGAGTAATTTAGGTTTTTTATAAAAAAAAAAAAAAAAAAAAGAAGTAAAACTAATCATGATTTGAAAATTATTTTTTTTTAACTTTTTATAATAAAATTTATAAAAATATAAAGAGATTGATTTCACAAATTGTAAAAACTTTTTACCTAAAAATTATTATTTCTAAACAACACTTTAGAATTTGAAATACATGTTTTAGATTTATTCAATACTTACCTCTGCAATACAAAATTTACATCATTGATGAAAAACAATCATGGTAATTTTCTTGTTCCATAAACTTTTACTTTCTATAATGTATATTATCTTGGAGTGTGACTAATAAACATATTTGACATAAATTAAATAAATGCATTTATTTAGATAAGTGCACTTGTTTAGGTCACATCGCTTTTATGTCAAATAGTACATTTTGACTTATTGACTTATTTGAGTATTATTATTTTTTTATTTTTTGCACGTCGTTTTGTAATAAATAAAAAATTAATTTTTTTTTGCACTTCCCAAAACAACTCTTAATAAATTTTAATCTACAGACCAATTGATGTGTCAAATTCTATCTTTCAACAGTCAACGTGAATCTTTCTACCTGTGTGTGGGTTTCATTCCTTGTGTATTAATTGTGATTTTCTCTCACTTTGAGAATTTTTTTCTAAAAAAATTATATTATATTTGATTTTCATTAATATAATTGTAATTTATTAAATTTTATTATAATATCTTATATAAATCAAATTTTAAACAAAAAAAATCCATTATTCAACCCGCTCACCTTTTTAGACCTTACTAATTGAATTGGGTCGGTTTGGGTTGATGAAACTGATAGTTTTTTTAAAATTTTTTTTTTCACACCTCTATACATAAGTTTATCAAGTATCAATTTGTTCAAATTTTATTTGGAAATTTAACAAGCTTTTAACCATGTTTAAATTTGACTTTCGAATAAATTTTTAATGAGACAAGTTTAAGCAATTTGATTCATTTTACATTACCATATTTAAAAACAATGAGACCCATTAGTATGACTGCAACCGATCCTGAATTTTAAAGATCCTAAGCAAAATCTTAACATGGGACCATTTATATATACAAAAATAAATACTAATATTATATAGAAAATCATAACATGGGTTCATATGACAAGTAAATATTGAGATTTTTTTTACAATAGATTAAAATAGTTAAAAATTAAAAAATTATTATAAAAAACAATTATTTATTCTATTTTTATACACGTCTTTTTATAAAAAAATAAAAAAATAACTAAAAAAGCTAATTTTTATAATAATTCTAAATATAACAGTGATATCACATGGAGATATCAGTATTCAATGAGCAATAATTTTGATTTGCGATAAGAATCACAACATTAGAGATAAAAATCGTTTACTTAATCTCTTTTATAACTTGTTTTTAACCGATAACACTATGGTTTTATTACATATTTTTTACTGTGAAAAAAAAACATCAAAAATTAGAGAAATAGAATAAGCATTTGTTTGGGAAGTGGGTTGGCTTTTTTGGCTATTTTAGCCTGGGGCTAAAAAGCCTCGTTTGAGAAGGGCTTTTGACTTTTTTTGGTTTTTTTGACTTTTTGTGAGAAAAAGAATGTAATGATTATAAATTGGATGTGATATTTTGTCTTATTGGGCTAAAAAGCCTATTTTGCTTTTTGTGACTAAAATAGCCAAAAAAGTCTATCTTTTGGCTTCCCAAACGAAGCCAAATGGTTGAGAGTTCGGTGGAGGATAATTTAGAGGGAATCCACCGATCACGTAAGCATTAGCATTAAGGTCTCGTTTGAGAACATGTTTTGACAACATTACTTTTAAATTTAAAAGTTAAAAAGTCATTAAAAAAATTAAAAAATCAACAACTTATATAAAAAAGTCAAAGATTTTTTTTCTTTACTTTTACACATCTTTTGGTAAAAAATCAAAAAGTTATCCCAAACATACTAATTTTTTTTACACCATATTTTAACCAAAAAACTAAAAAATTACTAAAAAAACTTATTTTCAAACGAGACCTAAGTACTAAATAATCATCTTGGAACCTATTTATTACCCACAAAGCTCCTACTGAATTTCCCCTTGAAAATGGTAGAAATCTCAAAATTCTACCAAAATTTATCAAAGGTCTCATATGGGTGTAGAACCCACACAATATAAGTCTCATACTCATATAAGATAATTAATTAAAAATTTAGGATCTCTATCATTACTCTTCCACCATTCCTTCAAATCCCCCCCTTCTCTGCTTTTTTTTCCCTTTTCCCTACAACTTAATTTTATTTAATCTCTCACATCTCTCTCTCTCTCTCTCTCTCTCTCTCTCTCAATTTGTGAATTATAGAGGAAATGGGTATCTTCTCATTGATAACAGGAATAGCATGGCCGAGCGGGTTTGGATCAACCTCAACTGCTGAACAAGTTACCTAAGGGATTGATGCTACCATCCTCACCGCCATTGTTACTAGTTAGACTTTCTTAGAACATATACATATCTACAAAAATATATATGTCTATATCATTTGCATTATAATGTTTCTTTCATACTTTATTTAGGGTTGTTCGGTTTTTGAGTTGGGCTAAAAAATCACAAAAGGTAAAAAAAAAGTCAAAAAATCACAAGAAGTCCAAAATCACAAAAGGACAAAAAAAAAAAAAAAAAAAAGTCCACAATTCCAAAGCTAAAAAGCCAATCAAGAATACCAAACGAACAAAAAAATTTCAAGCTAAAAAAGTCAATTAAAAAAGTCATTGCCAAACGAATGCTTTGTTTGGTGAGTTTTGGTTTTTGTTTTTCGTGGTAATTATCACAAATAAAAAATTAAAAATTAAAAACCCATCATTTTTATGTCTTTTAAGTTGCGCTTGTTTCAAAATGAAATGTTTTATACAGAAAATTATTTTTGTTTTTATTTTTGACGTTTGGTTGGCACTTAAAACAAAAATATTTTATTGTTTAAAAGAGAAATTTTGATTCAATAAAGTGTCATTTAAGACTTTTTAGTGAGTTAAGATATTTTATTTGAAAATGTAGTGAGTGAAAATTAATTTTATAAAAATTAATGGTAAATCATTTTTTAAAAAATGATATAAAAATATTTTCCTTGAAGAAGTTTTACTTATTTTTTGTTCAATCAAACAATCAAAAATAAATAAAATATTTTTAATAAAAATATTTTATTTCAAAACAAACAAAACCTTAATGAAAATAGTTTTCAAAAATTCAATAAACAATTTAAAAATATCTCCTAAACGGAAAAATAATTTGTCAAATAAGTTTTTTTAGAATCAAGTGATTTTTTTTTTCTTTGGTTTGTTTTTTTTTTTTTTTTTTTGTTTGGTCAAATATTCTAGTTACATATTTGACGGTTAGCCGATCAAACTGTCCTTAGGCAATTGACTGGATATGAAGAAAGAAAATTAGGATTAAAAATATATATATATATATATATATTCTAGTTACATATCTAACAGACAGTTGGCCGGCCAAACTGTCGTTAGGCAATTGATTGGACATGAAGAAAAAAAAAAATTAAGGATCATTACACTGACAATCAGTGAAACTTATTTACCAAAAGATGAGAAATATTAATAATAAATAATATTTTTTTATTAATTTATAAATAAATTACACTGACACCAATGTAGGTAATTGTTCCAAATCTGATGATCAATCTCTCCTGATGATCAATCTCTCCACATAATCTCGTGGTAAAGAGAGACTTGGAAGAAAGAAAGATTTGAAGCCCGTTTGATTGTCATGATTAGATATAAAGATTTGAGAAGAATATGTAGTACTTAAGGATAAAAATGAAATATAATATGTTGGAGGATATGAGATGAATTATATACACTGTGAGGTCACTTATATTATATTTGGTTAAGATAAGATATAAGATGAGATAAGAGGAAAGTAATTATTTTTGATCTTTGGATGAAAGATTTCCTATATTCGATAGTGGGGGATATACAATACCATGGGGGTTGATATGGCATATCCCTTTTTGAGGGATATACTATCCGGACTCCCTATATCTGGAGTAACCAAACACAGGATATAGGAAAACAAGAAAACATGTAAACCCACCTCATATTATATCGGGTCCCCTCATATCCGGCCCTTATATATACCCAAACAAACAAGGGAAATCTCTTACCTAGTTGATGTTATTGTTAGTCGATGATATTGTGAATAAATTAATAGTAATTTTAGAATGGCCATTTTTTATTTTTTTAATATTAAATTCAGATTTAATTATTTAAAAATTATCATTTATGTTCAGATTTATTTTACATATAGACCATAGATCATATAAATTAATCTCCATTACATGACTACTCACCCAAATTTTTTTCGGATGAATAGGTCTTCGTTTCCAGATTTATTCTTTATTTTTATTATTACATCTGTCATTCAATATAATTATAACACATGAAATTGTAAACAAAATAAGTGAATAATATGTACATATGAATTATATTAATAATTTAAAATCAAAATGACGTGTCTATAACATTATTGTAATTATAAGTCATATTAAAAGTATGCATTTTAACTTTTAATAAATAAATAGATATAAATGAGACGCATTATTTTGCATTACTTGACGCCATAGATTTGTGGCTATGCATTACTCGATGCCATAGTTTGGATAGAAGATTTTCCTAGGGTTCGTTTGGGAAGTGAGTTGGTTTTTTGGCTTTTTGGCTATTTTAGCCTAGGGCTAAAAAACCTCATTTGAAAGGACTTTTTGACTTTTTTGACTTTTTGTCAGAGAAAAAATGTAATGATTATGGGTTGAATGTGATATTTTATCGTATTGGGCTAAAAAGCTTATTTTATCTTTTTGTGATTAAAATAACCGTAAACCCAATCCAACCATTCTTCCCAAACGAAGCCTATCTGTAACGCCCTCAAAATAAACCCATAAATCATACAATCTTAACATGCTTAGACATAAGAGAGTAAAGCATAATTTCATTAATCAGAGTGTCCATTACAAAAGTATTACATGTTGACATCAAAAGTAAATGCCTTACGGGCTTACAACTTTCCAAGCCAACACTTGGTTACAAAAGAAGAGTGCTAACTCTAAACACAAAAATAAGCCCTTGGCTTGATTTACATGTAATACACAATTAATCACAAAAAGAGAAGCCTTCAACTTCTACAACTCCCAAGCTAAGACCTTGGAGGCGGCATATCACCTGCACCTGAAAATAATGTCACATATAGGGTGAGCTAACGCCCAGTAGAGATATGCTAAACATAAAATGAGCAATAACTAAAACATTAACATTTGATAAATGTTTAACTCATATAAATCAACTCATAACACGTTTCAATCCCATGACAAATATGTCCATGTTTCATTCCTTAATCCTTTACTTAACCAGTTTTCAACTCATAAACATGGCTCAGAACCTGGCCAAACAATTTAATGAGCCTACAGCTCATATCAACAATATTTCCATTTATCAACAATTCAAATGAGATAACAACTCATATTAGATACTTCCATACTTCACAATAGATACACAGATTTGCTGTATCATTAACATATTAAAACACTTCCATACTTCACAATAGATACACAGATTTTTTGTATCAATGGAGTTCATCCCCTATCTCTTCCCAAACAATATCCGGTTTAGGAGTCCATCCCCTATCTCCTCCCAAACCGTGGAGTACATCCCCTATCTCCTCCCATACAATACAATGTATATAAACAATTATCATATATATGTTCAATCAATACACATATTTAATGTATTATTCCAACCGTCATATTCAATGACACATTCAATCGATTAGTTTTAATTCACCTAATCATCATGCAATGTCTACAACAATCAAGACTATCTTCCACCAATAGCCCAAAGCAATTATTTCTAAACAGATAATAAATGCATCAAACAGATAATTTAATAACAATTTCAAAAGTGAGCGATTAATAAATCCGACTCCACCATTCCATCTCATATCATGCTAATTTCATTATTTCCATCCCAATTTCATATTTCACAATGAAAGTCATTAATTACACTAATGACCCAATAAAACCCAAATATGACATTTCTTCCACTTTTTCCATTATTGACTCAATGGTCTAAATATCAACAATAATTATCACTAATCTCATTTTAAGACCCAAAATACACATTTATGGGCTAAAATAACAAAACCCCTCTTTCTCAATATTCCAAATCTTAAACCCTAACACCCAAATCGAACCATTTATACAAAATGCTCAAAATCTACGTCAAAGCTCATAAAGATGAGTAGTTATCCTTACCTCAAATTCGGTGCTCAAAGGAGAAGGTGAAGAATTTCGAAATGCTCCAAAACCCAAGATTTTCAGATGGAAATGTAGCCCAATCCAAGCTCTACACTTTTTGCAAAGACACTAAGGTAGAAGATCACTCAAAGTAGATCAAACCCTAGAGAGAAGTTGAAATCTAGAGAGAGGAGCTCTCTAATGGAGGTTTTGAAAAGTTAGAGAGAGAAGAGGTACCGAAAAAGTGATCCAAAAAGTTGAAATTCAGATTGATATAAAAGTCGCCCCGCTTGAGCGTAGACCTCCCCGCTCGAGCGTCAGACACAGACTCACGCTCGAGCATGAAAAGCGCCGCTCGAGCGTCGATTGCACACTTGCAGAAGTTTTGCAGACCATGGTCCCCGCTCGAGCGTCAAAATCCCCGCTCAAGCGGAGGAACGAAATCAAAGGGGCCCGCTTGAGCGTCAAAACTCCCGCTCGAGCATTTGATGACCTGCAGAGCAAAATGCTGAGAGATGAAAAACCACGCTCGAGTGTCAAAACGCCTGCTCGAGCGGAGAAGCAAAAATGAAGGGCCCGCTCAAGCGTCAAAAGCCCCGCCCGAGCGTCAAAAGCCCCGCTCGAGCGTGAAGGCCAAAATCTGGGCATCAACTCTAGGTTTCCAAACACAACCAACCTGTTTCAAACCTGCCCAACACAACCCAAGACTCAAATACAAAGAGTAAAGGATGGAAACGAGAATAAGACAACAACACATCCATAGAACCGAGTCCGGAATACAATACACAAAGGAAGGGAAAACCGGGATCGCTATACTATCTCTCTTCGCCCATTGGTGCTGCAAGATGCTGCTAGTATATTGTAATCTTACCTTTTGGGCTTTCCCCATCTAAAAATAAAATAAAATTACCCTATAAAATTTGATAAATAAATGTGATAATTCTATTATTCACTAGGTTTGGTTTTTAATTTTCAAAAATAATTTTTTATTTTTCATGTTTTGTTATCTTTAGTGAGTTTTTTTTCTTCATATTTTAGTTATCTTTTAAATGTACATAATCTAAATATACTTAACAAAGTAAATATTTGTAAAAATAATTTTCGTATTTTTTGTATTTAACAAGTTTTATAAATTTTTTTCACAATATTTTTACATTTTAAGTGCATTAATATTAAATAAAAAATAAAATATTAAAAACTTAAAAATATTAATTAAAAATTCAAAAACTATTCTTGAAAATTATAAAATCGAAGAGAGGAATTGTAAAAATGAGAAGAGAACTTAATGATGGGAGGGAGTGGTTGCAGGAGGAGCAAGTGGGATTGGGTTAGAGACAGCAAGAGTGCTAGCTCTGAGGAATGTCCATGTCATCATTGCAGCGAGGAATAGGGAAGCTGCCAATGAAGCCAAACACCTCATCCTTAAAGACTATGAAACCGCTCGTGTGGATGTCCTAAAACTTGACCTCTCCTGAATCAACTCAATTAAAGCCTTTGTTAATCACTTCAACTCTCTCAATCTTCCCCTCAACATCTTAATGTACTCTCTCTCTCTCTCTCTCTGAAAATAAACAAAAAAATTGCAAGTTTTGAATAATCTATATTTGTTTCAGAAACGATGTTGGTGTTATGTTTTGCCCATACCAGCTATCTGAAGATGGAATTGAGATGCAATTTGCAACAAATCATCTTGGTATGTACTACTCTCACTATGCATATATGCCTTAATTATTGTGGTGTGTTACAAACTTGTCTTATATTATTTCGCTAAGCCCCAAAACTTTTGGTTTATGTCTCGTTTGTCAACTATATATTTTAGTCAAAATGTCACTATAAGTTGTCACATCGCTCTCTCTACTTTTTTGCACATCCTTTCGTAAAAAGTCAAAAAGTTACTAAAATATATTTTAGGAAATTACACGTTTGGTGACCAAATTTTTTAGTTGCCAAAGGTTATTTTTTTGTCACCGAAAGTCAATGGCGACTAAAGTTCTTCGTCACCCCGTTAGTCACCAAAGCCTTGTCGCCAATAGTCAGTCACGACTAAATTGGCATTGGTCACTAATTATCTCAGCTACTAAAATTTAGTCGCCAAACATAACTTTTTGGCGACGAAATATTTAGTCGCCGAAAGTAATCAAAACAAAATGAAATTCTCTTTTAGCAACTAAGATATTTAATCGCTACAACATTTTAGTCACTAATAATAATACATTTACCGATTAAAAATTTTAGTCGTTAATAATAATACATTTAGCAACTAAATAGTTTAGTCATTGTTAGTTTTCACTACTAAACAGTTTAGTCACCAAAAGAGTGGATATTTTCATTTCCTTCTATTTTACGACCAAATAGTTTAGTTGCCAAAGGACGCCGTGTTCTTGGGTGACTAAAATATTTAGTTGGCAATAGTTTCTTCCCTCATTCTGATTTGTTTTGGCTACTAACTATTTGGTCTCCAAAAGTCTTTTGTTTCTTTTTTACTACTAAATATATAGACACCAAAAACTTTTGCTTGCATTTTTGATTACCAAAATATTTAGTCGCTAAAAACTTTATAATTTGTTTTTTTTTAAAATTAATTTCTTAACCACCTGTATTTATTCTATTATTAGTGCAACATGTACCCTGTATATAAACAAAATAATCCTAGAATACTGATTATATTAACAACTATTTCACAACGTGCACACATTTCACTTTCAACCATCCAAAAATTTCATATTTAACGTCAAATTCTAAATTTAATACAAACGAAGGCAAGTTAAAACAGTTCTTGCCAAACGAAGGCAAAGAATTAGGTCCTCAAGCTATGCATCCTCTATCCCCAAACCCTATAAAGTGCATGAATGGATGCCCTGAATCCATGGGGGCACAAATGAAAGCAGTAGGCAATTCATGTACATGTGAGATCCAGCCCTCAACATGAATACAATATCACAAACATCCAGCAGCATCATTAACCATGTAGACATGTAAAAAATCTATATTGCCACATCAGGGTCACGAAAAAACTTTTACACACTGCAGTAGCCAGAGCAATATCAATTTGGGCTCATTGATCTTGAGACACAAGCACTTTTGTTCAGAGCTCACCGATGCTTGTACAAACAAGGCTTCAACTCAAGCCATTCAATTTCCCTCTTGGAATTTTGATTCTCCTGTATAGCAAAGAATGAAGTTATTTTAATGGGCACTTGAACAGGTACTGTCAACAAAGCAAATGGGCATATATACTCTTGCAAGAAAAATGGGGATAAAGCTACTAACCTTTTTCTTGAAGTATAATAATATAAACATTTTGTTGGAAAAATCCTGCACATAATACTTATAAATTAGAGAGGATAAATGGGAAAATTAGATTGTTATGAACAATGAGAGAACATGAATAATCTCAATATACATTTGCCGAACATGCATAATCTTGCACATATTGCTATGAGAGAACATGAATACTTAACCCACCCATATATATATATATATTGTAGATAATCTCAATACCTATATTTTCATTACTCTCCCCTCTCTTATTATAATTTTCTTTCCTAGACCACATGTGCATTGAGATACTAAATAGAAAAATCCAAGTACAAAGAATCATTAATCGAGGAAGCCCCCAACATATCAAAATAACGACATTAGATCCATCAATATAAGCATGCATTGATATACAAAAGACCAACATTCATCTATTCATCATAGTTTCATTACAAAAAGTATTACATGTTAACAACAAAAGCAAATGCCCTAAGGGCTTACAACTTTCCAAGTTAACACTTGGTTACCAAAAAGGAGTGCTAACTCATTTACACATTAAGCCCTTGGCTTGAATATACACGTAATACATCAAAAGAACATAGACACAAAAAGTCTGTCCGCCTCTAGCCTCCCAAGCTATGTCCTTGGAGGTGGCATGCTACCTGTACCTGAAAATGATGTTCCCATATAGGGTGAGCCACAACCTAGTAGAAATATACTAAACCAACTATGAACAATGACTAAAAGATTAGCAGCTGATAGATGGTCAACACTGATACATCCACATATATCACATTTCAATTACATGACTTACAAGTCTATGTTACTTCTCATTTTCCATTTTCGATAAATAAGCATACTAGCTATGTTATCATATTAACCGATAAGCATATGAGCTATATCAACACTTCAGCAGATAAGTATAAGAACTATATCACACAACCGAAGATAAGCGTAAGAGCTATATCTACTCTTCTCTAGACAAGCATATGAGCTGTATCAATACTTCTCAAAGATAAGCATATGAGCTGTATCTCCACTTCTCTAGACAAGCATATGAGCTGTGTCTACGGAGTTCATCCCCCATCTCCTCCCAACACTATCCGGTTTAGAGGTACATCCCCCATCTTCCCTCAAACCGCGGAGTACATCCCCCATCTCCTCCTCTACACATAATGCATATAAACACATAGGTTCTACATACATTCAATCAATACATAAAGTTAATGTATTCTATCAACCGTCAAGTCCCATGACACATTCCATTGATTAGTTTTCGTTTGCCTAATCATCATGCATTGTCTACAACAATCATGACTATCCTCCACCGATAGCCCAAGCAGTTATTTCTAAACATAAAATAAATGCACAAATGGATATTTAATCAACATTTCAATTCGGTGAGTGATAAGTAATTCGATTACACCCTTTAACCCCATACACTTCCAATCTCAACATTTCCAATTCAATTCCTCACTTTCTTTAATTAATTATATGCATTAATTAATTAAAACAATTAGGGCAAATTCCCATAATTAACAAACAACCCTAAGGCTCCATTTTCATCCATAATCCACCATCTAACTCATCTTTCTATACCAAGCTTGCATTTAGGTTTATTAATAACAAAACCCCAACTTTTGTAAAATTACACAAAAGACCCAAACTTTCTCAAAATTACACAACAACCCCCAACATATCAAAATGCTAAAATTCAAAGACAAAATTCATAAAGAGGAGTAGGATATCCCTACCTCAAAAGATGAGCTCCAACGGAGATGAAGACCAAAATCAAAATGCTCCAAATCCCGAAATTTTCAGATTAAAATGTAGCCCTCGACGATCAACACAACTTTTGTAAAGGCCAAAAGTAAGTAAACAACTCCTACTAGATCAAATCTAAGAGAGAAGTTAAGATTTTAGAGAGAGAGGCTCTCAAAGTTGTGTTTGGGAAAGTAAGAGAGAGAAAGAACAAGAAAAAGTGATTTAAAAAGCTAAAACTCGGAACTTAAACCCAGTCGCCCGCTCGAGCGTCGAAATCTCCGCTCGAGCGTCACTCACAGACTCCCGCTCGAGCGGCCAAACTCCCGCTCCAGCGGCGGATGCACACTCCCAAAAGTTTCTGCAGACAGGTCCCCGCTCGAGCGCCCAACTCCCCGTTCGAGCGTCACTCACAACCTCCCGCTCGAGCGGCCAATCCCCCGCTCGAGCGCCCAACACTACACAGGAAATACTGGATGGGTGTATTCCCCGCTCGAGCGCCAAAACCCCCGCTCGAGCGGACAAGCAACAACAAGGTCCCCGCTCGAGCGTCGAAATCTCCGCTCGAGCGGACAGGCCAAAATCTGGGCAACTAGTTTTGGTTCCTAAGCTCAACCAACTTGTAACAAACCTGCCCAACACATCCTATAACTCAAATACAAAGCATGAGAGGATGTAAACAAGGTTATAATCAACTACTAACATCCACGGACACAAGTCCGGATCACTGTACAACAAGGGTAAACCCGGGATCGCTATAGTTTGAAATTATACATTTGCCCAAAGGTTACTATGGAATTTTTGTACTCCTTTTGGAATGGTTTAAAGAATCCCACATCATTTTTTTTTGGAATGTTACATTTGAGAAAAGTATACTAAGAAATTTTTTTATGTATTACATTGGAGTGTTACACTAACGTTGTGTTTGGTTGGGGGATTTGGGAAGCGATTTGAAAAGGAAAATGGAAAAGGTGTGTGAAACAAAAATGAAGGCATATTTTATTCACATTTCACCTAATTTTCCCTTTTCATTTTCAAATCCCTTTTCAAATCTCCCAACCGAACATAAGGAGTTTTTTGTAGTATTATATTGGAGTGTTACGTTTGAGAAAAGTACACTAAGAATTTTTTTTGGAGTGTTACGTTTGAGTGTTACATTAGAGTGTTCCAGTTTGAAATTATACATTTGCCCAAAACTTACTAAGAAGTTTTTATACTCTTTTTAAAATGTTTGAAGAATCGCACATTGTTTTGGAATGTTTAAAAAATTTCATATTTCAAGTCATTTTTGTACTCCTTTTGAAATGTTTTCCAAATAAAAAAAATTCACATATAAAAATCATCCCAAATTTGATTCTCATATATTATGTACCTTACCTTTCTAGCACAAAAGAAAAAGAAAGAAAGAAAGAAACATAATAGAAATAAGGGTATAACCGTAAATCTAATTTTTAAATAATATATTAAATCTACCTTTCCAAAATCAATGGAACTAATTGATCTATAAAAAAATCTTTAGGGTTAAATAAATCACCATTACTAAAGATGAAATTTATAAGTAAATTTTTCATTTTAATATTTATTTATAACCAAACCAAATCAAATGGAATTAAACTTTGCGTATCAATCAATTGGGTCAACTAATTCGTATATTTTTTCTAATATTTATTTATATTCTAAAAAAAACAAGAAGATAAAATGAAAAATTTAGTCAGAAGTTTTTAGCAAAAAATAAAATCTAAAAACATCCCACTTTATTAAATAATATAATTAAAAAATAAAAAATCTCACCATTTCCTAGGACATACTTTTTAAGTTTATTATAATGAGATTCACATATTCCTTCTCTATAATTCTTGTCATCCAAACATAATCAAATAGAAAGAATTGGTCCATGAAAGAGATATCAGATCAATTCTTGAACTTATTTTTATCCATTCAATGCTATACAATTCAATTTAAGAAAATTCCTAAAATTCAAGTCCTTCATCTCTTTAACCACTGGAAAAAAAAAAAAAACCTTAATTTCTACTTCTATCTCTTCATCTCCTCTCATTTGTGTCATACTAAAGAGAAAAAAAATAAAGAAAATATAAAAAAGAAAAGAGAGCAAAAGTTATATATAATTATGTGAAAGAATTCATCATTCACTGGGAGTCAAAATTGTTAGTCTCAGCTAATTCCAGACTCTATTTGGGAAAGTCTCATGGACCTTGACTTCAATTCCACACTGGTGGTTCATCATCGTCTACTGCACACTTTGCACAAAAACAACACCAACCATTTAATATACTATTTATAAGATTCATACATAATATTTCATTTTCATTGTATTTAGATTATAAATTTAAATACCGATTTAAAAAATTTAAAAAAAAAACTTATATTTCATTCATATTTTTTAGGGAAAATTGGTTTAACTGTCACGACCCCAACCCGCCCCTAGTAGGATGGCGCCGTGATGGCCAGTAATTCCATGAATCACCGAAGGCCAACCGATCAAAACAACACAATCAGAGTATAATGTATGGGGCTCACAAATGCGGAAGCAAATAAATCAAATGCGAGTAGTCCATGAGAGCTGTGCTTAGATCAAATGATAAAACATATACAATATGGTTCGCATCCAAGTTCATATATATATATAACAAAATACAGTTTGCATCTTGATCAAAAGGCTTCTCAGCCGACAAGAACAAAATACAGCAATTACAAGCTAAGAAGCATGATTTTCAAGAGTTGCCGACGTAAGTACAAAATGCCGACATAAAGACAAAACAGCCGAAGTAAGCACAAAACTGCCGACGTAAAACAAGTCAGGCCGAGATGCCAAGAGTCCAAAACAAGCTTTGCAAAATAGAACTAGGCGTCTCCGCCGTCCTGCTCATCACCTACATATATATAGAGAGGGTGAGTTTGACAACTCAGTGAATGGTACAAGAAATAAAGGTTTTGCATGAATATAGCCGAAATCCTTCAAGGCAAAACAAACATTCCAAACCATACGAATATTAGCCGAGGTCTTTACAAAACAAGGCATATCGAACTTTACCAAAACGAAGGATGAACCGTATTCATCTAACAGGTCTTACGAAGCTCAAGGGATGCTTACCAACATCGGCGAAATACATACCAAGATTTACCAAGTCAAGAGATGAACCGTATTCATCAATCAAGTCTTACCATACTCAAGGGATGCTTATTAACATCGGCGAACAAGGGACTGTACGATCCGTAATCGATTCATCAAGGGTACTGCGAAAGTTTAAAGTCCTCCAGCACAAGGGACTTGTGTTACTTAGGCCCGTAGCCCTTTTTAACACGTTGGCTTTTCCAAGGAAGGACCGTATCCTTTTTAACACAAGAACTAATGTCACTTAGGCCCGTAGCCCTTTTTGACAAGGTGGTGCTGCGAAAGTTTATAGTCCTCCAGCCAAGGGACTTTCATACTTGGTACTGCAAAAGTTTATAGTCCTCCAGCACAAGGGACTTTTACACTTAGTGCTGCGAAAGTTTATAGTCCTCCAGCACAAGGGACTTTCGTTCTTAGTGCTGCGAAAGTTTATAGTCCTCCAGCCGAGGGACTTTCACTGATAACATCAAAACAAGGCTCATACTTATTACAAAGATATCATCAAAACGAAACTCATACTTAACCTTTTATACTTAGTGCTGCAAAAGTTTAGAGTCCTCCAGCACGAGGGACTTTCAGGAACATCATCAAACAAAGCTTATACTCTTCACATCAAAATAGGCTAATCATTCATGCTTATCAAAATGCTTTCATCAAGACGAAGCAAAACAAAGTTTATCAAAACCGTATAACATAGCTTTATTAAAAGCACCACTCACCTCGGTCTTCTTGGGTGAAGGCTCAAAGCAAAGATCAAAGTCCTCAAAACTCAGATCCAACGGTTGGATCGCCAAAGATCAAGATCGAAAATCAACTTCTCACTCTAAAACTCTTTCTCTCTTCTTTGAGAGCTTCTCTCTCTAGAAACAAAGATTTGAGACAAAATGATTTGTCTCCAGGTCTGCCGGCTGTCTATACACACAGCTCGGACACGTGGCTCAACCGGGTTGGCTCAGCTCAAAAGGTGACTGATTGACAAGACAAGTCTCTGACAAGGCGTACTCAATAAGCTAGATGGCAAGACACATCGGCAAGCAAGGACATCGGCTAGAGTCAAACTTCGGCAACGGGGTAACAAAAACATCGGCTAAGGAGGATGACACTTAACTAAGTTGTGCCGCGCTCGGCCTGGGTCATACCTGCCCAAGGGCAAAGACCACAGGTACAAAACATCTCGGCCTTGGTTCCAAGAACCTCGGCCCAAAGAGTAACATCTCGGCAAACATGCCGAGGTGTAGATGGAGGTCGACAGATGGCTCCAAAATAGTTCTAAGTACAAAGGTTCAAAGGTGGACTACACTGAGCTGACCTCGGCCACGCACCAAGCAAGGAACAAGATCAAGCAAGTACACATAACAAAGCAAGCCGAAACAAGATTAACAAGATTTGTAACATATCAAGACAAGGTCTTACATGAGTGTATGCAAGTATAGCTAAGTCAACAATGAGGGTCGTTACATCCTACCCCCCTTAAAGAAGTTTGGTCCCCAAACTTAAGTTACCTTGTTCCAAGAATAGTTCTGGATGCCGAATTCTCATTTCCTCTTCCATTTCCCAGGTGGCATCCTTGCCGTAATGCTCTTCCCATTCAATCTTTACCATGGGTATCGACTTGTTTCTCAACTGCCGAACTTGTCTGTCGATAATACACATCGGCTTCTCTTTATAGCCCAAATCCTCATTAACTTCAATCCCAGAATAATCAATCACATGCAGTGGGTCTCGAATATACTTTCTCAACATTGAAATATGAAACACATCATGGACTTGGCTTAACTCTGGCGGTAAAGCAAGCCTGTATGCAACGAAGTCAACTTTGTCAAGAACTTCAAATGGCCCAATGTAACGAGGGGCTAGTTTACCTTTCTTCCCAAATCTGGATACTCCTTTCATTGGTGAAACTTTCAGGAATACATGATCCCCAACTTCGAATTCTAGCTCAGTTCTTCTCTGGTCGGCGTAACTCTTTTGTCGGCTCTGGGCAGTTTTTATCCTCTGTTGGATAAGTTTAATCTTTCCTGTCGTTACCTGAATCAACTCGGGACCAAGTAGAGCTTTGTCTCCAACTTCGGTCCAACATATCGGCGACCTACATTTCCTCCCATACAAAGCTTCATATGGTGCCATGCCAATACTAGCTTGATAACTGTTGTTGTAAGCGAATTCTACTAAAGGCAGATGCAGTCCCCAATTTCCCTGGAAGTCCAAAACACATAGTCTAAGCATATCTTCAAGTGTCTGAATTGTCCTCTCTGTTTGCCCATCGGTCTGGGGATGAAAAGCTGTGCTGAACCTCAACTCGGCTCCAAAAGCTCTTTGTAGGCTCTGCCAAAATCTCGAAACAAACTTCGGATCTCGGTCTGACACTATCGACATCGGCGCTCCATGGAGTCTAACAATCTCGTTCACATATAGCAAGGCAAGTTGGTCGGCACTGAAGGTAGTCTTAACAGGCAAAAAGTGCACTGACTTAGTCAATCTATCAACAATGACCCAAATCGAATCCATACCCTTCTGTGTCTTCGGCAAGCCAATCACAAAGTCCATGGATATATGTTCCCATTTCCACTCAGGAATCGGCAAAGGTTGAAGAAGTCCTGCTGGTCTCTGATGTTCTGCTTTCACCTGTTGACAATGCAAACATTGGGACATGAACTCAGCTATTTCCCTTTTCATATTCGGCCACCAGAAGGTCTGTTTCACATCTTGATACATTTTGGTATTCCCTGGATGAACAGCAAATTTGGAATTATGAGCTTCCTGCAAAATTTTTCTTTTTAACTCTGGAATGTCGGCTACACACAATTTGCCCTCAAACTTGAGTACTTGGTTCTCAATAGCGTACCCTGGTCTCGGTTTTGTAACAATCTCATCGGCTACTCTTTTGAAGAATGCATCCTCCATTTGTCTTACCTTTACTTCTTCAACAATAGTTGGTTCCACTGACATCACTGTTAGGCATGCCAAATTTCCAGCCGACTTCCTGCTCAGAGCATCGGCTACGCTGTTAGCTTTCCCTGGGTGGTATTGAATTTGCATATCGTAGTCTTTCAGCAACTCAAGCCATCTCCTCTGCCTCAAATTCAATTCCTTTTGAGTGAATAGGTACTTCAAGCTTTTATGATCTGTAAAAACCTGACAAGAAGCTCCATACAAGTAGTGACGCCAAATCTTCAGAGCAAATACAACGGCTGCTAACTCCAGATCATGGGTGGGATAGTTCTTCTCATGTGGCTTCAACTGACGAGATGCATATGCTATGACTCTACCCTTTTGCATCAATACACAGCCCAAACCCTTATGCGATGCATCACTGTAGATATGAAACTCTTCATCACCTGATGGAAGTACGAGCACTGGTGCTGTGACTAACCTTGTCTTTAGTTCCTGGAAAGCTGACTCCCGATCTTCAGTCCATTCATACGGTGCTCCCTTCTTAGTCAACTGCATCAAGGGAATTGAAATCCTTGAAAAATCCTTCACGAACTTCCTATAATAACCTGCCAAACCCAGAAAACTCCGAACCTCGGACACATTAGTCGGCCTCGGCCAGTTCACTACGGCTTCAACTTTGCTAGGATCAACCGAGATACCCTCTTCATTAATCACATGACCCAAGAATGAGATAGTAGATAGCCAGAATTCACACTTATTAAACTTAGCATACAACTTACGGCTTCTCAGAATCTGTAAGGCAAGTCTCAAATGATTCTCATGTTCAACTTTACTCTTGGAATAGATTAATATATCATCGATGAAGACAACTACAAATTCGTCTAAGTATGGCTTGAAGACTCTGTTCATTAGATCCATAAATGCAGCAGGGGCATTGGTCACTCCAAAAGGCATTACTAAAAACTCGTAGTGGCCATATCTTGTCCGGAAGGCTGTCTTCTCAACATCCTCGGCTTTAACCTTAAGCTGATGGTATCCCGACCTAAGGTCAATCTTAGAAAAGACTCGTGCTCCTTGTAGCTGGTCAAGCAAATCATCAATTCTAGGTAATGGGTACTTGTTCTTAATGGTGACCTTATTAAGTTCTCTGTAATCTATGCACAGACGGAGTGTACCATCCTTCTTCTTAACAAATAAAACGGGTGCTCCCCATGGCGAAGTGCTCGGCCTAATAAATCCCTTATCCAACAGTTCTTGTAATTGCAGTTTCAGTTCTCTAAGTTCAGCTGGGGCCATTCTATATGGTGTTTTGGAGATCGGCTGGGTTCCCGATATGATATCAACCGTAAACTCTTTTCCTCTATCGATTAAGTCACCAGGTAATTCATTTGGAAAGACGTCGGGGAATTCATTAACAACTGGGATGTCGGCTAAGTTAACATCTCCCTCCTGATTGCTCAGTATACTACACAGATAACCCTTACACCCTTTGTGGATCAACTTATAGGCTTTCATGGATGAGATCAAGTAAGGTGGGGGTACTACTCCTTTACCCTGAAAAATAACCTCGGCTAGGTTTGGGGGTTTCAGTGTGACACTTTTCGAGACACAATTAATAGATGCGTAATTCGCTACTAACCAGTCCATTCCCAGTATAACATCGAAATAAGCTATGTCCAATGGCATTAAGTCAACTAACAGTTCAACATTCTCAATCACAATAATACATGCTCTATAGATGGATGCAACAATCATAGATTTCCCAGACGGAGTAGACACGGATAACACATAATTAAGGGGTTCTAGTTCTCTCTTAATCTTCTCGGCAAATACAGTAGATACAAACGAATGCGTAGAACCCGAATCAATCAACACATAAGCATCTTGAGAGCAAACAGAAAGTGTACCTGACACCACCGCCTCAGCATTCTGAGTGTCTCCTGGTACTAGTGCAAAAACTCTGCCCTGCCTCATCTGTCCTTTCCCCACATTACCCTTTTGAACGGTGTCTGAGGTGCTCTCACCTTTCTTGCTGTTTTCAGCCTTTGCCTTAGGACAATCTTTCACATAATGACCCATCTCTCCACATTCATAACAGGCTCCAGACGTCCGACGACAGACCCCGAAATGTTGCTTCCCACAATCAGAACACGTCGGCCTAGTATTACCTTCCTGCTTCGGATAACCAATACTGCCCTTGTTCGTCTTCTTCCTGGCGTCCAACGGTGCTCGGCGACTGTCATAGTTCTGTCTCTTTCGCTGATTCTCTCCCGTGCTCTGGTACCTGTTCAGGTTGGCTTCGGCCAGAATGGCTTTGTCCAACACTTGGGCGTAGGTCGGCAGATCGTGCAAGTTAACTCGGTCTTGAATGGGTCCGCGAAGCCCACTCTCGAACTTTCTAGCCTTCATGTATTCATCATTGGCCATGTGAGGTACAAACCTTGCCAATTCAGTAAAAGTGCGGTCATATTCTGCCACTGTCCGGTTACCCTGCGTCAAGGTCTGGAATTCGGTAGCCTTGCGGTTTCGAACACTAAGGGGGAAATGCTTGTTGTAGAACAACTCCAGAAATCGGGTCCAGGTTAAGTCTGGATTGCTTCCTCGAACCATCACCCACCATCTGCGAGCGTCGTCATCCAGTGTGAACGTTGCCAATGTTACCTTCTGAGTGTCAGTGCTAGGGAAGATCTCAAACAGCTTCTCCATTTCCAAAACCCATGCCTCGGCCTTCATCGGCTCTATCCCCCCGGAGAATCTCGGCGGCTTCATTTTCTTGAACTCCCTGATTAAAGCTATGGTGCCATCCCCATATAAGGCTGGCTGTGGAGGAGTCTGTGGCACTGGAGGAGGTGGTGGCGGAACTACAGTTCGGCCGTTTGTCTGTTCGGCCTGCGTCGAAGTGGCACTAGCAAACTGCTGTCTTGTTTGTCTCAATTCACGGGCTAAACCTTCGACTAATCTTTCCAATCTGTCCATTCGGTCTTCGGGCTGATCTCGGCCCAGTGGAGGTCTACCTCTCCTCATGATGCTAGAGTAGGCAAAATGTGACTTTTAAGCAAACAAATAATTAACCACATAGGCAAGTAGCAAGTAGACATGTCAAGACAATGCACACCTTGTTCAAATAGCAAGCACAATGATGCAATCCTAGCATCTCTCTAAAAGGGAACCCTACGCTCTATAGGACTCAAAGTGTGTAATTAGTGTGTGCTAAGGAACTTGTGCTCTGATACCATTCTGTCACGACCCCAACCCGCCCCTAGTAGGATGGCGCCGTGATGGCCAGTAATTCCATGAATCACCGAAGGCCAACCGATCAAAACAACACAATCAGAGTATAATGTATGGGGCTCACAAATGCGGAAGCAAATAAATCAAATGCGAGTAGTCCATGAGAGCTGTGCTTAGATCAAATGATAAAACATATACAATATGGTTCGCATCCAAGTTCATATATATATAACAAAATACAGTTTGCATCTTGATCAAAAGGCTTCTCAGCCGACAAGAACAAAATACAGCAATTACAAGCCAAGAAGCATGATTTTCAAGAGTTGCCGACGTAAGTACAAAATGCCGACATAAAGACAAAACAGCCGAAGTAAGCACAAAACTGCCGACGTAAAACAAGTCAGGCCGAGATGCCAAGAGTCCAAAACAAGCTTTGCAAAATAGAACTAGGCATCTCCGCCGTCCTGCTCATCACCTACATATATATAGAGAGGGTGAGTTTGACAACTCAGTGAATGGTACAAGAAATAAAGGTTTTGCAGGAATATAGCCGAAATCCTTCAAGGCAAAACAAACATTCCAAACCATACGAATATTAGCCGAGGTCTTTACAAAACAAGGCATATCGAACTTTACCAAAACGAAGGATGAACCGTATTCATCTAACAGGTCTTACGAAGCTCAAGGGATGCTTACCAACATCGGCGAAATACATACCAAGATTTACCAAGTCAAGAGATGAACCGTATTCATCAATCAAGTCTTACCATACTCAAGGGATGCTTATTAACATCGGCGAACAAGGGACTATACGATCCGTAATCGATTCATCAAGGGTACTGCGAAAGTTTAAAGTCCTCCAGCACAAGGGACTTGTGTTACTTAGGCCCGTAGCCCTTTTTAACACGTTGGCTTTTCCAAGGAAGGACCGTATCCTTTTTAACACAAGAACTAATGTCACTTAGGCCCGTAGCCCTTTTTGACAAGGTGGTGCTGCGAAAGTTTATAGTCCTCTAGCTAAGGGACTTTCATACTTGGTACTGCAAAAGTTTATAGTCCTCCAGCACAAGGGACTTTTACACTTAGTGCTGCGAAAGTTTATAGTCCTCCAGCACAAGGGACTTTCGTTCTTAGTGCTACGAAAGTTTATAGTCCTCCAGCCGAGGGACTTTCACTGATAACATCAAAACAAGGCTCATACTTATTACAAAGATATCATCAAAACGAAACTCATACTTAACCTTTTATACTTAGTGCTGCAAAAGTTTAGAGTCCTCCAGCACGAGGGACTTTCAGGAACATCATCAAACAAAGCTTATACTCTTCACATCAAAATAGGCTAATCATTCATGCTTATCAAAATGCTTTCATCAAGACGAAGCAAAACAAAGTTTATCAAAACCGTATAACATAGCTTTATTAAAAGCACCACTCACCTCGGTCTTCTTGGGTGAAGGCTCAAAGCAAAGATCAAAGTCCTCAAAACTCAGATCCAACGGTTGGATCGCCAAAGATCAAGATCAAAAATCAACTTCTCACTCTAAAACTCTTTCTCTCTTCTTTGAGAGCTTCTCTCTCTAGAAACAAAGATTTGAGACAAAATGATTTGTCTCCAGGTCTGCCGGCTGTCTATACACACAGCTCGGACACGTGGCTCAACCGGGTTGGCTCAGTTCAAAAGGTGACTGATTGACAAGACAAGTCTCTGACAAGGTGTACTCAACAAGCTAGATGGCAAGACACATCGGCAAGCAAGGACATCGGCTAGAGTCAAACTTCGGCAACGGGGTAACAAAAACATCGGCTAAGGAGGACGGCACTTAACTAAGTTGTGCCGCGCTCGGCCTGGGTCATACCTGCCCAAGGGCAAAGACCACAGGTACAAAACATCTCGGCCTTGGTTCCAAGAACCTCGGCCCAAAGAGTAACATCTCGGCAAACATGCCGAGGTGTAGATGGAGGTCGACAGATGGCTCCAAAATAGTTCTAAGTACAAAGGTTCAAAGGTGGACTACACTGAGCTGACCTCGGCCACGCACCAAGCAAGGAACAAGATCAAGCAAGTACACATAACAAAGCAAGCCGAAACAAGATTAACAAGATTTGTAACATATCAAGACAAGGTCTTACATGAGTGTATGCAAGTATAGCTAAGTCAACAATGAGGGTCGTTACATTAACATCCCTCTCAAACTTTAATAATGGGAGAGGTCCACAATAATTTTTTTTGTAGTCTAAGTTCCCTCACCCATACCCATGTATAACACCCACTCTTTCATTCTCTCTCCTCTCTCTTCTTGCACCAAACAACTCCTCTTTCTCTCTCCTCTTCGTCCGCATCATTGTTCAAAGCTTCATTGGCATTGAGTACGACGGAGGAATTTGCACTAGCAAGATTTATAAAGCTTTCCCAATAGAGATCGTCGATTTATTTGAAGATTCTTGATAGTGCTTTATTCAGCAAGACTTATATGAAGCAGAGCACTAGTCCTCATTGTTGTTCCTTCGATCACAAGTCCTCTGATGAAGATTCCTCCGTCAACAAATATCACTACCCTTAGAGGACAAATATCAAGAAGCAGAGCACTAGTAAGATTTATAAAGCATTATAGCAGATATGAAAGCAGAAACAAAATGCATCAGTTACATATCCACAAGCACAACTTGAAAATATTCATCATTGTTTCTCTTACTTTTTTCTTGTTTCTTCTTCATTGTCTTTATAGCGATCCCGGGTTTTACCCCTTGTTGTTTAGTGATCCAGACTTGGTTCCGTGGGTGTTAGTTATGATTTATGTCTTGTTTCTATCCTTCCATACTTTGTTTTTGAGTTATAGGATGTGTTGGGCAGGTTTGTTACAGGTTGGTTGTGTTTGGGAACAAATGGTTGCTGCCCAGAATTTTGGTCCTTCGCTCGAGTGAGAAGTTTGTCGCTCAAGCGAGCTCTTTGTTTTTGGTTCGTCGCTCGAGCCAGTGTTTCTTCGCTCGAACGAGCGACTGCGTCTGGGTTTAGACCTGAGGGTTGCATTCCTTGGCTCAAGCGAGATTTCCTTCGCTCGAGCGAGCGAGCGAGGTGTATATTTTCGAGTTCTTCGCTCGAGCGAGAATTCTGTCGCTCGAGCGTGCTTCTGGGTTGCAGACCTGAAGCTTCGAGTTCTTGGCTCGAGCGAGACTTTCTTCGCTTGAGCGAGTCTTTCTTGTGTCTGGTCGCTCGAGCGACCAATCCTTCGCTCGAGCGAGCCTGTTTTATATAAATACGCAGCAGCGGTTTTAAACATCTCTTTTTCAGCCTCTTTTGTTTTAAAAACCCTAGGTCTGTGTTTTCTCTCCCTCCACTCATCTTCTCCCTTAGGTTTCATCTCCTTTTAGTGTGTTTCTACCCTAAGCTCTTTGTATAAAAGATAGAGGGTGACTTGGGCTTCGTTTTAATCTGAACAATAGTGGATTTGGAGCACCTTGGGTTTCCGCCATCTTCTCCATTTGAGTTCTTCGCTTCGAGGTAGGGATATCATACTCCAACTTATAGGCTTTGTCCTAAGTTTTAGTCATTTTGATATGTTGGTGTTGTTTGGAAATTTAGGATTTGATTTATAATTTTAAAAAGGGGGTTTTTCATCTGTTAAACATCATATGTTTGTAAGTCATGAAAACGGCATTGATAGTATTAAATTGAGAAAATTGGACCTTAGGGTTAATTTTGAGGAAAGGGGGAAAAGCCCTAATTGTTGTAATAAATTAATTTGTATAATTAATTTAGAGAAAAATGTGGAATTAAGTTTAATTCTTGAAATTGGGGAATTATGAGATTAAATGGTGTAGTTGGATAGTTTAATCACTCACCCATGAAAATGTTGAGTTTATATTTGTTGATACATTTATTTCCTGTTTAGAAATAACTGTTTTGGGCTATCGGTGAAGGATAGTCGTAATTGTTGTAGACATTGCATGCTGATTAGGGAAAACTAAAATTAATCACATTGAATGAGTCATTGAATATGACAGTTGAATTAATACATCAAATACGTGTATTGAGTGTATTGATTGTATGTTGTTTGGGAGGAGATAGGGGATGTACTCCATGGTTTGAGAGAAGATAGGGGATGGACTCTCAAACCTGTTTAGGAGGAGAAAGGGGATGGACTCTACTAGTACAGCAAATGTGTGTACTTATTGATTCTTGGAAGTGTTTTAGTACAGCAAATATGTGTACTTATTGACTTATGGAAGTGCTTTAGTATGAGCCTTAGTCTCATTTAAATTATTGATATTGGAAGTAATGTTGATGTGAGATGTAGTCTCATTGTATAGTTTGGCCAGGTTCTGAGCCATGTTTGTATAATTGGAAAGTTGAATAATAACGTAAAGTGAAACATGTCATGGACATTATTGTCATGAAACTGTATAGTGATATAATGGATTTAATAGTTTTAACCATCTATCGAATGTTATTGCTTTAGTCAATTCTTATATTTGGTTTAGTATATTTCTGCTGGGCTGTGGCTCACCCTATACGGGAACATCATTTTCAGGTCCAGGTGATATGCTACCTCCAAGGACTTAGCTTGGAAGGATTTGGATTTGAAGACTTGTTTTAGTTAGTTATTATTTGATATTACATGTAAACTCAAGCCAAGGGCTTAATTTGTAGTTGAGTTAGTACTCACGTTTTGTGTCCAAGTGTTGGCTTGGAAAGCTGTAAGCCTGTAGGGCATTTACTTTTGATGTTACATGTGATGTTTTTCAATAAGAATACTCTGATGAATGGAATAATGTTTTGTTTTTCTTATATCAATGCATGTCAATATTGTGTATATTGTGGGTTTATTTTGAGGGCGTGACAACTTGGTATCAGAGCGTACCGGGTTTGAATACTTTGGGTACGTGGGAAGTGATTAGTATCACAATGGGTTTGTCTTGCTTGTTAGAGACTTATATATGATAGTATGTGTTTATTTGATAACATGCTTATATGACTATTTGGGTATGGGATTTGATTTCTAGGATGTTGATTGGATCCTTGAGTCTTGTTGGAAAAGCACTTGATCAATGCTGTTTCTAACCGGAACTCTAGTAACGCCTTGGGACTGTCATTATCCAGGAATGAAATTCGTAGGTGTTTATGTGATTATGTGCTTACGTGGAGTGAATTACTGTTGTTCAATGCATTAGGACGTGAGTGTTATAGCTTCGGCACATTTATTAATGTGCGAACGTATTAATCGTCTTTGTTACCTTTATTAGGATGTCAGGACGAGGACGAGGACGTGGTAGGCGTGGTAGGCAGGAGATGCCCATACCGGATGAGATTCCAGAGCAGCAGGAGGGTGTTGGTCAGGCCAATGTGGCTGAACCAGCGGGTCAGCAGGCTATGGGTGCCTTAGCCCGCGAGATAGCAGGGGCATTCAGGGAGTCCGTGGGCATTCTCAGGGCCGAGAATCAAGCCCAGGTTCATGTTGCAGATGCAGGGCCTGCATTTCTGAAGAGAGAGTTCCTCCGGTCTAATCCGGACGAGTTTGTGGGTGATCCAAAAGAGCCGCTTAAAGCAGATGAATGGCTTGAACAGACAACGAAGACGTTTGAGATGCTTAGCATCGAGGACGGGGTTCTGAAGATGACCTTGGCATCTTTCCAGCTTAAGGGGGATGCGGGTCAGTGGTGGAAATTCACGAGAGGCCGTATAGGAGGGACTTGGGAGGCCTTTGTTGACGCTTTCCAGGAGAAGTTCCTGTCTCCAGCTGTTAAGGAGAGGTTGAGGGAGCAGTTCTGCCAGCTGAAGCAGCTGAGTTCTTCAGTGGTCGAGTTTGAGGCCGCATTTACTAGTTTATCCAGGTTTGCACCTGAGTTGGTGGCGTCTGAGGAACGCCGTTGTCTTGAGTTCGAGAAGAAGTTGAGGCATGGCCTCAAGATGAGAGTTGGGGGTTCTATGACCCGAGAGTATGGGCGTCTGGTGGATGCTGCAGCCTATATGGAGATCATGATGCAGGAGGAGGAGGAGAGGCAGACGGGCACCAAGAGGAGTCAGGATGGTCAGAATGATGGCAGGAGACAGAGAGGTTTTACCCCTCAGCAGTCTTAGGGTAGTGTGACTAGATCGACTTTTCCAGTGCTGAGTGCAGGTCCTGGGAAAGGCAGCCAGGGAGACGTGACTTGTTTTAAATGTGGCCAACTGGGTCACAAGTCTCCAGTTTGCCCGCAGAAGGGAGGAGGTCACAGAGCTGCTTAAAAAAAAATCCCCATGATATTTTTTTTCATACATGATCTATAGTGAAGCATGAATTGAATTCAATCTACACCACATATATCCATTTGTGGATAAATTTGGGGTGCCAAATTTTGAGACCTAGTTTTTTTTGTAAAAAGAACAGTCTACTTGGTTTGTCTCCAAAAACATATTTGGTTGAAAATTTTTAATTTTTTTTTCAAAATCACTTTTTTTTTCAACTACACATTAATAATCACTTTTTCATTCTCTTCTCTTTTTCTCAATCACTTTTTCTCTTACACCCATTTAATCAACTACAAAATATATATATATATATATATATTAAATCATCCCAAACTCCAACATTTGAAAATTGTTTTTGAAATATATAATTAAACAAATTTTCAAAATTTTTAAATTCTCTTCAAAAATTTATTTTTAAAATAATATGTCAAAACACAAACCCTATATTTGCTTCATTTTCCTCCCTTCTCTCTCTCTTGGTACGCCGAAGACGGACTTGGTTCTCCGGCATTGATTGGATTCCCAAGTAGACCACTCCGGCCACATGGCATAGTCGGAGATCGATGAGCTCAGCTGCACCTGATAAATTTTCCCAATTTTCTTTATTTGGCATTTTTACTCAATTCATGCTTTTATATAAGTAGGTGATTGATTACATTTCTTGCAAAATCGCATGAGATTCTCTACAGATTTCGTGGGTTTTATTTTCCTGTTCGTTTCTATCTAAACCCGTTTATGATAAACATTAAAACCCACCAAATTATTCAGATTCACCAATTTAAGTTTCCTGATTTCTTTCTATTTGTTTCTATCTAAACTTGCTTATGATAAACATATTTTAAATTTTTTTTTAATAAAAAATGAGTTTTTTAAATAAAAATAATTTATTTTATGAATTTTAGGTTTAATAAAAATAAGGATAAAAAAAGAAAAAAGGAAAAAAAAAATAAAGAGGGAAGAAAATAGAGGAGAGAGAAATAGAAGAAAGAGAGAGGGGAGAGAGAGAGAGACGGGTGAATCAGCAAAAGGGGGAAAAAAAATAAACAAAAGAAACAAAAGATGGGAAAGTGAAATGAGAGAGAGAGAGAGGGTATAAAAAAAAATAAAAAAAATAGGAGAAGACGAAGAAAATGGAGGAGAAGAAGGAGAAGGAGAAGAAGATGGAGACAGAAGACGAAGACGAGGAGGAGAAGAAGAAGAGAGCAGACGAAGAATACCTCAGCTTCTTCAATTGATCCGAACAGGTTAGGGCTCCTCTCCTCTCCTCCCTCCCTCAATCTCTTTCTCTCTTTCTCTCCAACAGTTAGGGCTTCGACCCACCTCATGCGTGTCATTTGCATTCGATTCGTAGATGTTGGGTTTGAGATCAAACTACTTTTATTCGAAATGCTACAATCTAGAGTTTCTGGTTCTCTTAGATTTAGGGCTTTGATTTGGTATTGACCTAGAGTTCGCTGTACTATCTTTTTCCTTTTCTATCTTTCTTTCTTTCTTTCTTTTTCATTTAAAAAAAAAAAAAAAAGGCTAAAGATTTGAAAACTGATGTTAAATTTTTTTGTATAATTCCAAAAACAGAGGATGGTTATATAATTACCATCATGCCGTAGTTTTGTACGCAAATATTTTTGGGTTGATTTGTTAGCTTGCTTTTTATGAATCCATATTAAGAAATTAGACAAAGTTATGAGCTTTCTCTTTACATTGAGTTGGCTTTTCCTTGAGCTTCTTATGGGCTCATGAATTTGGCAACAAAGTGATTATGATGGGTCAAACAGATTATTGTAATGATGATAATATTGTTAGTTTAAACAGATTTATCTCATCTCATGCGTATGTTTCCTGTAGAGCCGATCTTATATTTGTCTTGTTTACTCTATTCTGGGGTGGTATGACCTCACTTTTCTTATAAAAATACAATGACATTCACCATATGTTGTTGGTCCTTATCGAACATTTTTTTAATATTGGATTCATTGCAGGGTAGAAATGTCGATGCCTTGATTTTGTATTGACAAGCTGTGCCCTCTCTGTCTCAGATCCAAATATGATTATCCTTTGCCCTATAGGTATGTGTATGTATTGTTTCTATCGGTTTTGCTGTCAATGCTACTTTTTGAATGTGTTTTGTTTGAGTGGAAGTGTTTTAGCTTTTCATTGAAGTGGATAGGTGAGGTTGTTCAACCATAATTTGATTCAATTTACACTTCTTCTATGCGTCTGCAACATAATAAGACTTGATTCTTTTACTCTTTCATTTTTGATTCAGATAGAAAACTTGAAGATCTAATGATAAATTTTTGGTGAAAATCCAATAAAATTTTAGCACATTTTGCAATAGAGTTTGAAGGCAGTGATTTATTGTGCTCCCTTGGTACAACTTCAAGAAATTTGACTTATTTTGTTTCAAGTGTCTCTTCGCCTAAAAAACTTATAGAAAACAGTAGGTTAAAATAGAATTCAGTATAGTAGTAAAACAGAACACAACCTAGTTTGAGATTTATTTAAAATTCATTTATTGGAATTTTCTTCTATTACACAATATACTAGACTCATGGAGGGATTGTCTGTTAAAATTTCATGAAATTACGAGGTAGAGAACTATTTTTAAAAATTCATCAAAGTCAGGCCTCTGCACAATTTCAATTCTGCGCAATCATGAAAACTCACCCCAAAAATAGCTATGCTTTTGCTTTACTAAATCCTCTTTTCATTCCATCTTGTAAACATGATTTAAACTACATAAAAGATCAATAAATTCACGCTTGAAACAATTTAACAACAAATTAAAAATTGAATTGAAAAATTTACCGACTAAGAACTTTTTGTCAAGCTCTCTAGAAATTGAGTGAAGTTCTGCTTAAGGACTTGTACCTCATACCTAATCGTGTTTCGAATTATTTTGCAAGGGAAGTGTGGTATTGAGAAACAACCTTTTTATTTATTTTTTTTTTTTGGGGGGGGGGGGTGGTGGGGGATTGCACTAATTGAGACTAGGTGAGGCACAATTTTTAAGGTCACAATTTTCTGGATAAGAAAAATTGCTTCTACGAATCATTTTCTTCCTTTTCTTGGTGGTTTTGCTCTTTTCAAATATCTAGTTAATCATGAATAGTAGAGTAGATTCCAATTATATCTTTTGTGCTTGTATAGTATTTTGGTTCTTAACTCTCAAATCTTTGAAGCCCTTTTAACTATGTCTCTTTGTGATGCTAGCTGTTTAGACATAATTGATAGTTACCTAAATCATTTTGAACCGAAATGACGCAGAAGTGGCTTCGGCAGAGTTAGTACTAGTTGTGGAGAAACATGTGTTAGAATCTGCTTCTCTTGATTTTGTTGTTAAAGCCATATTTTTCTTGTTACTAGATATATTCTTGGTGTTATATGGAAAATTCCATTATGTGGGGTGTCCAATAATTATCCACTTTATTTTATTTATTTATGCATTTATATATTTTTTGGGGGACTTTTAACCTATTTTCCCTTTTCCTACTTAACAAAAATTCCTCTGAAGCCGCATCCTGGAGCTATCGACAGCAGCCCAAGCAAGTCACACCTAGAAATGGGTATGTTGGTATTGGTGAACAATACCTTATAGTATATAGTCTGTAATATTATACCACAATGTATTTTCCAAATAGATGATTTGTGCTGCTAATCTCATATATTTTAGTCAAAACGTTCCAAATTTTTTTCATAATTTTTTCTGCGAGCTGCAGATACACGAGGCAGTGATGAACACTGAAGACACAATGTGATGGAAAAAATCCTTCAATCTGCTTTAAAATTGTAGTTTAGGATCCACCAGCCCTTTTTGATGAATCGATAGTGAAAGCAATGGAAGCTTCAACACGAGCTAACCTTGTGTGCAAGTTGATGATTAGTAGAGCTTACCTTGATTCCATATTTAATAATATTTTAGTGTTAAACTAAGCATGATTAGTTTGAGCTAAACTTGGTCACTTAAGATAATGAAACAATTAGTGGCCTAAGCTAATTATTTCATACAACAAAAGAGAGAAGGATGGAGAAAGTTAGAGAGAAACTTTCTTCTTGAGAGGTAGAAGAGAAAAGAAAGAAATAAGAAGAAAATCAAAGTGAATTAAAATTCATCCATTTGGACTTGAGAATTGAACACTTAGGTGATTTAAAAAATTTTAAGTGAGGTGTTTAAGTTAAACTAAGATCATTAAGTTATAATTAGTCAGTAAATTCTCTTTCTTAGAGAATAAGCATGATTAGATTGAGTTAAACTCGGTCACTTAAGTAAATGAAGTAGATTATATATAAATTTTGGTTTAAATTCACTTAAATGAGTAGCAAAAGCAGCCCTACCAATGAAAATCTTTCCCCACATACAAACAGACTACCTGATGAAATACATGTTGTAGGAAGCTCTCTTATCATGGTTCATTAGATGTTTCACCATTATACAAAATGGTAAGGTTTATGCATGATTACGAGTCTCTAGTTCGAGATGACTTACTTTGCCTTGTCTGGAGGAACATCTCTCAACCACTCAAGGTCAATGCTTTCATGTTTTCTAACCATTCGATTTTAGGAAATCCTGCATAATTATGTAATCATTATTATTATTATTTTTTTTTATAGGTTTATGCATTTAGCTTGTTATTACACACGGCTAGAGCCATTTGAAGGTGAGTTTGACAAATTTGAAACTTTTAAAATATGATTTGTACTTGTACCTTGATTTACTCTGCTAGCAAGTTGTTCATTCCTAGTTCTCTAATAGAATTAGAAATCTCATTGACCTCTGCACATTGTATAGCTTCATAGTCTAGGGAGTCCATAGTAATAACTGATGTACCCTTTTGTGACCAAACTTACCTTTTGCATATAGAGAGCATTAGCGCCTTCCAAACTAGGGCGGGATGCCCTTCTTTCGAGGATTGTATTATTGCCTCTTTGAATGATTTAGTGAATCCTAGATCTCATTTCTAAATTGGGACAGGGCAACGCTACCCCCTAATAGGCATGAATGCAAATTATCTGCTTATGTGATATTTTGGAAATGATTTGAATCGATTCGAGGGATCAACAATGAGAAACACAATGATTTCATTTCCAAAATCTGGGGAGTTTGATATGGCAGTGATTTGATTCAAAGATTTGGGGGTTCAATTTAGGCAGTGATTCATATTTTGATAATGATTTGAGTAATCAGTAGTAAATTAAGGGGGTGGTTTCCCAATTATAAAGAATTTGAGTTTGAATTTCGGTTCTTACCATAGTGTTACAAATAAAATAAAATAAAAAAAGAAGAAATTTTGCCTTTTAAAAATTTAAATCCCCAAAAAAACATGTCATTAAAGAATAAGTTCTAAGAAAAAGAAACTTTCCAACTTAAGTAGAGGCTTGGAGGTTATGGAAGGTGTTTGATTGAACAAGAATCTTTAAGTCATTGAGATTAGGGGGAATTTCAACTTTTATGAAAAATGGTAGATAAGGAAGTGGTGACCAAATCTTCAATTTTGAATAAAATTCCAAATCCCCCAAAAGATAATTGACTAAGGAGACAATTGTTTGATTAGATACTTGGAATAAAATCCAAAGCTCCTTGGGAGGAAAGAATTTTGAAAGAAAATCCGAGTAGAATTTTAGAAATTATGAAAAGCTTCTGATAAGACAGAAATCTTTAGGTTTTTTAACTATAGAGGGAATTTGATTTTATGGAAAAGTGTTAGATGAGGAGGTAATGACCGAGTCTTTCACTTTGAAATGAAATTTTGAATTTTCTTAGAAGACATTGTTGATTTCTTCGAATAAGATCTTAAATTTCTTGGAAATTTTTTCAAAATAAAATTTGAGTGGAGTTCGAAAATTGTGGAAAGTTCTTTTCATCGAGTAAAAATCCTTGGGCCACTGACTTTGAGGGAACCTTAATTTTATGGAGAAATGTTAGACGAGGGAGTAATGACCAAGTCCTTCATTTTGAATAAAATTTTGGTTTCCGTATAAAATATTTGGCTAAAGGATGATTGTTTGATTGATTCCTTGGAATAAAATCCGAACTCCTCAAAACATTTGAAAAAAAAGAGGAATGGAAAACTTTGAAAATTTAAATAAAAAAAGGCACTTTCTTTTGAAAAAAATCTGAAGTTGAATTTTGATCGCGCACTTTTGAAGGTAAACTGGGGCACATTTCGGGAAACAATAAATAATGGAAAGACAATTGTTTGGATTGAACACTCTGGTAGGAATCATTAAAATTCCTCAAAATTGCCTTGGTTGGGCAACTATCACCCAATGGGTGATGATGATGACTTCGAGATGCGATGGTAAGTGTTAAACAAAATTGACTGGGTCCACTCACCTATCCTCAGGTGTGCTGCATAATATCCAGGACACTGTTCCCTCAGGTGTGCTGCATAATATCCAGGACACTGTTCGTGGGTTATGTTATGCCAACAAGGCAAACATCAGATTGTGTTGCTGGTACTATTTGATCATTCCCTTGTGGAAGGAGTGGTATATTGATAGTAATTGTTGATGTACCTTTTTGTGATCAAGCTTACCTTTTGCATGTAGAGAGCATTAGCACCTTTCAAACTAGGGCAGGATACCCTCCTTTCGAGGATCGTATTATTGCCTCTTTGAATGATTTAGTGAATCGTAGATCGCATTTCTAAATTAGGACAGGGCAACCCTACCCCTCGATAGGCATGAATGCAAATTATGTGCATATGTGATATTTTGAAACTAATCTGATTTGATTCCAGATATCAACAATTAGAAGGACAGTGATTTCTTTCCCAAAATCTGGAGACTCTGATATGGTAGTGATTTGATTCTGTTGCAGTCCGAGTTATTTGGGGCAATGATCCAATTACGAAGATTTGGGGGTTCAATTTAGGCAGTGATTCGTATTTTGATAATGATTTGAGTAATCAGTAGTAAATATTTTTTTTTTGGGGTGGGGGGGTTTCCCAATTTTAAAGAATTTGAGTTTGAATTTGGGTTCTTACCTTAGTGATAAAAAAAGAAGAATTTTTGCCTTTTTAAAATTGAAATCCCCAATAAAACATGTGATTAAGGAATAACTTCTAAGAAAAAGAAACTTTCCGACTTAAGTAGAGCGTTAGAGGTTATGGAAGGTGTTGGATTGAATAAGAATCTTCAGCTCATTGACTTTAGGGGGAATTTCAACTTTTATGAAAAATGGTAGATAAGGAAGTGGTGACCAAATCTTCCATTTTGAATAAAACTCCAAATCCCCGAAAAGACAATTGACTAAGGAGACAATTGTTTGATTAGATACTTGGAATAAAATCCGAAGCTCCTTGGGAGGAAACAATTTTGAAAAAAAAAACCCGAGTAGAATTTTAGAAATTACGAAAAGTTTTTGATCAGACAGAAATCTTTAGATTTTTTGACTTTAGAGGGAATTTGATTTTATGGAAAAGTGTTAGATTCGGAGGTAATGACCGAGTCTTTCACTTTGAAATGAAATTTTGAATTTCCTTTGAAGACATTTGACTATAATTAACTGTTTGATTGATTTCTTGGATTAAGATCCTAAATTCCTTTGAAATTTTTTGAAAATAAAATTTGAGTAGTGTTCGGAAATTATGGAAAGTTCTTTTCATCGAGCAAAAATGCTTGGGCCACTGAATTTGAGGGAACCTTAATTTTATGGAGAAATGTTAGACAAGGAAGTGATGACCAAGTCCCTCATTTTGAATAAAATTTTGGTTCCTGTAGAAGATATTTGGCTAAAGGATGATTGTTTGATTGATTCTTTGAAATGATATCCAAACTCCTCAAAACATTTGAAAAAAAAGAGGAAAGGAAAACTTTGAAAATTTATATAAAAAAAGGCAAAAGAATTTTGAAAAAAAATTTAAGTTGAAATTTGATCACGCACTTTTGAAAGTAATTTGGGGCACATTTCGGGAAACAATAAATAATGGAAACGACAATTGTTTGGATTGTTCACTCTGGTAGGAATCATTAAAATTCCTCAAAATTGCCTTTGTTGGGCAACTATTACCCAATGGGTGATGACAATGACTTCGAGATTCGACGGTAAGTGTTAAACAAAATTGAACTGGTCCACTCACCTATCCTTAGGCTTGCTGCATAATATCCCGGACACTGTTCGTGGGTTATGTTATGCAAACAAGGCAAGCATCAGATTGTGCTGCTAGTACTGTTTGATCATTTCCTTGTGGAAGGAGTGGTATATTGATAGTAATAGCAGATGTACCTTTTTGTGACTAAACTTACCTTTTGCATGTAGAGAGCATTAGCACTTTCCAAACTAGGGCAGGATACCCTCCTTTCTAGAATCGTATTATTGCCTCTTTGAATGGTTTATTGAATCGTAGATCGCATTTCTAAATTAGTTCAGAGCAACCCTACCCCCCGGTAGGCATGAATGCAAATTATGTGGTTATGTGATATTTTGAAACTGATGTGATTTGATTCCAGAGATCAACAATCAGAAAGACAGTGATTTCTTTGCCAAATCTGGGGAGTCTGATATGGCAGTGATTTGATTTTGTTGCAGTCTTAGTTATTTGGGGCAATGACCCAATAACATAGATTTGGGGGTTCAAGTTAGGCTGTGATTCGTATTTTTATAATGATTTGAGTAATCAGTAGTAAATTAGGTGCTCGGGGGGGGGGGGTTTGTTTCCCAATTTTAAAGAATTTGAGTTTGAATTTGGGTTCTTACCTTAATGATCAAAAAAGAAGAATTTTTGCCTTTTTAAAATAGAAATCCCCAATAAAACTTGTGATTAAGGAATAACTTGTAAGAAAAAGAAACTTTCCGACTTAAGTAGAGCCTTGGAGGTTATGGAAGGTGTTGGATTGAATAAGAATCTTCAGGTCATTGATTTCAGGGTGAATTTCAACTTTTATGAAAAATGGTAGATAAGGAAGTGGTGACCAAATCTTCCATTTTGAATAAAACTCCAAATCCCGAAAAGACAATTGACTAAGGAGACAATTGTTTGTAGTTAGAATAAAATCTGAAGCTCCTTGGGAGGAAAGAATTTTGAAAGAAAACTCGTGTAGAATTTTAGAAATTACGAAAAGTTTTTCATCGGACATAAATCTTTAGGTTTTTTGACTTTACAGGGAATTTGATTTTATGGAAAAGTGTTAGATGAGGAGGTAATGACCGTGTCTTTCACTTTGAAATGAAAATTTGAATTTCCTTAGAAGACATTTGACTATAAGGTAACTCTTTGATTGATTTCTTTGAATAAGATCTTAAATTCCTTTGAAATTTTTTGAAAATAAAATTTGAGTAGAGTTCGGAAATTTTGGAAAGTTCTTTTGATCGAGCAAAAATGCTTGGCCCACTGACTTTGAGGGAACCTTAATTTTATAAAATTTTGGTTCTTGTATAAGATATTTGGCTAAAGGATGATTGTTTGGTTGATTCCTTGGAATAAAATCTGAACTCCTCAAAACATTTGAAAAAAAAGAGGAAAGGAAAACTTTGAAAATTCAAATAAAAAAAGGCACTTTTTTTTTGAAAAAGGATTTAAAAAAAAAAATGAAGTTGAAATTTGATCGCGCACTTTTGAAAGTAAATTGGGGCACATTTCAGGAAATAGTAAATAATGGAAAGACAATTGTTTGGATTGATCACTCTGATAGGAATCATTAAAATTCGTCAAAATTGCCTTGGTTGGGCAACTATCACCTAATGGGTGATGATGATGACTTCGAGATCCGACGGTAATTGTTAAACAAAATTGACTGGGTCCACTCACCTATCCTCAGGTTTGCTGCATTATATCCCAGACATTGTCCGTGGGTTATGTTATGCCAACAAGGCAAGCATCAGATTGTGTTGCTAGTACTGTTTGATCATTCCCTTGTGGAAGGAGTGGTATATTGATAGTAATAGCTGATGTACCTTTTTGTGACCAAACTTACCTTTTGCATGTAGAGAGCATTAGCACCTTCCAAACTAGGGCAGGATACCCTCCTTTCTAGGATCGTATTATTGCCTCTTCGAATGATTTAATGAATCGTAGATCGCATTTCTAAATTAGGACTGGGCAACCCTACCCCCTGATGGGCATGAATGCAAATTATGTGCTTATGTGATATTTTGAAACTGATCTGATTTGATTCCAGAGATCAACATTCAGAAAGACAGTGATTTCGTTCCCAAAATCTGGGGAGTCTGATATGGCAGTGATTTGATTCTGCTGCAATCCGAGCAAGGTTCTAAAAAGCGGTTGCGGTCGCCGTAACGGTGGCGGTGACGCGGTTGCGGTTGCGGGGTGTAAAGGCCGCAGCGTAACGGTTGCGGTTACCGGAACTGTGAATTTTTTTATTTTTCGCACAATTTGTAAAAAACTTACCGATACGCATATTTTTTTTTTATAATCATATTTATTGGGTTTTAAAATAAATTTTGATAAATTTTTCATAATTTTTAAGTATGATCTAATATATTTCATATTTTTAAATCACTAGAAAATGAATTTTTTTACATTTTATTTCAATAATTAATGACTTTTTATGTTATAAATCCATATTACACTTGTGGCAAAAATTCTTTTAATTGAACTTAGATGTATAAAATTATTTTTAATTATTATACTTGTGGAAGCATATGTACATTTTAACTCAAATAGTTTTAAAAAAGTATATATTCATAATGGAAGAACTTGACAAAGTACATAACATCATAGCATAAATCACAAATAATAGAGAGTACATTTTAAATAATGTTACTACTAAAATTACATAATGTTACCACCAAATGAGTGACGTGGTGCATCTTGAGATTCAGATTGTTGAGCTTGATTGTTGCTGCTACCTTCACCCCACCAAAATGAGTGACGTGGTGCATCTTGGGAATCAGATTGTTGAGCTTAATTGCTACTACCTTCATCCCATCCAGTAGAAAATATATAAGTAAATGTGCTCATCATGTCATCCCTTTCTATTCCGTGCATTGGGAGAGAAAATGGATACCTTGGCTGAAAATGGATACCTTTATTTTATAGAAAGATATTTTTTTTACAAAAAAAAAATTGTGCCATCAAAATTGTTGTCACAAAACATTACAATAACAAAAATTTTAAAAAAGATATTTCAAATTAAATACTAAATAAAATAGTTATAAAAAAATGCAACCACTATTTATACACTTTGATTTTACATGCTAATGTAATCATATAAAAATTAAAAAATTAATTATAAAGAATTTTTTTAGGTATTGATTTTTTTTTTAAAAAAAGATATTTTTAAAATAAAATTGTGCCTTTAACAGTGTTGTAATAACAAAATAAAAAATATTTATAATTAAATATTAAATGAAATGATTATAAATAAATAAATAAATGCAACCACTATTTATAAATTTGGAGTTTACATGCTAATATAATCATATAAAAATTTAAAAATAAATTATAAAGATTTTTTTTTGAGGAATTGATTTTTTTTTCTTTTAAAAAGATATTTAAAAAAAAAATTAGTGAATTCAACATTGTTGTCACAACACATTACAATAACAAAATAAAAAATATTTATAATTAAACATTAAATGAAATGATTATAAAAAAAATGCAACTACTATTTATAAATTTGGAGTTTACATGCTAATATAATCATATAAAAATTAAAAAATAAATTATAAACAATTTTTTTTGACGTATTGATTTTTTTTCTTTTAAAAAGATATTTAAAAAAAAATTAGTGAATTCAACATTGTTGTCACAACACATTACAATAACAAAATAAAAAATATTTATAATTAAACATTAAATGAAATGATTATAAAAAAAATGCAACCACTATTTATACATTTGGAGTTTACATGCTAACATAATCATATAAAAATTAAAAAATAAATTATGAAGAAAAAAATTCATACATAGTTGTTTTTTGAGCTCCAATCACTTGAGTATTTGTTGTCTTTTTGAATAACCTGCAAGAAAAAAAAAATTCAATAAAAACTGACATATATAAAATGTATTCATATAATTAAATGTATTATGATTTTTAGATATTATAAAAAAGAAAAATCAATCACTAATTATTATATATAAAATATTAAAAATAAGTACATAGCTCTATATATATATTTAAATTAAAATTATTATATACCATACAAATTTGATAGATTTTACAAAATTTAAAATCTGTGATCATTGTTGAAAAAAAATAAAAATAAAACAAAATAAAATCAACTTTGCCAGTTGTAAACCACAAGAAAACCAAATGCACCTTCCCAAGGTGAAGTCACTGGTTTGATAAAGGAAGACAAGCTACTGACTGAGCAAACAATATACACGGTTTGATAAAGAAAGGGGGCTTATCTTCCCACGAAGCTAAGCTACTGAGCAAACAAAATTTGATAAAGAAAGGCAAGGCGACTTCGTCTTCCACACAGGGACAGTCACTGGTTTCAATAGTCACAAATTCGACACAGGTTCTTCTCTTCAATCTTCCCTCTTCCCTCTTCTCTCTTCTCTCTCTCTATTTCTCACTCATCAGTATTTCAGATCAGATCTGAAAATTTGTGGAATCTCACTTCAATTCAAAGTGGTTCATGGGCTGTAAAGACAACCGAGAAAAGCTCCATGATAATGAAGGTGCGTAACGTGCCATTTCTTTTGTTTTTTTTTTGAAAATTTGTGGATGTCTGATATAATATGGAATCTATCTTCAGCCTTTTTCTTTTGTTTTTTTTGGTGAAAAGAATAAGCTAAAGAAGCCCTGTAACGTGTGTAACGGGCCGTTACGGCCGTTACATCACCGTTACGGCCGCTACGACGGCCGTAACGGCCGATACACCGGTGAATTTCAATCACACCGCAAAATCGGGGGTAACGTGTAGTGCCTACGGCCGAAACCGTTACGTAACGGCCGAAACCGTTACGTAACACCGCATTTTTAAACCTTGAATCCGAGTTATTTGGGGCAATGATCCAATTACAGAGATTTTGGGGTTCAATTTAGGCAGTGATTTGTATTTTGATAATGATTTGCGTAATCAGTAGTAAATTAGGATGGGGGGTTTGTTTCCCAATTTGAAAGAATTTGAGTTTGAATTTGGGTTCTTACCTTAGTAATCGAAAAAGAAGAATTTTTGCCTTTTTAAAATTGAAATCCCCAATAAAACATGTGATTAATGAGCAACTTCTATGAAAAAAAAACTTTCAGACTTAAGTAGAGCCTTGGAGGCTATGGAAGGTGTTGGATTGAATAAGAATCTTCAGGTCATTGACTTTATGGAGAATTTCAACTTTTATGAAAAATGGTAGATAAGGAAGTGGTGACCAAATCTTCCATTTTGAATAAAACTCCAAATCCCCGAAAAGACAATTGACTAAGGAGAGAATTGTTTGATTAGATACTTGGAATAAAATCCGAAGCTCCTTGGGAGGAAACAATTTTGAAAGAAAACCCGAGTAGAATTTTAGAAATTATGAACAGCTTTTTATCAGACAGAAATCTTTAGGTTTTTTGACTTTAGAGGGAATTTGATTTTATGGAAAAGTGTTAGATTCGGAGGTAATGACCGAGTCTTTCACTTTGAAATGAAATTTTTTATTTCCTTAGAAGACATTTGACTATAAGGTAACTGTTTGATTTATTTCTTTGAATAAGATCTTAAATTCCTTTGAAATTTTTTGAAAATAAAATTTGAATAGAGTTCGAAAATTATGGAAAGTACATTTCATCGAGCAAAAATACTTGGGCCACTGACTTTGAGGAAACCTTAATTTTATGGTGAAATGTTAGATAAGGAAGTGATGACCAAGTCCCTTATTTTGAATAAAATTTTGGTTCTTGTATTAGATATTTGGCTAAAAGGATGATTGTTTGATTGATTCCTTGGAATAAAATCCGAACTCCCCAAAACATTTGAAAAAAAAGTGGAAAGGAAAACTTTGAAAATTCAAATAAAAAATGCACTTTATTTTTTAAAAGGATTTTGAAAAAAAATTGAAGTTGAAATTTGATCGTGCACTTCTGAAAGTAAAATGGGGCACATTTCGGGAAACAATAAATAATGGAAAGACAATTGTTCAGATTTATCACTCTGGTAGGAATCATTAAAATTCGTCAAAATTGCCTTGGTTGGGAACCTATTCCCCAATGGGTGATGACGATGACTTTGATATCCAACGGTAAGTGTTAAACAAAATTGACTAGGTCCACTCACCTATCCTCAGCCTTGCTGCATAATATCCCGGACAATGTTCGTGGGTTATGTTATGCCAACAAGGCAAGCATCAGATTGTGCTGCTGGTACTGTTTGATCATTCCCTTGTGGAAGGAATGGTATATTGATAGTAATAGCTGATGTACCTTTTTCTGGCCAAACTTACCTTTGCATGTAGGGAGCAGTTGTACCTTCCAAACTAAGGCAGGATACCCTACTTTCTAGGATCGTATTATTGCCTCTTTGAATGATTTAATGAATTGTAGATCGCATTTCTAAATTAGGACAGGGCAACCCTATCCCCTGATAGGCATGAATGCAAATTATGTGCTTATGTGATATTTTTAAACTGATATGATTTGATTCCAGAGATCAACAGTCAGAAAGACAGTGATTTCTTTACCAAAATCTGGGGAGTCGGATATGGCAATGATTTGATTCTGTTGCAGTCCAAGTTATTTGGGGCAATGATCCAATTATACAGATTTGGGGGTTCAACTTAGGCTGTGATTCGTATTTTGATAATGATTTGAGTAATTAGTATTAAATTAGGGTGGGGGGGGTTGCTTCCCAATTTTAAAGAATTTGAGTTTGAATTTGGGTTCTTACCTTAGTGATCAAAAAAGAAGAATTTTTGCCTTTTTAAAATTGAAATCCCCAATAAAACATGTGATTAAGGAATAACTTCTATGAAAAAGAAACTTTCCGTCTTAAGTAGAGCCTTGGAGGTTATGGAAGGTGTTAGATTGAATAAGAATCTTCGAGTCATTGACTTTAGGGGGAATTTCAACTTTTATGAAATATGGTAGATAAGGAAGTGGTGATCAAATCTTCCATTTTGAATAAAACTCCAAATTCCCGAAAAGACTATTGACTAAGGAGACAATTGTTTGATTAGATAGTTAGAATAAAATCTGAAGCTCCTTGGGAGGAAAGAATTTTGAAAGAAAACTCGTGTAGAATTTTAGAAATTACGAAAAGTTTTTCATCGGACATAAATCTTTAGGTTTTTTGACTTTAAAGGGAATTTGATTTTATGGAAAAGTGTTAGATGAGGAGGTAATGACCGTGTCTTTCACTTTGAAATGAAAATTTGAATTTCCTTAGAAGACATTTGACTATAAGGTAACTCTTTGATTGATTTCTTTGAATAAGATCTTAAATTCCTTTGAAATTTTTTGAAAATAAAATTTGAGTAGAGTTCAGAAATTTTGGAAAGTTCTTTTGATCGAGCAAAAATGCTTGGCCCACTGACTTTGAGGGAACCTTAATTTTATGGAGAAATGTTAGACAAGGAAGTGATCACCAAGTCCCTCATTTTGAATAAAATTTTGGTTCTTGTATAAGATATTTGGCTAAAGGATGATTGTTTGGTTGATTCCTTGGAATAAAATCTGAACTCCTCAAAACATTTGAAAAAAAAGAGGAAAGGAAAACTTTGAAAATTAAAGTAGAAAAAGGCACTTTATTTTGAAAAAAAATTGAAGTTGAAATTTGATTGCGCAGTTTTGAAAGTAAATTGGGGCACATTTCGGGAAACAGTAAATAATTGAAAGACAATTGTTTGGATTGATCAATTTGGTAGGAATCATTAAAATTTGTCAAAATTGCCTTGGTTGGGCAACTATCACCCAATGTGTGATGACGATGACTTCGAGATCCGACGGTAAGTGTTAAACAAAATTGACTGGGTCCACTCACCTATCCTCAGGCTTGCTGCATAATATCTTGGACACTGTTCGTGGGTTATGTTATGCAAACAAGGCAAGCATCAGATTGTGCTGCTAGTACTGTTTTATCATTCCCTTGTCGAAGGAGTGGTATATTGATAGTATTAGCTGATGTACCTTTTTGTGACCAAATTTACCTTTTTGCATGCAGAGAGCATTAGCACCTTGCAAACTAGGGCAGGATACCCTCCTTTCTAGGATTGCATTTTTGCCTCTTTGAATGATTTTGGTGAATCGTAGATCGCGGACAGGGCAACCCTACCCCCCGATAGGCATGAATGCAAATTATGTGCTTATTTGATGTTTTTAAAGTGATCTGATTTGATTCCCGATATCAACAATCAGAAAGATAGTGATTTGCTTCCCAAAATCTGGAGAGTCTGATATGGTAGTGATTTGATTCTGTTGCAGTCCGAGTTATTTGGGGCAATGATCCAATTCCAAAGATTTGGGGGTTCAATTTAGGCAGTGATTCGTATTTTGATAATGATTTGGGTAATCAGGAGTAAATTAGGGGGGTTGTTTCCCAATGTTAAAGAATTTGAGTTTGAATTTGGGTTCTTACCTTGGTGATCAAAAAAGAAGAATTTTTGCCTTTTTAAAATTGAAATCCCCAATCAAACATGTGATTTAAGGAATAACTTCTAAGAAAAAGAAACTTTTCGACTAAAGTAGGGCCTTGGAAGTTATGGAAGGTGTTTGATTGAATAAGAATCTTCAGATCATTGACTTTAGGGGGAATTTTAACTTTTATGAAAAATGGTAGATGAGGAATTGTTGACCAAATCTTCCATTTTGAATAAAACTTCAAATCCCCCAAAAGATAATTGACTAAGGAGACAATTGTTTGATTAGATACTTGGAATAAAATCCAAAGCTCCTTGGGAGGAAAGAATTTTGAAAGAGAACCCGAGTAGAATTTTAGAAATTACGAAAAGTTTTTGATCAAACGGAAATCTTTAGGTTTTTTGACTTTAGAGGGAATTTGATTTTATGGAAAAGTGTTAGATGTGGAGGTGATGACCGAGTCTTTCACTTTGAAATGAAATTTTGAATTTCCTTAAATGACATTTGACTATAAGTTAACTGTTTGATTGATTTCTTCGAACAAGATCTTAAATTCGTTGGAAATGTTTTGAAAATAAAATTTGGGTAGAGTTCGGAAATTATGGAAAGTTCTTTTGATCGAGAAAAAATACTTGGGCCACTGACTTTGAGGGAACCTTAATTTTATGGAGAAATGTTAGACAAGGAAGTGATGACCAAGTCCCTCATTTTGAATAAAATTTTGGTTCCTGTATAAGATATTTGGCTAAAGGATGATTGCTTGATTGATTCCTTGGAATAAATTCTGAAGTACTCAAAACATTTGAAAAAAAAAAGAGGAATGGAAAAATTAGAAAATTTAAATAGAAAACGGCACTTTATTTTTAAAAAGGATATTGAAAAAATTGAAGTTGAAATTTGATCCCGCAATGGGTGATGACGATGACTTCGAGATCCGACGGTAAATGTTAAACAAAATTGACTGGGTCCACTCACCTATCCTCAAGGCATTATATCCCGGACACTGTTCGTGGGTTATTTTATGCCAACAAGGTAAGCATCAGATTGTGCTGCTGGTACTGTTTGATCATTTCCTCGCGGAAGGAGTGGTATATTGATAGTAATAGCTGATTACCTTTCTGTGACCAAACTTACCTTTTGCATGCAGACGGCATTAGCACCTTCCAAACTAGGGCAGGATACCCTCCTTTTTAGGATTGCATTATTGCCTCTTTGAATGATTTATTGAATCGTAGATCGCATTTCTAAATTAGGACAGGGCAACCCTACCCCCCGATAGGTATGAATGCAAATTATGTGCTTGTGTGATATTTTGAAACTGATCTAATTTGATTCCAGAGATCAACAATAAAAAATAGAGTGATTTCCTTCCCAAAATCTGGGGAGTCTAATATGGTAGTATTTGATTCTGTTGCAGTCCAAGTTATTTGGGGTAATGATCCAATTACAAAGATTTGGGTGTTCAATTTGGGCAATGATTCGTATTTTGATAATAATTTGAGTAATCAGTAGAAAATGAGCGGGGTTGTTTCCCAATTTTAAAGAATTTGAGTTTGAATTTGGGTTCTTACCTGGCTGATCAAAAAAGAAGAATTTTTGCCTTTTTAAAATTGAAATCCCCAATAAAACATGTGATGAAGGAATAACTTCTAAGAAAAAGAAACTTTCCGACTAAATTAGAGCGATGGAAGAAGATATGGAAGGTGTTTGATTGACTAAGAATCTTCATATCATACTTTAGGGGGAATTTCAACTTTTATGAAAAATGGTTGATAAGGAAGTGGTGACCAAATCTTCCATTTTGAATAAAACTCCAAATCCCCAAAAAGACAATTGACTAAGGAGACATTTGTTTGATTAGATACTTGGAATAAAATCGGAAGCTCCTTGGGAGGAATGAATTTTGAAAGAAAACCTGAGCAGAATTTTAGAAATTTCGAAAAAAAATTTATGAGACAGAAATCTTTCGGTTTTTTGACTTTAGAGGGAATTTGATTTTATGGAAAAGTGTTAGATTCAGAGGTAATGACCGAGTCTTTCACTTTGAAATGAAATTTTGAATTTCCTTAGAAGACATTTGACTATAAGGTAACTGTTTGATTGATTTCTTCGAAAAGGATCTTAAATTCCTTTGAAATGTTTTGAAAATAAAATTTGAGTAGAGGTCGGAAATTATGGAAAGTTCTTTTCATCGAGCAAAAATCCTTGGGCCACTGACTTTGAGGAAACCTTAATTTTATGGAGAAATGTTAGACAAGGAAGTGATGACGAAGTTCCTCATTTTGAATAAAATTTTGGTTCCTGTATAAGATATTTGGCAAAAGGATGACTGTTTGATTGATTCCTTGGAATAAAATCCGAACTACTGTAACATTTGAAAAAAAAAAAAGAGAAAAGGAAAACTTTGAAAATTTAAATAAAAAAAGGCAATTTATTTTGAAGAAGGATTTTGAAAAAAAAATTGAAGTTGAAATTTGATCGCGCACTTTTGAAAATAAATTGGGCCACATTTCGGGAAATAATAAGTAATGGAAAGACAATTGTTTGGATTGATCACTCTGGTAGGAATCGTTAAAATTCGTCAAAATTGCCTTGGTTGGGCAACTATCACCCATTGGGTGATGACGATGATTTCGAGATCCGACGGTAAGTGTTAAACAATATTGACTCGGTCCATTCACCTATCCTTAGGCTTGCTGCATAATATACCGGACACTGTTCGTGGGTTATGTTATGCCAACAAGTCAAGCATTAGATTGTGCTGCTAGTACTGTTTGATCATTCCCTTGTGGAAGGAGTGGTATATTGATAGTAATAGCTGATGTACCTTTTTGTGACCAAACTTACGTTTTGCATGTAGAGAGCATTAGCACCTTCCAAACTAGGGCAGGATACCCTCCTTTCTAGGATCGTATTATTGCCTCTTTGAATGATTTAGTGAATCATAGATCGCATTTCTAAATTAGGACAGGGCAACCCTACCCCCCGATAGACATGAATGCAAATTATGTGCTGATGTGATATTTTGAAACTGATCTGATTTGATTCCAGAGATCAACAATCAGAAAGATAGTGATTTCCTTCCCAAAATCTGGGGTGTCTGATATGGCAGTGTTTTGATTCTGTTGCAGTCCGAGTTATTTGGGGGCAATGATCCAATTACAAAGAATTGGGGGTTCAATTTAGGCAGTGATTCGTATTTTGATAATGATTTGAGTAATCCGTAGTTAATAATGGGGGTTATTTCCCAATTTTAAAGAATTTGAGTTTGAATTTGGGTTCTTACCTTGGTGATCAAAAAAGAAGAATTTTTGCCTTTTTAAAATTGAAATCCCCAATAAAACATGTGCTTAAGGAATAACTTCTAAGAAAAAGAAACATTCCGACTAAAGTTTAGCCTTGGAGGTTATGGAAGGTGTTGGGTTGAATAAGAATCTTCACGTCATTGACTTTAGGGGGAATTTCAACTTTTATGAAAAATGGTAGATAAGGAAGTGGTGATCAAATCTTACATTTTGAATAAATCTCCAAATCCCCCAAAACACAATTGACTAAGGAGACAAGTGTTTGATTAGATACTTGAAATAAAATCCGAATCTCCTTGGAGCAAAGAATTTTGAAAGAGAACCCGAGAAGAATTTTAGAAATTACGAAAAGTTTTTGATCAGACAGAAATCTTTAGGTTTTTTGACTTTAGAGGGAATTTGATTTACGGAAAAGTGTCAGATGAGGAGGTAATGACCGAGTCTTTCACTTTGAAATGAAAATTTGAATTTCCTTAGAAGACATTTGACTATAAGGTAACTGTTTGATTGATTTCTTCGAATAAAGATCTTAAATTCCATTGAAATGTTTTGAAAATAAAATTTGTGTAGAGTTCGGAAATTATGGCAAGTTCTTTTCATCGAGCAAAAATACTTGGGCCACTGACTTTGAGGGAACCTTAATTTTATGGAGAAATGTTAGACAAGGAAGTGATGACCAAGTCCCTCATTTTGAATAAAATTTTGGTTCCTGTATAAGATATTTGGCTAAAGGATGATTGTTTGATTGTTTCCTTGATATAAAATCCGAACTGCTGAAAACATTTGAAAAAAAAAGAGGAAAGGAAAACTTTTAAAATTTAAATAAAAAAAGGCACTTTATTTTGAAAAAAAATTGAAGCTGAAATATGATCGCGCACTTTTGAAAAAAAATTGAAGTTGAAATTTGATCGCGCACTTTTGAAAATAAATTGGGGGACATTTCGGGAAACAGTAAATAATGGAAAGACAATTGTTTGGATTGATCACTCTGGTAGGAATCATTAAAATTCATTAAAATTGCCTTGGTTGGGCAACTGTCACCCATTGGGTGATGACGATGACTTCGAGATCCGATGGTAAGTGTTAAACAAAATTGACTCGGTCCACTCACCTATCCTCAGGCTTGCTGCATAATATCCCAAACACTGTTCGTGGGTTATGTTGTGCGAAAAGGCAAGCATCTGATTGTGCTGCTAGTACTGTTTGATCATTCCCTTTTGGAAAGAGTGGAATATTGATAGCAATCGCTGATGTACCTTTCTGTGACCAAACTTACATTTTGCATGCAGAGAGCATTAGCACCTTCCAAACTAGGGCAGGATACCCTCCTTTCTAGGATCGCATTATTGCCTCTTTGAATGGTTTATTGAATCGTAGATCGCATTTCTAAATTAGTTCAGAGCAACCCTACCCCCCGGTAGGCATGAATGCAAATTATGTGGTTATGTGATATTTTGAAACTGATGTGATTTGATTCCAGAGATCAACAATCAGAAAGATAATTATTTCCTTCCCAAAATCTGGGGAGTCTGATTTGACAATGATTTGATTTTGTTGCAGTCCGAGTTATTTGGGGCAATGATCCAATTACAAAGATTTGGGGGTTGAATTTTGGCAATGATTCGTATTTTGATAATGATTTGAGTAATCAGCAGTAAATTAGGGGGGTTGTTTTCCAATTTTAAAGAATTTAAGTTTGAATTTCGGTTCTTACCTTGGTGATCAAAAAAGAAGAATTTTTGCCTTTTTAAAATTGAAATCCTCAAGAAAACATGTGATTAAGGAATAACTTCTAGGAAAAAGAAACTTTCCGGCTAAAGTAGAGCCTTGGACGTTATAGAAGGTGTTGGGTTGAATAAGAATCTTCACGTCATTGACTTTAGGGGGAACTTCAACTTTTATGAAAAATGGTAGATAAGGAAGTGGTGATCAAATCTTCCATTTTGAATAAATCTCCAAATCCCCCAAAAGACAATTCATTGTGGAGACAAGTGTTTGATTAGATACTTGGAATAAAATCCGAATCTCCTTGGGAGGAAAGAATTTTGAAAGAGAACCCGAGTAGAATTTTAGAAATTACGAAAAGTTTTTGATCAGACAGAAATCTTTAGGTTTTTTGACTTTAGAGGGAATTTGATTTTATGGAAAAGTGTTAGATGAGGAGGTAATGACTGAGTCTTTCACTTTGAAATGAATTTTTGAATTTCCTTAGAAGACATTTGACTATAAGGTAACTCTTTGATTGATTTCTTCGAATAAAATCTTAAATTCCTTTGAAATGTTTTTAAAATAAAATTTGAGTAGAGTTCGGAAATTATGGAAAGTTCTTTTCATCGAGCAAAAATACTTCGGCCACTGACTTTGAGGGAACCTTAAGTTTATGGAGAAATGTTAGACAAGGAAGTGATGACCAAGTCCCTCATTTTGAATAAAATTTTGGTTCCTGTATAAGATATTTGGCTAAAGGATGATTGTTTGATTGATTCCTTGATGTAAAATCCGAACTCCTCAAAACATTTTTTTTTTTAAATAAAAAGGAAAGGAAAACTTTGAAAATTTAAATAAAAAGAGGCACTTAATTTTGAAGAAAAATTGAAGTTGAAATTTGATCGCGTACTTTTGAAAATAAATTGTGGCACATTTCGGGAAACAGTAAATAATGGAAAGACAATTGTTTGGATTGATCACTTTGGTAAGAATCATTAAAATTCGTCAAAATTGCCTTGGTTGGGCAACTATCACCCATTGGGTGATGACGATGACTTCGAGATGTGACGGTAAGTGTTAAACAATATTGACTTGGTCCACTCACCTATCCTCTGGCTTGCTGCATAATATCCCGGACACTGTTCGTGGGCTATGTTGTGCGAACAAGGCAAGCATCAGATTGTGCTACTAGTACTGTTTGATCATTCCCTTTTGGAAAGAGTGGTATATTGATAGTAATAGCTGATGTACCTTTCTGTGACCAAACTTACCTTTTGTATGTTGAGAGCATTAGCACCTTCCAAACTAGGGCAGGATACCCTCCTTTCTAGGATCGCATTATTGCCTCTTTGAATGGTTTATTGAATCGTAGATCGCATTTCTAAATTAGGTCAGGGCAACCCTACCCCCCGATAGGCATGCATGCAAATTATGTGCTTATGTGTATTTTGAAACTGATCTGATTTGATTCCAGAGATGAATAATCAGAAAGATAGTGATTTCTTTCCCAAAATTTGGGGAGTCTGATGTGACAGTGATTTGATTCTGTTGCAGTCCGAGTTATTTAGGGCAATGACCCAATTACAAAGATTTGGGCGTTGAATTTAGGCACTGATTAGTATTTTGATAATGATTTGAGAAATCAATAGTAAATTTGGGGGGTTGTTTCCCAATTTTAAAAATTTGAGTTTGAATTTGGGTTTTTACCTTGGTGATCAAAAAAGAAGAATTTTTGCCTTTTTGAAATTGAAATCCCCAATAAAACATGTGATTAAGGAATAACTTCTATGAAAAAGAAACTTTCCGACTTAAGTAGAGCCTTGGAGGTTATGGAAGGTGTTGGATTGAATAAGAATCTTCAAGTCATTGACTTTATGGGAAATTTCAACTTTTATGAAAAATGGTAGATAAGGAAGTGGTGATCAAATATTCCATTTTGAATAAATCTCCAAATCCCCCAAAAGACAATTGACTAAGGAGACAAGTGTTTGATTAGATACTTGGAATAAAATCCGAAGCTCCTTGGGAGGAAAGAATTTTGAAAGAGAACCCGAGTAGAATTTTAGAAATTACGAAAAGTTTTTGATCAGACAGAAATCTTTAGGTTTTTTGACTTTAGAGGGAATTTGATTTTATGGAAAAGTGTTAGATTCAGAGGTAATGACCGAGTCTTTCACTTTGAAATGAAATTTTGAATTTCCTTAGAAGACATTTGACTATAAGGTAACTGTTTGATTGATTTCTTCGAAAAGGATCTTAAATTCCTTTGAAATGTTTTGAAAATAAAATTTGAGTAGAGTTCGGAAATTTTGGAAAGTTCTTTTCATCGAGCAAAAATCCTTGGGCCACTGACTTTGAGGGAACCTTAATTTTATGGAGAAATGTTAGACAAGGAAGTGATGATCAAGTTCCGCATTTTGAATAAAATTTTGGTTCCTATATAAGATATTTGGCCAAAGGATGACTGTTTGATTGATTCCTTGGAATAAAATCCGAACTACTCAAACATTTGAAAAAAAAAAAGAGGAAAGGAAAATTTTGAAAATTTAAATAAAAAAAGGCAATTTATTTTGAAGAAGGATTTTGAAAAAAAATTGAAGTTGAAATTTGATAGCGCACTTTTGAAAATAAATTGGGGCACATTTCGGGAAACAATTAGTAATGGAAAGACAATTGTTTGGATTGATCACTCTGGTAGGAATCGTTAAAATTCGTCAAAATTGCCTTGGTTGGGCAACTATCACCCATTGGGTGATGATGATGACTTCGAGATCCTACGGTAAGTGTTAAACAATATTGACTCGGTCCACTCACCTATCCTCAGGCTTGCTGCATAATATACTGGACACTGTTCGTGGGTTATGTTATGCCAACAAGTCAAGCATCAGATTGTGCTGCTAGTACTGTTTGATCATTCCCTTGTGGAAGGAGTGGTATATTGATAGTAATTGCTGATGTACCTTTTTGTGACCAAACTTACGTTTTGCATGCAGAGAGCATTAGCACCTTCCAAACTAGGGTAGGATACCCTCCTTTCTAGGATCGTATTATTGCCTCTTTGAATGATTTAGTGAATCGTAGATCGCATTTCTAAATTAGGACAGGGCAACCCTACCTCCCAATAGACATGAACGCAAATTATACGCTGATGTGATATTTTGAAACTGATCTGATTTGATTCCAGAGATCAACAATAAGAAAGATAGTGATTTCCTTCCCAAAATCTGGGGTGTCTGATATGGCAGTGTTTTGATTCTGTTGCAGTTCGAGTTATTTGGGGCAATGATCAAATTACAAAGATTTGTGGGTGCAATTGAGGCAGTGATTCGTGTTTTGATTATGATTTAAGTAATCAGCAATAAATTAGGGGTTGTTTCCCAATTTTAAAAATTTGAGTTTGAATTTTGATTCTTACCTTAGTGATCAAAAAAGAAGAATTTTTGCCTTTTTAAAATTGAAATCTCAAATAAAACATGTGATTAAGGAATAACTTCTATGAAAAAGAAACTTTCTGACTTAAGTGGAGCCTTGGTGGTTATGGAAGGTGTTTGATTGAATAAGAATTTTCAAGTCATTGACTTTACAGGGAATTTCAACTTTTATGAAAAATGGTAGGTAAGGAGTGGTGATCAAATCTTCCATTTTGAATAAATCACCAAATCTCCCAAAAGACAATTGACTAAGGAGACAAGTGTTTGATTAGATACTTGGAATAAAATCCAAAGCTCCTTGGGAGGAAAGAATTTTGAAAGAGAACCCGAGTAGAATTTTAGAAATTACCAAAAGTTTTTGATCAGACAAAAATCTTTAGGTTTTTTGACTTTAGAGGGAATTTGATTTTATGGAAAAGTGTTAGATGAGGAGGTAATGACCGAGTCTTTCACTTTGAAATGATATTTTGAATTTCCTTAGAAGACATTTGACTGTAAGGTAACTGTTTGATCGATTTTTTTCGAATAAGATCTTAAATTCCTTTGAAATTTTTTGAAAATAAAATTTGAGTAGAGTTCAGAAATTATGAAAAGTTCTTTTTATCGAGCAAAAATCCTTGGGCCACTGACTTTGAGGGAACCTTAATTTTATGGAGAAATGTTAGACAAGGAAGTGATGACCAAGTCCCTCATTTTGAATAAAATTTTGGTTCCCGTATAAGATATTTGGCTAAAGGATGATTGTTTGATTGATTCCTTGGAATAAAATCCGAACTATTCAAAACATTTGAAAAAAAAAAAAGAGGAAAGGAAAACTTTGAAAATTTAAATTAAAAAAGGCACTTTATTTTGGAAAAAAATTGAAGTTGAAATTTGATCGCGCACTTTTGATGATGATGATGAGTTCAAGATCCAATGGTTGGGCAACTATCACCAAATTGGTTATGATGATGAGTTCAAGATCCGATGGTAAGTGTGAAACAAAATTGACTGGGTCCATTGACCTGTCCTTAGGTTTGCTGGATAATATCCCGGACACTATTTGTGGGTTATGTTATGCCAACAAGGCAAGCATCAGATTGTGCTGCTAGTACTGTTTGATCATGCCCTTGTGGAATGAGAGGTATATTGATAGTAATAATTGATGTACCCTTTTGTGACCAAACTTACCTTTTGCATATAGAGAGCATTTGCACCTTCCAAACTAGGGAAGGATACCCTATTTTCTAGGATTGTATTATTGCCTCTTTAAATGATTTATTGAATCCTAGATCTTATTTCTAAATTAGGACAGGGCAACCCTACCCCCCAATTGGCATGAATGCAAATTATGTGCTTATTTGATATTTTGAAAATGATTTGATTTGATTCCAGAGATCAACAATCAGAAACATAGTGATTTCATTCCCAAAATCTGTGGAGTTTGATATGGCGGCGATTGGATTCTATGACAATCCGAGTTATTTGGGGCAATGATTCAATTACAAAGATTTGGGGTTTCAATTTAGGCATTGATTCATATTTTGATCTTGATTTTAGTAATCAGTACTAAATTAGGGGGGTGGTTTCCCAATTTTAATGAATTTGAGTTTGAATTTGGGTTCTTATCTTAGTTATCAAAAAAAATAAAATAAAATAAATAAATAAAAGAATTATTCCCTTTTCAATATTTAAATCCCCAACAAAACATGTGATTAAAGAATAACTCCTAAAAAAAAGAAACTTTTCAACCTAAGTAGAGTCTTGGAGGTTATGGAAGCTGTTTGATTGAATAAGAATCTTTAAGTTATTGACTTCAGGGAGAATTTCAACTTTTATGAAAAATGGTAGAGAAGGAAGTGGCGACCAAATCTTTAATTTTGAATAAAATTGCAATTCCCCCAAAAGATAATTGACTAAGGAGACAATTGTTTGATTAGATACGTGGAATAAAATCCAAAGCTCCTTAGGAGGAATGAATTTTGAAAGAAAACCCAAGTAGAATTTTTTAAATTAAGAAAAGTTTTTAATTACGCCGAAATCTTTAGGTTTTTGACTTTCGAAGGAATTTGATTTTATGGAAAAGTGTTAGAGAAGGAGGTAATGACCGAATCTTTCACTTTGAAATGAAATTTTGATTTTCCTTAGAAGACATTTGACTCTATGGTAACTTTTTGGTTGATTTCATCGAATAAGATCTTAAATTCCTTTGGAAATTTTTTGAAAATAAAACTTGAGTAGAGTTCGAAAATTATGAAAAGCTCTTTTCATCAAGTAAAAATCATTGGATAGTGACTTTGGGGGAACCTTAATTTTATGGAGAAATGTTAGATAAGGAAGTGATGACCAAGTCTCTCATTTTTGAATAAAATTTTTGTTCCTCTATAAGATATTTGGCTAAAGGATGATTGTTTGCTTGATTCCTTAGAATAAAATCCGGACTCCTCTAAACTTCAAAAAAAAAAAGAAAAAGAAAGGAATACTTTGAAAATTTAAATAAAAAAAGGGAGTTTATTTTGAAAAAAAAAATACCAGTTAAAATTTGCCCTATGCTCAGGGTTGTTGCATAATATCCTGGACACTATTTGCGGGCTATGTTATGTCATTAAGGCAAGCATCATATTATTGTTTTAGTACTGTTTGATTATTCCCTTGTGGGATGAGAGGTATATTGATTGTAATAACTGATATACCCTTTTGTGACCAAACTTACCTTTTGCATATAGAGAGCATTAGCACCTTCCAAACTAGGGCAGGATACTCTCCTTTCTAGGATTGTATTATTGCCTCTTTGAATGATTTAGTGAATCCTAGATCCCATTTCTAAATTAGGACAGGGCAACCCTACCCTCCAATAGGCATGAATGCAAATTATGTGCTATGTGATATTTTGAAAATGTTTTGATTTAATTTTTGGGATCAACAATCAGAAAAACAGTGATTTCATTCCTAAAATCTGGGGAGTCTGATATGGCAGTGATTTGATTATGTGGATTCTGAGTTATTTGGGGCAGTGATCCAATTACAAAGATTTGGGGGTTCAATGTAGGCCGTGATTCATATTTTGATCATGATTTGGGTAATCAGTAGTAAATTGGGGGTGTGGTTTCCCAATATTAAAGAATTTGAGTTTGAATTTGGGTTCTTACCTTAGTGATCAAAAAAAAAAAAAAAAAAAAATGAAAAAGAAGAAGAATGATTGCCTTTTTAAAATTTAAATCCCTAAGAAAACATGTGATTAAAGAATGACTTCTAAAAAAAAGAAACTTTCTAACTTAAGTAGAGCCTTGGAGGTTATGGAAGGTGTTTGATTGAATAAGAATCTTTCAAGTCATTAATTTTAGGGGGAATTTTAACTTTTATGAAAAATGGTAGATGGGGAATTGGTGACCAAATCTTCAATTTTGAATAAAATTCCAAATCCACTAAAAGATATTTGACTAAGTGGACAATTGTTTGATTAGATACTTGGAATAAAATCCAAAGCTCCTTGGTAGGAAAGAGTTTTGAAAGAAAACCTGTGTAGAATTTTAGAAATTATGAAAAGTTTTTGATTAGATAGTAATCTATAGGTTTTTGACTTTCGTGGGAATTTGATTTTATGGAAAAATGTTAGATAAGGAGATAATGACCGAGTCTTTCACTTTGAAATAAAATTTTGAATTTCCTTAGTAGACATTTGACTATAAGGTAACTTTTTGTTTGATTTCTTGGAATATGATCTGAAATTCCAAAATCATTGCTTCAACTCAGGATGAAGTTTGAAACAAGCCTTAAGATGCCAAGATGCACCACAATGATGACAAGTCATAGAACCAGTTGAACCCCGAGAGCCAGAACTGTGAGAATATAATCGTATATATTAGGCGAGGTTGTGATGACGTTCTTGTATTTCCTTTTTTGGTCCCATTCTTGTATTTCCTTTTTGGTTAGTCATTAGGGTTATATAAACTAGTCTTTATGTAATTGAGACACAAGTTGAATATACAAAACTTTCAGAATTACTTACATGGTATTAGAGCTTGGTGTGAAACCTTAGCTCAAAGTCCGATTTGCAATTGGCTCTCTTCGTTGTGATCCATCTGCTGCGAGTTAACCCGGAGCTCTCTTCGTCTGGTTCGTAGACTGCTCAAAGTCAACCATGAGCTCTCTGCCTCTCGCGAGTCGACCCAGAGCTCTCTTCGTCTGGTTCACAAACTGCTCAAAGTCGACCTCAAGCTCTTTGCCTCTCGGTTCAAGGGCGACTCCATGTCGTGACCCATCTGCTGCGAATTGCGATCAATCATCGTGTCTTTCTTGGCTCATCAGCATTGTCTACCTGGTTCTTTCTCTTTCTGTCTCTCTTTATTCGTAACTATGACCCTCTGTGCCCTTACTACTTTTGTTTGGATTAAAAACTCTTATTTACAATTTGGCCCACTCAGTTGTTATTCTTTATTATATTTCAACCTGTAAATCTTTGGTTTATTACAACGACGGACACCAAAACACAAGCCATTAGATGTAAATTCACTGGTGCCAATTATGCTTATTGGGCTAGTGTTATGAAGAATTTTCTTCTTGGTCTGAAAAAATGGGCTACGTTTCTGGTTCTATTCCTTGTCCATTGGACCCTAAACAAGAAAAATATTTTACTTTTTGGACACTTGGGATTGTGATTATGTCCAAGTTCTGACCTGGTTTCATAATTCTGTGGATGACCGTATTGGAATGTTATTTTTCAAATACAGTATTGCCAAGGAGGTGTGGGACTATTTATTGGGTGTGTATCAGCAGTCCAACTTCGCCAAGCGATATGAGTTGGAAACAGCTATTCAGAATGCTCGTCAATGGGATCAATCTATTCAGGACTTTTGCATTGAGATGACAGGTCTTTGTGATCAGTTGGCTCTCATGGAACCATCTAGCCTCAAGGCACTAGACACTTATGTTGAGTTTCGGGAGCAAGGTCGTTTAGTGAAGTTCTTAACGGCTTTCTCGCCGTAGTACAAGGCTATCCGTGGTGGCTTCCTTCATCGGTCTCATCTCCCTTCTGTGGATGCTATTGTTCGTGAGCTCCTCTCCGAGGAAATTCATCTTAAGATGGCCAGTCTGACTCTGTCTCCATCTGTCTTCTTGGCTCCTACTCAGCCTCCTCTATTGTCAACCCCACCACATCATCAGCTTTAGACCACTGCGAAGCCCAAGAAGGGGCCACTAGCCTCTGATGAGTGTGCTTTTTGCCATTAGAAGGGCCATTGGAAGTACAACTTTCCCAAGAAGGGACGTTAGTCTGCTTAGTCGCCTCAGACACAGTTTCGCCCTCCTACTGTTTATACTGCATCTACTACCCTTTTATGATCTTGACTTGGCTTCCTTGCATGCCCAGATGGCTCAGCTTTAGCATCTTCTGTCCACCTCCCAACCATCCTCATTTGTCTTTGCTGTCACCTCTTCATTCAGATTTGTTTGGGTCCTCTCTAGGTATCTCCTCTTCTGTTTGGCTTTTTGACTCTGATGCCTCTCATCATATGGCTCCTCACCTTTCCTTACTTCAAAATTGTATCCCCCTTCCCTCCCCTATTACTGTTAATACTGCTAATGGGTCTGGTATGCCTGTTCTATCTGTTGGGTCTATCTTACCCCCTGCCATGTCTGTTGTTACTATTCCTTCTATTCTTTATGTTCCTCAGCTATTTGTCAGTTTATTATCTATCAGTCTACTTGATACTTCTGGTTTTGATATTATCTTATCCTCTCTTGTCTGTTGTGTACAGGATCAGGTGTCCAAGAAGCAGATTGGGACCTGCCGTAGAGTTGGAGACCTCTATGTGGTAGAAAGCTTGCATCTCCCCCTATCCACCTCTCTAGTTGCTTTTTTCTCGTTTTAGTTAGATTCCCAGTCGAGTCAGTTTTACTTATGGCATTCTCACCTTGGTCATTTGTCTGTTGACCGCTTACAGGCTTTAGCTTAGTCAGGATTATTGGGTAAACTTTCTCCTAGTCAAATTGATGAATGTCAGGGGTGTAAACTTGCCAAAATGTCAGTTTTACCTTTTAATAAAAGTACTTCAGTGTCTGTTTCTCCATTTTCTCTTGTGCATACTGATGTCTGGGGACCCTCTCCTGTTCTCACTAAAGGGGGTTGCGTATACTATGTGTCTTTTGTTGATGATTGCACCCGTTATACTTGGATTTACTTTATGACTCATAAATCTGACTTCTACCAAATGTATTGTACATTTCAATCTATGATCACTACACAGTTTGGGGCTACCATTAAATTGTTACGATCTAACTTGGGTGGGGAATAGTTTAAAACTGAGTTCTGTGAGTGTTTGGCCAATTTGGGAACCATTCACCAAACTTCTTGTACTGATACACTTGCCCAAAATGGTTGAGCCGTGCGTAAATACCGCCATCTCCTTGAGACAGCTAGGTCTCTTCTTCTCTCTGCCTCAGTTCCAGCTTCGTTTTGGGGTGAGGCAGTTTTTACTGTTGTTTTGTTTCTTAACCGCATGTCTACTCCCTTTCTTTCTGGTTGGTCTCCTTATGAGGCTCTGTTCTCTGAACTCTCCAATTACTCCCTCCATGTGTTTAGGTCTGCTTGTTTTGTCCTTCTTCCCCATAAAGATCAGACCAAACTTAGTGTCCGGTCTGTCCTATGTGTCTTTTTAGGTTATAGTCTTACTAAAAAAGGCTATCGGTGTTATGACCCTATTTCTCGTCGTCTTTACGTCTCCCGTCATGTTTTTTTTTCTCGAACGTCTGCCTTACTTTCAACTTCCTCCTACCACTGCTCCAGTTTCCAAAAAGGATTTGGTTCATACTGATCCATTTCCTTCTAAGGTCCCTCCTGATGAGTACATCTCTACTGTTCTCCATGACCCTACTCCCTTTTCTCCTCCGTCTCCCCAGCCTGCTTTTTCTCCTCCTCCTCCTCCTCCGTTGTTGGGTTATTCGCGTCGCCAGGCTCTTTCTCCACCGGTTGTCTCTGCTCCTACTGCTGATCCTCCTGCTTCTAACGCCTCTGATCCTGCTGCACACCGCTATCTTACTCGTGCATGTCATCCTCCAAACAGGTTGGGTTGGTTTAATACATGTTTTTCTGCTTTGTATCATACTTTTTTTGTTTGTTCTTCATTCCTTTTCAGAACCTCAGTCTTACAAGGAGGCCTGTCAGGATCCCCATTGGATTCAAGCTATGGAGGATGAGTTGTCTGCTTTACAGAAAACTAGTACTTGGGAGTTGGTTCCTTTGCTTGATGATAAGAATCTGGTTGGTTGCAAATGGGTCTACAAAGTCAAGACTCATTTTAATGGTTCTCTTGAGCGCTACAAAGCTCGTTTGGTTGCCAAAGATTTCTCACAGGAGTATGGTATTGATTATGAGGAGACCTTTGCTCTTGTTGCCAAGATGACTGCTGTTCGTTCTTAGCCTCTTTATCAGATGGATGTTAAGAATGTTTTTCTTAATGGCTATCTCACCAAGGAGGTTTACATGCCTCCTCTCCCTAGACTTTCCCATTCCTTTGGACAGGTTTGTCGCCTTTGGCGTGCTCTGTATGGTCTAAAGCAGCTCCATTTGCAGCCTATTATAAATATTTTGTAGCAAAGCCTCCATCATTGGCTGTTGCTTGTTAGTGGAGTTGAGGTTGTTGTGTATCTTGATAACACAGGGGTGATGTTTTGCTTTGCTGCTTTGGTGGAGGTGGTGGTAATGGGGTGGAGGTGAAGAAACTAGGGTTTGAAAGGTTTGGGTGTAAGGAGAAGAGTGAATGGTAGGGATGAGGGTAGAAATGGTATTATAAAAATTGTCAAAAAATAAAGTAAAATTTTAATTTTTTAAGGGTGTAAGGAGATAGTTTTGTGGTGTAAATAGAATTACTATAAAAAAAATAAAAAAATAAAAATCTGGAGGCACAGGGTCCAAAAGAATTTTGGTAGGTAGCAACACTGTCTTGGAGCACATTGCATCCAAGCCATAAAGGTGGTGGTCTGCCCATCACAACAAACTGCAGTGCTCCGCTCGGTTTTGGTGGTGGACACTTGATGGCAGTGCATACAGGGTTATGGTGCGCACCAAATGGGGGAAGGGCCACCTTCCTTTCGGTGTTGTCTGTAGAGATGGAAAAACCAGATAAGATGCTCTACCCAACTATTTGGGCCACTTGCTGTGGCCTAAGATGCCCATTCTTTTTCTCACCTTTTTCATCCCAAAAAAGCAATTCTGTTCAAGAAAGACCTCTAGATAGCTGAAATAATAGCACATCTTTGGTATTTGATAGACACTCAAAAGATTGATTTGATCTCAAATTACTACATAGACAATGGTAAATTGTACTGACTAAATGATCCATTAGTACAAAACATTAGCCATTCCTTTCTCCTTTTCCCTCCACTTAACAATACTAGTATTTTTATGGAAGTTGCAGTACCGATGACAAAGAGTCTAACACCGAGCTCAACTTTTGATCCGTAATGTCTTCATATATTTATGAGTTCAACTTGCCCAAATTTGCTGAGTACTATCTCACTTCATATAGTGGTGATTATGATAATGCTGGCACCTATGCAGAGCCCCCTCCCGCTTGCCTCAGTTTACTCTTTCCGGATCTTGTTTCTTTGCCTGATGAGGAAGGAGAGTTTTATCATACCAGAAGAGGCATCAATGAGTATTTACTGACTGATCAAGCTTATGAGGGAGAAAAACTGCTTAATTATGGTGGCACCAGCAGCTGGCTGGGACCGTACGAGTCATTCTTTGATGGTTGTTGGGGAGAGAATCAATTCTTTCATGGCTACGGTATTGATGCTTAAACACTTGTCCAAGACGAACTCAAGGAAGTTGGATGCGGAAATAGAGTTGAAATGCTCAAATAAATGGCCCTGTTGTCTTGGAGAGTGTTGAAGCTTGTTTCTTCTTTAGAGTTTTCTAGATCATCAATACGACCTACCCTTAATAGAATCGATTTGATTGACAATTGAAATTTTGTACTTCTGTTAGATCCTCCATGTCTACCCTGTGAATATAGTTTAGATAGCATCTTATTCAGAAAATTGACACCTGCAGTTGACTCAAATGTTACTTTAGTTATTATTGTTTCAAATTGAACAATCACTACAACAAAATGTACTTTTGGCGACTAAAAAAAATTTAATCGCCAAAACTTGTGGAATTGGTGACCAAAATTTTTTTAGTCGGCAAAAGTACAATATTTAGCTACTAATTTTTTTTAGTTAGGGAATATTGATTATTGGCGACTAAAAAAAAATTTAGTCGCTAAAAATGCCACAATTGGCGACTAAAAAATGTTTTGGTCGCTGTATGAATAGTTTTTGGCTACTAAAATTTTTTTAGTCGCCGAGTGAAAAGCAAAAATTTACTTTCAGACATTTGGCAACCAAGAGTTTGGTCGCCAAAAATTTATTTTCAGCGACAAAACAATGTTTTAATCGCTATATAGCTAGTTTTGGCTGCTAAAATTTTTGTTGTTAGTTTGATTTCTATACCTAACTCTAGTTTTAGTTTGGTTCTTTCATTTAAGTTGAAGGTTAAAATTAATGATTTTTGGACACTTGTCAATCTCTTTAAATGTATATGCAGAAATAATTAACTGAAATTTGAACAAAATTAAAGCCAGATTTAAATTATAGGGACTAAATTGTTAAAACTAAAATAATATAGATCAAACTGAAATTGGGTTAAAATTATAGAAGCAGAAAGTGTAATATACTCAAGATAAAACTAAAACTTTTTTGTTTTTTTAAATGCAAAATGAAAATGTTGGGTTTACAAATTTAACTACACAGACCACAAAAGAAAGAAAGAAAGAAAGGAAGGTGTTAGCATATCATATTTCTTAATAGTTATTCACATACACACAGTTTTTTTATTTATTTTATTTTTATGTTGTTATTTTAATTTTCTTAAATTTGGGTTAGGAATTGTGGCGGTTGTTGGGTTTGGTGAAATTGTTTTGGCTTTTAATTGTTCTTAATGTAATATTTATCACATTTATAATTACTCTTCTACTGACTGACAAAAAAAGATATATATATATTTCTTAATAAGCAATGTTTAGTATAATTTTTGTTTATAAATCTATTTAATTGGCTCCTTTCTTGTATGATTATTATGCTAATGTACCATCATTTCATTTTACAAAAACTAACATAACAAAATATTATACTCTATTACCAATAGATTAATTTAAATGGTCATAATCTCACACCTTACTGGTTGAGTATTTGTGTTTTGTTAAATAGAACTCTTGGTTCTTTAAACAATCATCACTGATGTAATATATGATCTCTAAAAAGAGTAACACTTAACATGCTATATAACAATTTATGTCTGCATAATACAACACAATTTCACAAAATAATGCTACAGTGAAAAATTTTGAACATTAAAATTTAGATACAATTTAAATGTTACCAATTGATGGATAAAATATGTGTTTTGTGTAAATGATATATCGCACTGATGTATACTGTACGAGTACAAAATAATCTTCTCGTATAATCCTGTTGATCAAGTTTGCACTCCTCCAAACATCGTCGCTTTACTACCTGAAAACACAAACGTGAGCTAGCCAGCAAGTGTGGTGTCGAAAACCTCTCCGATGTCTAAGTCAGCAAATAGACAATAGGAACAAAAGTTCTGTGTATTTGTGAGTAAGAATTGTCATACCTGTACATAGGTCATGTCATGAGCTTTTATAGATTATACCTGGCACACCATACTCACTGCAAGCCAAGTGAGATGGCTTAAACCTCCTTAACTCGGTTTAGTAACAGCTCAACCGAGATAGCATGGTCACGCCCTATGCCAGACCTAACCATGCTTACATAGCTCGACACTACTGCAGGTTACTCTGCAAGTTTTTACTGTTTAGATAACGTCCTGTAGAGCCATCTTATACCTCAGTCCTCCTTCCAACAATACCTCAGCTCAGGACGACCAGACTAGGCCACTAATAGCTTGCCTTTACCCGAATTGTCAGGCTAAAGGACCGAACTTCTTTACCTCGGCCCGTACTACAACACCACATCCAGGAAATTGCACGTAGCTCGGTCCTTTTCAATAGTTGTACTTAGCTCGGCCCAATTTTCACATAAATTACTCTCTCAATTGCCCCTTAATTCTATCTGCAAAGTATGTTTGGGATTATAAACTTCTAGCCGAGTTACCCAAGTCTCATCTCGTTGAAATAACAATTCCAGCCGAGATAAAACAATGATTTCCGCCGGACTGAAGTCTGTTCGGCTTCCTGAACTCGCGCCGGTCGCACGGCCTATCGTTTCAAAAAAGCCTGTCAACACGTCCTTAACAGGACACGTGTCACACATTGATAGCTTCCTTGTACCATGCCAGCCGCTTCACATTACTCAAAAAATTTGAAAAAGGCCTGCCGTTTTGTCTTTCACATAAATACGATCCCTTCATTTCGAACAGTCACCATTCTACTGTTCATCTTCGTTCTTCAGAGAATCTTTGCATTCTGAGCTCCATATCCATGCCTCATGAGGTTCAACCCCTGACCAAGTAACTATTGTGTATGTTTTATTGGCCTTCTTGCTGGTTAGACTTTGTTTTTGCGCCTTCACACTCGTAAGTTGCTAATGCTTTTTTCTGATGTTCCTTTTTATTTATTTCTATACTTTCAGCACTTAAATCTCCATATATGTGTGTTTATATATATTAGAGTGTTGAGCAAATACCATAAACCCAAAACCTTATGCTCAAGCCTAAAGGCACACCAATTGGATTTTGAAAAATATGATATTTGATCCAAAATCGTGCTGTAACCGAACTAGGAACTTGTTTGCGACCTTTGGATTGTACACGACTGAACGAAAAACGCGCTATAACCTTGCGCATTAATCACCAACCGTACTATAGACCTTGAGTTGGCCCTTTTTCACGACCGAACTGAAAACTGCCTGTAGCCTAGATGTAGCAGAGCTAGGTTTTTTTTTTTACTTCGCCTATTTACTTAGCCTGGTCCAGTTATCTGGGCATAACACTCTTTATTTCCACTTTGCAGACTTGACTAGGTTGGCCAGGCACACCTTTGCACTCTGCCCTTGGGCGGCTTTGCTCAACCGAGCCAACCAAAGCCTCAACCGCATCGAGCTAGGCCACCGTGAACACATTAACACTTTTCTTCTTAAGTTAAATGGGAAAATACCGGTTTCTAGTGGACTCCCCTGGAGCCATGGCCAAATTCCGAAGGGACTATCATATTCTTGATGACATCCACCTCTCCTTAGCCGAGCTAAAAACCACACCTCGGGGCAAATCGGGCTTCGTTCCTTTTACAGTGATATTGATCATAGAAGCCGGCCTTCAGTTTCCTGTACAACCCCTCAAATGCGAATTCCTTAGGCAAACAAGATTGTGCCCAACCCAACTCTCCACAAACACTTACAGGATAATAAATGGCATCGCCGAGCTAAACCGCAAACTCGACCTCAACCTCGGATTGGCCGAGCTATTTCATCAATATTCGCTCGGCCAAAATGACGATGGTTGGGTGTACTATCTCAGAGTAAGGAGAGGCTGAGAAAAAATAATAAAAAACACATCGGACAAAGACTTGAACGACGACAATTTCTTCTGGGTTTCTGGTAATTTTGAAGATTAATTAGCCCAGATACCGGGCTATAACAGAAACTGGAATAAGGGAGCAGCTGGTAAGGACATCTGGGTTCCATCTTTTTTTACTGTTTCCAATAGCCACCTTACTAACCCTTGTGTTCGTTGATGCAGAATTAAATCAACTTAAATCATAGTATGCCTACGCCAATCAAGACGCCCTTCGAGCCGCCATCTGATACCGCCACCGAGATTAGGCCGAGCTGCTAAATTTTGAGCCGACCTACCGGTACAGCGGAAAGAGGAAAACTAGAGTCACCGACTTTCTCCTAGAACCTTCACTCGAGCCAGACCCCACTTTTCCCCAAATCAACCTAATCCCTCTAACTGAAGAACAGGAGATGGCAAAGAAGCGAATTGTCCGCGTCCTTACTACCGAGCAGACCGCTGCTTCCTCAGTTGATGTCCAGACTGAGCTGTCCCCAGCCGGTAACACTCGTGAAGCCGTAGTTGCCTTTCTAACAGCAAGAACCTCGTTATCTCAGCCTAATACGAGACCACGTACCTCGGCTGGCCAAACACAGCGTTTGGTAGATGAAGAAGAAACCGAGCAGCCTGAGACCGTACTCCCTGAAACAACCATAGGCAGACACCGAGCTACCCCATCTCCTAATCCCGCGTAGGCACTTGTTGTGTCCTTTAAGGGTCGAGCCATGACTGCGTCCGATTCCGTTTCTGCCGAAAAGGACCATCTTCTAGCGTTTAACTTGGCAAAAAGTGTCTGCCTTTCAGCTGACATGGAGCACCACGCCCATCTAACCGAGCTGAAGGCCATATGATCGGCCAACAAATTGGTAATTCTGGTACATTGACTTCCACCTATGTTCTGAATTTGCCTCTAACTTCTTGCTTGGTTTGTCTAACTGTAAATGTTTTGAAGGCCGTGTAAAAGAATTAGATCGCACACGAGCGCGTACTCGAATTAAAAAGAATAGCCAAGGCGGCTATTGCTAATGACAAGGCCAAAGAAGCTGAGCTTAAAGAACTACGAGCAAAGTTCGCCAAGCTGGAAGCTAACCCAGACCAATTGGCTGAGCAGGTTTTTACTATTGAGGCAGATAAGAACAAAGCTTTGGCCGAAAAGAAGGATCGTTATCTTCGAGAAATGGCCAAACTCAAGAAGAAAAAGGATGCCGAAATAAAAGCACTATGGAAACAAATGGAGGATGCTAAATATCGTGGCTTCAAGGAAGGCGAGGAGCTTTACGTCCAGCAATGTGAGGCATTCAAGGACATATTTTTCAAGTGTGGGTGGAAAGCTACCGCTGCTAAGCTTGGTCAGGGGCCAGATTCTGAAGTTTTTCTCAACCCTCTCCTTCACTTTATACCGAGCTATATGACGGGCTACGCTGCTGCGATTCAACAGAAGTTCCTTAAGGTGGAAGAGGAGGAAGAAACCGCTGATCCAAATATTGCTCCATCGGCTAACACTAACCCCGGTCTTCAGCTAGCTCGGGTGGATCCACTTAGCTAGCCTGTGCCAAGCCCGGTTGAAAATGTGCCCTTGACCAACCTTCCCCAGGAAATAGCTACTAAAACCCGGGCTACCTAGTGGGGAGGTCCGGGCTGACCTGGACACCAACCTTGACGATCTTTTTGCCTAAGGCTTGATTCTGTATTTTACTTCTAACGAAAATGTAACCGGGCTACAAGCCCCTCATTCTGTACTGAATTTCCAAAGAATAGAAGTATCTTTTGGTTTGAATTCTTTTGCCATCATTTTGTTCGGTCATAGCTTTTTCCTACTTCAGTATATCACTTACTGCTAGAATAGTCGACCTAGTTAACTTGGCCTTATCCTTCCTTTCTTTCGGTCAAAATATTAATCTTGGCGGAAGAATAACTTGGAAAAAATGCAATACTATTATAACAGAGATAACCACTTCCATTTATCTCAGTTGGAAGACGAACTAAGTGCTTAGTCAACCTGCCAACCTTTCTGAGCCTAGATCCTTATCTCGGCTACGGAAGAAATTTGTGTTGGTCAAACCTGCCAACCTTCTCGAGCCTAGATCCCTATCTTGGCTGAAGAAAAAATTGTTGGTCAAACCTGCCAACTTTCTTGAGCCTAGATCTTTATCTCGGTTGAAGAACAAAGTTTTGGTCAAACCTGCCAACTTTCTTGATCCTAGATCTTTATTTCGGCTGAAGAACCAAGTGTTGGTCAAAGCTACCATTTGTTCTTGAGCCTAGATTCTTATCTTGGCTGAAAAACAAAGTGTTGGTCAAACTTGCCAACTTTCTTGAGCCTAGATTCTTATCTCGGCTGAAGAACAAAGTGTTGGTCAAACCTGCCAACCTTCCTGAGCCGAGATCCTTATCTCGGCTGAGGAACAAAGTGTTAGTCAAACCTGCCAACCTTCCTGAGCCTAGAACCTTATCTCGACTAAGAAAGAAGAATTTGTGTTAGTCAAACCTGCCAACTTTCTTGAGCCTAGATCCTTATCTTGGCTAAGGAACAAAATGTAGGTCAAACCTGCCAACCTTGCTGAGCCTAGATCCTTATCTCGAACAAGAAAGAAGAATTTGTGTTAGTCAAACCTGCCAACCTTCCTGAGCCTAGATTCTTATCTTGGCTAAGGAAGAAGAATTTTTGTTGGTCAAACCTGTCAACCTTCTTGAGCCTAGATTCTCATCTCTGCTAAAGAACAAAGTGTCGGTCAATCCTGCCGACTTTAGTGATTGCCCCCAGTCGAAAATAAATATGAACAACTTTTACAAACAGAGGAAAGAATTTTACCTGGAAAAAGTCTACTTGCTTTATTAAAAAAGAAAAAATTACAAGTGTTTTAAGAAAAAGCTAGAAATAAAATACTTTGAGATTGGCCGTGTTCCATAGCCTGAGAATTGCTTTGCTGTCCATATCTTCTAAGCGATATGCCCCTTTTCCTGCTAAACCAATCACTTTGTATGGTCCCTCCCAGTTAGGCCCTAACTTGCCATCTCCAGGTACCAAAGTATTGCCCATTACTTTGCATAGTACCCAATCTCTAATCTTGAATTGCCTTGGATGCACTGTTTTGTTGTATTTTCTGGACAACTCTTGTTGATAAGAAGCAATGTGCACTAACGCCCTTTCTCTTCTTTCTTTTACAAGGTCGAGTTCTAGGGCTATTGCCTCACCATTCAAGTTGGGATCAAAATTTTCACTTCTAATTGTGGGGAGGCCTACTTCTAGTGGGATTACTGCCTCCATGCCATAGGCCAATGAAAAAGGTGTTTCGCTAGTTGACCACCGAGGTGTGGTACAGTAGGCCCATAAAACATAGGGAAGCTCCTCAGCCCACTTGCCTTTTGCTCTCTCCAGCCTCTTCTTCAGATCGTCTACGACAACTTTGCTGGAAGCCGCAGCCTGGCCATTAGCCTAGGGGTATGTCGGTGTAGAGTTGTAGAATTCTATCTTGTATTCTTCGCAAAAGCCCCTAAAGATTTTGCCATCAAACTGAGTCCTGTTGTCGGATATCAAAGCCTTGGGTATGCTGAACCGAGTTATGGTGTTCTGCCAGACGAACTTCTTAACGTCTTTTTCTTTTATGGATGCGTGTGCTTCTGCCTCCACCCACTTTGTGAATTAGTCCATTGTTGCGAGAAAGAACATTATGTTGCCTGGTGCGGCTGGAAGTGGTCCCACTATATTGAGGCCCCACATTGCAAAGGGCCACAGGCTGGTCAAGGGTAGGAGCTTTCTGGCTGGTTGATGTATTTGGTGTGCGAACTTCTGGGATTTCTCGCACTTCTTGACATATTTCTCTGAATTTGTTTGCATGTAGGGCCATCAATACCTTTGTGAAATTGCTCGGTAAGCTAGCGATCTTCCCCCTTGGTGGCTTCCGCAAACGCCTTCGTGTATTTCAAACAAAAATGCTTCGACCTTGCTGGGATGGACACACTTCAAGTAAGGTCCTGTGAAAGATTTCTTGTACAATGCTAGTGATGGGGAGAGCCAAAATCACTGTGATTTTGCTCGAATTTTGTTGGCTTCTTTCTTTTCTTTAGGCAAGGTGTCATCTTTTAAAAACACTGTGATGGGATCCATCTAAGAAGGGCCTAGCTCGGCACAACATGCTTCAGCTGCTTCAGGCTTTTCTATACTTGGTCTGGGTAGAAAGTCAATCAATAATGGGTGTGGGATAGATGTATCTGCTATTGACGCGAATCCGGCCAGCTCATCTGCTTTACTATTTTCCTCTCGACCGATTTGCTCTATCCGAACTACTTCAAATTTCATGATTTCCTTTCTCACCAACTCTTGGTATTTAGCCATTCTCTCATCGTTTGCTTCGTAATCACCCGAGATTTAGTTGACTACCAGTTGGGAGTTGCTGTACACCATTAGCTCGGTGGCATTCATGCGAAGTGCTGATTTTAAACCTGCAAACAATGCTTCATGCTCCACTTCGTTGTTGGATGCTGGGGAGTCAAGGTTGACTGCTTGTTCAATCGTTAGGCCATCCGGTGAGATGAGGACTATGCCCAGTCCTGCACCGTACCTGTTGGATGCTCCATCCACGAAGAGTTTCCACATCTCTCCGGCGAAAAGCTTTCAGCAAGTGGCTGGATTTGACGATGCCTTGGGATCAGGGGCGCTACTGATGCCTTCTTCCAGGTCAATGCTTGTCGTTGGGCTTTGATCCTTGCTCAAGACTTTACTTTTGGGTGAGTCCTTGCTAGCGGTGTTGCGGTCTGTTCCTTCTTCCCTTTCTTTAAGACTGAATGGCTTGCTATGCAGTTGAGTGTCCTACTTTGGGGGCTGCACTGTTCCTGCGGCACTTTCCCCACTTCTTTCGGTCTCGGTTGCTTCAGTCAAGTCGACCGGGTAAACATGATGGTTTCCCGGTGCAAATTCGGCCATGAAGTTTGCCAAAGCTTGGGCCTTTATTGTTGTTCTTGGTTGAAACTTAATGTCAAGTTGTCCTAACTCTACAACCCACTTTAGAATTCGTCCAGAAAAATCCGCCCTCTCAAATAAGGCTTTTAAGGGAAAGGCCGTTAAGACAATCACGGTGTGGGCATGGAAGTAGTGCGACAATTTTCTTGAAGCCATCATCAAAGCTAAAGCCTGCTTCTCCAATGGAAGGTACCTTGTTTTAGCGCCCAGTAATGTCTTGCTCACATAAAGATAGGCAGGTATTGTATTCCTTTAGCTCTTACCAACACCGTGCTAACTGCATGCTTGGAAACTGCTAAGTACAAAAAAAGCTCCTCTCCTAGTATTAGGGTTACTAACAACGGGGGAGAGGTCATGTAGTGTTTCAGGCTTTCTAGGGCGCGGTCGCACTCGTCATCCCACTCAAACTTGGCCTTTAGTGCCTAGAAGAATGGTCGACACTTGTCTGATGACCGACTTATGAACCGGTTTAGTGCGGTTGCAAGTCCAGTGAGATGCTGTACCTCTTTGACTATGTTGGGCCTCTCAAGATCTTGGATAGTTTTGATTTGAGAAGGATCAGCTTCTATACCCCGGTTGGTTACTAGAAATCCCAGGAATTTGCCCAACCCCACGTCGAATGCGCATTTAGATGCGTTCAAACACAACTTATAGGACTTCAAAATTTGAAACATTTCATCTAGGTCCTTGAGATAGTCCCTCTCATCTCTACTTTTGACCACCATATCATCAATGTAGGCTTCTATTGTTCTGCCTAACAATGGTTCAAACATTTTGGTGATCATCCGTTGGAATGTTGCCCCTGCATTTTTTAGGCCAAAGGGCATGACCTTGTAGCAATGTAGTCTTCTGGGTGTTGTAAACGACGTGACCTCCTGATCCGGTTCATATATAGCAATCTGATGGTTACCGCGATATGCATCAAGAAAGCTAAGTCGGTCATGCCCTGCTGTTAGGTCCACCAGTTGGTGAATTCTTGGTAGGGGAAAGCTGTCTTTCGGGCATGCTTTGTTGATTGTTTTATAGTCCACACACACGCGCCATTTGCCATTCTTTTGAGGCGCCACTACAGTGTTGGAAATCTATCTGGGATAGTGTACTTCTCTGATTGCTCCTGCTTCCAACAAGTTTCTTACTTCCTTCGCCACTATTTCTGCGTGGTGGAGTGCCGATCGGCGAGTTCGCTGTATGATTGGTCTGGCAGTTGGATGGACATTGAGGTGATGGCAGATGAAATTAGGGTTAAAGCCAGGCATGTCATACGGCGTCCAGGCGAACACTTCGATGTTAGAGGTCAAAAATTTCATGATCTTTATTCTCTCGGTGCTGGACAGAGACGAGCCGAGCAAAATGAACTTTTCTGGGTTCTTTTGATCCATCCTTACCATCAACAAGCCTTCTACTGCCTTCTGTTCGGCTATTTTTCCGACGTCTGTGAACAACTTGTTTCTTTCTGGTTCCTGTACCATTTGTACAAACCCTTTTGTAGCCCGGCTGCCGTTTACCGTCACAAAGCACTGCTTGGACATGATTTGGTCTCCTAAGACCTCTTCAACTACCTCGGCTTCGTTAGGGAATCGTAATACCTGATGGTTGGTCGAGGCTACTGCTCGCATGGCATGCAACCACGCTCTCCCCAGTATTATGTTATAAGTGGACGGGACCTTTAGTACCCAGAATTCCACTTGCTTCGTCATCGTTCCTATTTTGACTAGCAGAATTAACTTGCCTACCAGCCATTCTGGCATTGAGTTGAAGCCGACTAAGGGAGATGTTGCAGGTGCCAAGTCTTTGTCCTCCAATTTCAGTTGTTTGAAGGTTTCATAGTACATTATCTCACAGGAGCTCTCTTGGTCAATTAGGATCTGTTTGATGTCGAAGTTCTTGACACGCAAAGTCACCACCAATGCGTTGTTGTGGGGGCATTGTAACCTTGCTAAGTCCTTGTCCGAAAAGATGATGACGTTCGTTGCCTCCGTTTTTCCCCTTTTGACAATAGGTTGTGCGCTTAGTACCTCTCTCAAGTGCTCAGCTTTTTTAATCATCCCTCTGAGCTCACATACCCGCTCGGGTTCAACGATCCCATGTATCATGTTGATTATACCTTGGGGCAGACCGTTGGTTGGAGTCCCATCTGGCCTGTTGCGGTCTTGGGGTGCGGGCTGCACTCCAAGAAAAAACGCAAATTCAAAAAATGAGTTTACGTTGGTTTTTAAACAAAAATTTAAAAATTTTACTAACAAAATTTTTTTTCAATTAATTTTTTTTCCAATTAAAATTTTTTTTTAATGAATTTTTTTTTTCCAACTAATACTAACCGAGGGGGCAATTGGTAATGCTACTTTAAACCTTAGGGAGGGGATTGTAATTTCTAAAATGTGAGGGGTGTCAATTTAATTTACCCAGTGAGGATAAAATTGGTATTTAAAAAAATTAAATTGCTGAGGGGAAGAATCTGTAATGAAACTTTAAACCTCAAGGAGAGAATGTATTTTTTGGGTAAATTACACTGACACCCCCTGAGGTTTATGTTTATTACAGTTCCCCCCTCACCTTTGGGAAATTACATCTCCTCTCCTGAGGTTTAAAGTTTCATTACAGATTGCCCCATGAGGTTTAAAGTTGCATAACAGTTCCCCTCTCACCATAATGATCATCATACATAAAATTAAATTAACAGGGGGTCAGTGTAATTTTTCAAATATAAGGGGAGAACTGTAATAAATATAAACCTCAGAGGGTGTCAGTGTAATTTACCCTAATTTTTTATATAAATATTTTACCTAATAAGTTTTAAAATAAGAATCATCCAAATTATGGAAATTAGGATAGATTAGGATATTTGTTTCAAAAAAATTAGGATACTCCGCGGATCACTCTCCCTCCATATTGCACCACTTCATTCATATATAGTTTCGTTGCCTTTTAGTGATACCACTACCACCTTTTACCTAATTCTCTTTCAAAACACACATCAGTGTTTGACGCCATTACACACAGTCTCTCTCTCAAACATGAATAAGGTTTTTGCCGCCTTTTGGTACTCTGGCATCCTCCGTCGCCTCTTCTGCACCGACCCCACCACCACCACCTTCGAAAACCATGAGAGCCTCTCATAGCCTCAATCCACCAAGAAAGCAGGAACGAAAGTGAAACAACAACAACAAAATCAATCTTTTGAGAAGGAGTTGCAAGAAAAGCTTCAACAGTTGAGGATTGAGAAGGAGCAAACTGAGGAGCTATTGAAGGCAAGAGAGGAGACTTTGAAGATGAAGGAGGAGGAGCTTGATGCAAGGGGGAAATAGCGAGAAAAGCTTCAGAAGGAGCTCAAGAAGTTGCAGAAAATGAAAGAGTTCAAACCCACCGTGGTTCCTTTTTTCTTTTTATTTTTTTCCCTCTTCAATACAATGTTTGGTTGTTGAGAAAATGTAGGGAAAATGAAGGAGGTTTAGAAAGGGTAATTTTCCTACATTTTCTCAGAAACTGAACCCAGATTGTTGGTTCAGAGTTGATGATTCTTGGTTTAGTTTTCCCCCTAAATTTTCCTACATTTTCTTGAAAACAGAATAGAGAGACAGAGCTAGAAAAGAAAGACAAGAAGAAGAAAGGTTGCCCTCAAATCACTCAAATCATATGGCTCAAAGATCAATGGAGGAAGAGCAAGAAAGAAAAGGATCAGCAACCAATGTCTGCGTTTTTGGCATTCACAACTGAAGCCATGAAGCTGTTGGAGGAAGAGCAGTATCTTCAGTTGAAAAAGTAAATTCAGTAATTTTCTCTATATTTCTCTTTCCCCCCTTCTTCTTCTTCTTCTTCTTCTTCTTCTCTCTCTCTCTCTCTCTCTCTCTCTCTCTCTCTCATCTTTGTCTCATTGAATTTCTACAGGAAAGAAAATGATCCATTGAAACCGAAGCAACCAATGTCTGCATTTTTAATGTTAAAAAATGAGCGAAGAGCAGCTCTACTTGTAGAGAGCAAGGGTGTCTGGGAGGTAATTGAAGAGGCCTCACGTTCAGTTTCTTGAATTCTTGTTATTGATCATATGCTAATTTGTAAAATTGGCATCGTTTGACAGGTTGCAGAGATCATAGGTGAAGAATGGAATAACATGACAAAGAAACAAAAGAAGCCTTATGAAAAGGTTCAATTAACTCTCTCTCTCTCTGCAACAGCAATTTCATATTTTGGGAACTTGCAGATTGCAAAGCAAAACAAGGAAAAGTATTTGGAAGAAATGGAGGCTTACAAGCAGAGGAAGGAGGAAGAGTCTGCCAATCTCAAAAAAGAAGAGGAAGCAAGAAGCCTTGCAGTTGCTCAAGAAGAAAGAGAAAACCAATAACATAATTTAAAATTTTAAGGAGTTTTAAAATGAATTTAAGTTTGATTTATAGACTTAGCAGAGATACACAGGAGACTTGTTTGGCTTGATAGTAATTATTTTTTCCTTTGACATTCATACAAACATTTTTTCTTTAACTATTTAACTGTTTTGTTCCTTTAACTATTTTTTCTTTAACTATTTGTTCCTTTAACTATTTTTTCTTTGGCTTCCAAACAATGTTTAGAGTAACATGTGATTGAATGGTATGGATGGTGAAATAAAACCATTTTGTGCAAATTGTGAAATCGGGATGACCGAAATGTACATCTTTTGTGGTTCTCTCCATTGACAATCATACAAACATATAGTGAGATATGGGGTTGTTGGGATTCATTGAAGGCTTCAAGATTAGATATTTTTAACTGCAACAAGGTAAATTGGTAAGAGTGAAAGATGATGTAGGGATGATAGGTTATGATATAGACAACTTGGGAGGGAAGTATGTCAAGGAATGAATGTTTTTTCTTGGTGTATGTTCCTTGTGAGGGGTATGACATTTGAAGTGGATAAAATATAAGGAAATTGAAAATGGAGAATATGTAAAGTAGTAACAAAAAAAAAAACAAACAAACAAACAAACAAACAAACAAACTATAATGGTGCCTTTGTCAAATGGGGAAGATTAATGCCAAAGTGCATAACTTCGCAGTTGTTGCAACCTGTAGAACTACTTTAAATTTTGTTTATTAGTTTTACAATATAATATTGTAAAACAATACTAATGCATTTTGAATTAAATATTTCACATTACAAAATGTCTAGAACACACGGTCTACAAACTGAATTATTTTGGTGGTAAAATGAATGTAGTTTAGTTCAGAAAGTTGTCATATTGAATTATAATTTTGTAATGTAGTTCATGATGTCAAAGTCATATTAAACTGCTTGAATTGGTAGCAATTAGTTTAAGGAGGTAAAGAGTAGTGATTGTGATAGCATTTGGTCTTAGATCTTCTTTTTTTAGGTGCTTCAAATTTTCTTATGTTATTTTGTTTCTCAGTTACTGAAACATCGAATTAACTCTGCCTAACTTTGCCCAGAACTTTGAAACTTGTTCTTTATATTTGTTTCTAGACTTCCTTGTATAGTTTTACTTCATGAGATGGCATGGTGATTTCAACTTGGTATACTGCTTCTAAGTGTACTTAACTCTTTCAATTGTTTTGAGAGCTTAATCACGGAAGGACAAGTAGATCTTAAATACTTAGATGTGTTCTATTACTACGCAAAGTAACCTATTACAAGAAATTGCAAACTATGATAGCTGTTCATTGATTGACATTGATGACTTAGGTCTTGATCAATTATCCGAAGCATCCAATTTTATGAGACCAAAGGATCAGGCCTTACTTTGCCTTGAGAGCAGAAAACTGTGAATTGATGCAAATTGTTTGGTTTATGTACAAGTTGAGATCTGTGTACCACTGTTCAGATATGGTATATTATGTCTGTTTCACCTCAAAAGTGCTCAATTTGTGTTTGAAAGGAATGGCTAGAGTTAGGTTTCAAGTTCTCATGTTGTGGGTTCAAACATGAGGGTAGCCACTTTATATATAATAATGCCAAAAGTTAGGTCTGTACTCAATTTATCCCTCCTAGACCCCCATCTAAGGAGGATTAAACTGGGTGTACTTTGTTTTTTTGTTTGGTTCTGTTTAGTCAACTAGAATGGTTATTTAGATTAATCAAAAAGTAATGCTTGTTCTATGAAACATATGGAACTTGATAAAATATTGGAATGAAATTCTCCACGAGTTGGTCTTTAATTGGGATAATTAATCTCAGTTATATGACTCATATTATAATGTCTGTTGCCAAACCTAGCTTGTTATATGGGAGCTTAGCCTCTAGAAAATGTAGAAGTGTTTATATTGAATCATGGTAGCATAAATAAGGTTGAATAGCAGGTCCATTCTTTTTGAATATATTATTTTTCTTTCTTTTTTCTTTGGCCTGTTGTTTTCCTAGTACATGGCTTTGGTGCTTGCTCCCTTTTTCATTTTTGAAAACTTATTTGAGATTTTCACGTGAGATGCATGAAATTGTTGTGCTGCCTGACATGTAGGTGCCACAGACAAGTGCCCCACTCCCTACTGTTGTCATGTTTCATTATTTTCCATTTTGTTTTGCTGTCATGTTTTCCTCATGGACTAAGACTAAAAGTATAATACTTCGCATTGGAATAGTAATTATGGAAACGACTACCAGATTTTGAATGTTGGGAGTAGACATGTCTAGGAACTTTTATTTGATTTTTATTGATTACAAACTCTGAAAGCTCTCTGTTGGAAGTTACACAATTAGATAGACAACCCTTTCATTATCCTGAAATGTACTTGATATTTCACTAAGTTTTTTCATTAATGCATTTGTTTTGTAGCTTTTCTCATTATTATGGCAAACTGACTTGTAGTGATAGAACATCCTCGGCATTGACTACTTTGCATAAATGCGCAGAGTTTCTTTCGTTGTTGCTTGTAAACTTTCCATAATAACTGGAGATTATGAATTGATGTTTTAAGCCCTTGAACTCTAGAGTTGGTCACTTCCAATCAAAATATTGCAAGTGGTTGTCAGCCTTCACATATTAATAACGACAGCTACAGTTTTGTTTCCAGTTTTTGTGATCCTCAGGTTAGTTTGTCACTTACTTTCTTGTAAATTTTCATTTGGTATTTTGTTTTATTTCTAGCATCAAAATATAAAAGCAAACAACACTTAGCAATTTGCTGCATTAAACTTTGATTGACACTGTGCAATCGGGTCAATGCTATTCTTTGTCCTTCGTCACTGTCACCCAAGAATGTTTGTCAGTAAATTCTAGTTGAACTCTGTTATTTGTTTGACTTAAAAAGATGAGTAGTGATATGCAAACCAAAATTTTGCATGTAAAATTAATATAGAATGATGTGGCAAG
>CM069905.1:15880733-16182635 GCA_036172215.1 Camellia granthamiana
CAAGTCTTAATTTAATCATTTTAAACAAAAGACCCATTAAAGTGACATATTTTCCAAAATGCTACCACATCATTCTTGTTGAAAATTTTGTAAGGATATCATTTTTCTCAAAAGATTGCAGGATTTATGTAATTAAATGCAAGAATGAGCATTCCTTTCTAATTTGCAAACAATCAATATATAACAGAATTTTGATAGAAGCTTTAACCGTGAGTTGTGCTTGATTTAATGGCTTCATACAAGCCTTTTTGGTTAATGTCTTGGCATCTCAGATGGATTGATGGTTTTTCGTACAAATCTTGGGCATAGATTGTTAGGCTTTTATTGTCCAATAGATTGGTGATGTGCTAGGGGAGTGCAACAAAGAATGAGAAATTAGAAATAATAGAAAATATATATTGTTTGTAGCAAGCCAGAAAACTGGTAAATTACTTCATGTGATGCCATTGAAGAGTTCATGGCTGTGGTTTGAAATCCTGCAGGTATGATTTTGCTGTTCTATCTGGCGTCACATTAATGCTCTTTGCGTGCGTTGTGTGGCTGAAGTTGGTATCCTATGCACATACAAATTATGACATGAGAGCGCTTGCTAAGTCACTTGATAAGGTAAGAACCAGGATCTTTTTTTTTTCCTTCCCAAATACCTGCGCAAATCCATGATCCAAACAGGCTTAGTGATTCTGATGAATACAAATACTGGAACATATTTCTATTTCATTTGTTTCAATATAAGCGGTTCATTGGGAGCTTTTAATTGATTATTGTATTCAATCCACTTGCATAATACAACTACAAACTATGTAATTGTCCTTTCTGTATTAAACATTAATAGTGTTAAGTACCACTACAAGAAATTAAGGTTTTAATGACAAATTTTTAGGAACAAAAATAATTTGTTTGTAAAAGTTATACTTTTAGAGACAAAATGACAAAATTTTTTAAAAAATAAAATTTAATCATATTATTATATTTTTAAGACAACTATTTGGTTGCAAAAGGTCAATAACTTTTTGCCAACAATTTTGATTCGTCCCCAATAAACACAACTCATATATTATTTTATTTTAATTTCATTCTTTCAACTTCAATAGTCGGGATCTCATTTCCTTCTCCACACCATTGTCTCTCTCGCTCTCTCTCTCCATCGAAGCCCTAATTTCATTGTTCTCGGTGGTTTGTTGATTTCAATCCCTCTCTCTCGCGATCGAATCCCTAATTTCATTGTTCTCAGTGGTTTGTTGATTTCAATCCCTGATCTCAGAGACTCCTTGACAACAATTTCAGTATCCAGGTTTGATCGATTAATCAATTATTCATTTGAGCTAAAATGTGTACGAAACCGATGATGTTTTTATGTCTTCAATTCATTCGTTTTTAGTTTATTTCTTGTAAATTTACAGTTGTGAAGATCTGTTGTTGTTTGTTGTGATTTACATAGATCTATTGTAAATTTCAGATTCCTTTTTGTTTTCAGTTTGATACACAAATCTTTGAAGTTGATTTTTTTAATTATTTTTTGTTTGTTTAGGCATGACATTGATTCGAGAGATTGTGTTTCTTCAATTTGTTTGCTCGGAACTTGTATTCTTTGGTTTCAATTTATACTTGAATTTGGATTTCTGAATATTAGGATCTATTATTGTAGTATTGAAAGAAAATGAAGGCAAATTTGACATGGTTCTGTGGATATTCTTTTTCTAATTATTTTAGTTCTAAGTGACATGGTTCTGTTTTTAGATCAACTTCACTCCTTGGCAAGGCTAAGGCCAAAGGATTATCTCTTCTGTTACCCACTGATGTTGTAATTGCTGACAAGTTTGCTCCTGATGCAAACAGCAAGGTTCGTTCCTTGAGCTCCAGTTGGAATTTCATTTTGCTCAAGTTTTATTACTTTCGGCATTCAAAATCTTTAGGTCCCTTCACTGGCAATGGAAAACCTATCATTTTGTTTGATTAAAACTGACAGTCTGATAGTAACCATCATTCCACAAACTGGTGATCTCTATGATTTTGTTTTACTACATTAGTTGGTACGTAATAATATTTTACTTCGGTCATTGCAGATTGTGCCAGCAACTGGCATCCCTGATGGCTGGATGGGATTAGATATTGGACCGGACTCTATTAAGACATTTAATGATGCTTTGGACTCTACCAAAACTGTTATTTGGAATGGACCAATGGGAGTGTTTGAGTTTGAGAAGTTTGCTGCTGGAACAGAGGTGTGCAATAATTTTCTTGCTTGTTTCTTTGGTTTAATTTATAAAAAAATGGATGAATCATATTGTGCACATGTGCACGTAATGATACATGTGAAAAAATTCATATGCCTTGGGTGGATGACAATGTTGTGGATCGGGGGCACACCAGGAAACACACACAAGCAATAACACAAGAGATTTAACGTGGTTCGGCAAGTCTCCTACGTCCACGGGCAACGGATTTCACTATATGAAGAAATGTATTACACACTCTGTATTCTCTCTTTGTAAACTCTCTTAAGCACACCACTCACCACATCTAAACTCTGCTCTCACCCTCTCTATATATACACATTACAGATGAAGGTGGAGAGGCTGGCCTTGCACATGGCCAGCTCATTTCTTCTCCTTTTGGTGGCCGTCTTCACTCTTTGCGGCTTGTCGATTGGCAGTCGCAATCTTTGACATGCTGCAGCTGACTTCAATTCGTGTGTTCTCATTGTTGTGAATCACCCCTCACATGGGGTGATATTAACAAATCACCCCATTAACCCATGTGAGGTGATCTACTGCACACACTGCTGCTAATCTTGTCACGCCCAAATTCAACATAGTCTGCATCTCCTTACTGAGACGTTTGCATCCCCTGAAGCTAGAGATTAATACACCAGAGATACAAGAGGAGGAGGGAATCCTACATCCTCAACTCAACTCATACCACTATCTGATTTGGAGAGAGCCTCTGCTCCTATCTCCTACAGATCTCTTCCATGCTTCTTGTCTTGGATGTCTTCACCTGCTACGCTTGAACTTGTCTAACCAAGATATCATACACCCCCTGATTGGATATTCTGCACCCCCTGCTGGTATGCCCTTGACTATCATGCCTTTGCCCTCTGTCCATAGTGATCGATCAACACTGCCTTGCACCCAAAGGTACTTAGTTCCGAGAGATGTTGACCAGGTCCAAACAATGTTGGAACTTGATCCCAGAAACCACTTTTGTGAGCATATCGGTCGAATTATCTGCAATACTAATCTTTTGAAGCAGAATATCCCCTTCATTCACAATTTCTCGGATAAAATGAAAACGGACATCAATGTGCTTGGTGCAGGAATGATGAACCTGGTTCTTTGCCAAACAAATGGCACTCTGATTGTCACAGAACACCTCAATGTGCTTCTGAACAATACCCAAGTCCTCAATTAACCCATGGAGCCAAATAGTTTCTTTAAAGGCTTCTGTCACTGCCATGTACTCTGCCTCTGTAGTAGACAAAGCCACCGTTGACTGAAGCGTTGACCTCCAACTCACCGGCCCTTTAGCAAGCGTAAATAAATACCCTGTTATTGATCAGTGTTTGTCCAAGTCACCAGCATAATCTGAGTCCACATATCCAACCAGATTCTGTCCGAGTCGGTTATCTCTCTCGAACTTCAATCCCAGATTAACCGTGCCATGTATGTACCTTAGGATCCATTTCACTGCCTGCTAGTGATCTTTTCCTGGATCATGCATATACCTACTTACCATACTCATAGCATGTGAGATGTCAGGCCTTGTACAAACCATAGCATGCATTAATGCACCAACTGCATTTGCATATGGAACCTGTGCCATATGCTTTCGTTCTTCTTCTGTGCGTGGAGACATCAAAGCACTGAGCTTGAAATGAGGGGCCAATGGTGTACTCATGGCTTTTGTTTTCCCATTTATGCCAAATCTGTCTAACACCTTTTTTAGATACTGGGTTTGTGTCAGACAAACCGTGCCCTTCTTCCTGTCTCTCTTGATCTCCATGCCAAGAATTTTCTTTGCTTCTCCCAAATCCTTCATTTCAAACTCTCTTGCCAACTGTGCCTTGAGTTTGTCAATCTCCACCTTGCTCTTAGATGCAATTAACATATCATCCACATATAAGAGCAAATAGATGAAGGAATCATCTGGAAGCTTACGGAAATATAAACAATGATCAAATTGACTTCTTGTGTATTCTTTCTCCATCATGAACCGATCAAATCTTTTATACCACTGTCTCGGGGATTGCTTCAACCCGTACAACGATTTGTTCAGCTTACAGGCCCAATTCTCTTTTCCAACAACTTTGAAACCATTTGGCTGGGACATGTATATCTCCTCTTCAAGATCTCCATGTAAAAAAGCAGTTTTGACATTGAGTTGGGCAAGCTCGAGATCAAACTGTGCAACCAAAGCTAACAAGATACGAATAGACGTGTGCTTCACAACAGGTGAGAATACCTCATTGGAGTCTATTCCTTCCTTCTGAGCATAGCCTTTAGCTACCAATCTAGCTTTGAATCTGATGTTGTCTCTACTTGGGATGCCTTCTTTCTTGGTGTAAACCCACTTGCACCCAATTGCTTTCTTGCCTTTTGGAAGTTGCACCAACTCCCAAGTCTGGTTCTTGTGAAGTGACCTGATCTCTTCATCCATAGCCTTCTTCCAATTAACACTTTCTGCATTCTGCACAGCTTCTTTGAAAGTGCAAGGAACATTGTCTTTAATGATTGGAAGTGCATAGGCTACCATATCGGTCATCCAACCGGGTTGTTTAGTAACCCTTTTTCCTTTCCTGATTGCAATGGGTTCTGATTGTTGTCGGGCCTCTGGATCTTCATTTTCATCTGAACTCTCTTCAGAGCTATCCACTGAGACTTCTTCAGGATGGTTGATTGGCTGCTAGTCTTTGCTGGAGTCTCAAACTCCACCTGCACTGACTTCTTCAATGCTTCCTCATTTTGTTGAGGATTTAGCTGTGTCAGCATTATAGACTCATCAAAGGTAACATCTATTCTAGTGACAACTTTCTTTGATTCAGGGCACCAGAGTGTGTATCCCTTGACACCGTCACTGAAGCCCAAGAAGATGGCTTTCTTGGCTCTTGGATCCAACTTAGATTCTGTAACATGAAAATAAGCTGGTCATCCGAAGATACGTAACTGATCATAATCAGTAGCTGGCACTCCTGACCATACCTCCATGGGAGTTTTGCCATCTAGTGTTGCAGTAGGTATTCTGTTGACAAGATGACGAGCATAGTTCAATGCCTCGCCCCAAAATGCCTTGCTCAATCCAGAATGTGACAGCAGACACCGGACTTTTTCCACCAAAGTGCGGTTCATGCGTTCTGCAACTCCATTTTGTTGCGGTGTTCTAGGAACTGTGAAATGTCTCACTATCCTTGCATTCTAGCAAACCTCAAAGAAAGGATCTGAAGTGTATTCCCCACCATTGTCAGATCTGAGCTTCTTGATCTTTCTGCCTGTCTGGGTCTCAATCATCTTCTTCCACATAAGAAAGATGTCTAAGACTTTATCTTTGTGCTTCATTGTGTAAATCCAAACTCTTCTTGAGAAATCATCAATGAACGACACAAAGCAGTGTTTACCTCCCAACGAAGCATTCTTGGAAGGACCCCATACGTCGGTGTGAACGTAGTCTAGAATCCTTTTGGTACGATGAATAGCAATACCAAACTTGATTCTTGTTTTCTTGCCCAGTACACAATGCTCGTAGAACTCAAGCTTCCCTATTTTGGCGCCTTTCAACAGACCTTGCTTTACCAACCCTTGTAAAGCCTTCTCATCGACATGCCCTAGGTGCATGTGCCAAAGTCTGGAAGTGTCTGATGCATCATCTTCTGAGCTGGTGGAGACAGCCACTCTCCCTGTGACTGTAGAGCCGTCTAGGAAATATAAATTTCCTTGTCGAGTACCCTTCATTGCAACAAATGCTCCTCGAACAACTTTGAGGACTCCACCTTCCATAGTTACTCTGTAACCTTTGGAGTCTAAAACTCCCACTGAGATGAGATTCTTTGTCAAAGCTGGTACATACCGAACATCTTCAAGAATTCTAATTGTTCCATCATGTATCTTCAGTCGAATTGTTCCAATCCCCTTTGTCTGGCAAGCTTGGTCGTTGCCCATCAGAACAACTCCTCCATCGAACTCTCGTAAGCTCGAGAACCACTGCTTGTTCGGGCACATGTGGTAGGAACATCCGAATCTATAATCCATTCATCAGACTGGCCATATGATGAAACTGTGAAGGCTAATCCTTCACCATTATCTCCATCTCGTGCAACGTTCACCTTTTCTTCTTTCTTGTCTTTATTGGGACAATCTTTTGCCCAATGCCCCTTCTGGCGACAAGCAGCACACTCGTCTTTTGCAAGACGTCTTCTGTCTGATGATTTCCCTCTGGATTTTGAGCGAGACTTTCCTCGCCCTGTATATCTCCTGTTATTTGTTCTGCCTCTGACTGTCAATGCCTCGGATGCTGAGTCCCTGTTTTTAGACTTATCTTTCCATCTGAACTCATTGTTTACCAAGGCATTTGCAACATCAACATACTTGATCTTTTCTTTACCGTACAGTAAAGTGGTAGTGAGATGATCATATGAGTCAAGCAAGAAATTTAATAATAACAGTGCTTTATCTTCATCACCAATGTGATCATCCAAAATTTTCAAATCCATAAGAATTTTGTTGAAGTTGTTTAGGTGTTCGTTCATCGAAATACCTTTCTTGTAGTCAAAACGAAACAACCTCTTCTTCAAGTAGAGTCGGTTCTCAATGCTCTTTGTCATGAACTTAGCTTCCAGCGCCTTCCAAAGCTCCTTCGCAATATCATATTTTGTGAAGGCATATTTATCCTCTTTTGCAAGGCAAAGTCGGATGGAACTGCAGGCCAGGAGATTCACTTTCTCCCATTCTATCCCATCCAGGTCATCTGGTTTGTTTCCCAGAGTGAAGTGCAGGTTCATCTAGACAAGCATATCTTTAACTTCACATCTCCACATGCCGAAGTTGCTGCTTCCATCAAACTTTTCTACCTTGAACTTAGCATGGGACACCAGGGTCCAATGCCTAGAGTTGCTTGTAGTCGCTGGATTACTTATGGACACGGTTGATCTGGTCTTTGTAGATTCTGCCATTAAACTATTTTTTTTTTTTGAAACTCCGATTCAAAAAACTGACCGTACAGATGTGTCCGGAATACTCCAAATAGTTGGAAAACACTATTGGATCGTCAAAAACGGTCTTCGAATGACTTAGATCTGGCCAAAACAGTTTGAACGCCTCAGATCTGTGGCTACTGCTTAGCCGCGCAGCACTGGATCATTCTCTGCCCCTGTGTTGACTAGTCAACGGGAGGCTGACGTGGCTAACACGTGGTGGACACATGTCTGACTGTCTGACATGTGGCGATGATATGGTGATGACGTGGCAGATGACGTGTCAGATGGCCTAGCAGGTAACGTGGCAGCCCCAGCTGGCGTGGCTGATGACGTGTCAGTGACTTGGCAGTGCTGGTGGACGCTGACGTGGCAAGTGCGCTGATGTGTCAATGACGTGGTAGCTTCCAAAAATAAATTGGAAATTTGTTTGGGAAGAGTTTTGAACCCTTGACCTCAAGGCTTCAAAACAAAGCCTCTAACTACTCTGCCAAATATGACCCTTGTGATGTAATTTGCACAGAAAAATATTTAAAGTATTTGGATTGGCTATCTACAACCTCTGGTCGTGCGTGGGATTCTGGTTCAAAGTTGACTTTACGCGCCAAACTTTGACCGGCGCGTGTGGGGCACCCAGAACTCCGTTTTGTCTGTTCTTTGCTGTTCTGGACTCCTCTCTTCAAGGGCTTCCTCCTGGTATGCTCAGAAGTGGATTTAGAGCACTTCGAAATCTGGGCACTTTCAGAAAAATTTGATTTTTCACCACCCGAGCTCTGATACCAATTGTTGTGGGTCGGGGGCACACCAGGAAACACACACAAGCAATAACACAAGAGATTTAACGTGGTTCGGCAAGTCGCCTACGTCCACGGGCAGCGGATTTCACTATATGAAGAAATGTATTACACACTCTGTATTCTCTCTTTGTAAACTCTATTAAGCACACCACTCACCACATCTAAACTCTGCTCTCACCCTCTCTATATATACACATTACAGATGAAGGTGGAGAGGCTGGGCTTGCATATGGCCAGCTCATTTTTTCTCCTTTTGGTGGTCGTCTTCACTCTTTGCGGCTTGTCGGTTGGCAGTCGCAATCTTTGACATGCTGCAGCTGAATTCAGTTCATGTGTTCCCATTGTTGTGAATCACCCCTCACATGGGGTGATATCAACAGACAATGGGGTTGGGTCTGGGACGATATGGTGCCACTTTTTGCCTAACTTACCGAAGAAAGTCTTGGCTGGGAATTACTGAGAATTTGCTTTTATGTATGTTTGGTTTTATTCATCTTACCCTCAAATTGAATGCAGTAGATAAATTTTGCATTAAGCGAAGAAAACTTGATCATGCATTCAACCAAGTCCAGTTTTAACCTGTACAAATCGTTGGGCTATGTTATGCAAAGAGCCCATCAGAAGAGGGAGAAATAGTAAAGATTACCTGATTTACCTGATCCCATTGCAATCCCTATATTTTTGCTTTTGAATGAATGAATGGTGAGTTAAAGTTTGTAACTGCTATTGCAGGCAATTGCAAAGAAGTTAGCTGAACTCAGCGGGAAGGGAGTGACAACCATAATTGGAGGTGGAGACTCTGTTGTAGCTGTAGAAAAAGTAGGAGTCGCTGATGTGATGAGCCACATATCAACAGGTGGTTGTTGGAAGGCAAAGAGCTCCATGGTGTCCTTGCTCTTGATGAAGCCACACTAGTTACTGCATAAGACAAGTTTCATACGATTTTTCCCCCCAACCCATCCACCCCCTTGCATTTTGGTAGCTTTTACATTTTGTTCTTGTAACTAAAATTCAAGCAAATATTGATTTTGTATTCTAAAATCATGCAGAAGGCTCCACTCATGCAGATAAAGGAAGGTTTAAATGTTAGGCCAAAAAGTACGATGCTCGAAAAGGCCATTAGGGAGTTGGAGAAGATGGTTGCAGAATGTACATTTTAGTATTTCTTTCTATTATAGTGTACAGTCGTAAGCAAGACCACCAACCATGGAAGTTCAGGATGTTGATATTTCATCTCAGGCAGTCAAGCGGAGGTTGCCACATGAAGTAAAGCAGAAGCTGGCCAAAGTTGCTAGACTAGCAGTACTAGAAAGTTAACATGACAATTATATAATCCTTGGTTTGTGGTCTAACGTAGTTCGTCTTGTACTCACATTTTCTTTTTGTTAATTTCTCATTATGGCCTTTAAATGAATAAAAAAAATTGTCTTTTACTTGTTGGGTTGAATATAAACATTTATTATTTGGTTGTTGCAGCAAGCAAACCATGGAAAAATATCGATGGAGCTGGTCAATCGTCTTATGAGTATTGTTGGCCGCATGGTACAATTGAGGACATTAGAGGTATTTATTTTTTGAGGAGAATTAATGTTTGATTCTTTAATAAATGTTGCTTCATTTTCTTGTTGATGTTAACTCTCACCCAAGGTCTACTTCACTTAACTGGGTATGGCTTGGGTGGTAATTGTGATTGTTAGAATGATTGAAAGTGGTAATGTGAATCTGAATAATGATTATTTGACAACTTGTTAGGATGATTCTGGACAAATCTCAAAAATAATTTTTGGGAACAGCTCGACATTTTTCGATCCTTTAGAAAATATTTGATGATGATACTGGTGATAATAAGTTTCGAAACTAAATTTTTTTATTTATTTGTTTTGATGGTTTGTTTGCATTAGAAGTGTTTTCATGACAGTAATTTCCTTATTTCTATGACTCTTTAGTCGATTTTTGCATGTTTTGGATTTCGTTTATCAACATTGTTCTTCATTTTGTGTCAAAATTTGTTTGATATCATTTTTTTCTCCTGTGTTCATGTCAACGATTTCTGTGTTCATTTTTTTTCTCCTGTGTTAACGATTTTATGTGTGCTTTTACTTAAATCAAATTTAGATGCATTTTTTTGAATTAATTATAGCTAGATGATGGCCAAAATTATGCCCAATATTTGATTGAATGATTTTTGTTTTGATAGGCAAATCCGATAAAATTTCAAAACGGTGATGTAAAGTTTTAATAAACCTAAATCTTGAATTGTTCAGCCAACTATTTGGCTGGTTAGCTGATATATGGATGTCTGTTTTCGCATTCCTTCTAACCATGTTGATCTGAACTTAGCCCATTACCTGTCCATTGCAACTTTTGTTCTTTATAAATTCATAAAGAAACAAAATACTGCTTATTTGATTTTATTTTTCATGATATACATCTGAAATCCATTTTTGCTTTCAAACTTGCAGATTGAGCAAGGAATTTTGGACTTGTTAGCACTCGACTCTATCTCAGGTATTATTCCAGATTTAACTTTTCGCTGGGAAAATTTTGTTGTATGTTGTTTCAGAAAACCATTTCAGTTATGTGTTCTGTTTCTGGATCTTAGGTGGTGGTCACGCAAATGTAAACATGTTTCCTAATGTTGATAGCTCCTGGAAAGTATGTAAGAGAACTCTTCTCTATGATTGTTCATGCTCTCATGCTAGTTTTTCCACTTTCTCCATTATCAGTTTCCATGTACTATATATTTTTGTAACAAATTGTGGAATGTTGCTGTTGTGATTCTGGTGATTGGCTAGAATGTTGTTGTTGTGATTCTGGTGGGAATTGGTAGATCTGTGACAAATATGTATACATCTCTTTTGCTTAAATTTTGTATGTTAATATTAATATTGACAGGTATGCTTATCCACGGTGGAAAGACAAGGTTATAAACTCTACAAAGAAAAGAAAAGCAGGGTTGTGCCCTATGACTTCGGAGGAACCGGCTTTGACATTGCGAGCATTGGACATTGACCGAAACATCCAGATTTATATTGCTGGTGGAGATATATAAGGTAAGACGAGGTTGGCGAGTCTAGCAGTGGCTTTTCCAAATTTGGTTAGTAATTTTGAGTTCAAGCCTCAAGAACAGCTACCAGCTGTGTACAATCTATCTGACTTTTAATAGGGTTTGAGAGTTTTTGACATTAAAATTTGGGTAAATTTGGGTTTATGTGATGCGTGAAACAGGTCAAGAAGGAAACATTACTTAAACCCTCAGAGCTATTGCCATTCCAGAACCATTCATCTCAAATGGCAGCATTGGATTATATTGTTTCAGCTGAGAGTGATATATTTGTCACAACATATGGAGGCAACATGGCATTAGTTGTTGAAGGCCATTGAAGGTATCTACTACAGTGAAATGAAATGCTTCAATTTATTAATAAGAAAATGGCTTCTCTCCGCAGGCCTCTCGGGTTCAAAGCACTTGACATATATAGAAGCCTGACCTATTATAGTTATATACCTGCGTGTGGAGTACTTGAAACGAGCAGTGATATATAAACAACAGAAAATCTATAAAAAATGATTTGATTGGATTTTGAGCCTATCATTTAAAACAAAGAAGCCGTTGAGATGTCTTTAATTGCCAAAATAAAACTATCACATCATTTCTGGTATAAAATTTTGTTCACGAATTTTGGTGGAATAGCATTTTCTATATGAAAATGATCTACCTGTTCCATCTTATATGGTATTGTGTAATGTATTGTATTGAATTGTCAGGTTCCTGGATTCAAGAAAACATTGTTATTTTATTTTTTATTCTTTTCATATATATCCCACTCTCTGCTCCTTACAACATTCCAAATCCCTAGCTAGTTTTTGTTTTTCCAAGGAATTTTTTTTTGCTTCCTTTAATTTGCATCTTTGATTTACCCCAAAAAATAGAGGTTGGAGCTTTGAACTTTGTCCCAGTTCAGTGATGTAAAGTGCAAATTTGAACTCATATAAATGAATCTGATTTATATCAAAAGAAAAACGGTGAGTTTGAAGGAGTGATGGGGTTTTTTGTTTTTTTGGCAAGAAGAGTGGTTAAATGATTAATTGTTAGTAATTGCTTTTTGTGCCTAACACAGGGTTTGATTTTAGTTTAAGAGAAAAGAGTTGTAGCTCGAATTCCGTGGCTCGAAAATGGCCCGAACTTCTACATACACCCACATATCTTTGTACACCTTTATTCGTCTCTCTTTTAATACATTTCATTTCAAATAAAAAAAGAAAGATAAACAGAGCAGAGAGAGAGAGAACAACCTCTGTTTATATCTAAAACAAAGGGGGGGCAAGAGAGAGAGAGAGGGAGAAAGAGAGAGGAAGAGAGAAGAGAGACGGTGACGGTAAGCAACGGTGATGGCGCCACTTTCAGACTCTATTTTCTTTACTATTTTTTTTTTTTTCTCTAGTAGATCTGGTTCTGAAGATGAAGGGGAAGAAAAAAAAAATTGTTGGTTGATGATAATGTGTTGATGAAGATGTTGTTGATGAGATGCTGTGTTGATGAAGAGGTTGTTGTTGATGATGATGCTCTGTTGTTGATGAGATACTGTCTTGATGAAGAGGTTGTTGTTGATGATGATGCTCTGTTCACCAGCTTCTTCTCTCTTCTTCTTCTTCTTCTTCTTGTTTTTCAGATCTTCAGAAAACGAGAAAAGAGAGAAAAAAAAAATCAAAACGACGTCGTTTTGATTTTTGAGCCAATTGAGCCACGCGGATTTCAAGCTATGTAGCGGGGTTGTTAGTTTAATCTTTGTTAACTCTTGAAGATTGATAGTGAATTTTGGGTAGCTTTGTGTACTAAGATTTATGTGTGATTGCTGCAGATACTACAATTGGCACATTAAATTGCAATCTATTAAATTAATCTATCATTGGATAATTTTTCATTGGTAATCTATTTGAGAGTTTGGCCTATTCTATGCAGGTTCTGCAAGCTTGCATCGATTTGAAGCTTGGGAGCTCTTTGCTAGATTTTGAATGCCATTTCAACGAAGCCCTTGAAAAGAAGATGCGATGAGTTGAGTTATTTTGTTATGAAGGTAGATATAACTCAAATTACAATCTGTTCATTGAATAGTTGAATGCTACAAACAATGCTTATGGCATTAGCCTTATAAATTGGAAATGATACTTTTGAAATCTCTGTCAGTTTATGATATACAATCAATATATTACATACTAATGAATAAGAGCATGGTATTTATTTGTTATTGAAATATCTTTTGATTAAGCCTCTTCGAATGTGATGAGCATTTTATTTTATTTTTTTTGGTGTAATTGAATTTTAATTTGGAGATGAACAGATGGTCTGGTGATATGTTTGATATTTTTTGTTTGGTTGTTGAGAAATCAAGAAAAGAATATAAGTTGATGTTCAAACTAGTATTTTTAGAAGAATTGTTACAAAATCAAAAAGACAAAAAAAATAAAAAAAAATTAAAAAAATTAAAAAAATTAAAAAATTAAAATAAAATAAAAATTTATCAAACTTTTAGAGACCAATTTTAGTTGTTTCAAAAAAATTATAACCTTTACACACCATTTTCATTTGTCCCAAAAACTGAAACTTTTAGAGACCATTTTCATTTGTCCCCAAAACTAAAACTTTTAAAGACCAATTTCTGTTGTCTCAAAAATTAATTTTTTTTTGTCTCCATAACTATTTCGTTTGCTCTGGATTGTAATTAGACTTTTAGAGACAATTTTGGTTGTCTCAAAATCAAAACTTTTTGCAACCACATTTTTTTGTCTCTACAAGTCTATTTATAGTGACAAATGTAAAATTTTGTCTCTAAAAGTCATTTTTTGACTTTTCCAGAAGGGCCATTTGGGACAAACTTTGCGACAGAGAAAATTAGTTGGCTAAAGTTTTTTCCAACAAATATTACACTTTTAGGGACAGAATAAATTTGTCTCTAAAAAATTGATTTCTTGTAGTGTACAAACAAATTTGCAGTTGTTTCTATATTGCACATCAAGTTGTTGAAAAACAACATCGCTGAACCATATTCTGCTAAAAAAAAAAAAAAGTTAATTTTTTCAAGGAAAATGATATAGAATCACTTTCTAAACCCACTAATGTGTAAAAAGAGATGATTGGATGATGATTAGAGAAAACAGGAGAGAGAGAGAGAGAGAGAGAGAGAGAGAGAGAGAGTTATCTTAGATATTTAATAGTTTGCCACATCATTGGATTTGAGAAGTGACTAACTTTTAGGTTAGAGTAGCACTATTTTTTCGATCATTTTGGGTATGGAATTTACTCACAGAGTTGGTGTTGTATTTATGACATGAGAATTACTTGATTTTACAAGCTTTACACGTATTTCTCCTTATCACTATTTAATCTCTAATGTTTTCATCATGTCTGACCAATTTCCATTAAGATGGCCAAAAGAGAGAAATGGAAAGGGAGAGTTGAGTCATTAGAAGTATTATCTCTATCAATTGCAGAGAAGAATACTTTTATAAAAGAGACTCAAATTTTATATATCAACCACCAAACAAGAAAGAGATATAGAGAGAAATATGAAGCCAGTAACTTCTATAAAAAAGACTCAAATTTTAGTCAGTCTTACCACTGCAGCAGCTTGACTTGCAATTTGGACAATTGTTGATAAGTTCGGCAAAATAAGAATGTTCAGTGATCGATTATTATTTTGATGCTGACTGCATGTATTCATTCCATCAGAAAAGTTGTCTAGCCCAGTTGACAAATACAATATCTTATTAATTACAATACTTGCCCTTATTAAATATAGGTTCACCTTTCAAAGAAAAAGAAAGAGAAGAATAAGAAGGAGAAGAACTAACAAGGTAAAAGTACTAACATCACTAATTTTTAATTTCTCACTTTTCTAAATTTATTAAGACATGATGTGATTTGGTGTTGAAAATTGGTGGATAATTGTAGATTGTGTATTTGATGTGATTGTGATTTTGAGTTGATTTAGTACAAAGATAGTATGTGGTAGAGTTTTTATGATGTATGCAAGCTAATTCCATTTGGGTTTTGCTTAATTTTACTGTATGAAAATTGAGGGTATGAAAACACACACTTTGAAATAGGTATGTGTTGTACAGACATAGAGAATTTCTTCAGGTTGGAATGAGCTGGAATGCATGTGTTGTAGCCTTGAGTTAGTGCTTTTGGATAGTTTGCTTTAGTTGGCAATAGTGGTTGGTTTCATCTGGTATTAATACAGACATATGGAATTTCTTCTCTATTCTCCATGTATAAGCTTTTATTACACATAATGATATATTGCTCATGTGGACAAATGTGTTTTAGAACATTCTGATTATGTTCCAAGCCATATAGGTGATTTTCATTGAGCTAGTCGTTGTTTTCGTGTTGCGAAACTTGTGTTATCTTAGGAACTAAATGCTTTGTGTCCGAAGTGGGAAACTTTCCATTTTAAGTAATTTGTGCATTAATTGAAGTAGAATATTTTATGTGTTATATTAGGAACTAAATGCTCTGTGTCCGAAGTGGAAAACTTTCCATTTTAAGTAATTTGTGCATTAATTGAAGTAGAATATTTTATGCATTTTTTTGTACTAACGTTATATTGTACCTCCTAGGCAGTTCATATAAATATTTGGAAGAGCATTGTAATATTTTTTAGATTTGTGTTTGCATTCATGTTAACATAGTAAATGCCTGTTTTAGTTGCTTTTGTTACTGATGGTATGAGATGTGTGTAGCTACTTTTCTTTTTGTGCGTGCTTTGGCATTAATATTCTTAGTAATCTTGTGTAGCTTATTTTTCTTTTTTCAGAGAAACGATACGTTGAGTATGACATGGGATTGTGTGCTTTCTAATAGTTTGAAATACCCAAGGTTAATTTGATCTAATGTGACTATTTAAAATAAAATTTAGTAGCTTGAACTTCTCATTTATTTTTGTTATCTATTCACTACACATCTTTTATTGGCTTTGTTTTTATTATGATTATGATTGGCAGAGATCGAGAGGATTGAAGGCCATGGAAAGTAGCATGGAGAGCGATTTAGAATGACGGTGAAGGATGGATAGGGCTTTCCTTTGAATTTTTATTTCTCTTCTTTTTTCTTTTTTTTCCTTTGATCTGATTGGGGAGTTGGGTGTTTTGGTTTATTTTCTTCTTATTTTTTGTGTTAAATGGGGGAGTGGTGAGAGAGAGAAGGGGGTAATGTTATTTTGTGACTTTGTATATAAGGTAGTAATTTTTTGATTGAGAATTGTGAATTCAATTTTTGGATATGTTATTTTGTGGGATATGGTGATTGAATATTAAATTGAATATGGGAATTATTATTTCATATTAGTGCTATTCAATTTTATTACAAGTGTTCTTTTAGTTTAATCACATAAAATTAGCATAATTTCAAAAAAGGAAAAAAGAAAAAAAAGAAGATAAGACAGCGTTTCTAAAAACACCATTATCATACTAACGGTTGGAATTTTTAAAATTAAAAAAACCTATGACGATGTTTTAAAAACGTCACTAAAACCATAGTGACGTCACAGTATCATTATATAAAAATGAGATTCCAACCAACCTCCACCATTTTGCCAACATCTAACCACCAACAAATCTAACGGCATTTTTCGTATTTAGACCGTGGAAATTGTTGACATTAATTTAAAAGTTAAAAAATTATTAAAAAAATATAAAAAAATTTAAAAAAATTTAAAAAATTATTTTCTTTTTATTTTTTAGTGAAAATTGTTGAAAAATCTAAACTAAGAAGGATATAATGTATTAAGTTTAGTGTATATTTTTTATTAGTGAAATATTCACATTTTATGAAATAGTTTGGTGAGAAATCATTTTGTTAGTTTAGGAGGATATTTTGTTTCTAATTTTATCCCTTAATTTATCTGTTAACTTTTTTTGATTATCTGTTCAAGTTTTTTTTTCTATCTGTTCAACTTTTTGACTATCTGTTCAAATATTTTTTATCTGTTCAATTTTTTTGACTATCTGTTTAATTTTTCCCCGTTATTTATTCAAATATCTATCCAAATTTTATTATCTGTTCAATTTTCCCCTCTTATCTATTCAGATATTTATCCAAATTTTATTATATGTTCAATATTTTCCTTAAATTCTATTTGTCAAATTTTTGTAAGCAAATTTGAGTTTTCTCTCTATCTCTCTCTACAACAACATTTATCTATTGAAATTTGGATTATGATCTGAAACCAAACTTTCAACATTTATCTATTGAAATTTGGATTATGATGAGAGAAAGCTAGGGTTCATAATCAGACTTGCGAGATGGGGCTCTCAGTCCTCAAAGGTATGCTGTTCCATTCGTAATCCCTGTTTGCCTTGCTCTTAATTTCTTAAATTTTTTATTTTTAGGGTTTGTACGTCTCTCAATTTTGCTTTATTTATTTATTTGTATTTAATGATTAATTTTTCTCTCTACATGTGTATATATATATCTATGTATATATATATGCTTTGTGATGCTAAAATGTGGATTGTTTCTTCGGAATTTCCCTGAAACTGTTGATCTCGATATTGTGTTCTTGTGATTCTCATTTTTGCGATCAGGCTAGGTAATTTGCAATTGGGGTTTTAAAATCTTATTGAAAAAGGCTTGTAAAATTATTATTATTGTTATTATTATTTTGAAGCACAATTAGAGGTTGCAATGCAGAAAGTTGTAATCTTTTAGCTATTTGAACTGCTTTGCTGGTAAGAAATTGAGGTATTAGTCGGCTCAATTTTCCTAGTACAGCTCTCCCCAACCCTACCCTGAAAATCTTCTTTACACCCAAGTCAAGCAAAATAACTCACCCATTTCCATGAGTCCTCTAAAAGTTAAGACCTAATGAGTGCTTGGGTTTGCACTTTTGGCTATGAAGCACGGATACTTCAAATTTGAAGTCGTATTCGTATTGGATACCAATACTCCTTGGATACTTACGGGTACGTATTAGATACTTATTAAAAGTATCGTACACTTCTTAATTAATTTTTCATTAATTTTGAAGTATCAGATACTTAGTTTTGAAGTATCGGATGCTCCAAGTCACATATTATTGGATACTTCTTAATTAATTTTGAAGTATCAAATGCTCCAAGTAACATATTACTCCTTTTACGAAATTAGAATTGTATCATTTCTTGCATCAACAATGATTGAGACCCCACAACACCCTTTGGATCTCAACCATTGATGGTGTAGGCCCCACCTACGTTACACGGACTCGTTCATTTTTGGGAGGTACCCGTGTCGACACGGGTACGAGTACGGGTACGGGATACGTACAGGATACGGCCAAATGAAAACGGATACGGCTGATTGTTTTCTATAATATTTTTGTTACAAAATTTCTTTTTTGTTCTTCATTTGAACAAGAAGAGGGTAAGATCAGAAGAAAAAACCAACAAAATACAAAACTTCACAACATGATTTGAATGGAAAGGAAAAGAAACTTGAAATGTTGAAGCAAAGTTGAAGGTAGAGCTCACCAGAAAGCTGAAGAGTTGAAGTCGCCGGTGGCTTAGTTCAACCTTTTCTATTTCGTCGATGCATTCCCATAATTTTTGCTGGGTCTTCTGTCATTCCGATGCATCTTCTGGTGCATATGTTCAGAAGCTTGATGAACTTCTCTTCCGATGAATTTGTGGTGTTCCTCCCTCTGTTTTTTCTTTTTTTTCCTTCCTCTGGGCTGATTCATCTTCCCTGAAAATACTTTATTGTTTGAATGAAAAATGGATGAAAACGTGTATTGGAACTTGTAGAGAGAAAGAGAGAGACAGCTGGCAGGCAAGCACCACTTTATTCCTATAATAATACATGTTATATGTTAATATTTGAATAATATTATATACATGTTATATATTGATATTAATATAATCAATTGATATACGTGTATTAACAAATTAATGTGATATAATTTTAAAATTTTTTAAATATTTATAATTTATATAATGGATGAGGTTAGCAATAATATTATAATATATATTGATACACTAATTAGTATGTCAATTAATATATGTAACACCACCTTTAGCATTTTATGAAGTTGTTTGGGTGCATAAAAAAGTGTAATTTTTTATTTTTTTATGTCATATTATTTTTTTTTGTATATTTTTTTTTAAAGTTAAAAAATATATTTATTTAGATTCTTTTAAATAATCTCTAAATATTACATATTTTTTTAATAGAGTTATAGTAATTCTATAATTTAAAACTAATGAGTGTGTTTGGTTTCAGTTTTGTGAAAATTGAGATTTTTATTTTTCATATTTTTTTTAGTGAATATTTTAAGTATTTTTTTTTAATTTTTAGATGCACCTTACTTAAATGTATCTAAAAAGTAAAATATTTGTGAAAAAATATTTTAAAAAATTAATAAATACATAAAAATACAAAAAAATATACTGAATATTCAATTTTTAAAATATATTTTTGGTATTTAGTGAATTTTTTAATGATTTTTTTCACAAAAAATTATACAATGTTAGGTGTATCTAAAAAAAATTTTAAAAAAATTGCTTAAAATGTTAAAAAAAATTAGTAAGAACAAAAAAAAAATATACGAAAAACAATAAAGAAGAATTTTCAAAAAAGTAAATTCTAAAAATTAAAATCAAACAGAGTGATTTACCTTGTTTAGTTCTAATTTTTTGAATTGAAATTTTATTTTTAGTGAATTTTTTTGATATTTTAAACAAATTTTTTACTCTTTAGATGTACCTTAATTTTTTAAAAATTAAATTCAGAAAAATGGAACCATATGAAACCAAACAAGATTATTTTTTTATAATGTTACATGTTTTATATTTAAATATTTTTAACCATAATATGTGTAACATCACTATAAAAATACGTAATATTGTAACAAAAATATATTTAATATGTTTTATAAAAAAAATGATTCATCCATTAATTTTTTTCCCCTCCAAATCAGCTCAAATGATGTGCCAACTGTATGGTCCAATAGCAATTGATATATTTGAAGAGACATTATCTTTATATTTTTTGAATCATAATTATAAATTTTAAAAAAAAATCATAACTAAATACCATATGAAATATAACCAAATATCTCACGAGTCATACTTATAATACTATCATAATTATAAAAAAAAAAATTTAATCATATCTAAAACACAAAATAACATAACTAAGATGAGGTGATCTAAATTTTCATTAAAAAAATTTCAATTTTTATTTACTTAATGAGGTGATCTAAATTTTTAAATAATAAACAAAACAATAAATCAATCAACATAAATTCTTTTCATCAAATTTTATGAAAGAAATCATCTAATATTATTCATCTTTTTAAAATTTCATCAAATTTAAATTTTGAACAGTTTTGCATCAAATTTAAATGTAATGAAAGAAAATATGAATGATTAGATGCTCTTACAAGATAAACATTTAGGAGTGTTTAAGTCTCATTCAAATCGCCGACATGAGTTTGAATTAGCCCAAAAATTGGACCTTACAATACCATGCAAAACTGAAAGAAGCTTGCCTAAAATATAAATACTAACACCGTCACCACTTGCACTACTACCCTAACCAACAACACTATTGCTATCACTACCACTAGTTCCACTATACTATTAACACCACCATCACTAGCTTGGTTTATAGCGATCCCGGTTTTCCCTTCCTTTGTGTATTGTATTCCGGATTCGGCTCCGTGGATGTGTTGTTGTCATATTCTCATTCCCATCCTTTAATCTTGAATTTGAATCTTGGGTTGTGTTGGGCAGGTTTGAAACAGGTTGGTTGTGCTTGGAAACCTAGAGTAGATGCCCAGATTTTGGCTTTTGACGCTCGAGCGGGCCCTTCGTTTTTGTTTCTCCGCTCGAGCGGGTGTTTTGACGCTCGAGCGTAGTTTTTCATCTCTCAGCATTTTGCTCTGCAGGTCTTCGAACGCTCGAGCGGGGCTTTTGACGCTCGAGCATGCCCCTTTGTTTTTGTTCCTCCGCTCAAGCGGGGACCATGGTCTGCAAAACTTCTGAAATTGTGCAATCGACGCTCGAGTGGCGCTTTTGATGCTCGAGCATGAGTCTGTGTCTGACGCTCGAGCGGGGAGTTCCATGCTCGAGCGGGGCGACTTTTATATCAGTCCGAAAAGTGACTTTTTGGATCACTTTTCTTTGACTCTTCTCTCTCTAACTTTTCAAAACCCAAATTTGAGAGCCTCTCTCTCTAGATTTCAACTTCTCTCTACAAGATCATCTAGATCTATTGATCTTCTACCTTGGTCCCTTTACAAAAAGTGTGAAGTTGGTCTTGCTCTTCATTTTGATCCGAAAAATTTGGTGTTTGGAGCACTTTGAGTTTTCATCATCTTCTCCGTTGAGCTCCGAAGTTTGAGGTAGGGATAACTACTCATCTTTATGAGCTTTGACATAGATTTTGAGCATTTTGTATAAATGGTTCGATTTGGGTGTTAGGGTTTGAGATTTGGAACTTTGAGAAAGAGGGGTTTTGTTATTTTAGCCCATAAATGTGTATTTTGGGTCTTAAAATGAGATTAGTGATAATTATTGTTGATATTTAGACCATTAAGTCAATAATGGGAAAAGTGGGAGAAATGCCATATTTGGGTTTTATTGGGTCATTAGTGTAATTAATGACTTTCATTGTGAAATATGAAATTGGAATGGAAATGATGAAATTAACATGTTATGAGATGGAATGGTGGAGTCGGATTTATTAATCGCACACTTTTGAAATTGTTGATAAATTATCTGTTGATGCATTTATTATCTGTTTAGAAATAATTGCTTTGGGTTATCGATGTAGGATAGTCTTGATTGTTGTAGACAATGCATGATGATTAGGCAAATTAAAACTAATCAACTGAGTGTGTCATTGAATATGACGGTTGGAATAATACATTAAATATGTGTATTGATTGAACATGTATATGATAACTGTTTATATACATTGCATTGTGTGGGAGGAGATAGGAGATGTACTCCACGGTTTGGGAGGAGATAGGGGATGGACTCCTAAACCGGATATTATTTGGGAGGAGATAGGGGATGGACTCTATTGATACAGCAAATCTGTGTATCATTTATGAAGTATGGAAGTGTTTTGATATGATAGTGATACAGCAAATATATGTATCAAATGTGAAGTATGGAAGTGTTTGATATGAGTTGTTATATCATTTTAAAAAGAAGTGTCTTAATATGAGTCTTAGTCTCATTGAATTGTTGGCCAGGTCCTGAGCCATGTATGAATTGAAAATTTGTTTAGTAAAGCAAAATGGAATGAAGCATGGACATATGTGTCATGGAACAGAAATATGTTATGAGTTGATTTATATGAGTTAAACATTTATCAAATGCTAATGTTTTATTTATTGCTCATATTATGTTTAGCATATCTCTACTAGGCGTTGGCTCACCCTATATGGGACATTATTTTCAGGTACCGGTGATATGCAGCCTCCAAGATCTTAGCTTGGGAGGTTGATGAGTTGAAGGCCTATCTTTTTGTAATTATTTTGTGTATTACATATAAATCAAGCCTAGGGCTTATTTTGTGTTTTGAGTTAGCACTCTCCTTTTTGTAGCCAAGTGTTGGCTTGGAAAGTTGTAAGCCCGTAGGGTACTTACTTTTGATGTCAACATGTAATACTTTTGTAATGAACACTCTGATGAATGAAATTATGCTTTACTCTCTTATGTCTAAGCATGTCAAGATTGTATGATTTATGGGTTTATTTTGAGGGCGTTACAACTTGGTATCAGAGCGTACCGGGTTTGAATACTTTGGGTACGTGGGAAGTGATTAGTATCACAATGGGTTTGTCTCGTTTGTTAGAGACTTAGATGTAATGTTATGTGCTTATGTGACAACATGTTTATGTGGCTATATGGGTATGGAATTTAGTTTCTAGGAAGTTGATTGGATCCTTGGGTTTCTGTGAGTCTTGTTGGAAAAGCACTTGATCAATGCTGTTTCTAACTGGAACTCTAGCAACGCCTTGGGACTGTCATTATCCGGAAATGAAATTCGTAAGTGCTTATGTGATTATGTGCTTACGTGGTGTGAATTACAGTTGTCCATTGCATTAGGACGCGAGTGTTATAATTTCGGCACATTTGTGAATGTGCTAATGTTCTTCGTTACCTTTATTAGGATGTCAGGACGAGGACATGGTGGTAGGCGAGGTAGGCCTAGGAGGCAAAAGATGCCTATACCGGATGAGATTCCGGAGCAGTAGGAGGGTGTAGGTCAGGCCAATGTGGCCGAGCCAGTAAGTCAGCAGGCCATGGACGCCTTAGCCCGCGAGATAGCAGGAGCATTGAGGGAATCCATGGACATTCTCAGAGTTGAGAATCAGGTTTAGGCCCATGTTACTGAGGCAGGGTCTTCTTTTCTAAAGAGGGAGTTCTTCCGATCTAACTCGGACTAGTTAGTTAGTGATCTGAAAGAGCCACTTAAGGCTGATGAGTGGCTAGAGCAGATGACGAAGACGTTTTAGATGCTTGGCATCGAAGACGGGGCTCTGAAGGTGACCTTGGCGTCTTTCCAACTGAAGGGAGACACGGGTCAGTGGTGGAACTTTATTCGGGGCCGTATTGGTGGCACATGGGAGGCCTTTGTAGATGCTTTCCAGGAGAAGTTTCTATCCCCAGCTGTTAGAGAGAAATTGAGGGACCAGTTTTGTCAGCTCAAGCAGCTGAGTATGCCAGTGGCCGAGTTTGAGGCCACATTTACCAGTTTATCTAGGTTTGCACCTGAGCTTGTGGCGTCTGAGGAACACCGTTGTCTTGAGTTCGAGAAGAAGCTGAGACACGGGCTCAAAACCAGAGTTGGGGTATCCATGACCCGGGAGTATGGGCGTCTTGTGGATGCCGCGGCCCATATGGAGACTATGATGCAGGAGGAGGAGAAGAGGATGAGGGGCTCCAAGAGGAGTCAGAATGGCCAGGGAGATGGCAGGAGGCAAAGGGGTTCTAACCCTCAGCAGTCCCAGGGTGCTTTAGCAAGATCTACCTTTCCAGTGCCGAGTGTAGGTTCTAGGAGAGGCAATCAGGGAGACATTACCTGTTACAAATGCGGTTAGCTGGGCCACAAGTCTCCAGCTTGCCCGCAGAAGGGAGGAGGGCAGAGAGCAGTTTCATCTTCAACTCGACCTCAGGGGCAGAGCCCTGCCGCTCTCTTGTTACCAGTGTGGTCAGGCAGGGCACCTGAAGAGGTATTGCCCACAGTTGGGTGCCACATCTGGTGCGTCTGGTTCGAGGCAGACGCAGAGTTTTCAGCCCGCACAGTCAGTTTAGGCCTCGAGGGCCAATCAGGGGGCTTCATCGTCTTAGTCTGTGTAGTAATCTTTTGCTCCGAGAGGTGAGCAGGTAGACCAAAGACCTTCAGGGCGCGTGTATGCTGTTACCGCGCAGGATCTTGTACTGGCTCCATCTGTTGTGAGAGATACCTTTTTGTTTTGCAACTCGGTTGCCAATGTGTTGATTGATGCGGGTGCATCCCATTCTTTTATATCTGCTGCTTTTGCTTCTGTTTTGGGACTGGAGTTGGCACAGTTAGCATCTCCTATTTGTGTTGTAGCACCTGTTGGGGGTGAGTTGATTTTGAAACAGGGGTGTCGGGGCTGTGATATAGAGGTAGCTGATCGCCGACTTCCATTTTCTTTTATAGTTATGGCTATGTCGGGTTTTGACGTAATTTTGGGTATGGACTGGTTATCGTCATACTGGGCTGCTATTGATTGTTACCGCCAGAGGGTCACGGTATGTACCTTGAGCGGGGATTGTTTCCATTTCTTGGGGGATCGGGTTGGTAGTGTGTTGCCACCGGTGTATGATCCGCGAGGGGCAGAGTGAGCTTAGTGGTCTTCTCGCTAGCTTTATGAGTAGTGAGTGTGATGAGACCCGGATTGAGTTGCCGAGAGTGGTTTGCGAGTATCCGAATGTCTTTCCCGAGGATCTTGTTAGTTTGCCACCTCATCGAGAGATTAAGTTCTCTATTGACTTAGTGCCTGGCATGGCACCGATTTCTATGGCACCTTATCTTTTTGCCCCAGCCGAGTTGAGTGAGTTGAAGATTCAACTCTAGGAGTTGCTAGATAAGGGTTTTGTCCACCCTAGTGTTTCGCCGTGGGGAGCACCGGCCCTCTTTGCTAAAAAGAAAGATGGTGCCTTGAGACTTTGTATCGATTACCAGAAATTGAATCGGGCTACGGTTAAGAACAAATACCCTATGCCTCGTATAGACGATCTGTTTGACCAGTTGAAAGGGTCCCGTTATTTCTCGAAGATAGACTTGAGATTGGGTTACCACCAGTTGAGGGTCAGGGAGGAAGATATTCCGAAGACGGCATTCCGTACGCGGTATGGCCATTATGAGTTTCTGGTGATGCCTTTTGGGCTTACCAATGCATCGACAGTATTTATGGACTTGATGAACCGGATCTTCTGCGAGTTCTTAGATCGTTTTGTAGTCGTTTTCGTGGACGACATTCTGATTTATTCACCTTCTGAGGAGGAGCACGAGGAACACTTGAGAGTGGTGCTTGAGTTACTTAGAGCCCATAGGCTGTATGCTAAGTTTGGGAAGTGTGAGTTCTGGCTGAGAGAGGTTAAGTTCTTAGGCCATGCAGTCTCCAGGGAAGGGGTGTCTGCTGATACATCCAAGATAGAGGCAGTGCAGGATTGGGCACAACCGAAGAGTGTTTTTGAGATCCGCAGTTTTCTGGGATTAGCTGGGTGTTATCGTCGATTTGTGAAAGATTTCTCCAGGTTAGCTTCACCGTTGACTAGATTGACACGGAAAGGGGGTCAAGTTTGTATGGAGTGAGACTTGTGAAAAGTCGTTCCAAGAGTTGAAAGTTAGACTTACTACCGCTCCAGTGTTAATTATTCCGGAAAGGGGTTTGGGTTATGCGGTTTATTGTGATGCCTCACGAGAGGGTTTGGGTTGTGTGTTGATGCAAGAGGGGAAAGTGGTAGCCTATGGCTCACGTCAGTTGAAAATACACGAGAGGGAATTACCCTACACACGACCTAGAGTTAGCAGCGGTGATCTTTGCCTTGAAGATTTGGAGGCACTACCTTTATGGTGAGAGATTCGAGGTGTTCTTGGATCATAAAAGTTTGAAGTATCTGTTTACACAGAGAGACTTGAATTTGAGGCAGAGGAGGTAGATGGAGTTTATTGAGAAATACGATTTCAAGCTGCACTATCATCTGGGAAAGGCCAATGTTGTGGCCGATGCCCTTAGTAGGAAATCCATTAGTGATGTAGCTTATATAGCCATCCGGGAGTGGGAGATGTTGGGTGCACTTGGCGAGTTTGATTTGCTTCTGGGCGAATTTGTTGAGGCTGCGGCCTTGTTTTCTGTAGTTGTGCAGCCTACACTTGTGAATTGAGTGTTAGAGGCACAGAGAGGTGACCTTGAGGTAGAATCCCTCCGTGAGAAGATCTCCAGTGGGAAGGCTGAGAAGGGTTTAACTATGTATCCTGACCTGAGTGTGAGATACCGAGACCGTTTGTTTGTGCTGGAGTCTTGCCGAGAGGGGGTACTCCGAGAGTTTCACCATCCACGCCTTGCGGTGCATCCGGGAGGCACTAAGATGTATCGTGATCTGGGTCGCCAGTTTTGGTGGCGGGGTATTGTACGGGGAGCAAATATTTCGCAGTGCCCGTACTCCTTACTACCAAGCTCCTTGTCTGTTCGATCGGCCTGCGAGCACAACGGCGGTGAGCTACCCGGAGGTGTGTGGCCGAAAACCCCCCCGACGGTCAAGTTAGCATACACACGGAGAGAAGAGAAGAGAGAGATAAATCACAATGAGTGTTTTACCAAATGTTGTTCCATCCAGCATGGGGGGCGCAGTCATGCTTATATACTTTTTGCGCTCAAAACTACTCCCATTAGTCTCTTGACACGTGGTGTCGCTTTCCCCATCTGTCAGCACAAATCCAGCAATCACCACCTAACCAATCCGCCATACCACACTAGTAGCAGGAGCTCGGCAGCTCGGTGGAGTTACCTCGGCATTCCACGACTGCGCTGCGCAATGTGCGTGAATGCTCCTCTCGCCGAGCTCCATACAACCGAGCTCGGTAGCATTCCGGCACAATCGAGCTAATCGTGCACCCACCAAACCTGGGTAGCAAAAACTCATCTCGGCTAAGGTAGACTTCAGGGATGGGCCACGACCGAGCAAGTTCAAGCCTAGGGAAGCTCGGTCCAAACATGAGACCTCGTCCTCAAGCCTAGGCCACGACCGAGCGAGATCAGCTCCAGGTAAGCCCAAGTTAGCTTGGCCCAAACTTGCTCGGCCCCATCCTATCCAGCTTCTTCCACAGCCCAAAGCCAGACCATAAATCTCCCTCTCAATTGCCCCTTAATTCCGTCCGCAAAAGCGTAACTGGGATTACATGATCCGACTGGGGTAGATTCTCCCTCGGTCCTTAACTTGCAAAGCCTCAACCGCGCTAAATCCCGAGCTCGGTTTATCAATTTGCTCGACTGACGCCTCGACTCGCCATCCTGTCTCTTCAATTCTGACGTCGCCGTCGATTGGGACACGCGTCAATCATTTATTGGCCCTGAGCAGCCAACCCAACTGTCCCTTCATATTCAAATTTGGGCGGCTTTTTCACTCCTATAAACATGCCAACCCTCCCTTCATTTTCTTCTTACTAACTCTCCTTCATTCCAGACGTCTTTGAGCTACAGTGCTTGACCTCCATTCCTGTTCTTCTTCTTCGTTCGTGCTTGAAGGAGTAACCTCTGCCACCAAACTGGTAAGTTCTTTGAATCCTCTTTGTAGCTTTTCGCTTTGGTATTTCACGTTTTAAGGCACCAAAACCATAGATTTTAGGACATAGCTCCCCAAAACCCACCTCTACCCATGTTCCCTTTACTGTTCTTCAGTCTCAATGATGAACACAAAGATCTGGAGTGGACCGGGCTCTAGGTCTTCTTTTGATCCCAAAAAGCATCGAAACCGAGCAATTTGCGAGTTTGCAAAAACTTCTGTAGGAACCGAGGTAGGCAGAGGGCTCGACCGCTCTACCGGGCTAACATCTGGTCTGCTTGAATGGCCAGGCTTCTGGATTTACCTTTGCGACCGACGTGGTCTGGCACTACATCTGACCGAGCTAAAGTCAAGCTCGTTTAGCGTGACCGCGCTCCCACTTGCACTTAACCCTCCTTTTCCTGCAGAGTCCAAGGGGACAATGCACCAACACCGAGGCTCTCAAAGACCGAGCAGCCGCCAAAACAGAGTTTGTGCCAAACCACCTCAGCCGCGTTAAAGCCAGCCGACTACGCATGGGGCACTACCGCTTCGTGATCGACACGCCGGTCGCTCTAGCCATGTTCCGGGAAAAATACGGTATCCCAGTCGACGTGCATCTCGAGCTTGGTGCCGAGGAAACAACCCCCTGGGGCAGATTGGACCAGTGCCCTTTCACCATGCTCTCCATAATAGAGGGTGGCCTCTACTTTCCGGTTAACCCCCTTTTGTGTGCGTTCTTGTGGCGCACCGGGCTAGCACCAACCCAAGTCTCAACCAACACATATAGGATAATTAATGGGATCCCCGAACTAAACAACCGGCTAGGAACCAACCTAGGACTGGCCGAGATACTTCGCCAGTATACCCTCGAGCATACAGGCGATGGCCTTGCCTATTACTTAAAGATCAAATCGGGCAAGGAGAAAATAGTGACCGGTACCCCAGACAAGGACTTACACGACGACGACTTTTTCTGGGTGTCCGACAATTATGAAACGGCCGATGTGCCAGGCTGGTATATCAGCAAGAATTTTGGTGAAACATGTAAGCCGTGCTAACTGCTCGGTCAAATTACTTTTATTCTGTATTCTATACTTAATATCTTTTCTTTCCCTCTTTGGAGCAATCGAAGCCTTGCAAGCCAACTACTGTTATCCCAACGAAGCATCCATTAGAACCGTGCTACGGTACCATAACCGAGATTGTCACGAACTTCTCGGCTACGTACCAACTTACAGATATTCCGCTCCTCGCCGAAGTAGAGTACCTGACTTCCTCTGAGCGCCGTCACCACCTCCTGACCCGACACTACCGGACGTGCCCCTTATTCGGTTGACCGAAGCAGAGGAGATGGCAAAACGAAGCCGCATCAGAAATCTCATCACCACCACATCTACCGAGGTACCGAGCATCCCACAGCTGCTGCCGGGTCAATCGAGCGGGACTGTGGTTGCGTTGACGTCTCTTACCGCCGGGCAAACAAGCAGAGATAGCCGCCGGGCTAGAAAAAGACCTCGCACCACCGATCCCTCAGCCGAGCTGGTTGCGGAGTTGAACACCGAGCAATCGGCTGCCACAATTGACCCGATTCCTCCATGGAAGCCTTAACTAAAGCACCGGGGAAGAGAGATCCCGGCCAATGCCTCGGTCAAAGGAGACAAAGAGCACCTCCTCGCCTTCGATCTAAGCAAAGCCTTGCTTCTGCCAAGCGACGTGGTCAGCAACGATCATGTTCCCGACACCCGGCTGGTGAAGTCCTCGGTCAAGTCCATGACCCGGGTAAGAATTCTTCCTGCTTTTTTCAAAATTTTCCAAGTGTTTGCTCGGTTTCTAATCAAACTCTACTTCTGCAAGCCATCCAGAAACAACACTTGGTGTTGGAGCGCATTCATAGACTCCGGTAGAAGGCATCCGACTCTGCCAACCAAGTGGAGCACCTTCAGACCGAGCTAGGGCGGTCTAAGGCATCCTTGGAGATAGTGAATACTGATAACTCCAAACTGCTCGGTCAACTTGGGGCAGCCGAGAAAGAAAGAGACGCTCTTCGTGCCGAGCTAGAGGCGCTGAAGCAGTCAAGAAAGGATGAGGTGGACGAAGCCAACAACGCCGGTTTCAAGGAGGCCGAAGACAGCTACACCAAGCAGGTCGAGGCCACCAAGGACATATTCTTCAAGTCCGGTTGGAAGGCTGCTTGCGAACAGCTCGGCCAAGGATCTGGGACCGACGTGTTTGCCTCTCCCCCAATTGCCTTCCTGCCGATCTACATGGTACCCTACACCAACGACGTCCTCACCGCGTTGCAGGCTGAAGCCAAGGAAGAAGGCCTAGAGGAAGCCGAGGAGAACGCTGAGGGAGACGACCGCACTGAACAGGTCGGCCAAGTTGAGACCGGCGTCCAAGAAACCACAACCACGGTCGACCTAGAGGCAACTGAGACTAGGGATGAATTCACTGACTTGTCCCTCTTGGTTTAGTTCTGTCTTTCTCTCTTTTTTTTTGTTTGTTTGAGAATGTAACCGGGCTACCTGCCTCACCTTTTGTAATGTTATTCTTCATCAATGAAAAGTTCTATTTTCGTTAAGTGTTTGCACTGTCTTTAAGCTAAACAACTTCAGCCGGGCGAACCGCCTCGGTTGGACAAACCATCAACTTGCCCTTGAACAAATTAACATCTCGGTTGAAATCACAACGTTGAGTAAAACATCAACTTATTCAACCGAAATAAAACATTTCGATTGAAATCTCGAAGTTGAGTTGAACATCAACTTATTCAACCGGAGTAAAACATCTCGGTTGAAATCACAACGTTGAGTAAAACATCAACTTATTCAACCGGAGTAAAACATCTCGGTTGAAATCTTGAAGTTGAGTTGAACATCAACTTATTCAACCGGAGTAAAGCATCTCGGTTGAAATCTCGAAGTTGAGTAAAACATCAACTTATTCAACCAGAGTAAAATATCTCGGTTGAAATCTCGAAGTTGAGTAAATCATCAACTCAATCAACCAGAGTAAAACATCTCAGTTGAAATCTAAAAGTTGAGTAAATCATCAACTCAATCAACCGGAGTAAAACATCTCGATTAAAACCTTAAAATAGGCATCGAAAATAACAAAATGCTTCAACAAAGGTAAGTCACTTCTATTATATTGACAAAAAGAGTATTACATTCTGAAGTGTAAGACAAACAAGTCTTTGCTCAAAAGAGTAACATAAAAAAACTATGAAAAACTTAAAAATAGTACAGTTTGAGGTTGGTTGCATTCCATGGCCGGGGTATGCCTTTGCCATCCAAATCTTCCAAGTGGTATGCCCCCTTGCTCGCCAGACCGGTTATTTTGTATGGTCCTTCCCAGTTTGCCCCTACCTTGCCTTCACCTGGCACCAGGGTGTTGCCCATGACCTTTCTTAAAACCCAGTCACCTACTTTAAACGGTATGGGGTGCACAGTTTTGTTGTACTTCCTAGACAATTCTTGTTGGTATGCAGCCACGTGAATCAAAGCTTTTTCGCGGCGCTCTTCAGCAAGCTCCAATTCCAGGGCGACTGCTTCAGAATTCAGCTCGGGCTCAAAATTTTCACTGCGAATGGTGGGCATGCCGATTTCCAATGGGATGACCGCCTCCATGCTGTACGCCAGGGCAAAAGAAGTTTCCCCGGTAGATCGCCTCGGGTCGTCCGATATGCCCAAAGGACACTTGGGAGTTCCTCGGACCATTTTCCTTTGGCCTTCTCAAGTCTTTTCTTCAACCCGTCAAGAATGGTCTTATTTGATGCTTCGGCTTGGCCGTTGGACTGCGGGTAAGCTGGGGTGGAGTTGTAGAATTCAATCTTCAATTCTTCACAAAATCCTCTGAATAAGCAGCTGTCAAATTGGGTGCCATTATCAGAGATCAAAATCTTGGGGACGCCAAACTACGTCACCACATTTTGCCAGACAAACCGTTTGACGTCCTTCTTCTTGATAGTTGCTAGGGGCTCAGCTTCAACCCATTTGGTGAAGTAGTCCGTAACGGCAATGAAGAACTTCCGGTTGCCCGGTGCCGTTGGGAGTGGTCCCACTATGACTAGTCCCCACATCGCAAAAGGCCAAGGGCTTGTGAGGGGAAGGAGTTCTCTGGTTGGTTGGTGAATTTGGTTGGCGAACGTCTAGCACTTCTCACATTTGCGAACATATTTCTGAGCGTCCGCTTGCATGCACAGCCACCAATATCCCTGCGAGATAGCGCGGTAGGCCAAAGATCTACCCCCTATGTGACTGCCGCATATACCTTCATGAATTTCGTACAGGAAAGCTTCCACGCTGTTTGGGTGTACACACTTGAGATAAGGACCGGTGAAAGACTTCTTGTATAAAGCGCCAGATGGAAAGAGCCAAAACCGCTCTGACTTCACCTGGACTTTATGCGCTTCCTTTTTATCGGCCGGAAGTGTCCGCTCTTTCAGGAAGAGGATAATAGGGTTCATCCAAGAAGGGCCAAGCTCGGTGCAGAGTACTTCTGTCTGCTCCGATTCCTCTATACTAGGCCTTAGAAGAAACTCAATCAGGAGAGGACTGGGAGAGGTTCGGTCGACCACGGAAGCCAGACCGGCTAACTCATCCGTGCGGCTATTGTCTTCCCGTCCAATTTGTTCGACCCTGATCGCCTGGAATCGCTTGATGTGGGCCCTTACCAGAGCTTGGTACTTTGCCATTCTGTCATCCTTAGCTTCGTAAACCCCAGACACTTGGTTGACAACCAGTTGGGAATCGCTGTAGACCATCAGCTCGAACGCGCGCACCTGGAGCGTGCTCTTAAGTCCGGCCAGTAGTGCCTCATACTCGGCCTCGTTGTTTGATGCAGGGAATCCTAGGGTGATAGAATGTTCAATGGTCAGACCCTCTGGCGAGACCAAGACTACGCCTAGCCCGGCACCGTCACGATTCAGTGCCCCATCTACAAAAAGTTTCCACATTTCGCCAACAAAGAGCTTCCAACATTCTGAGGGGTCCTGGGAGGCTTCAAGGTTGATGGGATCACAGTCGCTCGGCTGTTCGGCTTCAGGTTCATTGCTGATCGGTTCCACTTCCTCCCCCCTCGGCGATGCGGCACTGGACCCAACAGGTTGCTCTATTATGCCCAATTCCGTCGTCGCATCGCCGGGCTACGGTGACATGCTGGCTAGAGGTTCTATGGCGGGGCGCGCAACTTCCGCGTCGCCAATACCGCCCTGCTGTACAATTTCGGTGGAGTCTTCGTTGGCCTCCTCGGCTACCGCGGTGAGGTCCACCGACATACTTTGTGAATCCCAGGCGAGAACTCAACAACAAAATCTGCCAATGCTTGAGCTTTTATGGCCGTTCAGGGTTGAAACTTAACGTCGAATTGTCTCAACTCGACTGCCCACTTTAGAATTCGACCGGAGAAGTCCGCCCTTTCGAACAAGGCTTTGAGGGGGAATTCGGTCAAAACGATGATTGTGTGAGCGTGAAAATAGTGTGCCAATTTTCTGGAGGCCATCATCAATGCTAAGGCAAGTTTTTCCAACGGCAAGTATCTCAACTCTGCTCGTAGCAAGGTTTTGCTCACGTAGAAGATGAGTAAATACTGGATACCTACTGGCTGGACAAGCACTGCGCTAACTGCATGCTGGGACACGGCCAGATAAAGGTAGAGTTCTTCACCGGGCTTGGCGTTACCAATAGTGGTGCAGAAGACAAATACTCTTTGAGTTCGGCCAGAGCCCGGTCACACTCCTCGTCCCACAAAAACTTGGATTTCAAGGCTCGAAAGAAAGGGCGGCAGCGATCTGATGACCGGCTTATGAATTGGTTAAGCGCGGCGGCCATCCCGGCCAGATGCTGCACGTCCTTAGTCGAGTTGGGCTGCTTCAACTCCTGTACGGCTCTGATCTGCGTGGGGTCTGCCTCGATGCCTCGGTTTGTGACTAGGAAACCCAAGAATTTCCCGGATCCCATGCCAAAGGCATATTTAGACGCATTCAGGCGTAGCTTGTGCTATTTGAGGATGGCAAACATCTCGGCTAGGTCGGACAAGTGGTCTGCTTGTTGCCGGCTTTTAACCACCATGTCATCGATATAAGCTTCCATCGTCCGGCCTAGCAGAGGAGCAAACATTTTGGTCACCATCCTTTGGAAAGTTGCCTCGGCGTTCTTCAAAACAAAAGGCATGACTCGGTAGCAGAAGAGTCCCCTTGGAGTAGTGAAAGAGGTGATCTCACGGTCGGGGCCATGCATGGCAATCTGATGATAGCCGCAGTAGGCATCCAAGAAACTAAGCCTGTTATGTCCAGCTGTTAGATCCACTAACTGGTCTATTCTGGGCAATGAAAGTTGTCTTTAGGGCATGCTCGGTTGACGGTCTTGTAGTCGACGCAAACTCGCCACTTTCCATTCTTCTTGGGTACTATGATCGTGTTTGAAATCCACCGAGGGTAGTGCACTTCCTGAATAGCCTGAGCTTCAAGCAAGTTCTTTACCTCCTCTGCGACTACCTCGGCATGGTGCAGCGCCGATCTCCTGGTTCTCTGAATGATCGGCCTTGCACCGGGAAAAACATTGAGGTGATGACAAATAAAGCTCAGGTCGATGCCGGGCATGTCGTAGGGCGACCATGCGAAGACTTCGATATTTGCCATCAGGAATTCTACCATCTCGGTCCTTTCTTGGGCAGTAAGGCTTGAGCCGAGCAAGAAGAACTTGTTCGGGCTTTCAGTGTCAATCCGCACTTCTACCAACTCTTCAACAGCTTTGTCCGCAACCTTGGCGCCCACATCTTCAAGGACTTCCCGGTCTTCCGGTCCTTCAATCATTTGGACGAAACCTTTGGCAGCTCGGCTTCCGTTCACTGCCACGAAGCATTGTTTCGACATGACTTGATCGCCCCAAACTTCCTCAATTTCCCCTATAGCCGAGGGGAATCTCATAACCTGGTGGTAGGTCGACGCCACAGCCTGCATAGCGTGAAGCCATCCCCTACCGAGGATCAGATTGTCCATAGACGGCACCTGTAATACCCAGAACTCCACCTACTTGACCATGGATCTGGCTTTGACCGGGAAAATTATCTTTCCCAAAGGCCACTCCGGTTGCGAGTTGAAACCAACCAGTGGAGAAGTTGCCGGAGCCAAGTCTGTATCTCAGAGTTTGAGTTGTTTGAACACGTCGTAGTACATGATCTCGATCGAGCTTCCCTGGTCGATCAAGATGCGCTTGACATCAAATTCTTTGACGCGTAATGTGACCACGAGGGCGTCGTTGTGTGGCGTTTGAATGTGCTCTAGGTCTCTCGTGGAGAAACTAATCACGTCTTTCTCCTCGGTCTTGCCCCTTTTGATTGCGGGCTGGACCGACAACACTTCCCTCATGTGTTCTGCCTTTTTAATCATCCCTCGGAGCTCGCATACACGCGCCGGCTCCACTATGTCGTGGATCACATTAACTACTCCTTGAGGGGGCACCTCCAAGTCATCCGGTCCATGCTGATCAGCCAGGGTGAGATGTGCGGCCTTGACACCCCTGTCAATGTAAAGATCCAAGTGTCCGGCTGCGACTAACTCCTCCAAGTGTTGCTTTAAAGGTAAACAGTCCTCTGTCCGGTGTCTTCGCTCCTGGTGATATGTGCAGCGGTACCACGGATTGAAACCCTTTTGTGCGTCGCCTAACTTAGCAGGAAACCGGATGTAATCCTCGTCACAGATTTCACTAAGTATGCGATAGATTGGAATCTTAAAGACCATGGTGATGCCTGTCCGAGCTTTCGACCTTCTGTTGGCATCAGCTACATCATCGCGGGTGTATTCATCTCGGTCATTACGACGACCCCTTCCCCGGTTCCGATGATTTGATCCTCGGTCAGATTCCTCGGGCGCGATCAGTTGGATGGTTAGACTCCTATCCGACCGCGTGTACCTTGCCAGCCGACCTCTTGTCTGTTGCCACTGGAATTGTTTTCGCGGTGGATGCCGCCGCATCATCCTCTACTCGGATGTGCTCATTGATGCACTGCATGAGTTGGCCCATGGATGTCGGCTGGCTCATGGTAAGCGAGTCCCGCAATTTATGACTGACCGGGAGACCGTGCTTATATTGGGTGATTGCCAGGTTGATCGGGCAATCTAGAATCTCATTGAAGGTTTCCCAGTACCTGGAGTTATATGCCTTGAGTGTGTCGCTCGGCTCCATTTTGACACTGAGAAGGTGGTCCACCTCCTTCGGCGTCTTTGTGTTGGTCTTGAAACGAGTCACAAATGCTTCCGCCAACTGTTGCCACCAGTCAATGCTTCCCTCTGGCAGCCTCTGAAACCATTTCAAGCCCAGCTCACCCAAACTAGACGGAAAGATAAGGCACATAAGAGCGTCATTGTGCCTATGTCCGGCCATGACCTACCGGAAGTGGCTTACATGCATGTATGGATCGGTCTTTCCATCGTAGAGCGTAAACTTGGGCTGGTGGAAGCCTGCGGGGAGAGGAGTGGTTTCTATCTCAAGGGAGAAGGGGGTGGCGCTTAGCCTCGCCAAATCTGTGTCTAGAGGGAGAGGCACGGCTAGGCAGGGTGGCAGCATTATGACCTCTTCACTGGCATGACCCCCGTAAGATAACCGCTGGAGCGCCGGCACCCTCTGAGTCTCTCGCCGGCGAGCCTGCTCCTTTAAGACTGCCCGCAAGTCCTCTGAACAAGCGGAATAGGAATACCTCGACGTCGTCGCCGGATGTGAGGGTTGATAAGTACTATCTTGCGTGCTAGACTTCTCTACAGGCGCGTCGGATTCTCCAACCCTGTAGCTCCTGGTGATAGAAAGGGAGGGAGTGTGCAGTTAGCTCTGACTGCCTGATCGGCGTGGTTGGGTGCGCTCACTGTGGTTTCTCACTCCAGCGACACCCTTCGCTTTGACATGCCGCTTAAGATTTTCCATCTCTGCCGCCATTCTTCAGATGACGGCGTCTTGGTCCCTCAACTTGTGCTTCAGACGTCTGGCGTGTGATTCTCTCCGCCGCCGGTGTCCGTCTGGGCTCCGAGAGTGACCAAAACTCCTTCCACGCTTATCCCGCGCATCTGTTGAATGTCTTTCTGGGGAAGTCTCCAGGTCCGCCATGGGTGGAATGTCAAGGTGTCCGTCTCTCCGTCTGGCTGACTCCGGGGTAACTCTGTCGATGGCAGACAACGGTATCTCGTCGTTGTTCGCCATGGCAGGCGATCAGATGAACTTGGAAGACAAGGTTTTGTCTATCAACTTCCCACAGACGGCGCCAATTGGACGGGGAAGAAATATTCCGTAGTGCCTGTACTCCTTTCTACCAAGCTCCTTGTCTGTCCGATCGACCTGTGAGCACAACGGCGATGAGCTACCCGGCAGTGTGTGGCCAGAAACTCCTCCGACGGTCAAGTTAGCATACACACGAAGAGAAGAGAAGAGAGAGATAAATCACAATGAGTGTTTTACCAAATGTTGTTCTATCCAGCATGGGAGGCGCAGTCATGCTTATATACTTTCTGCGCTCAAAACTACTCCCATTAGTCTCTTGACACGTGGTGCCGCTTCCCCATCTGTCAGCACAAATCCAGCAATCACCACCTAACCAATCCACCAGACCACACTAGTAGTAGGAGCTCGGCAGCCCGGCGGAGTTACCTCGGCATTCCACGACTGCGCTACGCAATGTGCGTGAATGCTCCTCTCGCCGAGCTCCATACAGCCAAGCTTGGTAGCATTCCGGCACAACCGAGCTAATCGTGCACCCACCAAACCTGGGTAGCAGAAACTCATCTCGGCTAAGGTAGACTTCAGGGATAGGCCACGACCGAGTAAGTTCAAGCCTGGGGAAGCTCGGTCCAAACATGAGACCTCGTCCTCAGGCCTAGGCCACGACCAAGCGAGATCAGCTCCAGGTAAGCCTAAGTTAGCTCGGCCCAAACTTGCTCGGTCCTATCCTATCCGGCTTCTTCCACAGCCCAAAGCTAGACCATGAATCTCCCTCTCAGTTATGAAGAGAGATGTGGCTGTGTTTGTGTCTGTGTCTAAGTGCCTTACTTGTCAGCAAGTGAAGGCCGAACATCAGAGACCAGCGGGTTTGTTGCAACCCTTGCCTATTGTCGAGTGGAAGTGGGAGCATGTCACTATGGACTTCGTTGTAGGACTTCCGAGGACTCAACGGGGTAGTGATGCTATTTGGGTGGTTGTAGACCGGTTGACTAAGTCGGCGCACTTTATCTCTATGCGCATGAGAGATTCGGTAAATCATCTTGCCGACTTGTATATTCGGGACATAGTGACGTTGCACGGGGTCCTAGTGTCGATCGTCTCAGATAGAGATCCGCGTTTTACTGCTAGGTTGTGGTAGAGTTTGCAGAGTGCCTTGGGCACTAGATTGACCTTTAGCACGGCGTCTCATCCTCAGACTGACGTGCAGTCTGAGCGTACTATTCAGATCCTTGAGAATATGCTTCGAGGTTATGTCCTTGACTTTAGTGGGTCGTGGGAGAGGCATTTGCCCTTAGTGGAGTTTACCTACAACAACAGTTTTCAATCCAGTATTGGTATGGCACCATTTGAGGCCTTGTATGGCCGACCGTGTAGGTCTCCAGTTTGTTGGGCCGAGGTGGGTGATGCACCTTTGTTGGGCCCGGAGTTGGCGAGGGAAACGACAGAGAAAGTTGAGCTTATCCGTAGAAGGCTTGTTACAGCCTAGAGTCGCCAAAAGAGTTATGCTGACCGTAGGAGGAGACCTTTGGCATTTGAGACGGGTGATCATGTCTTTCTGAAAATATCACCTAGGCGGGGTTTAATGAGGTTTGGGAAGAGTGGGAAGTTGTCCCCTCGGTTTATAGGCCCTTTTGAGATCCTTGAGATGATTGGGGAGGTTGCATACCATTTAGCTTTGCCGCCGCAGTTGTCCGGAGTGCATGATGTGTTTCATGTTAGTATGCTTCGGAAGTACAAGCCGGATCCATCGCATGTATTGGATTGGACCGACTTAGAGGTTAATAAGGATGCCTCGTATGAGGAGAGACCGGTGCGGGTCTTGGATAGGCGGGAACAAGTCATGCGAGGCAAGACGATACCTTTGGTGAAAGTTTCGTGGAAGCATCACGGAGTGGAAGAAGCCACTCGGGAATGTGAGTTGGAGGTCCGAGAAAAATATCCAGACTTGTTTGTTAATGTTTAACCTTGTAATGGAAGTTTATTTTAGCATTGCATATGTTAATTCTGTTTTAGAAATGCCAATATATTATTGGCATTGAAGATGTAATTGAATTGGGGAATATGTGTTGAAATTGTTGAATTTCAAGGAAATGCATGTTGATAATGCATGTTGTAACTTATGTTGTAAATTGCCCCTTGAGAAGGGATGGTATGACCGGTATTGGGTCAGGTTGTGAAATGTTGGTTGATGACATTGTTGAAAATTGAGAAAAACTTGTTTTGAAAACTTGTACTTAATTTCGGGGACGAAATTCCTTAAGGGGGGGAGGTTATAGCGATCCCGGTTTTCCCTTCCTTTGTGTATTTTATTCCGGACTCAGCTCCGTGGATGTGTTGTTGTCATATTCTCATTCCTATCCTTTAATCTTGAATTTGAATCTTGGGTTGTGTTGGGCAGGTTTGAAACAGGTTGGTTGTGTTTGGAAACCTAGAGTTGATGCCCAGATTTTGGCTTTTGACGCTCGAGTGGGCCCTTCGTTTTTGTTTCTCCGCTCGAGTGGGCCCCTTTGTTTTTGTTCCTCTGCTCGAGCGGGGATTCTGACGCTCGAGTGGGGACCATGGTCTGCAAAACTTCTGAAAGTGTGCAATCGACGCTCGAGCGGCGCTTTTGACACTCGAGCGTGAGTCTGTGTCTGACGCTCGAGCGGGGAGTTCCACGCTCGAGCGGGGCGACTTTTATATCAGTCCGAAAAGTGACTTTTTAGATCACTTTTCTTTGACTCTTCTCTCTCTAACTTTTCAAAACCCAAATTTGAGAGCCTCTCTCTAGATTTCAACTTCTCTCTACAAGATCATCTAGATCTATTGATCTTCTACCTTGATCCCTTTATAAAAAGTGTGGAGTTGGTCTTGCTCTTCATTTTGATCCAAAAAATTTGGTGTTTGGAGCACTTTGAGTTTTCATCATCTTCTCCGTTGAGCTCCGAAGTTTGAGGTAGGGATAACTACTCATCTTTATGAGCTTTGACATAGATTTTGAGCATTTTGTATAAATGGTTCGATTTAGGTGTTAGGGTTTGAGATTTAGAACTTTGAGAAAGAGGGGTTTTGTTATTTTAGCCCATAAATGTGTATTTTGGGTCTTAAAATGAGATTAGTGATAATTATTGTTAATATTTAAACCATTAAGTCAATAATGGGAAAAGTGGGAGAAATGCCATATTTGGGTTTTATTGGGTCATTAGTGTAATTAATGACTTTCATTGTGAAATATGAAATTGGAATGGAAATGATGAAATTAACATGTTATGAGATGGAATGGTGGAGTCGGATTTATTAATCGCTCACTTTTGAAATTGTTGATAAATTATCTGTTGATGCATTTATTATCTGTTTAGATATAATTGCTTTGGGCTATCGATAGAGGATAGTCTTGATTGTTGTAGACAATGCATGATGATTAGGCAAATTAAAACTAATCGACTGAGCGTGTCATTGAATATGACGGTTGGAATAATACATTAAATATGTGTATTGATTGAACATGTATATGATAACTGTTTATATACATTGTATTGTGTGGGAGGAGATATGTGATATACTCCACAGTTTGGGAGGAGATAAGGGATGGACTCCTAAACTGGATATTATTTGGGAGGAGATAGGGGATGGACTCCATTGATACAGCAAATCTGTGTATCATTTATGACGTATAGAAGTGTTTTGATATGATAGTGATACAGCAAATATGTGTATCAAATGTGAAGTATGGAAGTGTTTGATTTGAGTTGTTATATCATTTAAAAAGGAAGTGTCTTAATATGAGTCTTAGTCTCATTGAATTGTTGGCCAGGTCCTGAGCCATGTATGAATTGAAAATTTGTTTAGTAAAGGAAAATGGAATGAAGCATGGACATATGTGTCATGGAACAGAAATATGTTATGAGTTGATTTATATGAGTTAAACATTTATCAAATGCTAATGTTTTAGTTATTGCTCATATTATGTTTAGCATATCTCTACTGGGCATTGGCTCACCCTATATGGGACATTATTTTCAGGTACCGGCGATATGCCGCCTCCAAGATCTTAGCTTGGGAGGTTGATGAGTTGAAGGCCTATCTTTTTGTAATTATTTTGTGTATTACATACAAATCAAGCCTAGGGCTTATTTTGTGTTTTGAGTTAGCACTCTCTTTTTTGTAGTCAAGTGTTGGCTTGGAAAGTTGTAAGCCCGCAGGGCACTTACTTTTGATGTCAACATGTAATACTTTTGTAATGAACACTCTGATGAATGAAATTATACTTTACTCTCTTATGTCTAAGCATGTCAAGATTGTATGATTTATTGGTTTATTTTGAGGGCGTTACATGGTTATCCTAAAATCACCACCTCCTAACTTCCATCACTATACTATCAACATTATTACTACCATCTCCACCACCACCACCACCAATTCTAACCACCTCTCCCATTCTACCTTTACGACCACCACAACCACCTATACCACTACCATCACCAGATCCACCACCCCCTAACTTCCATCACTATACTACCAACACTATTACTACCATCTCCACCACCACCACCAGTTCCAACCACCTCTCTCATTCTACCTTTACTACCACCACAACCACCTATACCACTACCATCACCAGATCCACCACCCCCTAACTTCCATCACTATACTACCAACACTATTACTACCATCTCCACCACCACCACCACCAGTTCTAACCACCTCTCCCATTCTACCTTTACTACCACCACAACCATCTATACCACTACCATCACTAGATCCACCACCCCCTAACTTCCATCACTATACTACCAACACTATCATTGCCACCTATTGAGCGTATGCAAACTTAACCAATATTATCGATTCAATAAAAAATTTCATGTAAACCCGAATATTTCCAAATTGATTACATCTTAAATTTCAATTTTTATTTATTTTCAATTCAAAAATCAAACCAAATTAGTTGTTTTAATATTATTAATAAAAAATATTTTAATAGTCACATATCAAACCAATTAGTTGCTTTAATCTTTTGATTACGTATATATTTTAATAGTCACATATCTTTTGTTTTAGATACATCTAATCCAAATAAACATAAATAGTGCATAATTTGTCTATCTGGATTAAATAAAAAAAAACTGTAACAAATTATTTTAAAAATAACAAATTATTTAAAAAACAAAAAATACAATTTTAAAAAAAACTATAATCAAACAAGATACTAACTTTATTGCCAGCAAGATACTGACACTTTTTTTTTTTTGGTTGAACTGGAACAAGTTGCTAGTTCTTTGCTACTGCACGTCACTTATAAAAATTTCATTTCTTTGTTGTCATCTACAGACAGTCACCAACAGTCACCAACAATAACATTGAAATGTACTAATTAGTATATTAATTAATGTATCAATTTATAATATTATTATTTTAAAATTATTATCACATCTATTATATAAATTGTAAAGACTTAAAATTTTTAAAATTATGCCCACATCTATTAATACACTAATTAATATATCAATTAATACAGATAATATTATTCAAATAAAATACAATCATTATATCTACCCCTTTTGTTCCATCAATTGCTTTCCTTCCTTGGGAAGCTTTACTTGCCAGCCACAAACTTCTAATCACTCTAATAAACAACTTCCAAGAGTACAAACAAACCAACCAACTCCCAAGAGTACAAAGAATACAAACAACTCTTACTGTGGGGATGTATTTTCTGAGTACCAACACGTGGCCGAGGTGATACCGAAGTGTCAGCCGAGGTGCCACGTGTCGTGGTAGTTACGCCGAGGTAATCTCGGAGTTGCCGAGGTTATCTCCGAAGATATCGGAATCCGGGATAAACGGATAAGGGACAGGAGTCCTAGAATGAAGAAAGACAACAAGATGGATACAGATGATACTCTGAGGGAAGTCTATCCTTATCTCTTGAAAGAGTCCAAGGTAAATCCGGAATTGGAGTCCATAGAAGTGAGACTTCTAGTGGGACTAGGATAGAAAGAGACTATAAAAGAAGGGCACCCCCGGCGGGTCTAAGGTACGCAATTTGTAGTTTTGAGCAGTAATTTAAGCACTTGTATTATCTTTGAGAGATATTGAGTATTGACTTGATCGTCGGAGTGCCCCCGGGTGGAAGAACCACCGCCGGAGCCTTTTCTTTCTGTGCAGATTACAGGGCGCCGTCTACTCTGCCTGTGTTCTACAGCTGGATTACTAAGGAGGGCAGTGTGATCGGAAATTCACTCACACAATTTGGCGCCGTCTGTGGGAACGAAAGAAGAGTAGATGGCCAGTAACACGCAGAAGGAAAAGATTGGGGACGACGCTCCCGCTGGGAGTGGCAGGCCTATCGACCTTGATGTCGAAGGAGACAACCACAACGAAGAAACTCATGATCAGAATCACGCAGAGAAAAGCGTCGGCCGAGATGGCGACACAGCAAAGAAAGCGGATCGGGGAAAATACTATAATGAGGGCGACCTCCAGACCTGGAAAGACAGATGCCTGAGGAGGGACGAAGAAGTAAAGGAGATGGCAAACAAGTTGGCAGACCTTCAATCGGTCGTCAACTTCATGATGCAAAATAACGTAATGCAGCCGCCCTACCCGCTACAGGACACACCAATGCCAGCAGCAAACGCCCAGAAGAAGGGGCAGAAAGAAATCCCCGAAGCACCACAGCACACGAGGAGTGGAAGGCACTCTCACCGACCTTCCAGGGAAGTCGGCCGAGAAGAGCCGAGAAGAGAATAGTCCCGAAGGACATATCGCAAGAGGGAAGCAGACCCCAAAGAACATCGGCATGTTCCGGGGCGGATATTGTGCTTCGATGCATCCTGCGGGGAAGGGTCGAAAAGGGGCCACCATGAGGCCGAGAGTAGTGCGCCGAAAAGGTTAAAGTCTGGAGACAGCCGGGCTGTAAGGAGAACTAAAGAAGACTTGAGAGATTACCTCAAGAGGAAGCGAGAGAATGCCGGAGCCGAAGTAACCTCCCCCGTTAAGCCGAGAACACCATTCTCGACGGAATTGGACAGATTCGTCCCGCCGAAAAGATTCAGCATGCCGAGGTTCCAGATATATGATGGTAAGTCTGACCCTAACTTCCATGTTGGATTATTTTTGAATTCAATGGCATTATACAGTGGGAACGATCCGTTGCTCTGCAAAGTGTTCCCTTCATCCCTCGAGGAGATTGCGTCAGACTGGTTCCACAAATTACCGAAGGGGAGCGTGAAGACTTGGGAAGGTCTGGCCGAGATGTTTGTGGCCAGATTCATAACAAACAAACTGCAGCCATTAAGGGTGGATGCATTGATGGCTCTGAAGATCGGCAAAGATGAAAGCCTTAGGGCTTATGCAAAGAGGTACTATGAGGTGTTCAACAGAATACCTGAATGCAACCAGGAGGTGGCCGTCGTGTCTTTCAAGAACGGCCTGAAGGATGACTGTCCGCTGCGGAAGTCTTTGGCGAAAACCCTGCTAAAGAGCATGGAGGAACTCATGGCGAGAATTGAGAAGTATGCACGAGCCGAGGAAGATACCTCGGGGAACAAGGAGACAAAGACAGAAAAAGGCAACGGCTCGCCGAAGTGAGGCCGAGGTAACAATGGACCCAATAAGCAGGAGACAGAGTTGAGGGCTAAGCAGGCAGTGACGACGGTGTTCCGAATTCCGGTCCACAAAGTCCTTGACCAAATTCGAAACCAGCCCTACTTCAGGGCACCGGCAAGAGCACCAGGAGAATTTATGGGGAGAAACCTTGGTAGGCGTTGTGCTTACCACAATGAGGAGGGGCACCCAACTCAGGGTTGCAGAGCCCTTAAAGCACATTTGGAAGATTTGGTGAGGCAAGGCCATCTGAGAGACCTTGTGGATGAGGCCAAAACAAGGGAAGAACAAGCACGGTTGCCCCAAGCACCAGCAGCCCCGCCTCCCCCAGCGCAGCAACCACAGACAGGTGGACCTCAGGTGGTTAATGTGATCCACTCAAAGGTGAATGAAAACGACATACGGGGGGAGACACAGAGGGTAAAACACCTACAGCACGTCAACCAGGTCGGGCTGAAAAGACCTCGGTCTGAAGATTGCCGAGGACCGATGATAGCCTTCACAGAAGCCGACCTTGATATGGTTCAGCACCCGCACAATGATGCCTTGGTAGTATCCCTCCAGGTTGGGGAGTGCCAGGTGAAACGCATCCTGATTGATCAAGGCAGCTCCTGCGATATCATGTATGTCAGATGTTACAAGGAGTTAGGCCTTCACCCTGATGACATGGAGCAGTCAAACGGCCCGATGGTCGGCTTCAATGGAACACCGACATGGCCTTTAGGCGCAGCAAGTTTGGAGGTGCAGGCAGGCACGAAGAAGATCAAGACGGAATTCATTGTGATTGACACACCCTCGCCTTACAACATCATCTTGGGGAGGCCGTGGTTGCATGCAATGGGGGCAGTTCCCTCAACATTGCATCAACTACTACGGTTCCCAACAGAACATGGGGTCGAGGAAGTCAGAGGAGATCAGTTGCAGGCGAAAAATTGCTCCATGGCAGCAATGAAATTAACCTGCAGCATTCGGGAACCAGAGATGGCAGAAGTTGAAGAAGATGACATGAAGGTCCTAGATGATGTCGGCAATGAGCCGACCGAGAAAAGTGAAGAAGCATTGAAGAAAGTCCTTATCCAGGAGGACGATGAAGAACGCTTCTTTCTTCTCGGCACAAGGTTAGCCGAAGAAGAGGAAAGGGAGCTGGAAGCGTTTCTGAGGAAAAATATTGAGGTGTTCGCCTGGACACCTTATGAAATGCCTGGCATTGACCCCGAGGTCACATGTCACAGACTCAACGTGGACAGGTCGGCCAAACCTGTAACACAACGAGCCAGAAGACCGACGTTGATGCACGTCGAAGCGGTGGAGGAAGAAGTAGACAGACTTCTGGAGGCCAGGGCCATCAGAGAAGCCAACTATCCGACATGGTTATCAAACACCGTGGTAGTAAAGAAGAAGAATGGCAAGTGGAGGGTCTGCGTAGATTTTACAAACTTGAACAAAGCTTGTCCCAAAGACAGCTTCCCTCTGCCAAAGATCGACCAGTTGGTGGACGCCACGTCGGGACATGGAAGAATGAGCTTCTTGGATGCATATAGGGGGTATCACCAGATAGCCATGTACCCCCCGGATGAAGAGAAGACAGCGTTTATCACTCCCAAAGGTCTGTATTGTTACAGAGTCATGCCTTTCGGGTTGAAGAACGCAGGAGCAACTTACCAAAGGCTGGTAACCAAGATGTTCAAACACTTGATTGGCCGAACAGTAGAAGTCTATATTGATGACATGGTCGTGAAGACCAAGGAACCAAAGGATCATCTTGCTGACCTAAAAGAGGTCTTTGACATACTCAAAACATATCGGCTCCGACTAAACGCATCGAAATGCGCGTTTGGAGTCGGATCCGGTAAGTTCTTGGGATACCTAGTGACTAGAAGGGGCATTGAAGCCAGCCTAGACCAGATCAAGGCCATTCTGGAATTACAGAGTCCGACGTCGGCAAAACAGGTTCAAATGCTTACTGGAAGGGCCGCAGCCCTAAACAGGTTCATAAGCCGAAGTTCGGACAAGTGTAAGCCTTTTTTCAATCTGGTGAAAAAGGCCACGGATTTTCTATGGACAGAGGAATGTGAGGCCGCTTTGGCTGACCTGAAGAAATATCTTACCTCGGCTCCAGTCCTTTCAACACCTCAACCTGGGGAGGAACTATTTTTATACTTAGCAGTTTCAGAGCACGCAGTAAGCGCTGTGATAATCCGAGAAGAGAAGGGAGAGCAGAAGGCTGTTTACTATGTAAGTAAAACCTTGGCCGATGCAGAAATAAGGTATCTACCACTGGAGAAATTAATGCTGGCCTTGGTAATGGCCTCAAAGAAGCTAAACCATTATTTTCAGGCTCACAAGATAGTGGTTCTAACAGAGCACCCACTAAAGTCCTTGTTGCAGCAAGGAGACTTGACTGGAAGAATAGCAAGATGGGCCGTAGTTTTGGGCCAATACGACCTGGAGTTCAGGCCGAGAACAACAATCAAGGGCCAAGTCTTGGCCGACTTCGTGGCCGACTTCTCGCCAGAATGCATCGAACATCGGGCTCCATTGAGCCGAGATGAACGATGTCCAAACAGGGAAGGAGAAGCCCAGCCAAAGGCTAAAGAACCAAGGAAGGAAAAACTCAGACCCTGCAGCATTTACATCGGCGACTCCTTTCAACTTTTTGTTGATGGGAGCTCAAACCGGCAGGGGGCAGGGGCAGGAGTAGTGTTAATTTCCCCCGATGGGGAGATATTGGAGCAGTCTATTCGACTGGGGTTCAAAGCCTCGAACAATGAGGCGGAATATGAAGCATTGATTGCTGGACTGAAGCTGGCAGTAGCAGTAGAGACAGATGAGGTAATAGTTTTTTGTGACTCACAACTTATAGTGAATCAAACTACATGAGAGTTTGCTGCCCGAGATGAAAGGATGTCGGCATACGCAAAAGAAGTCATCAGGCTGGCAGACATGTTCCAAGACTGCCGACTTCTTCAGGTTAGCCGAGATGATAACAGCCACGCCGATGCATTGGCCAATTTAGCAAGTTCAATGCAAACCGGAAAGACAAGGACAATAATGATCGATCACCTAGAAGGCCCGAGCATAGAGCCACCGAACACGATGCAAGAGGCATTATGTGTGGACATGGGACCAAGCTGGATGGATGCAATTATTGCATTCCTAAAAGAGGGAAAGCTGCCAGAAGATCGAAAGAAAGCACACAAGGTCAGATTGAAGTCGGCAAGATTCAGTCTGACAGCAGAAGGACATCTCTACATAAGATCCTTCACTGGACCTCTTTTAAGGTGTGTACACCCTCTTCAGGTCGAGGATTTTCTATACGAAATTCATGAAGGAGTTTGTGGAAGCCACGCAGGGGGCAGATCGTTAGCTCACAGGGCCATTACCCAGGGGTATTGGTGGCCCTACATGCAAAAAGATGCAGAGGCCTATGTGAAGAAGTGCGAACAATGCCAGAGGTTTGCACCTTTGATACATCAGCCAGCTGCCGACCTGAACCCGGTTTCCAGCCCTTGGCCATTTGCCCAATGGGGCATGGATCTCGTTGGACAATTGCCCCAAGCAACTGGGCAGCGGAAGTACCTACTAGTGGCAACAGACTACTTCACAAAGTGGATAGAAGCAGAACCTCTTGCCAAAATCCGAGATGTGGATGTGAAGAACTTCATCTGGAAAAACATCATCACCAGATTTGGGATTCCAAGAGCTATCGTTGCCGACAACGGAACACAGTTTGACAGCAAACTCATCAAGAATTTTTGCGCAAAGTTCAAGATAAAGAATTACTTTTCAACACCAAGCTTTCCCCAAAGTAATGGGCAAGCCGAAGCATCCAACAAAGTCATTTTGGATGGAATAAAGAAAAGGCTGCAGGCAGCAAAAGGAAAGTGGGTAGACGAATTGCCCAATGTGCTCTGGGCATATCGTACTACGCCGAGGAGATCAACAGGGGAATCCCCCTTCGCCATGGCTTATGGCACCGAAGCAGTCATTCCATTGGAGATCGGCATCCCAGGGATCAGAACCCTAGGGAGTTGAGAACGGGTCTAATGATGTGCTCTTAGCCCGAGATCTGGATCTACTGGAGGAAAGAAGAGAGAAAGCTGCAATCCAGCTTGCAGCATACCAGCAATAGCTTGCCAAAGCTTACAACAAGAAGGTCAATCCAAGGGATTTTCAAGTCAACGACTTAGTCTTGAGAAAAGTCGTCGGCAATAAGAAGGATCCCAGAGAGGGCAAGCTTGGCCCAAACTGGGAAGGACCCTACAGAATTACTTCGGTGTTAGGAAATGGGGCATATCGGCTCGAAGATGATGAGGGCAAAGCATTGCCTAGACCATGGAACACTTGTAATTTAAAGTTTTTCTATCATTAGATGTTCTTTCATTTTTTGCCGATATGATCAATAAAATCTTAGCAGAATTTTTCAGAACTTATAAAACGATGCACGATGTTGTTTTTTGAATAATGAGAACCCAAGTGGAACTTAGGTTCACATTGGGGGCAGAGAGAAGATATTAGTAATGCTTAGCCGAAGTTAAGCCGAGATTATGTTTAAACATGGTTAATCCGAGAAAAATTCCTTATCTTTACTTGTTGAAATTTGTAGCAATTTACAAGTTAAAGTTAAGCCGAGAAAAATTCCTTATCTTTACTTGTTGAAATTTGTAGCAATTTACAAGTTAAAGTTGAGCCGAGATAAATTCCTTATCTTTACTTGTTGAAATTTGTAGCAATTTACAAGTTAAAGTTGAGCCGAGATAAATTCCTTATCTTTACTTGTTGAAATTTGTAGCAATTTACAAGTTAAAGTTAAGCCGAGATAAATTCCTTATCTTTACTTGTTGAAATTTGTAGCAATTTACAAGTTAAAGCTAAGCCGATATAATTGTTTACCTTCACTTGTTGAAAATTGTAGCAATTTACAAGATGAAGTTGAATTAAGTTTATACGCTTTATACTTGTTGAAGTTTATGAAAAGTTCACAGGTGAAGTCCTAGCCGAGGTAAATCTTCAGGTAAACATGCCCGAGGTATGTAACCCCGAGGATATTAAGCGAAGGAAGATTTATATAAATCATGCAAAATATTCTAAGTATAGAATCAAACAGAAGCAAAGAAGAGAAATTAAAGACTACAGCATTCAAAGAGAAACAGTTGTATATAAAGGAGGCACAATGGCCTAGCAGAAGTAAATTGTTCTAAAGCCACAAAGAAAGGCACATCGGCCATAAAGAAGAAGCTTACGTTGTTCAGGGAACATTAACAAGAGCAAAGAAAAGAAACAAAGTACAAAAGATAAAGGAAAAAAGCTATGATTCTTCAGCTTCAGGAACATTCTAGATCTGGACATCGGTAGTCTCTGGGAGCACGACCTCGGCATCTTTTTGAACCGCAACCTCGCCCTCCTTGTCTGCCACTATCTCGGCATCAATCTCGGCAAGAGTTGTTTCAACACTTCTCTCAGCCAAAAGAAGGTCAGATGATAAGTGAACTGAGTCCGCTTCCTTGGGCACCTTCTCAGCCTCCTCATCCTCCTCTTGGGTTAAGTCCAGGACTTGATCACCCTGAGGAGGTGACTTGGTCTCAGTGGCATCTTTGGATTTTCTCACCAAGGCCTCTTCATCATTAATGCTTTCGTCCTCATCTTCAGCCTCGGCTTCAGAATCAGCCCCTTCTTCAACCTGAGTTGGAGGTGGAGGAAGAGGAAAGGGAAGACGAATGGCTTCGGTCTTGCGCCAGGGCGAGTCGGCGGGAAGATCAAGCTTTTTGGCCAAGGAGTTCCAACCTAGGGAAAATCCCCTGTTGCACGCCTCCTTAACTTGTAACTTGTAATCTTCTGCAACATCGGCCATGCCTTGGGCATACGCCTTGTCGTCGGCCGCCTTGATTTCGGCTTCTTTGGTGGCCAGGGCATCTTGTAGTTCCTTTTCGGCTTGGGCCGCTTTTTCCTCGGCCTCTTTCTGCTGAGCCACAGCAACTGTTTTAATGGCTTCAGCAGCCTCGGCTTTCTCATCAGCTATTTGTTTATCTTTAGTTGCTGCCTCAGCTTGGTCTTCCAGAGTCTTCATTTTATTTTTAAGACTCTTGTTCTGTTTCTGAAGGGCAGCACACTCCTTCTCCATCTCGGATAATCTCTCCTTCGTTTCAAATGCTTGCAAGGAGAAGGAGTGGGCATGTTGCATGGCCTGAAAGAATACAAGGCAAAGGTTATCACAAAATATTACAAGACTTTATATAGTATGAAGAAAGTGGCAGTGAGAAAAATTATCAAATTCAAAGACTTACTTGGACAGAGTGTTGCAGCATAAAGGCGTAGTTCTCATATTCACTCATCTTGGCATTACGCTCAAGATCGCCTTCAAGGAGAACTGCAGTACTGAGCGCTACGCCGATATGGACATCGGCGGCGCTTTCGTTGGCATAGACGGGCCTGTTTTCAAGTGTAATTTTGGGCTCCCAGGGAACTTTGGGAACCCTGGACCCCGAAGTCGTCGCAGACGACAACCTCGGCCTTTTTGGCTGAGTTGACCCCGACGGCTGGGCCTCAGCAGATCTCTTGGCAGGTGCAGAAGTGGTCTTCACAGTTGAGGTTAGTTGGGAGATGGGCAAAGCATCTTCAACTTCGGCGTCAGTAGCCTTGGATTTTGGTGGGGGCTTCTTGGTCTTTTTCGGCTTCGGTGGGGGCGCTGTTTGGGATGGTACAGCATCCACATCAGTTGGCAGATCGGTTAGAAGGTCCAGCACCACTGGCTTCGGGCGCACCATCTCGGCTGTTTTGACAAGTCGTCGCCGACGTTTTCTTTCTGTTACTGGGATCAGGAATTGGGCAGAAGTCGATGGTAGATCGGCTGGATCGGAGGTTGACCCTTGATCAGCCCGAGATGTTGATGCAGTCTGGGTTGTGGTGGTAGATGGAGAGAGGCTCTTCTTCTTCTTTCTTGGAACGTCGGGCAAAGTTGACTTATAGGTGGGGATGAAATTTAACAGCAGTGGAGCTCTGCGTTTGTGGATGGGAAGATCTAGGAGCTTCTTCAGGCCTTTCCCAGGGTAATAGGATTGGCGAAAGTCCTTGGGAGGCTTGCGAACGTCTGCAAAACAGAACATAACATCAGAAACAGATAAAATTTTTGGGAAAAAAACTTGAAGAAAGCAACAGCTAAACAGTTGACGTTGGGCTCTTACCCTTGCCCTCTTTTACTGTTCGGGGGAGAGGGAAAAGATGGACTTCCTCATCTGGGCCGAACTCCCAGTTACCAGATGCAATAAGGTAGTCATCCCCAGCACCTTTGTTGGAGTCAGGAAGGTCGGCTACAATTTTAAACTCGGTGGACCTCGGCTTGAGGTAGTACACATAACCTTTATCCTTTAAGTTGAGGGCACACATGGTGTAACTATGATACCATTAAGCGTCCTATAGGAGTTGATTGCGAGTTGCATAGGGTTCAAAGAATAGTAATGAAGGACCTCGCGAAAAAGGGGATCTAAAGGGAATCGGAGTCCACACTGGACAAAGGCTACTATAGGAAAAGGCATGTTATCATCCTCAGGCATAATAGAGTCGTTCTCCCCAGCTAGCCTGAGGTGAACATCGGCAGGGATGGAGAACTCTTGCCTAAAAAATTCTAGTTTGGTTGGGTTGTTAACCCTATCGCTCCACACACCCATGGTTTTGGTATACGAGTACTTGGCTACAGAGACAGAATGTTCCTAAAGGGCTCTTGGGACCTCGGCTTGAGCCTAAAGTATGTACTGGTAAATCTGTTTCAGTTTTTCCTAGAAAAAATAGAGGTCCTACAGACAAATCCCAAACCTAAATCTACGAAGAACGAGTATGAAGGACAGAAATCTGGGAAACAGAAAAGCAAAAACGAAGCCTCAGATTCAAGAACACGAAGGGTGGAAGACCAAGAACAAGAGGTGCAACAGTGCAAGTGTTCAGAACATATGCAAGAACCAGGGAATAATACACACTCAGATGAACGATTCACAAATCAAATAGTGAGCAAAACAGTCAAGTAGCAAGAAGTTCTAGAAAAAATCAAGAACTGGAGGAGAAAAGCCAGTTGCTTACCAGAAAAGATGAAGGCCGGAGTGAGTTTCGCCGAGATCAGACGACAGAGGCAACAATGGCCAAAGCTTCGCAAGAATGGAGGAATAAAACTAGTTGCAGAGCTTAGAGCAAGAGCAATGGCGGATTTGGGAAGGGTTGGAGAGAGAGAAAGCAAGGAAATCGAATGCAAAGGTGAAGAGCCAAAGGGCAGATTCAATTGTTTTGTCAAAAACGAAAAACGGCGGCAAATCAGAAGCATTTAGTGCGCCTGGGTTAACGCATGCGTCAGACGGCGCAGGCAGAGAAAAGACAGCCAACAGGCGCGTCGCCAGCACGGACCAATAAGAAAAAAACGCGTCAGTAGAACGGTTGTAAAATGGTGCGTGACAGCTCATACACTTGGGAGAGTTCGTGAGAATTCTTGTTCTTGAAAGAAGACATTTCGGCCTGGAATAAATGATCTCGGCTATAAGGTTCTTAAGCCGATGTACGAGAAAAAAGTTCAATATAGGTTCCATCATCTCAGAATGCCGAGGTAATAGAACCTAGGGGGCAGTTGTGGGGATGTATTTTCTGAGTACCAACACGTGGCCGAGGTGATACCGAAGTGTCAGCCGAGGTGCCACGTGTCGTGGTAGTTACGCCGAGGTAATCTCGGAGTTGCCGAGGTTATCTCCGAAGATATCGGAATCCGGGATAAACGGATAAGGGACAGGAGTCCTAGAATGAAGAAAGACAACAAGATGGATACAGATGATACTCTGAGGGAAGTCTATCTTTATCTCTTGAAAGAGTCCAAGGTAAATCCGGAATTGGAGTCCATAGAAGTGAGATTTCTAGTGGGACTAGGATAGAAAGAGACTATAAAAGAAGGGCACCCCCGGCGGGTCTAAGGTACGCAATTTGTAGTTTTGAGCAGTAATTTAAGCACTTGTATTATCTTTGAGAGATATTGAGTATTGACTTGATCGTCGGAGTGCCCCCGGGTGGAAGAACCACCGCCGGAGCCTTTTCTTTCTGTGCAGATTACAGGGCGTCGTCTACTCTGCCTGTGTTCTACAGCTGGATTACTAAGGAGGGCAGTGTGATCGGAAATTCACTCACACACTTACCTTTTCACCTTCCACTCGGTATATGTTTTTTTTTTGCATATAACAGTTTAGCCCCCCAAAAAACAGAGGTTTCGGCTGTATGTATCTTTAGCCCCAAAAAAATCTGTCAAAACTTCCTTCCATTATTAATTTCATCTACAGGGGAAATGTCTTCCTCCCAATCTTCAGCCAAGCAAAAGCAAACCTTGCGTCCAACAACATGTCAAGGAGCAGAGTTTGATGACAAGCCATTGTGGAATCATGTGAAGGTTCTCAATGTGGCTTCAGGTGGAGGTGGAAATAGAACTTGGTCCTGTAATTACTACAGCAAAAAAGTAACTGGGTCATATACAAAGATGAAAGCTCATCTGTTGAAGCTTTCAAATCATGGAGTTGAACCTTGCAAATCCATAAGAGATGATGTTGTTGAAGCTATAAGGAAGAAGCATGATGATGCTGAAGTGAGAAAAGCTCAACAAGCATTAAATACAAGAAAAAAAGCAGAATATGTCACTTTACTAGAAGGCTCAGACTTGATGCAACAGAAAAAACGCAAGGGAATGGCTCCACCAGGTGCTTTGCAAAAGTCATTTAATGTTGCTCAAAGAGATATTGCTGACAAAGATTGTGCTCGAATGATCTATGTAAGTGGCTTACCTTTCAATCTGGCAAGGTCACCTTACTTTCGGAAGTATTCTCAGTCTTTAGCAAACAACAGCTTGATGGGCTACACTCCTTCTTCATATGATAGGCTACGTACCACATTATTATCCCAAGAAAAAGCGCATGTTAATAGGCTACTGCAACCTATTAGAGATGCATGGCACAAGAAAGGGGTTTCATTACTCTCTGATGGGTGGTCATATAGGCAACGACGCCCTCTTATCAATGTCATGGCATCATTTGCATGAGGAGCAATGTTTGTCAAAGCTATTGATTCAAGTGGAATTGTAAAAGATGGAGAATATGTTGCAAGTTTGTTCATTAAAGCCATCAAAGAGGTCGAGGAAGCAAATGTTGTGCAGATTGTAACTAATAATGCATCCAATTACAAAGCTGCTGGGTTGAGCATTGAAAACAAGTATCCACATATTTTCTGGACTCCATGTGTGGTGCACAGTTTGAATTTGGCATTGAAGAGCATATGTACCCCACCAGATAAATTAACTCAATATGATCAACCATAGCATGGCATTGTCTATTTTCAATGAATATTCTACTTTGAGATTGTTGAGTGTAGCAGAAACCAAGTTTGCATCCAACATCATCATGGTTGTACGTTTGAGGGAAGTTAAGACATCCCTTGAGAAAATGGTGATAGATGCAAACTGGAAAATTTATAGGGAAGATGGCAATAGTGTGGCTGAGATTAAAGCTCGTGAGCTAAAACAATGCATTGTAGATGACTCATGGTGGGATAGCATAGATTACCTTATAAGCTTTACTAAACCTATCATTGACATGTTAAGGGAAGTTGACACAGACGCTCCTGTTTTACATCTGGTATATGACATGTGGGATACCATGATTGAAAGTGTGAAAAAAATCATCTTTGACCATGAAGGGATAGACTTAATTGTTGGTCAATCAACCTTCTTTAATGTCATTCACCTAATTTTGGAGAGATGGAACAAAAGTAATACCCCTTTACATTGTATGGCCCATTCATTGGTTCCAAAATACTACTGTCATGCTTGGCTCCAAGATGGTAGTAATGGAATTCCAAGAATATCACCACATGAGGATCATGAAGTCTCCATGAATAGAAGTAAATGTTTGAAGAGGTTGTTTCCCAATCAAACTGATTTACGAAAAGTTTATGCTGAATATGGAGCTTTTCTAGTGGGTCAGATTATTTCAACCAACCTCATGTCATTGATGCAAGAATATTTGAGGAACCTCTTTCATGGTGGGCCAATCATGGTGCTTCCGCACCATTACTACAAGCATTGGTTTTTAAATTGCTTGTGCAGCCAGCATCTTCCTCTTGTTGCAAGAGAAATTGGAGTACATATTCTCTAATTCAAAGTGTTAAGAGAAACCGACTAGCAACAAGCAGAGCTGAAGACTTGGTGTTTATGCATTGCAATCTTTGCCTATTGTCAAGGAAGAGCAAGGAGTATAAAGAAGGACCCACAAAATATTGGGACATATGTAAGTTAACTCACTTTCAATTCATAAATTATAACTGGCCAAAAATAATTTTTCTATGCTTTTTTTTCCCTTATAGGTGGAGATTTGTTTGATATAGAAGGGCATGACATAGTGGAGTTAGCACAAATTTCCCTTGATGATCCGGAGATGCAAACCATAACTTTTGATGATGACAATGAAAGTCAGCAAGTTGTTGAAGATTAAACCAATTGAAGAAGAGTGACAGTCAGCTAGTTTTTTTTTGTTTTGATAAATAGTCAACTAGTTTCTTTGTAGTCATCTATTCTTGGTTTAGGAGTAGAAGACTTCAAAGAAATTGTGTTTTTTCATTTCAAGAACTATGCATGACCTTTAAGGATATTATGTTTTTGGATAATTTATTTTGGTATATGTTTTTTGGATTATTTGTTTTTGTGGCATGTAATGAAGTTACATTTGCTAGATGTTTTATGAATTATCTATTTGGTTGACACATAATTTTAGAGTTAATTTATTTTACAATTTAAATGCATTTATACTAATTTTTGTTTAGCCGTATCCACGTACCCGTATCTAATTTTTGGGTACTTTTCAGACGTACCGGTATATCCCTCATTTAGAGATTTGACGAGTCTGACTCTTAGATACATACCCGCACCCGACACCCGTACCCGAGTCCGTGTAATGTAGGGCCCTACACATACATGAGTAGGTCCCACACATACATCAGTGGTTGGGACCTAAAAGGGGTTGTGGGGTTCTCCAAAAAAATGGGGTCTCGATCATTTTTCTTCTTGCATAACATCATAATATAATATAATTGCGAGGATAAATAGAATATTTTTATAATACTTGGCTTAGGTTTTTTTTATAAAAATAACATAGTAAGCTAAAGTAATAGAATTCATCAAATTGACATATTTTCATTGTATCATGCATGTCCCCTATAACTACATAGAAGTAAGGATTAATAAGATAATATAACAATAATAAAATTAAATATCAGTAAATAAATAAGCAAATAAACTTGCGTAGAATATTTTTAACTAGTACAAAAGGAAAAAGTATAGGGTCAAGTTGTGGATTGTTTTGATATTATAATATCAACATATTAGACTTAATATTGAAATGAAATATTTGTAAAACCTATTGAAAATTTAAAAACTAAACTAACTACTGGCTTAAATTAATACCTAATTCTTAAAGATTAGTATTTTGCATTATAAAGTTACTATGGTTTCTCAACATTCTTGAGCTTATGTATAACTCATTGCTAATAATTTATTTATTTTTTATTTTTTACAAACGTATGCTAGCCGTACTCATATCTTACTTTATTAAATTTTGTTGTATCACTATATCCGTATCTCGTATCCGTATCCATACTTTATAGGTTGAGAGAGAGAGAGAGAGAGTTGTGCCGTTGTGCGAAAAGGACGTAGCCATTCCACTTGCCATCTCTCGTCTATATGTGTATATAAGTGTTTTTTTAGCACTTCCCGTTTTCATCACTCCTTGTCGATTTTGCACTTTTTGTTAATTGGGGCAAATGAGCAATCAGTGCATTTTGTAAGGATTATAAAATAGAGAAAAAATATATTGCAATAAATGGAGATGTCTGAGCTAAAGAGTGATTTTAATTTTGAGGCGAAACAAGAATATTAATTAATTTGTTTGCAAGGGTTATCTGAGAACGAATTGGACCTAGAACTGTTGATTGGATAAATTGAATTTGTATAGCCAACACAAAGGTTGTTGGAAAGTAGGAATATTATAAGATCTTGTTGTATTGAGTAGATGATTTGTAAATCTACAGGATTGGGAATTACTCCTTTTGAGACTTTGACTTGAGCTGTCCTAGATTCATATTTTTTCCCCTCTTTTTAACTATATGTTAAGCTGTTGGCTTTTGTCTGATTTTGTTTGAAAAAATTGTTCTACCCCCAACTACTGATGTTTTATGGTGAACATTTGATGTCATTTTAAAGTCACTTCATTGGTGTTCAATGTAACTGCTAACTAGGTTTCTTATTACTGCAGTTTGAAAATGCCTCGTTATGATGATCCATACAGTAATACCCGTCTTTATGTTGGTCGCTTGTCTACAAGGACACGTTCCCGTGATTTGGAGGGCCTCTTCAGCAGATATGGGAGGTAAGCAAATGGATTGCCCTTCAACTTAATGGTGTTATGTGAAATTGTGCATCGTTGCCTTCTCTGTGAACAGTGCGTAGGTATTTTTACTCCTTTGAAACCTGTTGGTAATGTTGCTCTACATTTATCTTACTTTTTGGCTCATTCTGGTTAATTCTGTAACTACTTTTTAGCCAAGTCAAAGTTGCATCTTTTACAATATAGACCATAGTATTGCTTGTCATAAAAATAAAAAAATAAAAATGCACCATAATATTGAAACCCTTTATCCTTTCCTTCTAGCTTTTGGGAACTATGTTTGCTCATTATTTGAGAATAATATTTGAAGCAATAAATGCGCGCACACAGAAAGTTTGGTGGAACACTATAAGGTGGTGTACAGATCTTTTTGCAGATCATGTTATATTTATTTTTGTAACCTTTTAATCTAAAACTGCAACATAGTTTCTGGATTAAACGTTCAATCAATGTATGGTGTGAGTTTTGTCTCCTACAACATGTAGGAGACATTTAGTCATTTTCCAAGCCTAGTCAGTGTTTGTGCTTGGATTTATGTTAACTGTTCATCATGTTATATCTGAAGGAACATTGCACGCCCAGGTGTCTGTTTTTTAACTTGAATGGTCTTGTTGAAGGTTTCTGGGCTTTTGCCTAACCTGGAGGTCAATGGTGAGAGGGTGGCCTTGGTGGAGTTTGATGCCGAGTGTATAGGAGACTCTGGCAATTGTTTCTGTAATGTTATTGCATGTTTTTATGGAATTGCCAACAATCTCAAACTGGTGTTTAGTTCATCTTGAGGGGCGAAGTATCATACACTTCAGTGCTTAAGTAATGATGGCTTACTGTTTCTGGCAACCATTTCCGCAGAGTACGAGATGTGGATATGAAGCACGACCATGCCTTTGTTGTATGTATCAACCCTCAACTTGTCTCTAATTCTTGCTTATGATTGTACTTAAGTACTTATCATATTTATTTTATTTTTTTATATAAAAAGGTAGCTTATAGGTGGGATTATGGAATTTGGATTTCCCTTGTTTTGTTTTTGCCTCTCTACTTCTATTCACAGGAATTTAGTGACCCCCGAGATGCTGATGATGCAAGATATGGCTTAAATGGAAGAGAATTTGATGGAAGTCGAATCATTGTTGAATTTGCGAAGGGAGTAAGTGTTGTAAACTACATGCTTTGCCTTTTCCTGTTGAATTCCTCTACATGCTCCATTCTGGATTGGAGGAAGGTTGTTTTGATTCCTGTGGTTTTCCTTGGAGACCTCATTCACATAAGAAGTGATGCCTATGAAGAGTTCTCACTGCATACTATCGTCTGTGTTTTCATGCTCACAATGTTCATTTCATTGTTTCTATCCCATGGCCTCTTGTTCTCATGATCATTGGGGCAACTTAGTTGGCTTACTCAAGATGTCTTGTGTGAGGCTGAAAGATCAACTGAAATTGTTTTTCACATTAGTATCATTTCATTATCTTTTGCTTTGTTGGCTTTTTGATTTTTTTGGCTGTACCATATTTACTTTCTTTTCAATTTTTGGTTTCTTGGGCTTTGAGATTGATCTTAATGGATGAATGTATCCCCTTTATGGTTTAACTAATTGTCAGTTTGAGAATTGTCGTATGGTTTTGTGAGGAAAACGATGATCTGGCCATATCATTATTTTATGAGTAATAAATGTTGGTGTTATTCTATCTGCACGTTTGCAGATTTTCATTTATATTAAAACAATGTGCACTTTGATGATGCTTTATATCTAGACGCCACGCGGTTCAAGAGAATATCTGGGTAGAGGTCCTCCTCCTGGATCTGGAAGGTGCTTCAATTGCGGCCTTGATGGTCATTGGGCTCCAGATTGCAAAGCTGGAGACTGGAAGAACAAATTTTATCGTTGTGGTGAAAGAGGTCATATAGAGAGATTGCCAGAATAGTCCCAAGAAGCTCAAGTATTGGAGATTTTCTTTTTTTTTCTCTTCTAATTTTACATTTTGTTTTAGCATGACCTTACCATTTCGTTCTATTGTTAATCGAACAATTTGTTTGCAATGCAGACGTGGGCGGAGTTATTCCCGATCACCAGTGAGATCACGCTCTCCTCACCATGGCAGAAGCCGTAGCTACAGGTTGGGTTTTTTTTTTTTTTTTTTTTTTTTTTTTTTTTTTTGTGTGTGTGTTTCTTGGATACATTGATTATGATAGTTTATTCTGTAATTTGCACTGCAATATTTATCGTATGTAGCTAAGTCTGGTGCTGAATGGTTTATCATTGGCAATGATATATCTGTAGAAGAAAAGGAGAGATCACTGGTTTTTTATGACATCAAATAGGAATCAAAATAAAATTAAAAATAAGAAGATTTTTTTTATTTTTTTTTATTTTTAAAGATTGATGGAAAAAAAGGACTATATAGTTCATGAAGGGGAGGGAACTGTTCTTGTGAATGCAATTGCAGCTGCAGGTGCTCTCACACAATTATTTAAATCAATTACCTTCTTTTGTCAGCCGGTCAAGATCTCCTCCGAGAAGAGAGCGAATTGTTGAGCGTGAAGAGAAGCGAGCCAGGAGCTACAGTAGACGTCCCGTGCCAAAGAGGGCTACTACACCTCCCTCCAAAACAAGGAAGCACAGCCCAACACCTGAGGAGGAGGACATCGTCAGAGAGAGGGATAATAGCCCTTCTCCTAAGAGAGGGAGACTGGAAACTGAGCAGGACAGGTCAGATTACAGTGAGAGCCCCAGAGAAAATAGCAGAAGCCCTGTAAGGGAAAGTCCTGCTGCTGAGAGGTATCAGAGTCCTTCCGACGCCAATGGCCACAGCCGCAGCCCTACCGCTAGTCCTCGCGATGACAGAAGCCCTGTTGATGATGATGATAATCATCAATCCCCAAGAGTGAGTGAGTAGCCTTAATTTGCCAAAAAAAAAAGAGAATGGTGTTGGAAGGAAAATAGGTATCTTGCCCTCTTTTTTCTATTTACATTGCAGTAGGACAAAATAGATCTTGGGGAACTATGACTAAAACTAATACATTTGAAGGCATTTGTGCCTTTAAATTATTGAATAATGGTTTTTAAATATTACTTCACGCTTCTGTTCTCCATCATGGTGTGAAGGTATTGTGTATTTAGCTTATCTGAGATATGCTCAGATTTGTTGGACTTTAGAGTACTTATGTTTTGAGTCCAGAATGCAATTGAAATGTGGCTTTTTTTTGTACCCCATTTCAATGTCAACGAGTTAAAAAACTCAACATGGCAGACATTAATGATTGTATTTTCTCAAAATTAACATCTAGGGACCTCACCAAACTCCGACCCAGATTCTTTCTCCAAATCCATTACATACACCTATTGGAGGACGGTTAATAACTATTCATATATATATATTAATTAGAATTTTATTCCATTGTAAAATTTTAATTTTTGTCTCATCCCTAACCTCCTTAATCCTAACCCCACCACCACCACCACCACCACAAGCTTCAGCCACTTTCTCTGACCACCACTAGCTTCGTCCGCTCTCCGGCCACCCTCCGTGCCCATTCCCTGCTTAGGTCACCCTCCCCAGCTTCACCCTACCTCCAGCATAACATACCCCACCCCCTCGTCACCTTTTAACCCCTCCCCACCCACTCCTACCACCCTCCAAACCCATACTCACCCATCCTGTCCCTTGCTAACCTTATTCCTACCCACCTCACGCTTCCTCTCTTTTCTTGATGGCCTTCACCCCCCTTCCCTCTCCATTTTGTGACTCTTATCCAGCAGCCACATCCCCTCCCCTCCTCTGCATTGGTCTTTGGCTTTGCCTCTGTCTCTGCTTCAACCGCTCCATCCATCTTGACAGAGAGAGAATTGCGATGCTGCATGGGTGGTTCGGGGCTGGTTGGGAAGGGGTTGAGGGGAGGTGGGGGCTAGGATTAGGGTTTTAAATGTTAGAGATGAGGGTAATTCTACTTGCACCACAAAATTATCTCCTTGCACCATTAAGATTTAAAATTTTTATTTTATTTTCTTACAATTTTCATAATACCATTCTTATCATCATCCCTACCCTTCACTCTTCTCCTTACACCCAAACCATTCAAACCCTAGTTTCTTCACCTCCAACTGATATAGCACTGCCGTCATCTGCAACTGCTGCCACCATAGCCGACCACCATAGAAGCCCTCATTGCCGCTGCTGCCGTCTGCAACTGTAAAACAGAAAAATGACTCCGTGTGTTGGATGGTGGATCCCTCGGGTGGTTTTTCAGTCCACTCTCTTTATTTTCTATCAGAATCAGGATATGGAAGTGTTTCTCCCTCTCTGAAGATGATTTGGAGTTCAGCTGCTCCTCCAAAAGTCCAACGCTTTGGTTGGTTAGCATGGCTTGGCAGAGTAAAAATCTTAGAATTGCTTCTATGGATTGGTGCTTTTTCAGATCAGGACACTGGTCTTTGTGTTTTCTGTCGTGATAATCTCGATTCGTATGATCATCTCCTTCTTGAATGTTACAATGTCTGGAAAGTCTGGGCATCTATCTTAGTCTTCGTTTGGGAAGCCTTGATTTGGGCTTTTTTTGGCTATTTTAGTCACAAAAAATAGGCTTTTTAGCCTAATAAGACAAAACATCACATCCAACTTATAATCATTACATTCTTTCTCTCACAAAAAAAATCAAAAAGCTAAAAGTCCTTTCCAAACCAAGCTTTTTAGTCCCAAGCTAAAATAGCCAAAAAAAACCAAAAAGTCAAAAAGTCAACTCAGTTCCCAAACGGAGGCTTAAGATGGTAGGGCATGTCTTGGGTCGCTCCACTCTTGATCAAATCATTGATAGATTGGTGGAGGGGTTGGAAATTTAGAAAAACGGGAAATCATCCCATTTGTGGTTATGTGGAGTGTTTGGCTTACAAGGAATCAGGTTATTTTCAAAGGCTCAAATCCTATCTGAGAAGAGATTGTGGCAAAGATTGAGTTCAGAATTATTCTCTGGGCAAAATGGAAGGAGATTTGTAAATCAATCAATGTTAACGACTTTGTGCTTCATTTGCTGCCTATTATAAATTATTTGTAGCAAAGCCTCCATCATTGACTGTTGCTTGTTAGTGGAGTTGAGGTTGTGTATCTTGATAAACAGGGGTGATGTTTTGCGTTGCTGCTTTGGTGGAGGTGGTGGTGATGGGGTGGAGGTGAAAAAACTAGGGTTTGAAAGGTTTGGGTGTAAGAAGAGTGAATGGTATGGATGAGGGTAGAAATGGTATTATAAAAATTGTAAAAAAATAAAATAAAATATTAATTTTTAAAGGGTGTAAGGAGATAGTTTTGTGGTGTAAGTGAAATTACTATAAAAAAAATAAAAATCTGGAGGCCAAGGGTCCAAAAGAATTTTGGTAGGCAGCAACCCTGTCTTGGAGCACATTGCATCCAGGCCATAAAGGTGGTGGTCCGCCCATCACAACAAACTGCAGTGCTCCGCTCAGCTTTGGCGGTGGACACTTGATGGCAGTGCGTACAGGGTTATGGTGCGCACCAAATGGGGGAAGGGCCACCTTCCTTTCGGTGTTGTCTGTAGAGATGGAAAAACCAGATAAGATGCTCTGCCCAACTATTTGGGCCACTTGCTGTGGCCTAAGATGCCCGTTCTTTTTCTCACCACCTTTTTCATCCCAAAAAAGAGATTCTGTTCAAGAAAGACCTCTAGATGGCTGAAATAATAGCACGTCTTTGGTATTTGATAGACACTCAAAAGATTGATTTGAACTCAAATTACTACATAGACAATGCTACATTGTATTGACTACATGATCCATTAGTACAAAACATTGGCCATCCCTTTCTCCTTTTCCCTCCACTCAACAATACCAGTATTTTTATGGAAGTTGCAGTACCGGTAACAAAGAGTCTAACACCGAGCTCAACTTTTGATCCGTAATGTCTTCATATATTTCTGAGTTCAACTTGCCCAAATTCGCCGAGTACTATCTCACTTCATATGGTGGTGATTATGATAATGCTGGCACCTATGCAGAGCCCCCTCCCGCTTGCCTCGGTTTACTCTTTCCGGATCTTTTTTCTTTGCCTGATGAGGAAGGAGAGTTTTATCATACCAGAAGAGGCATCAATGAGTATTTACTGACTGATCAGGCTTATGAGGGAGAAAAACTGCTTAATTATGGTGGCACCAGCAGCTGGCTGGGACCATATGAGTCATTCTTTGATGGTTGTTGGGGAGAGAATCAATTCTTTCATGGCTACGGTGTTGATGCTTTCGGCAATTCAAATGGCAGTGGGTTTGAGAAGGCAGAAGATCCTTACCTAGTTCAAGAACATCACGGTGGTTATGACAGTTATGACAATGAAATGCTGCAGACTGGTTATGATTATAATCCTTGGTCTTGGGTCGAGGAAGATCGTCATGACTATGACACAGCAAGGGCCGAGACCACATATAGCCACAACTGGGATGAGATGAAGGTCTGTGAAAGCATCTTTGGTCACTGGCCTTGCTTGTTGAAGGACAACCCAGAAGCCTATGGTGAACAACAGGGACCTGCCTGAGATGCTCTGACTGCTATTCATCAGTGTCGTCGATTTCCAATTCAGTTTCTGTAATCGATACCATCCCCTTCTGTCTGTAATAAAGCTATATTGCTTAGTGAAATTCGCGTTCAACTATCATTTGAGACCTCTATATGTGTAAATTACACACATCCGCACACAATTTGAGACTCGAGTTTTCTTCACATCTGGCAAAACAATCTTGTTCTTCCCTTTTACACTGAAAGTAAACTGTTGGTGTGTTTTGAAAATTTTGATGGAATCAAGTGTAACAACAGCTGATAATATGGATCCTGTAAAAAAGAACTAAATAATTAAAACTAGAAATAACAATAAACAAATAGATTTCTACCAACTTGGACTTGGGGTAAGAAGTTCATATGACAACAATACAAGTCACAACTAATAAATGTAATCCAAGACGATCTCAAGAAAGATGGATGCGGAAATAGATTAATTTACCAATAGATTAATTTAAATGGTCGTAATCTCACACCTTACAGGTTGAGTATTTGTGTTTTGTTAAACAGAAACAATCATCACTGATGTAATATATGATTTCTGAAAAGAGTAAAACTTAACATGCTATACAACGATATATGTCTGCATAATACAATACAATTTCACAAAATAATGCTACAGTGAAATTTTTTGAATATTAAAATTTAGATTCAATTTAATATGTTACCAATCGATGGATAAAGTATGTGTTTGTGTAAATGATATATCACACTGATGTATACATTACAAAAAAACATTTATCTTTTCCACTAATGAGTTGGTATAGTATATAAAATTGATTTATTTGTAACATATAAGATAGTATCTAAAATTTAATTCGCAACAGTATTTTGTAAACCATTTGCGGAAAATGTATTAGTCAGGAGCAATGTTATAAATCAATAGTTTTTTCATTTTACATTATTAAAATACATAATAAAATATTATTCGTTTTCATTAGTTATTGAAGTATCTTCAACACAAAATTTAAAGCGTTATTTACATACAAGTCCTAATTTACGAATTTATATTCCATTAAGCCTTAATTAAGATTTTTTTGAACCTTCAAGTTCTATTAAATTTTTAATAGTCAGAATTGTTCTTCAAACAATGATTGTTCATCATTTATGATTATCTATAAAGGAACATGATGATTTGACATTTATTTTGATTTTTAAAACTTTAAAACATCAACTTTCAAATTTAAAAAACTAAATAAAAATTATGTGCAAAAAAATTGAAAAAGCTAAATTATTTTTTTACGCAAAATTAAAAGTTTTGTGTCTATAAAGGGGTAAAAAAAAAATTAAAATTAAAAAAAATGATAATGTTTTTAGTTTTAAAATTGGAAAAAAACTGATAATATTCTCGGTTTTATTAGATAGTTGAATCAAACCAATAAGTGGAAGGGTAAAAACGTTTAATCTCATGCTCTGTCTTTTTCATCAGTTAATGACATAATTATCTGGAATATTACTATACAAAATTGATAATATTCTTAGTTTTAAAAATTGAAAAAAATTGATAATGTGCTCAGTTTTACTAAATAGGACTTATTGGCTCAAAATTTTTTAAATAAGATCTGAGTTACCATAATATTTGTAAATATGACTTTTAAGTAATTAACTCAAATTTGAATATAAGGGGACATAAAAGGATTGACAATAAAAACCAGTCGTTAATTAGAAATTAGAAGCTTCAATGTAATTTGCCAATAAACAACATTTTGACAATTTGACCATTGACTTACGCCCTGTGGACAACCTACAACTGCGGTTTACTGCTAAAGCTTTAAAGTTTTGATGGTTCAATTTCAAGCTTAATGAATAAAAATGATACTATTAAGGCTAGCCCTCTAATAGTAACCCAATTACCTTAGCAAATTATAGAAATGTCCTTAATGTAATGGCACAAAATCTCTCTCATATTTACGTTTAGGCATTTTCTTCAAAAAATTAATGTTTACATGTAAATAAGTTTTTATTAAATTTTCTTATTAGTAGATATAAAAATAGTGAGACTCACATTAATAACTACACATGAAATTCATATAGTGATAAAAAAAAATACGAAGTAAAAAAGTAATTTATTTATAGCATTTATTCCTTCAAAGGCCGAATGTAATTCAACTTATACAATGCATTTTCTAAAGAAAACTTATAAAGCGCAAACTATAATAATTTACTATAATAATTTAGAGACTATGCATGTAATATATTATATATATAGAATTAAATATGGAACGAAATATATATGAATGGATAAGATTTTTTTTTTTTTAAAAAAGCATTCCATTAACTAACTCTATAAAAATGAAGATTTGACCAAATATGGAAATGGTAGTATGGTAGATTTGTTCTTCAAGAAGGCTATACTTACAATCTAAATCAAATAAACTCCTCTGTCTTTTACTTTCCTAATTGAGGTTGCTCTCACGCCACAAGAGTAGCCAAAACCAAACACCACAAAACCAAATAAATCCAGCAAAATCACGGGAGAGAAGCCATGAAAATGTCGAAATCTCAAATCCTTCGAGCCTTATTCATCTCCATATTGCTTCAAATCCTCATCGTTTCTGCAACAAATACTGTAAATAGTAGCAATCTACAACCATTGCCTCTCCACAACAAGAAGAACCATCACCACCAACATCAACAACAGCAACAGCAGCAACAACTACAACAACAACAACAGAAGTTGTCATCGCCTCCAAACAACAGCAACAACCAACAACAACAGCAGCAACAACAACAGCAGCAACACCAACAACAGCAACAAAAGTTGTCATTAGATGCACAGGAGTACCTCACCGCCCACAACGAAATAAGGAGTAAGAAGGGAGTGGGGCCACTGCAATGGGATGAAAAGTTGGCCAAGTTTGCGCAATCATGGGCAGAGCAACGTGTAAACGATTGCAACTCCAAACACCATTCTGGTGGTCCTTACGGAGAGAACACCCTATGGCTAAAATATGATGAATACTCTCCGGCGAGGGTGACCCAAGTGTGGGCCGATGAGGAGAAGAACTATGATCATCAAAATCTTTTTTGCAAATGCCAGCCTACAGAAACTAAATGCATGTGTGGCCATTATACCCAGGTTATTTGGCGCAATACACTGAGGGTGGGTTGTGGTAGTGTCACATGTAACAATGAGTTGGGTATACTTTTTGTTTGTTCATATGATCCACCAGGAAATGATCCGAAGGTGAACCCTTTTCAAAAACCCAACAACGGAGCCACGCCACAGTAGCCACCATCAACGCCACAGTCGTCACCATCACCACCACAACCACCGAGTAAATAGAAAACACAAAATTTCACTACAAATTATTTATTTATTTTGTCAAAATTGTTCTCATCTTTTTTAGTAATTACTCATTTGTTTAAAGTAAAAGATCATGTATTATTATGACTCACATTCATGATAAATCCAATTTTGACTTTTGGTAGCTTGTGATAACAAAAAATTTACTATAATTCCAACAAATTTTTAGTCAAAAAAGAAAGGATAAAAATCAGAATCAAAACTCATCAAGTACCTGACAAGATTCTTCACCCTTTGAAATTACAAGAGATGAGTTTTCTTCACATATGGCAAAACAATCTTGTTCTCCCCTTTCCACTCGTGTATTTTGAAAATTTAAATGGAACCAAAGTGTTACAACTGCTAACAATATGAATCTTGAAAAAAGAACTAAATAAATATAAAAATAGAAATAATAATAGTAATACAAAAAATATTTCGGCAACTAGACTTGTAATAATACAAAAAAACAAGTGAAAAAAAAAGGTTGATGCCACAACAACACAACTCATAGCTGTAAAATATAACTAGTGAAACACTTGTCTAATACAGTCTAAAGGAATATGATGCAGAAATAGATTTGAAAATGTATTCAACCAAATAACACAAATAAAATAATTTGGATAACTTCATATTCAAAACCTTCTAGCAAGTGCACAACATATACTACCATCCTACATCCCAACTCAATATAACAAACATAATGAATGAGATACATTGAAATCGACATGGACGAGACCATCAAATAAATTTAGCAAAACATCCCAATTTAGGCTTCAAGTTTACTTACCAATTAGTTACATAATATAGAAATTGTCTACTTGAGATTGTCTCTTAGCCCATACATCCTAACACAAGGTTAGAATTCTAGTTCTTTCGGAGAGGTATCCTAATATCGTTTGAACAAAGAATTTGTCATGGAAGGACTAGACTAACCCACAAAGGGGAATTCTTTTTTTTCTTATGGACATTGTTTTGTTCATGAAGACTAAGAGAGAAGTGAAGCAAAATTCTCAAAAATGGCTTCCTTTTTCATGCAAATGTTACCATTTTGATTTTTTTATTCCCTCATTCTTTATGAGAAGTGAACCACAACATAAACTCTCTCTCTCTCTCTCTCTCTCTCTCTCTCTCTCTTCATTCAATGGAGTAAACTGAAAACCAAAACAAAGCAAACCCATCTCTAAGGGTTTTTTTTTTTTGATCAATCAAAAAGAGACCTTTATTGATGAGAAACCAATACAACGTATAGGAACATTACATCAATAAAGGAGGAGAATGGTGCAAAAGACATCATAACTCAATTTTCAAATCCTAACTAAGTTGGCACATGGAAACAAGAACAATCATTTGACAGCACCTGTAGACCGCCCGAACTCTCTCCGTGGGCCCCCCTTTCGGAGAGGACGCGAAATGGGTTCTAACTACTACAGTTCGGACTCCTGTCACGGTTCTGAATCTAATCTCACAAAGGTACAATGTAAGACTGATAAATCACCAAAGAGTCCAAATTCAGCAAATCGTTTTGGATAATCGATTTTAATCAAAAAGTGCCAAACATGGACTGCTTTGCCAGATTTCAGAGCCGCCATCTAAATATTTTGTTTTGGGAAATTTAGGAAACCCTGACTCGTGCCTAAGGTCATGTGTCCGTCATCACCAAAGTTGCCTCGGCTCGGGAACTTGGGTACGAAGAGGGAAGGTCATGAAATAAGCACCCCCGCTCGTCCGATCAAAGGATCAGCCTCTACTGAGCATGATATGTTGTTTTGAAAACATATGTGTTCTTACCCGATTATTAGCTAACTTACTATGTAATGCGCACAACACACGAGTATAGACTAAATCGCTCGATTTGGAACAAAACATCTCATGTTTGTTTTTCAAAAGTGGTTTGAAGATGCTACTCGTAAGTAGGCTAAAACGTGGATTTGCCACCAAACAAGGTGGGCTTAAAACATGATGATTTGTCACTTCAAGTGGGCTTAAAACTCACATTTTGATAAATTGTTCCAATTCAAGTAATGAAGCCTTCATCCACAGGCATTCATGCAGTTAATCATTTAAGCACATAGCCTTATGGCAAGCATGCTAAACGTGGCAATCACTTATACTCATGCAAGGATGCTAAAGCGTAAACACTTACAGTGTACTCCGATCCAAAATAGAAGCTAGTTAGAAATCATGCATGATCCTAACTATGTCAACAATGCCTAATGCAACACATGCAAAATGCAACTAAAATAGACTCGGCTATCTAAAATGGCATATGAATGCAACACATGATAACATGCTTTGAAACACGTATTCAAGAAAGTGTATTAAAATACAATGCAGTTTGAATGATGCGCCGAGCTCGGTGCATGCAAGACGAATGAATGATGCACACATGCAAGCATAAGGTATGCTAATCGAAATATGCCCTAATCTAACCACTGAAAGCGGGTAAATAAAAGGGAGAAAGATGTGGGGTTAGAAGACATTCACACACGCACGCACACACACTTATTACAACATTTGCCCTCTCGACGGAGGGTCCGAGTGAAAGAGAGCTAACTAGCTACGCTAATTAAGCTAACTATTACAAACCAACTAATTAACTAACTATTCTAGCTAATTAATTACAACACAATTGAATAACTAGCTAATCTAAGCTAATTAGTTACAAACCGAATTAATTAATTAAACACTTAACTAATTAATTACAAAAATGACTAAGCTAACTAGCTAATTAGCTAAGCAATTTAAATGAACGGCCTCGGGAAGTGAGGGATGCATGCATACTCGGTTGCCCTGCTTCCTCCCGAAAGTCCGTTACTTTGCCACCGGTTGCCTCTGTTTGCATTCGCCTTGATTCCTGAACACCGAACCAATCTCCAAGCTGTTTCTGCTCCAGAACCAGAATAACTTCTGACCACCTCTGAGCTTGAGAACTGTCGGCCACTTAAAGAGGCTGTAGGCCACTTCCTCTGGCCAGTCGGCCACTTGCTTTTGCATTCTCCAATTTTGCTGCAAATAGGGAACAACAGAGGCAAAACAAGGTCTTTGTAGGATATGTGTGTACAACCACCCTCCTTATCATTTCTCAAGCTCAAAGGAGTGTGGTACGCGACTCTTGGGCCACCAACCGAGCATCACAATGTACGATGGCCGAGAAGCCAAGTTTGTACAAGTTAATGAATGCATAAGTAAGACTCGATGAACCTCCACCCTATCATGCACGATCAAGGGTGTCGGTGACTAAGAAATGAGACACGTTTCATCACTTCAAGTATGAAATATCTCTCTTTCTTGTGTTTGGATTAACGTCCGAAAAAACACATGCAATGCAACACAAACATGTTATCTTGGCATGTTTCACTTAGTCCAATTTTGTTTACACATTTTAAGCTTACCAATTAATCCTTCAATTGATTTGGTCCAATGGTGAGAAGTCCTCTAAGGGGGAAAGATGGCTCAAGCCACAAGCATCTTGAGCATGAAAGAAGCATCATGCCGTTGGTTAGTAGAAACCCTCAAGAGAAGGCTAAAACCATTAAGCATGAGCGCCTCAATTTCGTGCTCAAACTAACAAAGGGCTTAAGACCACTTTCGAAAGTGATATAACAAATGAAAGATAGAATGCAATGGCACATATTCCAGCACTGAAATAGGATGCTAAATGACATCAAAACATGAAAATGATGCATGCAAAACATGCTCGGATTCGAAAGCATTGAAGCTAGCAAAGAGCATAACACTAGAACCATGCAACACCATGCTCAAAGGACTAATCCAGCCCCAAGCAGACCTCATGCATGCCGAAATAATGGCTAAAATGGGCTGAAATGATAGCATAAAAGGCAAGAAAACGCATGCTCAAATGATGGCTCGCAAGCGAGGCACAAAGCTTAACTCTCAAGAGCACTTAAAAAGTGATTCAAGTGGAAGCATGGCAAAGATATAAGCTCTGAAATTACATACCAAATGATGCCATATCACACAAACATCACAAATAAGGCATGCTAGGGGTCTCAAAACACAAGACTAGTGAAGCTAACTATGCCATAGCTATACAAAGCAAGCCCCAAGAGGCCAAGACCACTCAAAACAGTCCTAAAGCATGTCAAAACAATGCCTAAAACATGCTGGAGTGTAGCCAAAATAAGCTAGAATGATAAGCCAAATCACCAAGTACACTAGGCTAATGAGCATGATTGCACTACAAATGCAAAAACCAAACAAGAGGTGGCCTAACCAACCAAAATCAGAGTTAAAGCATGTTAAATAATGGCCAAAAAATATGCTGGAGTGGAGCCAATACATGCTAGAATTATAGACTAAGACATGAAGCATGTTAGGCTAGCAAGTAGGATTACACTACAAGTGTATAAAGTATGCAAGAGGTGACCAAACCAACCAAAAACAGAGTTATAACATACTAAAATAAGACCAAAAAAATGTTGAGATGGAGCCCCAAAAGGGTAAAAAAACATGCCAAAGAGTGAGACCATCAACACATGCAAACAAGGTACAAAGGGAGGGAACCACCCCCATCTATTTTGGGTCCCAAAACCCACTTTCTACCATTGAAATTTCTCTGGAATTCAGTAGTTAAAAGGCCAAGAAAAGGTGATCTCAAAGGCTTTAAAACATAGCTCAAAGCAAAGCAAAAAAAGCCATCAAAGGGGGTAGACCACCCCTAACTCAAACAAGGCCTTAAACAATCATTTTTAACACTTAAAAACAAAGGTTTTTGTAGTTGAAAGCTAGGCCTAAAACAGCATGCAAAGATGGCCAAACACTTGATCAAAATAAAGCTTAAAGAGGGAAGACACTCACCTTTGAAGCACAACATTAAAATCAGCAACTTCTGAGCCAAAATTAGTCTTTAAGAGCTCAAATGAGACCTCCAAGCACCTTAGCGTCAAGGTAGAGGTGTTTGATCAAGAGTCCCTTTGCAAATGCACCAAGAATTCCCACTTTCAAGCACTTTCAAGCACAAAAATATAGAGAGAAAGAGAGAGAGAGTAGATTTTTTGCTCTAAAAAAATCTGACCCCTCAAGAAGGGAGAGGCACCTCCCCTGATATAGAATTACAAGCCTCAAGCTTGTTTGACAAGCTAGAAGCTTGTTACCACGTGTATGGAGGATGCATTCTGTGCCCAACAGCTGGCACAGCTGGCACCAAAAATATCTGCAAAAATAGAAAAATGGCCACCGGCCACTCCAAGTGGCCTACAAGAGGGAAAAGTGGCCTACAGCTGCCAAAAGTAGCCGACAGGTCCTCCCCTCCCTCTAGGCAAGGGGTAATAAAGTATGGTCCAAAGACAAACCAAGAAGAAGAGAGTCAAGAGGTCTCGAGGCAAGGCATTCAGCCGAAAGCTCCGGAAACTCATAACGAGCACAAACATGCGCAGTCACCGAGTGCACAAACGATGACATCAAAGTCTTTAGGTCGGTCAAAAATGGGATGTCTACAGCACCAAATCCAAAGTTGGTAAGAGACCAACAAACAACAAATAACAGAATCAATAGAACACCAGTAGTAACACAAAAATTATCAGGACAAACCAGCTAACCACCCACAATCAGCCACACCTCAAAAACATAGCCTTACCTGATTAAGATTATCCACAATATCATGCACTAAATAAGGGATCTCGGGTAGCCCAAACTTAACCGACAGCCCAACCCTTACTTTCATAATTTCACCAAGCTCATCCATATTTGTCTGGCTCCTATTAAAGACACACTCATTTCGTAACCTCCATGTTAACCACAACATTGCAATAGGTACAAGCCTCCAAATCTTCATAATTGACTTCTTAAATTTTGTTTCTAGCCACTATAGCAACACTCCATCAATTGTAGCAGGTATGACTCAAGATAATCCCCATCACTGCATCATAGATGACCAAACCTTCCAAATCTTAGAGCACTGCAAAAGAATTTGATCCACTGACTCTACTTCCAGCTTATAGAATGAGCAAAAATTCTCCACAGTGTTACTTAAGGCCCCAAAACTCTATAAAAGACCAATTGTTTTAACCCTCTCCCTCCATGCCAACCAGCTCAAGAACTGAGCTTTTGGTGGAGCTACACCTTTCCATATCAGTTTAGGAACCTGTAATCTTAGGCCTTGAATCGACTCATACCATTCCCTCATTGATGCCACAGTTAACTGACCTATAGGGGAAGCAGTCCACCCAATTGAGTCTTACAACTCCTTATTAAGTCTGGGAACATCTCCTGTCAACACTTGCAGCCTTCAAACCTCCTCTTCCTCCTAAGCAAAAAGTGGTCTTCTGAACAATAACTTCCAATTCCCGAAATTGTCCTCCTTTTGCATGAAAGAGCTCAATTTCCTTTCTTTTTCCACAGATAATCTAAACAACCTGGGAAACTCCACTTTTAATTATAAATTCAACAACCACCTATCATGCCAGTTGTAACACTCGCCTTCGTCATTAATTGTTATTGACCTTGAGTATGTGCTTGCATGTGACTTTTCTATCTTATATGTTTATATGTGTGGGTTAATTGTGACTCATGTGCTATTTGAACTATGTTTTGTTTGACAGATAGGAGAAAATAGAACCTAGACCTGTCTGATTCGTAAAATTTGAAGGTCACAAATTAAATATTGGCCTAGGTGATTAGGGTTTGATTCACTTTTAAAGTTTAAGTTGGGTTGAGCTGGATTCACCCAAAATAAGGATTAATTGTTTTATATTAATAAAATTAAAATGATTAAGACAACCCCACGATAGATATTTTTCCATATTAGAACTTCAACACTAAGAGAAAGACTAAAGAGAGAGAAAGATAGTGGGAGAGACATTGGAGAGAGTTCTAGAAAGACTGAAAAGAAAGAAGAAGAGGAGAAGAGAGGAATTAGGGCACATCTTCACCAAACTAACTCCTTAAAGTAAGGATTCTTTTCTATTTCTTACATTTAAGTTGCTTTATCCTTGAATTCATGGAATCTAAGTGGAGAATGAAGGATTTGTTAATGTGAGGTTATGTCAAAAACCCTCAAGAGAGAGATTAGAAGAAATAACTCCAAAGCTTAGCATGTATGGCATTATGCATACTCACTTACTTGGTTTTGCAGGGATTTTGAGTTAGAGAAAGGATTTTCCATGGATTTTTAAACCATGGAACTCCCATATGCATAATCCTTTTTTTTTTCTTTCTTTTTTTTTTCTTTTTTTTTTTTGTCTCAACTACAGGTTTTGCTTATGTGAGTTAGAAATTGGGTTTTGTTTAAAAGTTATGCTTTTGGTTTGAACTTAGAATTTGTTCATTTATTATGTTTAGTAAGCTATGGGCCTTGATTTGTACAAAATTGGAGTTGGGTTTTGGAAACATTGAACCACAAAAACATAGCAAAATTTCGGACCTGAGACATCCAAAACTGCAAGTGCGGCAGGGAGAACTGTACGTGCGGGAAGCAGAGTTGCACATGCGGTAAGGAGGCCTGCACGTGCAAAAAACAGGGGAGAAGAGCTACACATTTTGAAATAATCACACGTTTCGGCGCACGTGCGGTAGGAGTCACGCACATGATGCCAAGGCACCCCGCACGTGCGGCTGCTTAGCAGGCCCAATCTCATTTTTTGCTTCATTTTTCCCTCTTTCAAGCCTCCGTTAGCATGGTTTTCACATGTATTTGACATTCATATGCATTACACGAGCATTAAAAGAGAATAAGGGACAATTAGGCCAACCCATCAATCAATAAGCAATAATGACAACTAGTTAGTTGCACGACGAGTTAAACGTGCTATGCTTGTATATGTCTGTGTAGGTCAAGAGCCACGTCTCAGCCACGTGTTTCGCGGAGCCAACTGTGAGTAATACTGTTGTAAAGATATATTTAACTAAAAGTATTTCTTTTCTGTTTTATACTATCCTCTGTTCTATAATGTTTTTTTTGCTTAATGAATGATGATCCTATTTTCTTACACTGTATTCATGGCATCCTTAGCACATGTTTACTGTTATTGTTACAGAGATCTCTGTCAGTTCTAATTCTTGGTACTCCTGTTTACTGTATTGAAGGCCATCATATCTGATTGTCGGTCTTCATGACCGTCTGTTCGGTCTTCAAGACAGCCTACACTAGTTTGCTAGTGGATGTACCATGTATGACATTTATGTTTCCTGTATGAGATAATAGTCTGTTAAGTATATGATTTGCTTTACAGTAAAGACATCATTCATATCCTCTTTACACTGTTGTTATTCACTGGGCTCTAGCTCATGATTTTAGATTTATATGTATATGTAAGTGATCCAGTGCGAGAAGGGACTTAGTGGTATCAACCTTGCCACAGTTTTGTCAAGCTACCTTTTGTGTCTCATTGCGAGGTGCTTATCTGTCGAGGCTTTGGTTGGCCAGTGATCACCATTTTGACAGTCACTCACATGTTATGAACAATTTCATTTTGTTTACACATATGTTGATGATGAAGATGTACTCCCTCTCTTGGTTGTATTTTGGCAAACTTGTTGTACATATATATCTATATATAGCACTGTATTTTGTCTCATATACGTTTTCACAGCTCGTTGGACGTTTTATTTTAGGATATATTAGTTTCCGCTAGCTCCGATCATTTGATTAGTATAGGAAGGCCTTTGGTAATCTCGGATTACTAGCCGGTTACAATGCTAAACCTATAGGGGCGGGTTTGGGTCGTAACAGAGTGGTATCAGAGCACGAGTTACACCACATACACATGTCTAAATGAGCTATAGGGTGTCCTAGAAAATGAATTAAGGGCATTTTACTTGCATGTGTGGGTGTGTGTAGGTTTCTGATGTGCCTATGTAATAACAATGCAAATGTGAAACTAATGTGTCATGTGTTTATTATCATTCTGTTTACATATAGACCAATAGAGGAGACAAGACCTACAGATGCTTTTGAGTCTTCTGATGCGAGAATGGAATGATTAGAGTGAATGATGGAGTTACTGACAGAATCTTTAAGACAACTATTTCCATCTCCTCCTCCGCCACCAATCCTGGTTGAGCCACCTAACAACGGTGACATTACTTTGATGCAGAAGTTTAACAAAATGAAACCACCTACCTTTTTGGGGGGCCTTGAACCGCTGAAGGCTGAAGCATGGATTTTAGAGATTGAAAAGTTATTTAAAGTATTTCTCTGTTTTGAAGAGCAAAAGGTTTTGCTGGCAACTTTCACATTGCAAGAAGAAGCATGAAGGTGGTGGATGCTTATCCGTGATCAACAGACTACCATGACTTGGGCACAGTTTAAAAAGGCATTTTACGAAAAGTATTTCCCACAGTATGTGAGAGACCGCAAAGTAACAGAATTTGAGCAACTAAAATAGGGTACTATGTCGGTAGTGGAGTACGAAGCCAAATTCACCGAGCTTGCATGGTATGCGCCACACATGGTAGACACCGATTACAAGAAAGCCAGGAAATTCGAAAGTGGACATGATGTTGAGGTCCTTGACCAGATCAATGTACTTAAGTTAGTAAAATATGTTGATGTCTTGGATAAAGCCATTATGGTTAAGACAAACATTGCTGCACTGAAACAAGCAAAGACACCGATGGCCAAATGGAAGGGTAAGAGACAGAGATTCAACTTTAAGAAAGGCCAGAACAACTTCAACAATTTACAGAACAATAGGCAGAATACGGGATCTTCACATAGTTTTAGCCAAGGAAATGATACACCCCTCTGCCTATAATGTGGAAAAAGACATAAGGAAGTTTGTCGCAGAATTTATGGCGTATGTTTCTGGTGTGGAAAAACAAGCCACATGATCAAAGATTACCTACTGGTATCCCAAAGCAGGAGTCGACCTATGGCAAGTTTAGCCGCATCAGCTTCAACGCCAAACGCAATTACGGAGAAGGAAACTTTGAAACAAGGATGGGTTTTTGCATTGGTACCTGGTGATGTGCAGAATACAGAGATAGTTGTGTCAAGTATCCTTCCTATCTGTTCCCAGAATGCATTTGTTTTGATTGACTCGGGGTCTACACCTATGCTTTTGCTCCAAAATTAACTAGACCGTTGGAACCACTACATTATTTGTTAGCTATATCTTCTCTAACTAAGGGGTCTATGACTTGTGCGTATGTATATCCTGCATGTGAGATCATCGTTGGGGATATGATTTTGCATGTTGATTTGTTGCTTTTAAATATCGCTCATTTTGACGTAATCTTGGGAATGGACTGGTTATCGAAGTATTGTGTTATTATTGATTGTTTGACTAAACAAGTTGTGTTCCGATTACCTGAATTCCCTGAATTTACATTTCATGGAATTGGTGTTGTATCTCCCCCATATTTAATTTTTTCCATGAAAACGAATAGGTTGATTAATAAAGGGTGTAGGGGATTCCTATGCTCCGTGTTACATGTACCAACTATTGCTAAATCTAATGTAGATAGCATTCCTGTAGTCCGAGACTTTCCGGATGTATTTCCAGATGATTTGTTAAGGAGTTTGATTGACAGAGAAATTGAGTTTACAATTGAGATAATACCAGGTACCCAACCAATTTCCAAGACCCCATAGCAGATGTCAACTATCGAATTGAAAGAGTTGAAAATTCAGTTACAAGAGTTATTGGACAAGAAATTCATTAGGCCTAGTACGTCACCGTGGGGCGCTCCAATGTTATTCGTGAAAAGAAAGATGGATCCTTAAGGCTTTGTGTGGATTACCGGGAGTTAAACAAGGTGACTGTGAATAATAGGTACTCGTTGGCATGTATTAATGACTTGTTTGATCAATTGCAAGGGGCACAAGTGTTTTTTAAAATTGATTTACGATCCGAATATCATCAGTTAAAAGTTAAAGCCACTATCTTTCGAATAAGATATGGCCACTATGAGTTCCTCGTTATGCCATTTGGGATTACTAATGCACCAGATGCTTTTATAGATTTAATGAATAGAGTTTTCAAGCCATTTCTTGATGAGTTCATCGTGGTGTTTATTGATGACATCTTAATTTACTCCAAAAGTAAGGAGGAATATGAACAACACTTGAAACTTGCTTTATAAACGCTGAGGGAAAAGAAACTGTATGCTAAATTGACTAAGTGTGAGTTCTGGCTACATAGTGTGATGTTTCTGGGTTGTGTGATAACAAAAGATGGCATTTTTGTTGATCCACAGAAGATAGAAGCAGTTGTGAATTGGCCGAGACCGACAAATGTGGCAGAAGTCCGCAATTTTTTGGGTTTAGCTGGATGTTACCGCAGATTTGTGAAAGACTTGTCTAAAATTGCCTTGCCATTTACACAATTGACGCAAAAGGGGATACCATTCGAATGGACTGAGCAGAGAGAGACAGTTTTTCAAGAATTGATGACGAGACTTGTGACTGCACCAATTCTTACCTTACCTTCAGGCACAAATGGCTTTATTATTTTCAGTGATGTCTCTTATAAAAGATTGGGATGTGTGCTGATGCAGAACGGAAAAGTAATTACATATGCTTCCCGTCAGTTAGGATCGCATGAAAAGAGTTATCCAACTCATGATTTAGAACTTGCTGCAGTAGTTTTTGCCTTAAAAATTTGGTGCCACTATCTGTACGGGGCAACATGTGAGGTGTATACGAATCATAAGAGTCTCAAGTACTTTTTCACCCCAAAAGAGTTCAATATGAGACAACGCAGATGGTTAGAATTGATTAAAGACTATGATTTGCAAATCTTGTACCATCTGGGAAAGGCCAACACCATTGCTGATGCTCTCAGTCGGAAATCAAGTAGAAGCTTGGCTTACTTACTTACTAGACAAAAGGCATTACTACAGGAAGTGGAAAGATTTGAACTTGATGTTGTCTTGTGTGGTCAATGTGGGATTTTAGTAGCTATTTCTATCCAATTGGCAATCTTTGAAGAAGTTAAAAAAAACAATTGCACGATGAATTTCTATAAAAGATTATGGATGAATGGGATTCCAAACTAAGACCGGGGTTTATTTTTTAAAATGATATGCTTGAATTTCAGGGAAGGTTGTGTGTACCGAATGATGATGACTTGAAAAAGCGGATTCTGCAAGAAGCTCACAATTCAAAATTCTCCATCCATCCGGGAAATATAAAGATGTATCAAGATTTAAAGCAAAATTTTTGGTGGCCGGGAATGAAAAGAGAAATTACTGAGTTTGTGTCCACCTGTTTACACTGCCAACAAGTTAAAGCAAAACATCAACGACCCACGAGATTGTTTCAACCGTTACCGATACCGGAGTGGAAATGGGAATATATCACAATGGATTTTGTTGTTGGATTGCCTTTCTCTAGTAAAGGTATGGATTCAATTTGGGTAATTGTGGACCGATTGACAAAATCTGCTCATTTCTTACCTGTGAAAAGGACTTATAATGTGGATAAGTTAGCTGCATTGTATATCAATGAAATTGTGAAATTGCATGGAATACCGGTGTCAATTGTTTCTGATAGGAATCCAAAATTCACTTCGCAATTTTGGCAAAGTCTACAAAAAGCGTTTGGGACCGAATGAAGACTGAGTAGTGCATACCATCCGCAAACAGATGGCCAATCAGAAAGGACAATACAGACGCTTGAAGATATGTTACGTATGTGTACACTAGATTTCCATGGAAATTTGGAGACACATTTGCCTTTCGTTGAATTTGCTTACAATAACAGCTACCATTCAAGTATTGGTATGGCACCGTACGAGGCTCTGTATGGCCGAAAATGTCAATCATCGATTTGTTGGGCTGAGGTTGATGATAGACCGTTATTAGGACCTGCAATTGTGCAAGAAACTATTGCGAAAGTGAAGTTAATCCAACAACGGTTGAAGACAACGCAGAGTCGATAGAAAAGCTACGCGGATATGCGTAGATGGGAAAGAGAATATGAAGTGGGCAACCATGTTTTTATCGAAGTCACTCCGATGAAAGGACATACTCATTTTGGAGCCAAAGGTAAGTTAGCACCTCAGTACATTGGACCTTATGAGATCATTGAGAAACTTAATATAGTGGTGTACCGGGTAGCCCTACCTCCTGATATGGAGCACATGCATAATGTTTTTCATGTCTCTATATTACGAGAATACCTTTAGGGTCCTCTGCATGTCATTGAACCTACCTAGGTACTTGTCAATGGTGACTATACATATAATGAACAACCTATCCGGATTGTTAACAGCCGTATTAAGAAGTTGAGAAATAAAAAAATTCTGTTGGTCAAAGTGGATTGGCAAAACCGCACTGGAAGCTATGCAACTTAGGAAAGAGAAGAAGATATGCAAAAGAAGTACGCCGAGCTTTTCCCATTAGACCCTACACTCTTTACGGAAGAAGGGAATTGAGTTTGGAGAACCAAACGCCTTAAGGGGGAGAGACTGTAACACCTGCCTTCGTCATTAATTGTTATTGACCTTGAGTATGTGCTTACATGTGACTTTTTTATCTTATATGTTTATATGTGTGGGTCAATTGTGACTCATGTGCTATTTGAACTATGTTTTGTTTGACAAATAGGAGAAAATAGGACCTAGACCTGTCTGAGTCGTAAAATTTGAAGGTCACAAATTAAATATTGGTCTAGGTGATTAAGGTCTAATTCACTTTTAAAGTTTAAGTTGGGTTGAGCTGGATTAACCCAAAATGAGGATTAGTAATTTTATATTAATAAAATTAAAATGGTTAAAACAACCTCAAGATAGATTTTTTGCCATATTAGAATTTCAACACTAAGAGAAAGACCAGAGAGAGAGAAAGAGACATTGGAGAGAGTTCTAGAGAGACTGAAAAGAAAGAAGAAGAGGAAAAGAGAGGAATTAGGGCACATCTTCACCAAACTAACTCCTTAAGGTAAGGATTCTTTTCTATTTCTTACATTTAAGTTGCTTTATTCTTGAATTCATGGAATCTAAGTCAAGAATTAAGGATTTGTTAGTGTGAGGTTATGTCAAGAACCCTTAAGAGAGAGATTAGAATAAATAACTCCAAAGCTTAGCATGTATGGCATTATTTATACTCACTTACTTGGTTTTGCGTGGATTTTGAGTTAGAGGAAGGATTTCCCATGGATTTTCAAACCATAGAACTCCCATATGCATAATCCTTGTTTTTTTTTTTTGGTCTCAACTACAAGTTTTGCTCGTGTGAGTTGGAAATTGGGTTTTGTTTTAAAGTTATGTTTTTGGTTTGAACTAAGAATTTGTTCATTTACTATGTTTTAGTAAGCTTTGGGCCTTGATTTGTACAAAATTGGTGTTAAGTTTTGGAAACATTAAAGCTAAAAAACATGGCATAATTTTGGACCTGAGACACCCAAAATCGCACGTGCGGCAAGGAGAACCGCACATGCGGGAAGCAGAGCCACACGTGCAGCAAAGAGGCCCGCACTTGCAGAAAATAGGAGAGAAGAGCTACACATTCTGAAATAATCACACGTGCGGTGGGAGTCCCGCACGTGCAGCTATTTGGCAAACCTAATCTCATTTTTCTGCTTTATTTTTCCCTCTTCTGGGCCTCCATTAGCATGGTTTTCACATGTAGTTGACATTCATATGCATTACACAAGCATTAAAAGAGAACAAGGGACAATTAGGCCAACCCATCAATCAATAAGCAATAATGACAACTAGTTAATTGCACAACAAGTTAAACGTGCTATGCTTGTATATGTCTGTGTAAGTCAAGCGCCACGTCCCAGCCACGTGTTTCGCGGAGCCAACTATGAGTAACACTGTTGTAAAGAATTATTTAACTAAAAGTATTTCTTTTCTGCTTTATACTATCCTCTGTTCGGTAATGTTTCTTCTGCTTAATGAATGATGATCTTATTTTCTTACACTATATTCGTAGCATCCTTAACACCTGTTTACTATTATTGTTACAGAGATCTCTATCAGTTACAATTCTTGGAACCCCTGTATACTATATTTGTCGCAACCCAAACTCGCCCCTAAGGGTTTAGCATCGCAACCGGCCAGTAATTTGTGATTACCAAAGGCCTGCTTAATAGTAATGACAATAATACAGAGTAAGGGGCTGGCGGAAGCCAAACAGTAAATAAAAGATGTCCAATGAGTTGTGAAAAGCTGAATGGAAAAAGACTTTTATGGACTAGTTCGCATTCATAACCATAGACATATATACATATCGGATACACATAACATACAGGTTAAGGATCCAATCCCTTTACCATAACTGTATAGTCAAAAGTCTTAAACATTCGTTACAAAACAGGGACAAAAGGGTGAATCTGAAGCACCCCAAAACAGCCTTGGCTTGAACGGACTTGGAACCTCGAAGTGAGGCACAATGGTTGGCTTGACAAAACGTGAGCTTAACTTGACGCTTCTAGCTTCGGTCCGGTACCTGGCCACCTATATACATATATAAATTGTGAGCTAAAACTCAATGAATAACAACTGTGTAAAGGGGTTAGGAATGAATGTCCTTTCAGTAATTAAAACAGTCATTAGCATCAGTAGATCAGTTAATCAATCAGTGGCTCATATTTCATGCCATATCAGTCGATTAGAAATCATAGCGGTCATACGTGGTACATCCGGTAGCAAAACAGTACGGTAGCTCTTAATAGACCGAACAGTCATTGATGGCCATCAAACAGTAAACAGTAGTAGTTCCAAACATTGGAACTGACAGAGATCTCTGTAACAGTAGCAGTAACAATAACAGTAACAGTAAGTTGCTATGGATGCCACGAGTACAGTTTACAAATAGGACAAATATTCATTCAGTAAACAATGTCATTTCAGAAAGCAGTACAGTCAATCGTTCAGAAATAATTATAATTGAACGTATCTTTACAACATTGTTACTCACAGATTACTGGGCTATAGACAGGCTAATCAGCGTCCTCAGGTGCCAACCCTACACAGTTGCAAAACGAACACACACTAAGTTACACACTTGGGGTTAATAACTTAGCCCCTTAACTTGACTTGGTGTGGTTCTATAACATTATCCTCATTAAGATGCCTTAAACATGGCCTAGGAATGCCTATGATGGAATGAGGATGCAAAAATGTACTTAACAACATTTTTCAAAATTTGCTGAAAACAAGGGTCTCGCTCGAGCATGGCTTTCTCCGCTCGAGTGAGCTTACCAAAACAGAGAGGTCACTCAAGCGTAGAATCCCTCGCTCGAGCGGTCTGTAAAAATGCAAAAAGTACTGGTTGCTGAAATTCTCCGCTCAATGCTCGCTTGAGCGTGAGACACAGTTCCTCGCTCGAGCATAGGTCTTGTCACTCGAGCGTGCGTCTGCACACGCAAAAACCTGAGAGCTTGCAATCTATGCTTGAGCCAGCATTCCATCGCTCGAGCGGAGCTCTGAACACAAAGGTGGTCGCTCGACGTAGAATCCTTCGCTCGAGCGTGGAAGCCAAAATCTGGGTTTTCCAAATTTGCTTCCAAAGCTCAAACCAAGAATCAAACATGCCAAAACTCAATCTTTTGGGCCAATTTTTTGAAAAACGCTTAGAAACTCATAATACAACATGTTTCAAAGATTATTTTATAAAATCAAAGCCCAAAAGTATGCCAATTGAACACAACTTTTTAATGAAACTTGAAGAACAATACAAGAACATAACATGCATGAGTTCTTATGAATTCTAATGCTCCAAAGCATGACCAAATGCAAGATTGAGCTCAAAAACATGGTGAATTTCTAGAGTACAACCACAATATGGACATGCATGCAAGGATTTCATGAAAACAACCTCAAAATTCTATGATATGGACATGCATGCACGAATTCACTCTCAAATCAACACTTTGAGCTAATTCTTGACTCTAATCACCAATTGAACATAATTTCAATGAAACTTTCATGAACAATGCATGTAACAACTTAAATTCATAATCAAGAGAATGAATTTCCTACCTTAAGTCTTGAATTCCAAGTGTAGAAGCCTAATCTCTTAAGCCTTCTTCAATTTCTTCTAAGTTTCAAGCCAATCTTTTGTTGAATCAATTTTTTCTTCCAATTCACTCTCTCTCACTGTAGACACCCCATTTTTGACCGACCTTAAGACTCAGACGTCATCGATTGAGCGCTCGGTGATTGTGCATGTTGTGCTCGTTTCGAGTTTCCGGAGTTTTCGGTTGAGTGTCTTGCCTCCGAGCCTCTGAACTCTTTGTGTTTTGGCTCGGTTTGTGGACCAAGCCTTGTTTCCCTTCCCTGAAAGAAGGGAGAGGTCTTGTAGACCACCCTTTTGTGGTTGTAGACCACTTTTTGTAGTCGTAGACCACTTTTTCTGCTTGGAGACTAGTTTCCGGTTTTCGGAGCCTTCGGTCGTACGCCTTATCTCGGGACCGCTTAACGTTCTCCGTTTGGCTTGGTTTTTGAACCATGCCTTGTTAACCTTGCCTAGAGGGACAATGTGGTCTGGGAGACCACTTTTTGTGGTCGTAGACTACTTTTTCCTCGTAGACCGCTTTTGGTGCCCGTAGACTGGTTTTTGGGACTTCTGGCTGCGCGCCTTGCCTCTCGGACTCTTGTCTTGCATCCTTTTTGGTTTCTTTTTGGCACAAACCTTATTTTCCTTACTTGGAGGGTGGAATAAGGGTGGGAGACCAGTTCTCTCCCCGTAAACCACTTTTTTTCCCCGCCAGCCAGTTTTCTGGTCAGCCAACTGGTTTTCTTGGTCTTGGGACCACCAATAGTGGTCGGCTACCACACCACTACCTTGATTTCAGTGTGCAAACCACCTTTCCACCGTGGCCGACCGCTTTCTTCCCTGGCTGACCACTTCCACTGGTCGGCCGACCAGTGTAAGTAGCTAGCCGACCACTTCAAGTGGTCGGCAGCTTTTCAGCACCTTTTTGGAGATATTTTTTAGCCAGCTGTAACAGTTGGAGGGCACAGAAACCATCCTCCATGTGTATGGAGGGATGGCTTTAGGCCTAAGCTTGCTCAACAAGCTTAACCTTTGGTTCTCTATAAAAGAGAACCTCCCCCCTCATGCCTTAGGTTCAAAAAATTGTGCTTGAGCTATGCATATCATTCTATCTCTATAATTCTCCATCCTCTTCATATTTGTGCCTTAAAGTGCATTTTCTTCATACTATTGCACACAAACACACACTCAAACACCACCCTTTTGTTGTTGAGGCCCTTTGAGGTTGGTTTTAGAGTTCTTGGACTAGTTTTGATCCAAAAAAGCTACTAGAGTTGTTGCTCTAAAGTGGTTCTACAAGGGTGAGCTTCTAACCCTTAAAACCCTTGTTTTTGTTTAACCTTTTGGCCCAACTTGCATGTTGTTTTAGGCCTAACTTTCTACTGCAAAAAGTTCTGATTTTGCATGCTTGAAATGTTTGTTTAAGGCCTTGTTGGTGTTGGGGGTGGTCTACCCCCTCTTGTGCCTTGTTTGGCTTTGTTTTGTGCTTTCCTTTTAAGCTATTGGGATCACCTCCTTGTGGCCTTCTCACCACTGAAACTCAGAGGAATTTCAGTGGTGGAAATGGTGTTTTAAGGTCCCAAATAGGAGAGGGTCATCCCCTTTCCTTGTGTCTTGTATGCTTACTTCATTTGCCTCATGTTTGAGCATATTTTTTAAGCTTATGTTGACTCCATCTTGGCATGTATTTGGGGTTATTTTGACATGGCATACTACTGTTTTGACTTGGTTTTGTCACCACATGCATGCTATTTACACTTGTAGTGTAATCCTTACAAACTAGCTTTTTGTGCCTCATGAAGTAACATGTCTTTCTAGCATGTTTTGAGTCCATCTCAGTAGGTTTTTGGTGTTGTTTTAACATACCTTAGATCTATTTTGGGTTGGTTTTATGGCCCCATGCATGCTCCATGCACTTGTAGTGCATTTCCATTTACTAGCCTAACATGCACCTTGCTTTTGGACCATTATTCTAACATGTTTTGGCTTAACTCTAAGAAGCTTTTGTCCATTTTTTAGCATGCTTAAGCTCTGATTTGTGTTGTTTTGACCATGCATGCATTGCTTTATATAGCCATGGTTCAATCTTGCTTACTAGCTTTGTGTATTGAGTCCATTAGCATGCATTACTTGGACTATTTTCATGATTTGGCATCATTTGAAATGTGATTTCAATGCATGTTTCATGTTCATGCATTCACACCTTTCACTCTTTCCATGCATTGGAGAGTTTGTACTTTATGCCTTAAACATGAGTCATTGCGTATGCCTTCATGCCTAAGCTTGCGAGCTATCATCTCAGTGTGTTTTAGAGGTTATTTTGCCATGATATAACTCTGATTTTTGTTGGCGAAGCCATCTCATGCTTGGTTTTGGTAGGTGTAGTGTAATCATCCCTATTGCCCTTGCATGATCCATGTTTTTGGCCCTCCATGCTAGCTTATTTTGGCTTCCTTCCATACATGTTTTAGCATCATTTTGACATGCTCTAGGACTGTTTTGGGTTGTATTTTCCATATGCTTCATGTATTGCATAGCAATAGTGCAATTGGCCTTGCTAGTTTCAAGCTTTGAGTCTCCTAGCATGCTTCATTTGAAACATTTGCATGATTTGGCATCATTTACCATGTTATTTCAGAGCATATAGGACTGTCATGTTCCCACTTCTTTCACCCTTTGAGTGCCTATAAGGGTTATGCATTGTTGCCTTGCTTATGGCCTAGTGTGTATACATGCATGCTTAGACATTTGAGCCCCGATCTCAACATGTTTTGGTCTTTGCTTAGACCTATTTGAGCTCTATTCATGCTTGGTTCATGCATTTCTGCCATGTATTGCATGTCTCTAGAGTAGTCCTCATTGGTAGCTTTGTGCTTTAAGGACTCTTGCATGCCTTGCTTATGTTGATTGAATGATTTGGCATCATTTCATACCTAATTTCAGTGCCTTTAGTGTTGTTATACTTCCACATTTTTCACTCCTTGAGCACTCTTGAGAGTTGTGCTCTTAGGCCTAATTGGTGGGCCAATGCATGAGCATGCTTTGTCTTGCATTTCATGCCATCATTTTAGCATTATGGCCACTGATTTGGGCATGACTGAGGTCTATCCATTTTTGGTTTAAGTCCATTGAGCATGTTTGTTTTCATGTTGTTTGCATGCTTATGTTGCCTTGCATTGTGTATGCATGACATTAGCATTGATAGGTTGCTTATGTTGCATTGCATTGTGTATGCATGACATTAACATTGATAGGTTGCTTATGTTGCATTGCATTGTGTATGCATGCCATTAGTATCGATAGGTTGCTTATGTGGCTTCGCATTGAGTATGCATGCCATTAGCATTGATAGTATGCTCATGTTACATTGCATTATGTATGCTATGTTGTTGTTTGCATTGTGTATGCCATGCTGTTGTTTGCATTGTGTATGCCATCTTACATTGCATTGAGTATGCCATGTTGTTGCTTGTATTGTGTTTGGATTGGGTGTTAATCCGAACACGGGAAACGAGGGACGTTTCATACTCAAAGTGATGAAACGTGCCTCATTTCTCGGTCACCGATGCTCTTGATCATGCATGATAGAGTTTAAGGCACTTATGTGTTATGTGTGCATTCATTTCACATTGATTCGTGCACTCTTGGCTTTTCGGCCATCATGCATCGAGATGCGTGGTTGGTGGCCCAAGGGTCGAGAACTACACCCCCTTGAGCTCATAAAATGATAAGGAGGGTGGTCATGCACACATATGTTGCAAATACATTACCATGCCTCTTCTTGCCCTCTGTTGCAGCAAACTGGAAGTGTGGCAGCAAAACTGGTCGGCCGACCAGAAAAACTAGCTGGCCGACCACTTTTTCTGGTCTGCAGCAATGGTAGGTGGTCGGCTGGTGGTCTACAACATCAACAACTAGTCGGCCATGTTCCTACAGATTCCCATGGTGGAGTTGAAGCTATCTGGAGCTTTGTGCAAAGTTCTGAGAATAATTGAAAATAGAGGCAAGTTGGGGCATCGCGATGGATTTCCAAATGAAATGACCGAGCATGCATACACTTCTCGCCTCGAGGCTCCTGTTTTATTGCTTTGCTTAGATAGCCAGCTTACGCTTTGGTTTTGTACTTAAGTAGTTAATGTGCTTAACTATCCATTTGTGTCTGTAATAACTAGTTAGTTAGCTTGTTAGTTAATTAGCCTGTTTTGTAATAATTAGTTTAATTAGCTTAGATTAGCTAGTTAGCTTATTTATTCGGACCCTCCGTCGAAAAGGCGTATTGTTGTAATAAGCGTGCGTATGTGTGATGCATGTCTTCCAACCTCCATTTCTTTCTCCCTTTTACTTAACCGCTTACGATGGTTAGTTTTAGGGCATGTTTCAATTAGCATCCTTATGCTTTGCATGCGTGCATCCATTCATCTGTATTGCATGCATCGGGCTCGGCGCATCACACTAACTGCATTGTATTTCAATACATTTACTTGAATATGTGTTCAACAGCATGTTATCAAATTGCATTTCATATGACATCTTAGAATAGCCGAGCCTATCTTAGTTGCATTTTTGCATGTGTTGCATTAGCCATCTTAACATGAACGAGGGTCATGCATGATTTCTAACTAGTTCTCTGTTTTGGGTCGGAGTACACTATAAGTGTTTACGCTTTAGCATACTGCATGAGATGTGTATGTTGCCATATTAGCGTGCTTGCCATGAGGCTAACTGCTTAAGTGATTAACTGCTTGAATGCCTGTGGGTGAAGGTTGGATTGCTTGAATTGGAACAATTCATCAAACTGTGAGTTTTAAGCCCACTTGAGAGTGGCAAAATCATGTTTTCTAGGCCCACTTGAGGGTGGCAAAATCCGCGACTTAGCCTACTTGCGAGTAGCACCTCTAAACAGTTTTCAAACAAACGAACATGAAATGTTTTGTTCCAACTTAGGCGATCTAGTCTATACTTGTATGCTGTGCGCATCACATAGTAATTCTAGGTTAATAACCGGAATAAGAACACATGTGTTTTCAAAAACAACATATCATGTTAGTAAAGGCTGATCTTTGATCGGGCGAGCGGGGGTGCTCATTGCATGACCTTCCCCTCTCGTACCCAAGTTCCCGAGCCGAGGCAACTTTGGTGATGACGGACACGTGACCTTAGGCACGAGTCAGGGTTTCCTAAATTCTCCCAAAATAAAATATTTAGGTGGCGACTCTGTATCTGGCAAAGCAGTCCATGTTTGGCGCTTATTTATAAAAATCAGTTTTCCAAAACGATTTGCCGGATTTGGACTCTTTAGCGATTTATCAGTCTTGCATTGCATTTTGCGAGATTAGATTCAGAACCATGACATGAGTCCGAACTGTAGTAGCTAAGAACAAATGATTCGCCCCCTCGCGCGCGGAGCCGGGAGTTCTCGGGCGGTCTACACTCACACGTTTTGGTCTTGAGGAAGGAAAAGATGATGTATCAAATGTGTGAATTAAGCCCCAAACAATGTCTCTAAAGGTAGCCCACTCAATGGCAAAAACGTAAATAACCCATATTCAATTAATCTAGCATTATTTATTCTAATTTAATTGTTCCAAATTGAATTTTAATTAAACCTACCATAAAATCATATAAATCCTAATTGGCATATAACACTAATCAATTTCTGAATCGGTCGCCGATAAGACTTTCAATTCGCAGTTCGAAATTAAAACATGAACAGATCATTCAGTAACAAACAGATATAAATGCATTTAAGACGGCACACTCATGTAATCAATTTAGGATTTCATCATAATCAATTACTTATCATGCTTAATCACAATTTAACGCTAATCAGAGGTGAGGGTTGTCACAATATTGATGGCCATTATATCTGATTGTTGGTCTTCATGACTGTCCGTTCGGTCTTCAAGACCGCCTGTACTAGTTTGCTAGTGGATGTACCACGCATGACATTTATGCTTCTTGTATGAGATAATAATCTATTAAGTATATGATTTGCTTTACAGTAAGGACATCATTCATAACCTCTTTACACTGTTGTTATTCACTGGGCCCTAGTTCATGATTTTAGATTTATATGTATATGTAGGTGATCCAGTGCGAGAACGAACTTAGTGGTATCGACCTTGCCACAGTTTTGTCAAGCTACCTTTTGTGCCTCACTGTGAGGTTCCCATCTGTCGAGGCTTTGGTTGGCCGGTGATCACCATTTTGACAATCACTCACATGTTATGAACAGTTTCATTTTGCTTACACATATGTTGATGATGGAGATGTACTCCCTCTCTTGTTTGTATTTTGGCAAACTTGTTGTATCTTGATGTATATATATCTATATATATAGCACTGCAATTGGTCTCATATACGTTTTCACATCTCGTTGGACGTTTTATTTTAGGATATATTAGCTTCCGCTAGCCATCACTGGTAACCATCTTCCACCTACTGCCCCATACTTGCCAATGATTACTTTTTTCCATAATGATTCATCTTTCACCTCATATCTCCACCATCACTTAGTTAACATGAAGTCATTAATGTCCCTTACCCTTCTTATGCCTAACCCTCGTTGTTCTTTGCTCAATGTTACTTTCTTCCAATTTACCAAATGAATCTTCTTTCTAATTTTTGAACTGCCCCGCAGAAATGTTGCCCTCAACTTATCAATTTCCTTTGTTACTCCTTTAGGTAATTTGAAAATAGAAATGTAATTTATTACACATAATTGCAAAGTTTGTATGTAAAAACCTCTAATCTCCCATTAAATTTCACCAAGATTCTTTCCTTACAATCCAAGAAAGCCCTCTTAACAACTATGATTATTATTCAAAATTCATGTCTGTATTAGTTGAACAAGAACTTACCAACTAATTTAGTTTGGCACAAGAAAAAGATAAAACATTTGAATAATAGGAGACACTTTTAACTAATTTAATGTATAATCTATCAAAATAAATACACTTTTTAATATTTTCATATATTTTCAAGATACTTTTTACTTTGATCCCAATATTAAACAATGCTACAAGGAACTTTTAAAAAACCTAATAAATTCAACATGAACTTGTTTTTTGAATTGGTACCTGCAAATTTTATTTATAAAAAAAATTCAACAAAAATTACTTGGTAACCAGCTTAAAATAACAAAAAATAAAAGAAAGGCATCAAAAGACCTAGAATTCAATCGAGGCTGTAACGACATAACAATTTCGCACTTCTCAAAAGGTCGATCAATTGTTCAATAATTAAATGAATGGGGATAGTTAAATCACTACAACAAAAACATACTTTAGTGGCACTACACTAGTGGCATATTTTTAGAAAATGCCACAAAAAATGATATTTAGTGGCATGTTTTTGAAAAATGCCACAAAACGACAAACATAAAAGGCTCTAGTGACATTTCAATGAACAAGTGTCACAAAACTACAACAAAAACATACTTTAGTGGCACTACACTAGTGGCATATTTTTAGAAAATGCCACAAAAATGATATTTAGTGGCACGTTTTTGAAAAATGCCACAAAACGACAAACATAAAAGGCTCCAGTGACATTTCAATGAACAAGTGTCACAAAATTACAACAAAAACATACTTTAGTGGCACTACACTAGTGGCATATTTTTAGAAAATACCACAAAAATGATATTTAGTGGCACGTTTTTTAAAAATGCCACAAAACAACAAACATAAAAGGCTCTAATGACATTTCAATGAGCAAGTGTCACAAAACTATAACAAAAACACACTTTAGTGACACTATACTAGTGGCATGTTTTTAGAAAATGCCACAAAAATAATATTTGGTGACACATTTAGATAAATGCCACAAACCCACAAACATATAAGGCTCTAGTGGCATTTCAATAAAGAAATGTCACATCAATTTTATGGCATTTTATAAAATAATGACACAAAAAATTATGTTCGTGACATTTTTCAACAGATGCTACTAAACTTTAGTAGCAATGGCATTTTTTAAAAATGTCAGGACACTAGGTAGGTGCAAATTACTTTTTATGGCACTTAGGTGAAAAGTTTCATAAACAAATATTTTATAGCATTTTGAGAAATGTCACTAAGTCAAAAACTTTCCAAACTTATAATGGCATTTTTGAAAAAACAAAAAATGCCAATATATTTTTAAAATTTTTACAATGCAGTAAATGATCAAAAATAAATAAATTAAACTCAATATACACTACAGGAAAAAGCATATTCAACGACTAAATTTCCTGACCAAAAAAAATTTGGTCGCTGAAAGTATAGCTTTCAGTAACCAAAACAGCATTAGTAGCCAAAAGTAAAGCTTTTTGGCGACTAAACAATTTTAGTAGCCAAAAGTCTACAATTGGCGACCAAACCTAAGTTTGATCGCTGATTATATGGGTTTTAGTAACAAAAAAAATTTTAGTAGCCCAAAGTAAAGCTTTTTGGTGACTAAAAAAATTTTAGTAGCCAAAAGTCTATAATTAGCGACTAAAAAATAAGTTTAGTCGCCAAAAGTGGTTATTTTTAGCGCGGGAGAACTAAAATCCTAAGGCAGGAATTAAATTTTTTTGCGACCAAAATTTTGGTAACTAAAAGTGCATCTTCGGTGACCAAATCCGATTTTGGTCGGCAAAAGTTAAGTTTTTTAGCAACTAAAAAATAATTAGTAGCCAAAAGTATAGAATTGGCGACCAAAAAATATTTTTAGTCGCCAAAAGTGGTCTTTTTTTTATTTTACTAGTAAATAGTTTATTTTACATAAATTATGGTCAATAAAATAATTATGTTTATACATATACTTTTATATTAATATAGATGTATGTACTATATAAATAATATATGTTGCATATATAATCATATGGTGCTATAGAGGTATAGTGGGAAGAGTGTAGTATATAAGGTTTATGGTGCGGGAGGTTGGCGGTTCGAGTCTCTGCAAGAGCAGATCAAATTGTTCTACAACGAATTATCGTCACGAATGGCACTTGATAGCGTCACGAATAGTGCCTACCATGACATTAAAGTGTCACTGAAAGGTTTTAATCTTGATGGTGTAATGACACTTATAAGTGTCACTAACTCTTTTTTTAATGGCGCTTGATAGTGCCACAAATAATATCTACCATGACATTAAAATGTCATTGAAAGTTTTTAGCCATGATGGTGCAGTGGCACTTGCAAGTATCTACCGTGGCACTCGTATCTACCGTGGCACCGATAGAAGTGGCACTTGTTCAAAATGCCACAAGACCAAAAAATGTCATTAGAAGAATAGTTTTGTGGCACTTTCAAATGTCACTAAACTAAGAAAATGTTGTAGTGAATGGCAATATGGTAAACAGCAATGCTAGGTATCATGAAAAATCTTTCATGAAAATAATTATGAAAGTTTTATGACCCTTGGATTACACTTAGAATAAAGTACCACACACTAATCAAAGTAATATAAGGATCATAACTCTTTCATGATCATTTTCATGAAAGAATTTTCATGATCCCTAACTTTTCTCTAGGGTAAATGGCTTGCGCGGATTGTTAATAGGTGAGGTGTCTATTGTGCACAAGGGTGCACAGTTCACATCCAAGGAACAAAGTAACAAGGAATTGATTTTGACTTCGTAATTATTGGTATTGTTATTAAACATGAAAAATTAAAGCATCTATTTACACAATACAAAAGTTCAGTATACCCACTATTTAATTGCACCACTTTCAAAAGTTTAAATTTTTTTTTTTTATAATTAAAATATCTTTTCATGGTTTTTACATTTTCAAATATGCTCACATCCCTACTCTCATATATATATTCTCTTTACACCCTAAGTCTTTCAAGTCATAACTTCATACCTTACCACAACCACCACTTTTGATTGTCATAGCCAGGACATCATCTAGCACTCCCTCTACAGCTCTCTATAGCGTGCAAAGGTGAGAGATTTCATATTACAATTAAAAAAAAAAAAAGAGGGATTGTTGAAGGGACAACGCGAAAGGAAAAATGATTGGTAGGGGGTGGCGAAGGGAGAAATGGAGAGGGTAGAGTTGGTAGTCCAGTGGAGATGGTGAGAAAGGAATAGATGGAATGCGAATTTAGATTTCTAATTTTTTAGAGTTATTTTCTTATAATTTTAATAAAGACAAAATTATAATAAAAAAATTTGAAAATTATAAATGTAATGTTTATCGGGCAAATTGGGTATAATGTTATTCACTTTTATTATTTCTTACAAAAATATTCTAATCAAGTAATCAGTTGCAAAAATCTAAACACGGCAGTGATACGAGAGGATGACAACAAAACCACTAATATATATATATATTATTAATTTGGAGCCTCAAACAACAGTTTGACTGTTTGACCATTGACATGTGTGTCCTATGGACAACCTAAAGTTGCGGCTTATTGCTGAAGTTTTAAAATTCTGATGGTTCCATTTCAAGCTTGTCCAAATGACACTATTAAGACTGGCCTTTAATAGTAACCCGAAGAAAACTATCATATTTAATTTTTCACGGCTACACATTTGATCAAAGAATATTATTATTCAAGATTAAAAATTAAATTTAATTTTAAACTCAATGATATGATAATAAATTAAGATATTAAAAGTAACACTCTTTCTGATATCTTCTCTAATCATCAACTAATCATATTATTTACATATCACTGAGTTTATAAATTGAGTCTAAAAAGTGAGGTTGACACCTAATAGTAATATATTATTTCATGAGGTGTTATCGATTGACAAAAGATTGTTCCTGTCTCGAATTAATCTAACTAAATTATCTCCATAATCACAATTTGAAATGTCTTGCATTGATTAATAGTATTGTTACATGATATTACTGTTATATTCAATAAATTACTCAATAGACACTATAAATTATGAGCATGTTTTTGTCTATATATATATGTATATATTCTTATTCGGTAATTATTCAATAATCTCAAATTATTATGTTATATTGTTCACATAGTGCTTCCAATCAATGACGCAAGAAATGTGTGAGATAAAATTAACCCACTTTTGTTAGTTAGTTGAGAGCAAAGGTCCCGTTTATTTGGGATTATAGAGAGGGGATTGAGTTTGATAGTGAGATGAGACTACTATATGGGGTGTTTGTTTTGAGAGATGGAGAGAAGACTCCTAATCCCTTGGTATTAGTAAAGGCCTTGGAATGGGGATTGGGAAGGAGGAGGTAGAGATGGTATTAGAAAAATAGTGAGGGGATTAGAAATTTTTTTATTTTTTTTATTTTTTATATATTGGGAATTTTTTTTAAAATATTAATGTTTAATTTTTTCTATTTTTTTATTTGTTTTATTATTTTATATAAAAATAATTTAACAATTCTTACACTAACAACTATCATCAAAACAAACACAGTTTTACTTAATCCCCTCATTAACAATCTCCTCACTATTAATCCCCTCACTATGAATCTCCTCCATTCTACCTCTGAAAACAAACGGGACCAAAGATGACTTATCCAATAATATTTCATACTATATTATCAAAAAATTATTCGGTGCCAAGGGAAACCACATGACTCATGCTACCAATCAATAACCAAATACATAGCCCGTTGTTGTTCTCGCATGCCCAAACAAAAAATCATATGTCCCACGTTCTTTACTAATCACCAAAATTTTGGGGCAACATCTGACCATACTGATGGGGTATGGAATTACTTCTTCATATTAGGGGTGTAATTTGATTGGTAAAATTGAAGATTAGACCAAAAATAGTCCATGGCAATATGGTAGATTTATCCCGTAAGAAAGTCACATTTAGAAAGTAAATCAAATAAACTCCTTCTACCTCTTCCTTATGCCAATTGAGGTTGCTCTCATTCCATGAGAGCACCTAAAACCAAGTAAATCCATCAAAACCTACCGGAGAGAGAAAGCCATGGAAATGTCTAAGGCTCAAATCCTCCGAGCATTATTCATTTCCACTTTCCTTCACCTCGTCATCGCTTCCTCGAAAGCCACCCCAAACAATGCAAATCCAAAACAACAACAACAACAACAAAAGTTGTCATCAGAAGCACAAGAATACCTTGCTGCCCACAACGATTTCCGACGGAAAAAGGGGGTGGGGCCGCTGCAATGGGACGAAAACCTAGCCAAGTACTCTGCACGTTGGGCGGCGCAACACGTAAACGATTGCAATCCCAGAAACCATTCGTTTGGTCAATACGGAGAGAACACCCTGTGGCTAAAATACGATGAGTACTCGCCGGAGAGGGTGACCCAAGTGTGGATCAATGAGGAGAAGAACTTTGATCATCAAAAATGTTCTTGCAAATGCCAACCTGAAACCAGTAAATGCATGTGTGGCCATTATACCCAAGTTGTTTGGGCCGATACACAAAGAGTGGGTTGTGCTAGTGCCACTTGTAATCATGAATTGGGCATACTTTTTATTTGTTCCTATGATCCAACTGGAAATTATCCCAATGTCAACCCTTTAAAGAAAACCAAACCTTTACCTTCCATATTGTTGCTGCCGCCGCCACCACCACCACCATCACAACCACGGTCATTGTCGCCACCACTGCCGCGATCGCCACCATCACCACCACCTCCTCGTTCCACTACTCCACCTCAAAAGCAAGGGAATTTGAATCAACGTCAAAATAAGTCTCCATCACCACCACCATCACCACCACTGCTGCCACAAAAACCATCACCACCACTGCTGCCACAAAAACCATCACCATCACCGTCAGCACCAACACCACCTCAGCCTGGGGCTCCAACTCAGGCTCAAATGGGAAAGAATTATTATAGGAAACGACAACGTCAAACCTTTCGAAAAAGGATAGGAAAAACACCACCACCACCACCAACAACTTCAGCGCCGACACTGAGTGGGAAGAGAAGGAACCATAGGCTACCGGGTGCAATGAGAAACCATGCCAAGCGACACAATAGGGGATACCTTAGACAACTATGATAACTGATAAGGGGTTTGCCACATTGTCAAGGAAGCTGGAGGATTTGATAATGGAATCATACACAACTCTTCTATATAATGTGTAGGGCTTATCAAATGTGTAATCTCATCTCGTGTGAAAGAGTTGTATCTCGTTGTATGAATGAGGTGTTTTATTATTTTTCTTTCTCTCTCTTTTCTTTTTCTTTCTTTTTTTTTCTTTTTATACCTATTTAATCTGTTATGATCAGATTTAGTACAAGTTTTTTTTAAAAATACTTTTCAAATATCATATATGCACCTAATATATGCTTTTATTTGTGTTGATATGTATGAGATGCACAATGAATGTGTGTTTGTCGGTGTTTATGTGTGGGGATGAGAGCTTGAAAGTTTATTTTGAAAACACAATATTTTTGTTAAAAAATTAAAAAATTATTAAAAATAATATTTTTTTTCACTCAAACCAATCCTAAGTGGATTGGAGAGTTCTACTTTAGATGTTAGGTTGACGTTATCCGTTTTAAAGTTCGTGAATTGGATACCAAATAATTTATATTGGTCCTAAAAATAGCCATTCTAAAATAATGATTTATTTTTAAAGATGAATATAATTAAATTAGGTAACTATCATGATTATTAATTTCATAGAGACTTTAGGACTAAAAGCAAACAATTAAATCATAAAAGCGAAGACTATGATCGATTCCAAATTAATAACAGGACAATTGGCCTAATAGTCTATGTAATTGTGTCTTAGAATAGTAAGAATATTAGAGGTTCAAGATTCTGAGTTGATGGAGCGATTGTGGTTGTTTTAGTTGTAATAGTTTGAGTCGATGGCACAATTGTGACGCTTTTAATTATAATCTAACTTACTAAATAGATGTTTACGTTTTTTTTAATGTACTTTTAGACTATAGAAAATGCCTAACAGTGTTGAAATTTCTCTTGTTATAAGTCAAAAATTGTCAAGGATAATTTAAAATTTTCACCCTTATAATTTGATTCAAATTTTATTTCAGTCTGTTATTTTAATTTGAACAATGTTAACATTAAACTTTAAGTTCAATTTTAATTTTATCATTTCATTTTCAAATTACTATCACTAATTTTTTACATGCACTCATATGAGTAACATGTGTTAAAAAATATATATATATTAATATTTAATTTGAACAAAATAATTAAATTAAAGATGAACTTAGAACTTAGAATTATTATTATTTTAATTAAAATAATAAAAATTTAAAAGTGAAATTTGAATCAAATTAAAAATTTATCTAAATTTCAAACTGTATTTTAAGATTTGAAATTCAAGTAAACTTTTCTCGAACTTTGTTCCTAACTTTGGTGCAACAACCAATCTAACCCTAAAATTATACAATTAAAATGCAACAACTTTTAACACTACGCATATAAACACAACATGCACTTTCTCATTTGGCCTAGATATGCCCCATAAAATTGTGTAGTGACTTGAAAAGTATCTCACGCGGTCATGACATTTTGTATAGTTTATTAAACATGAATAAATAATAAAGCTTAGTCAAACCACGTCTACATCTACTCAGGGAGGAACAAGTTCAAACTTCAGCACATGCAATTGGCATTAATTTATCCTAATATTTAATATTTTAATGGAAAATAATTTATAAATAATATTAAATATATATATTGAAATGAGAATAATCCAAATTTGTTCTGACATGCACCTCTATAAAAGTATAATTACTTTGAGATGATTTTCTTAAAATTTTCATACTAAAAACTCATTCAAAATAATATGGCAGTTTCATTTTGAGCTCAAACTTCTATTTGAAAATATGATGAGAAATCACATAATTTTGTATTAAAATTTTGTATAAATATTTTATTTGTATACCATTATTCGTATTTTAATACCAATGCCATTTTGAGGGTGGAAAAAAAAGAAAAAAAAAAAACGCTTATCTTTGGATTCAAGATAGCACTGAAAAAAGAATATTTTTCTATTTTTCAATCCTAAGAGCATCTCCAATGGATGGCTAAATTAGCTGCCAAAGCCATAATATAGCAGCTTGGGCAATCTTGGCTTCTCCAATGGCATGCTATAACAGCTGCCAAATCTGCTAAGTCACCCAAAATTAAACTGTTTTCTTCCTTCCCTCCTTCCCTCCTTCCTTTCAGTTGGGATTTTCCAGAATGCTTAAAGTTTTTTATACAAGAAATGAAATTCACCATGTCGTTTAAAACAGAAATCATCACAAATTAATCAGACTGAATTCCAGAATGTTTGAATATCAGCAAATACCAAATTAATCATCTTCAATACTAAGTTTCAGCAATACCAAATTCATCTTCAAAAATTTCAGCAATATGAACAAGAATATCAACAGATTTCAAAAATACCAACAGCAATATCAAATTAATTTCAGTAATACCAGCAAATCAACAGATTTCAGAAATACCAACAGATTTAAAAAAATGCAGCAATATCAACAGGAATACCAACATAAATAATCTCAAATTAATTTCCCAAATAATCCATTGTGAGTTTTGGAAGAAAAATACCTTGATTTGAAAGCCGAATTTACACTAATTTCTTCAATATTCATCTTCTTCAGAAAGCCAAATTGAAGTACTGTGACCATTGAGGTTGGAGAAGAGGGTTGAAGATGGGGGCTACGGCTTCGAAGGATAGATAGATGGGGGGGTTAGGGCTTCGAGGGATAGGGATAGGTGGATGATCTGGTGGTGGTTCTAGAGAAGGAGAGAGAGAGAGAGAGAGAGAGAGAGAAAGAGCTTCGGATGAGAGAAGATGGGGAGTGGATGAGAGAAGGTTGATCCGAAAATGAAAATGAGAGAGTTTCATCGATCCGAAGATGAAGATGAAGATGAGAGAAGTCTCATCGATCTAAAAATCATTGATCCGAAGATGAAGTTCATCCGAATCTTAAAGATCCGAAGACAAAGATGAAGTTTATCCAAAGCTCTCTCTCTCTCTCTCTCTCTCTCTCTATCTCTCTCTCTCTCTCATCTTCATTGATCTGAAGAGAGTGATGAAGTTGATCCGAAGCTCTCTCTCTCTCTCTCTGATCTTCACTGATCCGAGAAACAGATGGAGAGACAATGTGAGAAGTAGGAAGAGAGAAATGAAGACGGTGCGAGTAAAGGAGATAAAGGCAACAGTGATGGAAGAAAGTGATGAAGAGAGATGAAATGATTGAGACACAGACGGAGCAAAGTGTGCTATTTTGTTCAATGGGCAGAGACACAAAGATGAGAGGATAGAGACACACAGACAGATGATTGATCTCAGCCGTTGATTAATAACAATCCAACGGCTGAGATCCAAGTGTGCTACTTTATTCATTAAAAATAAATAAAAAATTAAAGAAAAACATAAGTGAAACATATCCACAACGGATATAAACGGTCATATTTTTATGTTAAAACGGCTCTTTTTTTTCATCTATAAATACAAACCTTTTCTTCTCTCTTTTTACTCAATTTCATTTCACAACAAACTTTCTAAATTACATTTTTATTTATATTTTCTTTACACAATCGGTATGGAAGGTTCGTCAAAAATAAAGAGAGGAAAATCATTCACTATTGCTGAAAATATGGCACTTTGTAAAGCTTGGTGTCACATTTCTGAAGACCCAATTGTTGGCAATTCACAATCATATACTCACTTTTGGGGGAGAATTTAAGAAAATTATTGCTCCCTTCAAAATGATCAGTCAAGAACACAAGTTTCTATCCAATATCGATGGGGTACAATCATGAAATGTTCTAACAAATTTCGTGGATGTTTAGCGCAAGTCGAAAATCTACATCCAAGTGGGATGTCTCAAGTTGATCTAGTAAGATTTCATCTTCATTTATTACGTTAGTTTTTTATTTTATTTTATTTCGTCTCATATAAAAATTAAATAATTACTTAATTTAATATTTTATTAATACAGATGCTTCAAGCAAAACTTTTATACCATCAAGATGAAAAGAAACATTTTGCTTTTGAACATTGTTAGTCAATCTTGCAAAACAATATCAGGTGGCAAGATGTAACTCCTACGAACACGGTGAAGTCAATGATACATACACCGTTTTTTCCTAATTCAGCCCCTGATTCCCCTATAGATAACTGCATTTCTCTTGAAGATGGCACATGTCAAAGTGTTGGTAACAATCCAACTGTCGGTGAGGGCAGTGTCTCTGCAAGGGGTAAAAGGCCTATGGGTAGAAAAGCTTCAAAAGAATTATTTCGGAGAAATCAAGTGGTTGAAGCTGAAGTCCAAAAAATGAGCATATAATTGGAGACATTTAACCAACACTTTGCTGAGAAGGAAAAAAAAAAAAGATGAAAGAGAAGAAAAAATGATTCAAGCACTGCAGGAAATGAAAGAACTTGAGATCTGAAAAGAAGAACATGAAATAATGACTACGGACATTTCTCTTTTGGACCCTCAGACAAAAGCATATTACACAATGCGAAAAATGAGATTTTCGTTAAGTGATCCTCAAATGTCAGCATCCCAAATTACTATTTCCCCATGCCTCCTGATGAATAATTACGGGATAATATATTTTTAAATTTAGCAATGTCATTTAATTTTTGATGTAATTGTTAGTCTTTATTTGCAATGTAATTTTTAATTTGTAATGAAATTTCATGTTTTTATTTTTTATTTTTTAGTATTTTCTACAAAACAATGTAATATTATTTTTTTCAATGTATAATGTTGACTAATTTGTATTATAATTTAATTTTTTCAATAAAGTATAACGCAAAAAAATAAATATATTTTTTCAAATGAAGGCAATAAAAAGATAAAATACATTAACTGACATTAAATGAAGATAATTTTATTATAATAAAAAGACATTAACTGACATTAAATGACATTAATTGTCATTAAAAAGATAAAATACAAACTTAATCCTACTCTCCAGCTCGGGACCACAAGTGTTCAATTAGATCATTACGAATTGTATTATGGGCTTCAGTAGATCTAATCCTCTGCCTATTTAACATAAATTGAGCATACTTCTCATTCGGATCGCGTGACACTTGACAATGGGTATTACTAGTATCAGTTTGAAGTTGTGCTGCACTGCGTTCATTTTCTGGAATATCACACTTGTCTTCAATGATCATATTGTGCAAAATAATGCACGTCTTCATGATGTAGTACAGATCTTCATCACTCCAACCTCTAGCTGGAACTCTGACAATATTAAATAGTGCTTGGAGCTCTCAAAATGCCCTTTCGACATCTTTCCGACATACCTCCTGCATCCTCGCAAATAGTTGTCTCTTTGCGCCTTAAAATTGAGATATTGTATTCACAATTGTTGCCCAATGAGGATAGATACCATCTGCAAGATAATACCCCATGGTGTATGCATGATTATTGATGGTGTAGTTGACAGTAGGGGCACGTCCTCTAGTTAATTCAGCAAATAAAAGCGACCTGTCAAGAACAATTATATCATTTAGAGAGCCAGGCATGCCAAAGAAAGTATGCCAAATCCACAAGTCATAGGAGGCAACTACCTCGAGTACAACTGTTGGTTTGTGGTACTGTCCAGTGTAAGCACCAGCTTGGGCAGTTGGACATTTATCCCAAAGCCAGTGCATACAATCCAAACTTCGTAACATTCCAGGAAACCCGCGTTGCTCTCCCTCTTGCAATAATCTAGCGACATCTGCTTCATTTGGAGATCTTAAGTAAATGGCTTCATACGTAGCAACAATTGATCTGGTAAATAAATTCAAGGGGGCAATTGTAGTACTTTCGTCGATTCTAATGTACTCGTCTACAACATCAGCAGGCACGCCGTACTGCAGGATCCGAAGTGCTGCAATCATCTTCTGCACATCGGATAATCCAGGAGCACCAGTGGCATCATGAGTTTGAATGAAGTACTCATTCACTTGTTGAATATCATGTAAGATACTAACAAACAATGACCACCTCATTTGAAAACGTCTTCGGAAGTATTCTTCCGAATAGACAGAATTATCTGCAAAATAATTTCTATAAATTTGTTCGTCCCCTTTGACCTCTCACGATTGATGTATCGAGAACCACTTGTGAAACCAACACGTATGGTTGGTTAGTTTAGGCTTAACTTCTGTATTCTTTGTTGTTGCGCTGCGAATAGTTGCATCATGATGATATCATCATCAGATGATGAAGATTCATCAAAATCTCCATTGAATATAGCTTTAGTCAAATTGTTTATTGTAAATGGATGAGTGAGTGGGTGAATATGAAAATTGTAGAAAATCTACTGGGTGGGTACAGAGAGTTTAGAAGATACGAAAATGATAGATAGGTGAATATGAAAATTGTAGAAAATCTTGCATTATATTTATAGAGAAAATGTGGGTGGGTGAATGATGGATGGTTGTTAGGTGGGTGAATGAATAATGGATGGTTGTTGGGTGGATAGTTGTTAGTGAATGAATGCTAGGTTAATAATGGATGGTAGTTGGTGGTTGGTTGTTGGTGGGTAATTGGTGATTGTTTATTTTTTATGTATAGTTAAAAATTTTATTAAATATATAGTGATATGTTTTTTGGTGAGGTGAATTAATCAAACAAATTTTTTTTTTCCAATTTTTCATTTTATTTTTATTTTTTATATTTGTCTAATTGAGAATAATATAAATATATAATTTTTTTAACAAACAGGTAAAAAAATGTCACAAAAGACAAAAAATAAACAAAAATAAAATCACAAAAAAAATCTATATCGAAACAACACCTACAAACTTAGAGAGAAAGTTGGTTGAGATTTGCCAAAAATAACAAATGACCATTGGAGCACCATTGCTATAATTTGACAAAATAACACTATTCATTACTAAATTATAGTAATAGTAATAACATTATAGCAATAATGATTGAAGATGCTCTAACAGTGTCAAAAAGAGCCCGGCAATACAAACTTTTGGCAGGAAATATTCCAAAATAAAGAAGGCATTAATTTATTTATTGGGAAATAGCCCCAAAACACACCAAATTCTAATACCAATTGCTCTTTTGTATTGCGTCAAAAAAAACAACAAACGAATATGGGGTTATATATAGAGGGCAACAACGAGGCACATGGGACTTTAAAAGAAACAATAAGCGTTGAAGCTGAATTGTGAGGTATCTATAGAGGACTGATTATCATTTTGGAGAAAGACATGAAGGATATTTACATAGAGTCTGGTTCGAAGCAGATGGTCCTTATCAATGAAGACACACCAAACCCGTTCCCTTACAGAGCCCTTCTTGAAGACATCAAGTTCCTTATGGGCAGATGTAGCTGTTCTATCAAGCATATTCTGAGAAAGACTAACTAAAGTGCAGATGGGTTAGTTAATATGGGGGTCTTATCTTGAAAACCTGGTAGTGCTTGAGGACCCCCCAAATAAAATTACAGACCTGTTGATTGCAGATATTGTTAGGGTATGAAGTGTTAGGGCCTAATACTATGTGCTTTACTTTCCTTTAATTTGCTAAAATTAGGCTGGTAATAATTTAGAAAATAAATGAAATTAACCCATATAATTGATTCTATATAAATGTCATTTATGGGACAATTTGAGAACTAGTTAAAAAAAGTTAATTTTTTGATTTTGTAACTTTCTTTTAAAAAAAGTCACCAAAAAATTAAAAAAACTAACATCTTATCAACTTTTCAAAACACCACTATACTCAACTGTCAAATAATAGAACAAAATGAGACTGTCCGAGAATGTTTGCCTGAGATAAGACCTGTGTAATAAGTCCAAGTGTCTTTCATGATAAGCAATAACTAAGCTTTTGATTTTATTAACGTCAACACTTTCTAAGCACGTTATAATGGACTATTTTAAAAAAATGGTTAAAAGTCCCCTATCATCTTTTAGCCTTAGTTTAAATTTTGTTTGGCATATATCAAAAAAGTAAATTAAAACCTTAGAAAGTTATTACTTTATTTAAGTTACATTATTTCTCTACCACATCACTTCAAACTCAACTCATATTTCATAAAAGTCAAAAAGTGCACTTATTTAGAACATTCCAAACAAATATGTTAGATTTTTTGATTTTTTAATTATTTTAGTCATAAAAAGATAAAATAAATTTTTTGATTTAATAAGACAAAATATCACACTTAACCCATAATTATTTTATTTTTTTTTACAAAAGTTAAAAAAGTCAAAAAGTCAAAAAATCTATCCCAAACGAAGTTTTTTAGTCCCAGATTAAAATAGTTAAAAAGCCAAAAAAGCTAACCAACGTCCCAAACGAACACTTAATTCATTTTAGATCATATGATTTCTCACATTTTTTATACATTTTTTTAAAAAAAAAAGTCAAAAAAAATTTTAAAAATCAAATTTTAACTATCTTTCTAAAATATCCCAATATCATATGCGAAATGCCACTCACATGAAACTCTGTGCCACGTCATTTTTTAATAAAATATTTTATACAAGGAATTCCAGATCTGGAAATCTGATTTATAGGTCTTATTATATTAGGATTTTGTGATTCTTTACAATATATTTTAACCAAGACGATGATAATTATTTGATTGTTTTCCCAAAGCCCGACAACAAAATTAAATTAGATTCGCATTAAAGGCCAAAAAAACAAATTTATAATGTTGGTACACATGGGATTAGTATATATGATTAAACGACAGTGCATAATGTCTAACCTTAGTTAGGTTTCATTTTGTAAAGTAGATGATGTTGGGTTTAAATAGTTAACATGTTACATCTTGATTACATATAGTTTATTTATTTATTGTTGCAGAGTCTATTTGAAATTGGACGGTGCAGGCAGAATAATATTAATTAATGTACTAATTAATATATTAACAGATGATGTGACATAATTTTAGAAATTTTAAATATTTATAATTTGTATAATAAATAGAGTCAATAATAATGACATAATACTAATTGATACATTAATTAATACATGTAAAACCATCTGTACAAATAACACCCACAATAAATAGCTTTGATAAAATAATCAATCAAAGGTCAAAGTCTTTTTGGAAGTAATATTTGAACCAAGTCTCATTGCTTATTAACTCTTTTTCTTTTTGTATTAATGAAGTAGATTTTTAATTAAAAACATGAATTGAAAAGCAAAGGGGATTCGAAATGCTCCAAAAACAACCTTTCACATGAGATTTTTAGTAGCGTTTGGTGGAGTTTTTTAAATATGATTTGAGAATAGAGTTGTATTTTAAGTTTGTGAGTTTTAAAATTATGATTTGAGTATGAAAAATTTGTTTGGTGAATGAGTTTTGAAAAAAAAAATTGAATTAAGTGAGAAAATTTTGATGTGACATATGATATTTGATATAAAAACTTAGAACTCATAACTAAACACACAACTCAAAATTCTATTCAAAACTCATAAAAAAATTTAAAAATTTTCGATTTTTTTTAATTTAAAATATAAAAAATAATAGGTGCCAATTATAAATAATAATAAAAAACACTATTCAAATCAATCGGCCAGAAGGATTAGTTAGCCCAAATTTTTCTGTTTTGAAAAGAGTTTTCAAAAGTGAATGTGAAATTAATTTTTAAAGATGCTAAACAAAACAAGACACTCAAAATAAGAGGTAGAAATGTATTTGGTGAGCTGCTCCAAACACATTTGTTTTCCTAAATTTGAGCATTGGATTGGATGAAATTTTTTTGACTACTCTATTCCGTAGATCATAGACTAATACAACACCCAATTCTAAAAGCTTATCCCATATGTTTTTGTTTCTTTGTCACACCCATACCGCATTTTATATTCAAAATTAGAGGTTCCAATAATCACTTCCTATGAATCAAAATAAAAAATTTAAACTGCGCATACGATTCTTTTCAGTGAGTGCAATATCAGCTAAAACCATCTTACGAAAATGCTAGAACAATTGTGGAATAAAATTTACCATTGGAGAAACAGAGTAACTAGAGCCAAATTATATAACTCTAACCACCTTGGCTTGAAATTGCATAGCCATTGGCATGGTAATCAATTTTTTTTTTTTTTTTTTTTGATGTCACACCGACACCGGATTACAGCAAACATCAACACTACAAGTTCCTAAAACATTCATATCGATTGACTACCCCATTAAAGAATTGTTATCACAATTTGAGAGGGAAGAGCAACGGGACTAAAACAAAATTCAATCTCAATCAGAAGTAAAGACTTTGGATTCTAACTGGTAGGCCTTGGTGAAGAAGGTGGGCCAGCAGAGGTATGTCGACATGATGCTGCTAAAAGTTGATGCCCCAATGAGCATGTTCATCACCACAATCTGCAGCTGAATGGCCTCCAGAGGCGAAGCTCCTCCCATGATGAGGCCGGTCATTGCACCAGGGAGTGATATGAGGCCCACGGTTTTGGCATTGTCCAATACCGGGGAGAGGGAAATGACCAGAGCCCTTCTCACCTGTTGAATTGTCGCCTGGCGTGGGGTAGCCCCGAGAGCCAACGCTGTCTCCACCTGTAAAAATAAAATTTCAAGATTTTCAAAACTACTTGACTTTTGGAAATGACATTGAAATCCAAAAAAAGAGAACAATGTAGTGAACTGAACATTGTGGGGGAAAGAAAATGAGAAAAGCCAATTTGTCGATTTGAAAGGGAAAGTCAAGTATCAGAAATAAACTAGTAGGGCTTCAAGAAACTACACTCAACGACCCAAGGAGACTAACAACCCTTCTAGTGTTATTGACTCAGCTCGGTCTCAAACTTACAAAGGAGTCAGAAGAGCGTGGCTTGTTTAGATTATGCAAAGAATTGAAGTTGCCCTGTTTATGCTACTTTACGGTGACTTCATTGCAAGACTCAAAATTTGTTAACAAAACTAAAAATTTCACGTTCCTTAATCACCTCCGATTGATTAAGACAAGCAAAAAGTGTTTCAGGATTTGTATGCAATATGTATAACATTTTGCACATGCCTCAGTGACAAAATAAATGAAATTAGTTGACAAACAGCTCTTCAAAGGAATTAAAGATAGGAAATTGCCACAATAAGGAATAATATTGAAAAAGGAATGGTAAATAGGGAGTTTTTTTTTGGATAGGGGCATACCAGGTTCGTTTGGATTTTGATATCATCCCGGAGTCTTTTCATGGTAACTCCAGTGACCGTCATTGCATTACCAACAATCATCCCTGCCACAGGGATTATATACCGCGGAGTGAACTCGAAAACATTCAGAATAACTAGCAGAAACATTGTCACTGCAGTTCCAGCAAGAATGGAGATGCCTGCAATGTACATCCCACGAGGAACGTGCTTGGCACGTTGGCCTGCTGTATAACCGGCGACGCAAACCTGCAGGGGAAGATTGAAACAAGGTCAAATGAAAAGGAAAAAAAAAAAAAACACTAGCAATACTTAGGTGTAAATTTGGCCCGGCCTGGCCCATGTCGGCCTCACGGACTCCGGCCAAAATTTGGGCTGAGCTGGATCACGGGTCAAAAAATTAGGTCCAGACTTAAGGGATATTCGGGCCTTAGGTGGGCCTGAACATTTTTTTTTGTTTTAATTTTTTTTACAAAAATTTTATTATTTTCTAAAAAAAAAAAAAGACGCTGGGCCTTGGGTGGGCCGGGCCACGGGCCAAGCTTAAAAATGATGGTCCAAGCATAGGTTTCGTTCTGGGCTCGAGCTCAAACCCAAATGGGCCTAAACGGACTGGACCCACTCCGGGCCGCAGACAAGTTTTGGGTCACCCACAGGCCGCAGGTCATTTTTACACTCCTTGCACGCAAGAATTCAAAAAATAAAAGAAAATATATATATCATTAAGAAATAATCAACCTAAAAGTTTATCCATAACAAGAATTTGGGAAACTAGTTGCATAAATCAGTCCAAACATTGGATAGTATTTACTCAAATAAAGGTTTTAAGTTTGGTTTGGTAAAATGCATCTAAACTGAGGTTTAATATCTGCATTCAAACAAGGTTTTCCATGTAACAAAACATTCCCAAACTATGTTTGGATTTTAGATTTATTTAAAAAAAGAAGAAGAGAATTTAAATAAATAAATTTAGCTTTCTTTCAGTCCAACAAACATGGCCTAGAAATTTTGAAAAAGAAAGGATTTGTTGATTAGTTGCTGATTGAAACATTGGGTAAAATTCACGCAAACAAATTATTATCATAGAATTATTTTCGTAGTAGACATCAAATGAAAGGAATTAGGAAATTTATGAAATTTCAATAGCACCAAAATTTTCTTTCCCTTTCTCCTTGTTATTTCCCACCAAAAACCTCTCATTCTAAGAAGTCTATACATATAATCAAATGAAACAAAATTCAATAAATGCAAATTTTCTCAGGAACCAAACAGAGAGGAGAAGAGAAGCATACCATGAAAAGATAAGCAAAGAGGATCCACACAGCATTGTTCTGATTAAAAATGAACTCAAGAACAAACCCAATAATGGTGAGCTGAAGAAAAGCCCTGAAAATTGAATAGAGCATTTCAGTCCCCAAACCCAGCCTCTGCATATAGGATAAAATCACAGCAAGGAGCACAAGAACCAAGGCCAGAACTGGCTTCACCATCCCTTGCATGTAGTTCATGAACCAAGCCCAATCTATCTCCATAGCTCAAAATCAATCACAATCCAATTCAACACTACAATGATTTCAAATTCAAATCTGGCAATGCGAATTGGGTTTGTAAGGAAAGAATGAAAGAATGAAAGAATGAAAGAAAATGGTGTTGGAGCTAATGATGAATGGGAAGGGGGTTTATATAGAGACGGTGTAGATAGATACAATGGATGTGTATGTAGAGAGAGAGAGAGAGAGAAAAGACCTTCCCCTGATGGGGAGAATGGAGTGAGAGACATCTCGTGGAGTTTTTCTTCAGGAAAATAGTGGAAGGTACGTACGACCGAATACGTTGTGTCACTGAGGGATAGCATACACGCAAGCCACGCAAAGCATGTTCTGTGGGGCTACTATTAGTTGCGAGGAAAATGAGTGACCCTTTTTTGAGACCTTACAATTTTTAAAATGGTTCATACTATTGTATATGTACAGGGTTTATTTATGTATATGTGTGATTTATATTATGAGTGGTGTGGATCACTTTGAGACAATGGGTGTTTTAACGAAAGAGTTTCTATAATTGTTGTAGTTGTAATTAGGAGTGATATCGGTCTGTTGGCTGATTGAATTTGTTTTATTTTATTTTTTAAGATTAGAAAATATTATTTTAGGTTAATATTTTTAATTTGAAATATTAATAGACCAACCTTGAAATTTATATTTTCAATTCAGCTCAATTTGATCCAGTCTATTATTAAATTAATTAATTATTTATTTATTTTTAATATATTAAAAAATATATATTTTTGTTAAGATCTAATTTTTATTTTTATTGATTTTATTGAAACTCACATTTGTGGTGGTGCGATTGAATTTATTTAAAAAAAATTCAATTTATACACAAAATATTTCAATTTATAATAATGTCAATATATTTATTTAAGGAATATAATATGTGATTGAATTTAATTATGGAATCATTTAATTTTTTTAACATATAGTCTAATGGGTGAGTTTAAAATTTATAATTATTTTTTAGACCAGGCTTGTGTAGATATAGAGACCTGATGTTTGAACCAGACTGAGCTTGGACAAACACAAATTCCCTGTTGGCCCTTCTTGAACCCGACCCGGCCCAACGTTTGTCTACCCCTAGTTGTAATAAGGGGAATTATGCATTTTAAAAAAATAATTATAAATACATTAAAAAAATTATAATTTTAATTATTAATATTTATAAAATTTATAATTATTTTTTTAAAATTACACTGATATATAATTTCCCCTTGTAATAATGGGGGATACTCCATAATTATTCAGAAATTTAAAAAAACCATATCATATTTGTATTAGGGGTGTTTAAAAATATAAGAATAATCGGGTATTCCTCTGCAATTATTCAATTTTTTTTTTTAAATATTATATAATATTTGTATTAGGGGATTTGAACACTAGTTTTGATTGTTAATTTATTTATTAACATAAAATATATCGTATTTATTGTTATATAAAATTTATAAAACCGTAAAATCGAATAGTTCTATTCTAATCCGGTTTTATAGGTTTAGCAGTTCGGTTCTGATTTTAATTTTTTTGAAACTATATGAATGGGTTTGGTTTCTAGTTTACTCCAAACAAAACCAATCTGATTCATGAACATGTTTAGTTTGTATTGTAATTTCTCAATGTTCAAAAATATTACATAAATAATGTTATATGATACTTTAAAAGCATTTAATAATTTTTTGGACAACAAAGGGTATTTTTACATGATGCCATTCTTGATTTTGATTTATTTATTTTGATATTTTACCTAATAACATAAAAGTGCAATGTTATTTTACCTAATAAGAAGATAAAGATGTAAGAGAGGAAACAAAAGGAGACAAAACAAAACAATTAACATTTTCTAGCCACATTTTGTATTTAGTGTATTATGGAAAATTAATAATAAAAATAAAAATAAAAATGTTTTGAAATGATTCTTTTGAACATTAATTTGTTGACTTAGTTCATAAATAATAGTGTTTAATAATTTAAAATTTGAATGAAATCATCACATGTTAAAAATCATATCAAATCCACAAGATTTGAATTTTTGGAAGTGGATTTTAAAATAAGAGGGGGGGTGGTGTCCGGGAAGCATGATGTGAGTGAATGGTCTCATGAAGTTTGGAAAAAATGTAAACAATTTTATAATTTTAATATAATTACACGGATCTCTCTTACAATAAGACTACATAAACATGATTAAAGCAGATGATATAAAGATAAAAAATAAACAAATAATTCATATTGTAAACATTAATGAAATTTGGATTTTACTCGTATATCATGTTCGGCTACATTGTCATTTTGTAAACATTGTACCTAAATCATTTACAGTGGTTCAGAGATAAGATATTAGATCTGTTCGAAAAAAAGAGATAAGATATTAGAGCATGTTTGTTTTGAGGGATAAGAGGGTGGGATTGGACTATTAGTCCCACCGGACTAATAGTCCATTGTTTGTTTGAAAAATTTTGCTCCGGACTATTAGTCCCACAAATGTGGGACTATCCTATCCCATGGGGGGTGTGGGATAGAAACCATGGGATTGGTATCCCGTGGGATTATTTTGTGAAATGTCCATTTTACCCTCCATACTATTACTTAGTAAACAATTAGAAAATGGTAAAATAGTCTTTTGAACATTTATAAATTATTTTTTTAGTGTTGTTAATTTAAAAATATATATTAAATAAAAAATTTAAATTATAAATTATAAATTTAATTTAATTAAAAATAATAAATTATAAATTATGGCCTTATAAATTAAATTTTTTTAGTGTTGTTAAAAAATTAAATTTACATATTAAATAAAAAAAAATTTAGTATTGTTAATTTTAAATTATATATTAAATAAAAAATATAAATTATAAATTAAATTTATTTAAAAATAATAAATTATAAATTATGGCCTTATAAATTAAATTTTTTTAGTGTTGCTGAAAATTTAATTTATATATTAAATAAAATTATTTTTTATTTTCGTTATTTAAAATTATATATTAAATAAAAATATAAATTATAAATTATAAATTTAATTTAATTGAAAATAATAAATTAAAAATTGTAGCCTTATAAATTAAACTTTTTTAGTGTTGTTAAATTATAAATTATAGATTATAAGGGTAAAATAGTCTTTTGAACATTTATCCTTATCCAGTCCGTCTAACCAAACATTGGATTTACTAAAAATAGTCCAATCCAGACATCTAATCCCATGACTAAACAAACATAGGATACAAATCCAATCCAACCAAATAGTCCCGAGACAATGTATCCCGGGACTAACAATCCGATGGATTACAATCCCCCTTTATCCAGTCCGTCCAAACAAACACACCCTTAGATGATAGGTCGTGCATGTGAGATGGGGTTCTACTTGTGGGCCCAAATCTCTTTGATATTGTTTGTAAATTATCATGTGATCGGTATTTATGTAAATAGTTTTACTCAAAATAATACATGACTAATGTTACAATATCATTTATTATTTGAGCGTGATATGAGTTAAGTATGTATAGAGACTCAAAATATGTATAGAAAATATAGTGGTATTGAAATTGATTTTAATTTCAATGTCACATAATATAATTTTTATACGTTTCCGTTTTTTAATTCTATATATCTAGTATCATTATTTAAAAAAATCTGATAAAATTAATTGGTCACAATGATTTTGATAATAATAATAAATGTAACACGGTATTATTTTGTTTTGGGCACTAAATAGGTTGGTGTGGGAATGATATCTATTGGAACATATCAACCTAGGGAGGAACCAAATACAATAAATTTTTATTGGCTGTTCTTGAACTCTAAATTCTATTGGGAAGGGTTAAACCTTGTTCAGGATTGTTCTCAACAATGAATATTTATCCATTTTTCTTTGCAACCAAACATGACCCATGAGAGAGAGTGTCCAAACCAAAACCATCTTTATAACATGGGAATATTCTAGTATTGTCCATTTGTCTTGTATTACATGTGTAAATATAGTACTTAAAAAAAGACCAAAAATTGAAGAGAATAAGAATAGTAATTAAAGGTTAGTCATGAGGCCGTGTCTCTCAGATGATAAGCAAATGAGACATGTTTGAGAATTTAATTTGACTCCATTCCTACGCGTTTTTAACACTTATTAATATATCATTATTATTATAATTAAAATTAATAATAATAATAAGCTCTATACGCAACTCTTAAACCCAATTACAAGTTACACTTCCATTTTTTACTCGGACTTAAAAGGTCGGACTTGCCGGGTTTCTTCGTCTTTGATTTTTTTTTTAAAATTATTAATTTTATATATTTAAGTTCTTTAAATTAATTTTACACAAATAAATGGTTGTTAAAACTTGATTTGATAGCCAAAAGAGCCATTTCAAAAATTGTCATAGTTTAGTTTAGGAATAGAAGTGAAATTACAAGTTGGTTCTACGACCAAATTTGTCCTGTTTCAATTGTCAACAATAAACTTATTATTATAAAATATTTTAAAAAAAATACAATGCAACTACTTATACTTCTTTCAAAACATTTATCTAAAAGCATCAATTTTTTTTAATTATCAAAACAAAAAAGAAATACATAAAATAAAAATTCACTCAGAATTTATGAGTAAATAAGTTAACTTGTAAATAATTTTTCCTTTTTTTTTAATAAAAATTGTCAATTTTTTATTTAAAAGATGAATTTAGCGTATAAGGTCATAATACATATATATATATATATATTAATATTGATTAAATTTGAAAAGATTCCACTTAATAACCAAAAAAATGAATTTTTTTTTTTTTTTTGGGTGTCTTTTACTAATCTAAGTTTGGTCCCATTTTTTATTTAGGATAATTAAACCGACATAGATATAAAAAACAAAATTGTGTATTTATTAAGTTAAGGTTTGTTCACTTAATATAATAATAATTGCCTCTTCACACTTTTGCTTGAATTCTAAAGTTTGATTGCTTCTTTTTTTTTTTTCTTTTTCTTTTTTTCAGTAGTAAAATTCATAAAAAGTGAGAATCACATAAGAATTATTCAAGACCTTGACCATCTCTAATATTCTTAATAAATAGTTCAAAGTTTTTGATTCAATGATCCAACTTTGACTAGACTTGAATAACAATTTATTAAATTAATTAAAACTCATTTGCCAATAGAGCAATTATCGTGTTTCTTGTGTTCCAGTTTCTTAATGTAGTAATCTCATCGGAGAGTTTGATAGGAGAAAGTTGGACAAGAGAGACTTTTTCTCCTTTGTTTTTTTTTTTTTTTTGGTAGTTGTTATGTTCCTTGTAATTTGTTGGTCACAATATTTAATAGGCATGATGGGTCTCCCACACCACACTTTTGTGATCATAGGTCAGACTCAAATTCACGCCGTTCTGTCACCAAAGTAAATCACCGCCTTCAAATGATTGTTAAACGACAAATTAAAAAGTGTTGGCTTATGGAAAATATTTATTCTGAAGCCAACAGTATCACACTCTAATTAGTGATTACTGTTATCAAAATTTTACATTCTTAGAGCAGGCTTGACAAAAAAAAATTTAACAATTTATATATATATAAATATTTTAAACCTTTGGGTCATATTAAGCAAGTAGACCTTAAAATTTTAAAACTGAGATTTTTTTTATCATTAGTATTTTATTTTATTTTTCAAATTTTACAATTTTCCCACCTTTTAGATATGTCTAACCTAGAAGAAGGTATTGGGAAAAAAATTAATTAATTAATTTTTAACTGTAATGAAAATTTAAAATTTGAGAATGTCAAGATATAATTATACGTCTAAAAGGGCCTAAGAGAGAGGAAAACGAGAGTTTTATGTATAAAGAATATGTGTTGTAAGACTTTCTCAATAACTTTTTCCACCTCCTTAGAGCTAGGGGTGCAATTTCGGCCGGATCAACCCAAACAACCCGAACTCAGCCCGATTTTTTTTAGGGTTTGGACAATATATTTTTAAATTCGGTAAGGGCTTGGGCAAATATTCAGAAGTCCTAATTAAATTTAGGCGGACTTGGACAAAGATATCAAATAATCCGAGCAACCCGACGTCCGAATTATACATATATAGATGTATAAAAATATTAAATATATATATAAATTATTAGCCATTACAGGATATTAAAGTAATTTAGATTATTAAATTATATTGAATATATATTATATATACAAGTATCATAAAATCTTTTTTTTTTTTTTTAATCTCACTCATAAATTATAAAGACTACTATAGCAGTATCTTTCTTACATTATATAAATTATTTGTTTTGATGGTATTAATGATTTTCTATTTAAAAAAATATAAATAGAGTCAAAGTTTAATAATTTAATAATGTAGCTGAAAAAAAAACACAAAAAAAAAAAAATTGAAATTGATTTACAATTCGGGCAACTCGAACAATTCAGATTTAATTCGGGTCGGGCTTGGACATACAACTTCGGGTTACAATTCGGGCCTGGGCGAGCTTGAGGCAAATCTCAGCACAATTTGAACTGGATTTGAATAATCTCCTAACTTGACCGAACCCGTCCGAGTTACACCCCTACTTACTGCATCTCTAATAAACTCGTTAGAGTCCATCTTAGTTCAAAAGTTTGTTAATAATTGAGATGCTAAATGTATTCCTAATGGTGTTAGGTATTTGCTAACTGTGGTAGGTACTTGAGAAAAATCCAAATGAGCACCACCGAGCGAAAGAAGAGAAAGAGTGTGTTGATACATACATTTTATAAATTTTATTATATTTATATTCAACACATATAAGTGGAATTTACTCTCGCTTAATAAATATTTTAACACAAATTTAAATATCTTTATTCAAGCAATCACGTATTTATTAAAATAACAAACATTTAGCACATAAATTAATTTATATTTTTTCATCACTTTTTTTTTGTTAATTAACACATAATTTTAATATCTTAGCCATGTGAAAGAAAAAAGAATGCGAAAGGAGCAGCCGGCTGTGATTAATTTTTAGGACAAATTACAAATATATTTTTGAGATTTGTTTAAAATACGAATTGTTCCTTATAATTTGAAAAATTATAAATACCTTCTTATCAAAAAAATTTATTTAACAGAATTAATTGAAAAAATGAAATTTCTAATTGTTTATTTATACAATAATAAAATTATCTAAATTATAAATTGAAATAAAATTTTAACATTATTAAAAATTATTAATTAACTTGATGATTTAATAATAAAATGACTTATTTATTATGAAATTAAAAATCTTAGAGAACATAATATAATTTCCAAAACTACCAAGAATAATTTATAATTTACATACACTTCAAGGATTATGTTCGTAATTTACCCTAATTTTTATTGTTGGTCCAATTTGCACATGGGGGACTTTTCTTCTTGTTGATTCTTTTTTATCTTTTGATTGTCTTCTTGCGTTGAAAATAGTAACCTAACATGCCCACTTTTGGATTTTAAAAAATAAAAAGAATAGTGCTATATAGATCATTAATATATTAATTAATGTATTAATAGATAATGTGATATAATTTTAAAAATTTTAAATACTATAATTTATATAAGAATAATATTATATGTATTAATTAGTGTATATACTAGTGTACCAATTAGTAATATAACATAATTTTAGAGATTTTGAGTATTTATAATTTGTATAATAAATAAGATTATTAATGATATTATACTAATTGATACACTAACATATACATTAATTAGTACATATAATACCACAATTTATATAATAAATAAAATCAATAATAATATTATAATACTAATTAATATATTAACTCATATATTAATTAATACATATAATACCATCATCATTGTTATCATGTAGTTGGGGGACCATAAAATCGTACCACAACAATGTGTTGGGATCTTCCAGAGTGATTTTTTCCTAAAGTTTCCTAGAGTGCTACATTGTGTGGTTGAAATTTACTGGTAAACTTTAAGAAACTTTAGGAAAAAATCACTCTGGAAGATCCTTGCTCCACACCAATATTAAGCAAAGCGACACAACCCAAACGGAGTCAAGATGTGTAATAATTACATTAGTCTTTTCATATGCATGTGACTTGGTTGATGTGGTCCGTGAAGTTATGGGTTAGACACTGCATACTTTAATAGTGTTATGATTGGTGAATTTAAGGTGTTATTTATGATGTCTCAAATAAATATATTTTTTTGATTTTTTTAAATTAAAAAATTTAAGAAAAAAAGATGATTGTTTTGGAATAATTTTTTAACTTTTTATGAAAAAATATATATTAAAATATTATAAAAAAATGACAAAATTACCATTTTACCTCTATGCCCTATGCATAGTGACAGTGAATATTGAAGGAAGCAATACGGAATGCTTTGAATTGTGTGTGGGGCAGACATGCTTCGAATTTATGTAACGCCCTCAAAATAAACTCATAATATCATACATTCACGATAAAGAAAAGAGATTGCATATTACAATCATCAGAATATTCTTACAAAAGATATTACATGTTGACAACAAAAGTAAATGCCCTATGGGTGTAACAACCCAGATTTTTAATTATTCTGTAAAATTTATATTAATATTATTTAATCTCAGTTCGGAAAATATATAATTTATTATATATTATTATACGTAATTTTGTAAAATAATATAATTAAAGTTTAGGGGTCAAAATATAAATAATAATAATAATATAGATAATATAAATAATAATAATAATGGGTGTGATAGTAAAATAATTAATTAATTTTTTGTTAGTATAAGATAAGGTATAATTTAATTAGAAATTAAATTATTTATATAATTATATTAAAAAGTTGAGTCAAAAGGTAATTATCCTAAATATCTATTAAAGATAAGAATAAATCTTTGTAATTATTATCGAAATCTACCACGTATCAAGTCTCCCTAATAAAAGGGAGGAGGCCTCCGCTGGTAAAGAAGAGGAAAGAAACAGAAAGAAAAGAAGGAAAGAAAAGAAAGAAAAGAAAGAGGAAAGAAAAGAGAGGAAGGAAAGAAGAAAAAAATAACAGAAGCTAAAAAAGTTTTTAATAGTAGAAAGAAAGAGTAAGGTATTAAAGTTAAGGTGAGTTATATTATATTTTAAGTCACCAAAATGTATTTTACGTATGTTTTGACTTACCAAAATCTATTTTATACAAGTATGTTTTATTAGTATATTAATAAAAGTTATGTTTTATAAAGGTTTCAGTTACGTGGTTTTATTTCTGAACCCTATTTGCTTAAAAGGAAACCTATGGATATGTTTATTTATATTTTAAAGAATATTTGGCTATGACCTTATATACAATTATGTTTTGTAAGTACCACTGCGGGAGTCCCACGCCTTGGGGGACTTAAATAACCATTGGGCTCTGTTTGGTTACTTTGTGATCCTCTGATCCATTGACCTCTGTTCTGTGCAGAGCAAAGTGCTGTGCGGAGCTAAGTGCTACACTATTGTGGGAGCCACCTCTAGAATCCGTACAAGCCACCTCTAGAATCCGTACAAGCCACCTCTTGAATCCGTACCTCTGTTCTGTGCGGACCAAAGTGCTATGCGAAGCTAAATGCTACACTATTGTGGGAGCCACCTCTAGAATCCGTACAAGCCACCTCTTGAATCCGTACCTCTGCTCTAACTGCCACTTCTGTAACCTATGTTCTGTTCTGTTCTGTTCTGTACCGTGGTTATGCTTATATATTTACATAATATCTGTATTTCAGTTTCTGCTATTTAAATGATTTATTTACCAAACTAAGTTATCTTAAATGTTTTGGCCTAACTAACTATCCATGGTTATTTCGTGTCCCTTATACTCTTGGTATAATATTTCTCACTCTGCCATGTGCTTATAGTTGTTTATTAATTTTCAGGAAACAATGCACTTCAGAAATAGCTTTTTAGAAAGTCGGGTTGCGGAATAGACACACACACAACATTTTTATGATATTTGTAATATGTAAATATCGGCTTTTTTTATCAATAAATTTTGTAATAAAAATAGAAGCTCCAATAATTATTTTGGTACCCTTACTTAAATATTACTTCCGCTCGCGTTTATTGATTTGTTTATGATTTGGCCGGAGGTAACTTCAGTTACTGGCCATCACGATACTTAACCATTGGATATGGGGAGCGGGTCGTGACAATGGGCTTACAACTTTCCAAGTCAACACTTAGTTACAAAAAGGAGAGTACTAACTCTATACAAAATAAGCCCTTGGCTTGATATACATGTGATACAACAAAAACAACAAAAATAGTCTAACAGCCCCAAGCCTCCTAAGCTACGTCCTTGGAGGTGGCATAACACCTGTACCTAAAAATGATGTCCCATATAGGGTGAGCCAACGCCCAGTAGAGATATGCTAAACATAATATGAGAAAAAACTAAAATATTAACATTTGATAAATGTTTAGCCCATATAAGTCAATTCATAACCCATTTCAATTACATGACAAATATGTTCATGTTTCATTCCTCTTTCCTTTACTTAGCCGATTTTCAATTCATAAATATGGCTCAGAACCTAGCTAAACAATTCCCATGAGACCACAGCTCATATCAACAATACATCCATACTTCACAATAGATACACATATTTGCTATATCAATATCACATAAAACACTTCCATACTTCACAATAGATACACATATTCGTTGTATCAATACTTCAATAGATACACATATTTGCTGTATCAATGGAGTCCATCCCCTATCTCCTCCCAAATAATATCTGGTTTAGGAGTCTATCCCCTATCTCCTCCTAAACCGTAGAGTACATCTCATATCTCTTCCCACACAACACAATGTATATAAGCACAAATCATATACATACTTAATCAATACGTAAATTTGATGTATTATTCCAACCGTCATATTCAATGACATATTCAATTGATTAGTTTTAATTCACCTAATCATCATGCAAGGTCTACAACATTCAAGATTATCCTCCACCGATAGCCCAAAGCAATTTATTTCTAAACAGAAAATAAATGCATCAACAGATAATTTGACAACAATTTCATAAGTGAACGATTAATAAATCCAGTTCCACCATTCCCTCTTATAATGAGTCTATTTCATTATTTCCAACTCAAATCCATATTTCCATAACATTCCCAAATTAATTATATAAATTAATTCATACAACCATTTAGGGCTTTCTCCCCCTTTTTCTCTACAATGACCCAAAGGCTTCATATATCATCAACAACATCAATACGACCATTTTAAGACCTACAAAACCCCTCTTTATTCATTTTGAAACCCTAATACCCAAAATTACCCAACTTCAACATTACATCAAAATGACCAATAGTTTATGTCAAATACCATAAAAATGAATAGTTATCCCTACCTCAAATTCGGAGCTGAAACGAGAAGATGAAGAAATTTGAAAGTGCTCCAAACTCCAATATTTTCGGATCAAAATGTAGCCCTCAACAAGCTCCACACTTTTTACAAAGGACCAAGGGTAGAAGATCACTCATACTAAATCAAACCCTAGAGAGAAGTTGGAGTTTTAGAGTAAGATGCTCTCCAATGGAGGTTTTGAAAAGTAAGAGAAAGAAAATGAGTTGAAAAAGTGATCCAAAAAGTCAAACTTCAGATTGATATAAAAGTCGCCCCACTCGAGCGTGGAACTCCCCGCTCGAGCATCAAACACAGACTCACGCTCGAGCGTCAAAAGCGTCGCTCGAGCGCCGGATGCACACCTCCAGAAGTTTTACAGACCAAGGTCCCTGCTCGAGCGTCAGACTCCCCGCTCGAGCTTCAAAACTCGCGCTCGAGCGTCCAATGACCTGCAGAGAAAAATACTGGGAGATGGATATTCAAGCTCGAGCGTCCAAACTCCCGCTCGAGCGGAGAAGCAACAACAAAGGTCCTGCTCGAGCGTCAAAAGCCCCGCTCGAGTGTGAAGGCCAAAAACTGGGCATCAACCTAAGGTTTCTAAACACAACCAACCTGTTTCAAACCTGCCCAACACAACCCAAGACTCAAATACAAGAGTAAAAGATGGAAATGAGAATACGACATCAACACACTCACAGAACCAAGTTTGGAATACAATAAACAAAGGAAAGGAAAACCGGGATCGCTATAATTTATATGAATTATGTGTGGGTCAGACATGCTTCAGATTTATATATATAAGATGAGACTTTTCCTTAGTCCTTCATCAGATTGGAGGGGTTTATCACAGGTCTCATTTCAATAATCTGAATCGTTCAATGTGTAGAACTCATCAAGTACTATATGTCTATAAAAAATCACGCTGATCGGATATCAATAGCTATGTGATCAAATCAATTTTGTATTAAAAAAATGGACGATTAAAAATAAACGGATGAAAAAAAAAACTAATTTGATCACATAGCTATCAATATCCGATCAATGTGATTTTTTACAAGTATATAGTACTCAACGAGTTCTACATATTGAACGGTTCCGATTATCAAAACGGGACCCGTAGTGGGCTCCACGGGCTGAACAACAACGTTTTTTGTAATTTTTTTTGTACAGCCGATTAGGTAATTTGTACCATCTGGTTCAGACCGTACCATCACGTCAATGACTTTTTGGATTGTATTTTTTTTTATGTAAATTTATTTATTTTTATATATATATTTTTTTTTGAAAAGTGATAATTTTTTAATTTTTTTAATAATTTTTTGACTTTTTGTCTTTTCTAGGCTATACCAAACCAGTCCTTATAAATTTATGTTAAGTGATTGAAAAATATAAAAGATATAGTAAATTATAATTGGTGAGGGACATGATCATGTATAGGAATGGCAATGGGTCGGGGTAGGGCTGGGGATGACACTCCCCATCCTCGATTCTTAAAAGTAAAAAAATCTCCGTCCCCGCCCCCCGACCCCGACCCCGATCCCCGGCGGGGAACCCATCACCTCTCACGGCCCCATCTCCTAACGGGGATCGGGTTTCCCCGATCTCAAAAAATCCCCAATAGATCTGTTCTCAACACACAGACACACACACAAGAACAACTGTTCAGATCATCAATAACAATCACCACCAACAACAAATATATATATAACAACTTAAAAAAAAATAAAAAATAAAATCATCAACACAAACAGACAACAACAGATCCATATATATAACACCTTAAAAAAAAAAATTTGTTCATCAACAACAACAGAGATATATATATATATATATAAAGAGAGAGGGCTTCACGATCTGTCCATTAATCAAGACATTGATCAGACCAAGATTTATTCAGATTGGTAGCTTCACGGTCGCGGTCTTGTTCAGATCGGTCATGGTCCTGTTCAAATAGGTGGCAACGGAGGCCTTCACGGATGGACCACAGTTTACGAGTGAGATAGAGATAGAGAAGTGAGTAAGTGAGAGAGAGAGAGAGATGAGAGAAGTGGTGAGATGCGAGAGATCTGAGTCAGTGAGTGAGGGAGAAAAAGATGAGAGACGTGAGTGAGGGAGAGAGAGACGAGAGACGCGGTGAGACAGAGAGGGAGAAGTGAAAGTGAAACTGGTTTGGTTTATATATATATGGGTAAAATAGTAATTTCACTTCGGGGATAAATGGGTATGGGGACAGGTACGGGCCTGGGAGACGTATCCCCGTTCCCGACCCGAAATTGATCGATGATTGATTTTTGAATATTATCCCCGCGCTGTTAGGGATATTTTTCGGAGAAAAACCGCTCAAATCGCGGTCGGGGGGTTGGGTCCCCATCGGGCCGGGTTCAAATTGCTATCCCTAATCATGTAGCACTTCTAGATCAACTAATAATTTTTCTTATGATCTGCTGTTTATTACTTTTTCATTTAAAAAAAAATACAATTTGTACTTGATTGTTTCCTAATTGTATTTAAAATTGAAAATTTAGGCCATAATACTTTATTAGAGTGATTATTGAGTACTTTTGGAATATGATTATACGGTACTTTATGATATTATGATTTGTGAAAAAGGTAGGATATTATGATTTTATGATCTTGTTTGGGAAGAGAATTAGGTTAAAATAGCCAACTTTTTTTGGCTATTTTTTTTTAATCCAAAAAAACAAAAAAAAGAAGTCAAAAGATTAAATAGCTAACTAAAATAGTCAACTTTCCAAACAATGCCTATATTTGGTGATTGAAGAATACGAGGGAATATGATGAATAAATGATTGTAAAGAAATACGAACATATGGCTAATGGAGTACTATAGTTTCCCCTTTGGGGTGACAAACAAAAAGATTTCTTAACTCAAATTCTTTATTATTTCAAATGTCACTTTCTCACTAAATACCCCCACTGATGGATTTGGGGTGGTTATTGTGTTGGGGCACAACATTACTGTTGTGCAGTCATTTGGGACTCTTCACATAATTTTTTTTCATTCAACGATTTTTTTTTTTTTTAAGGTAAAGGACAAAAGATTTGTGTCAAAATCACATAAAAAAATACTTAGTATTACATTACAACAACTAATAAGTATCACTTGATCTTTGCTCTTCTTGTATTTTTAGAAGCAAATAAATCAATATTATAATAGCAATTGAGCAAAAGAAATGACAAATATTTAATTAATTGAATAAAAAAAAGACCTACCTGTATTGTGCTGCTACTATAAATTCTTGAGAAATTCGTTAGTGCTTTGTTGTGCCGTTCCTCTCAAATTTTTGAAAAAATTGAATTAATAGTTAGGATTAGAAATTATATAGGGAGAGAGAATGGGCTTTTTTAATTTTTAATGGGTCAATTTATTTTAAATTAGTGTGGACCTTTTTTAATTTTTTTTTTGACTTAAAACATACTTAATATATTACACTAAATTATAATAGAAGAGGGCCCCATTTTTTGGGTTTATTTTGAGGGGCCCTAAGCAATGGCATAGGGGGCCTATGCCCAAGGCTGACCCTGAGTAGAATATACTTACAAAAAATCAAGTTAATCGGATATCGTTAACCCTTTCATCCACTAAGGGTTAACGATATTCGATTTACTTGATTTTTTGCAAGTATGTTCTACTTGATGTACTCTCAAATGTGAATGGTTCAAATTATCAAAATGAACTCCAAATGGCCCCATTTAACCACACAACAGTTGGCATAACAGCCACCCCAAATCCCCCATAAACACATGTTTTTGTAGGTTTTCATTTTTGAAATGATTTCAAATAATAAAATTTCATTTTTTTTCTTCTAAAATTTGAATTTTTGAAATCATTTTGTCATGATTTGTTAAACAAGACTTATGAGGAATATGGAATTTTTAAACAAAAATCACGATTTTTCAATGCTTCAACAGAGTGAAATTTTTAATTGATGAAAACAATGAAATTGTTAATACAAATTTTCAAAATAGCTAAACATAGCGAAATTTTTTAAGTTTAGAGCTAAAAATTACAAATTTTGGGCTTCAAATGATAAAATTTTTAGGACAAACTTTACTTTATCCCTGTGATTTGGGTCGGGTGCGATTTATTTTCTGATATTTAGAAATAACCACATAATCCCTATACAGTTTTTGGACCAAAACGCATATGTAACTTTGTTAATAGCAGTAGTAAATTGGAGCAAGGATCCTATAGAGTTTTTTTTTTCCTAAAATTTCCTAAAGTGGTGCATTGTGTGGTTGAGATTTAATGACAAGTCACATCAATTTTTCAGCATTAAATCCCAACCACACAATACACCATTTTAGAAAATTTTAGGAAAAAAATACTCTAGAGGATTCTTGGTGAGTAAATTGACTGTTATACCCTTATTTCTATCATTTTATTTAAACTAAATATATATATATATTGTTCACAATTCATAGAGTTGTAGAGAAAAAGAGCAGAGAGAGAAGAGCAACAATGACAAGGGGCTAACAATCAACGAACCTCAACAATCAAATTCATAAGTTTTTGATCAATTCTTTGCCATATACATGTGGTTATCAATCCTAGGAGAGTCATAACCAAACCCACTTCTGAGAAAAGGAAATATTTATACAGCAATGAAATAGATACATATATACACATTTATATATATGTCGAAGGGAGCAATTTCATGTGGGCAGTGAATTTATTGAATTTCTTGCATTGAACAAGTGTTTTTGGGTTAGAATAAAGGGTTTGGTTATGGTATGCAACTTACACCTTACACTTACACCTTACACTTACACCTTTTGTGAAAAATTAAACTTTACACTTACATATTTTTTGAGGTTGCACACCATATGCAACCCACTTACACCTTACACCTTACACTTACACCTTATACTTATACTTACACCTTACACTTACACTTTTTGTGTAAGTGGCACATGGTGTGCAATTGCACACTTAAGAAAAGTCCTAGAATAAATTAGAGGTAAGAGAGAGGGATTGAAAGTGTGGTGGGTCACTGTTTACTTGATTGCACGGCTGTGAAACCCTAGACAATTCACTATTGTTAATCAATCACCACCAATCAATCATCCCAATCACTCCATCATTCTTAAAATTAACAACTAATACAGATTAATGCATATTTATATATTATAAAAAATGAGATTTTTAATGTATAAATTTTATGGAGTTTCAATATCTCAATATTATTTTTAAAATTTTTTGATTAAAAAAAACAAATAACCTCAACATTTATTGATTTCTCTCAACTCACAAACTTTTTTGATTTCTCCCAACCCACAAACCTTTTTTGACTTCTCTCATAGTTACTGCAACACCCTTTTTAACTTCTCTCATACACTATGATTAGTAATGCGATTATTAAATTATTTTTATAAAAAATAAAAAATAAAAATTTGTATATTAAAAAAATATCTAAAACAAATATAAATATCAATATCTATATATTATATAAGAAAAAGAAATTTCTAATGAGAAACCTCTTAAGAGCTCCAAACTCTCATTTTAAAATTATTGATTTTTCAATTTATAAAATAGATGGAAAAAATCTATTGGCTGATTTATTTATTTAATTTTTTTAGAAATAATAATGAGAAGATAACAAAAATATTTTATAATCTCTCTCACCAATTTTCAAAAAATAAAATAAAATAAAATTAAAACTTGCATTCTTTTTCTCTTCTTCAAAAAATTAGATAATATTTTTCATAAAAGTTGTGGCTATTTGTCTATATCTTATATATTATATTATAACATAACAAAAATAAAAATAAAAATAAAAATCAGATATACAAACAAATAAAATTGATAAACTAGATTTTTGTTTAGTTAAAATATTTATTTTGCCTCTCAATATCCAATTTTAAATTTTAAAAATCTATAAAGTTTATCTAAACAAATCTAATTTGAAAATATCTCCTATTATCATACTTTAAATCAATAAATTCACATATCTATCACATATTTAACTCGCATCATAACTTACCTAAATAATAATAATAATTAAAAATAAATAAAAATCACAGATAAATTAAATTTAATAATAATAATAATAACCCACAACTCCATCTAAAATAAATTGAAAAAAAATAGAAACCATACAAAAATAAAGAAGATAAGAATTTAGATATGAATCTTAAAAAGATATAACAATATCTAAATTTGAATTATGATTTAATAATATAATTATCTATTTTTTTGATGTATATATATCAAAATTTTAAATTACTTAATAGGACAAATTAATTAATTTTAAAATTATTGATTTTTCAATTTATAAAATAGATTTAAAAAAAAAACTATTGACTGATTTATTTATTTAATTATTTTAGAAATAATAATTATCCTTTAATTTATGAATTTCAAATGGAAATATAGCAAAAATATTTCATAATCTCTCCATCCTAATCTCTCATACCAATTTTCAAAAATATATATATATATATTAAAACTTGATTGCCTTCTATCTTCCCCAAAAAATAAGATAATATTTTTCATGAAAGTTGTGAATATCTATCTATATCTTATATATTATATTATTACATAACAAAAAAAAAAAAAAAAAAACACTAAAAATTAGATATACAAACAGATAAAATTAATAAATTTGATTTTTATTTATTCAATTAAAATCTTTCTTTTGCATCTCAATATCTAATTTTAAATTTTAAATTTTTTTTAAGTTTATCTAAACAAATTCAATTTGAAAATATCTTCCACCATTATACTTTAAATCAATAAAACCCACATGTCTATCATATATCTAACTCACATTATAACTTACCTAAATATTAATAATTAAAAAATAAATAGAAACCATATATAAATTAAATTGGGGGAAAAAAATAGAAACCCACAATTCCATCTTAAATAAGTTGAAAAAAAAAAAAAAAAAAACCAAATAAAAACCACACAAAAATAAAAACATAAAAAGATAAAAATTTAGATATGAATCTCAAAAAAATATGACAATATCTATTTTTCTTATGTATATCTATCAAAATTTTAAATCAGTTAATGAGATAAATTAATCTATTTTTAAGTCTTATTTAAAGAATAATCTAATTAGTTATCCCAACTCTTAGACTTCGTGGACACTGGCAAATGAGCTAACGGATTGTGTTAGGTGAGGTCTAAATTGTTAGAGATAATATTCTCTCATTCTATAAATTTATTTATTTTTTAATTTTATTTTTTTTCCATGTGTGATTCTTTTTCTCTACTGTTGTAACGCCCTCAAAATAAGACATACTTCATTCATTCATAAGATCCATAAAACAGAAAAGAAACATTATATTCCAAACATTAGAGTATTCTTTACAAAAAGTATTACATGTTGACAATAAAAGTAAATGCCCTACGGGCTTACAAACTTTCAAAGTCAACACTTGGTTTCAACAAAAGAGAGTTCCAACTCTTAACAGATTAAGCCCTAGGCTTGAATTACATGTAATACAAAAGATGATTACACAAAAATAAGCCTTCAGCTTCTAAACCTCCCAAGCTACATCCTTGAAGGCAGCATATCACATGTACTTGAAAATGATGTCCCATATAGGGTGAGCCAAAACCTAGTAAAGATACGTTAAACATAATATGAGAATTAACTAAAACAGTAGCATTTGATAAATGTTTAACTCATATAATTCAATGTACATCTCTTCCATAACCATTCCATAGTAACAATCATATTTCAATTCCTTTCCGTTTCATTATCCAATCCAATTCATAGATATGGTTCATTGTTTAACCGAACAGTTCAAAATGAGATTACAACTCATTCTATCAACACTTCAATCATAATTAACTTATAATAAGACTACAACTCATTTTATTACAACTTCAATATTTCAACTCATTTACGTTATGCAAACGTAATTAAGATTTCAAGACTTTCACCCTGAACACTCCGGCCAACTTAGTTATCACTGGAGTCCATCCCCTATCTCCTCCCAAACCATAGAGTACATCCCCTATCTTTTCTCAAACAAGATACATATGCAATGTATTTAAACGTTTTATCATATACAATGATCAATCTAGGCACATATTCAATGTGTTAATTCAATCGTCATATTCAATGACATAACTCATTTAATTAGTTTCAGTTTTCCCTAATCAACATACAGTGTTTACAACAATCAAGACTATCTTCCACCGATAGCCCAAAACAATTATTTCTAATCAGATAATAAATTTACCAAACAGATAAACTATCAACAATTTCATAGGTGAGTGATTAATCAATTCAACTACACCATTCATCCTCATAATTTCTCAATTTCATGATTTTCAACTCAATTTCATATCTCCCCAAATTAATTATACAAATTAATTATTTAAACAACATTAGGGCATTTTCCCAATTTTCTCTACTTTAGCCCTAAGGCTCAATTTCCTCAATGTTACACCAATAATCCCATTTTCCAAGGTCTCACACATACATGGAGCTCAACAATTGAAAACCCCCCTTTTTATTTTTTTCAAAATCAAACCCTAACTTTCCCAAAATTTTCATATTTCACCATTTATACAAAATGACTAAAATTTATGTTAAAACTCATAAGTAGGAGCAGATTATCCATACCTCAAAGTTAGGGGCCCAACGGAGAAGATGGAGAAACTTGAAAGTGCTCCAAACACAAGTTTTTTCGGATCAAAGTGAATCCCCCACCAAGCTCTACCTTTCTTACAAAGAGACTAGGGTAGAAGGTCACTAGAACTAGGTGTATTTGTAGAGAGAAGGTGTAGGTAGAGAGAGAAATAGCCGATCTAGGGTTTTAGAGGAAGAAGAGAGTGAAAAAGTGTGCAAAAACACACTGCTGCGAACTGATATACTCGAGGCTCGCTCGAGCGAAGGAATGGTTGCTCGAGCGACCAGACACAACAGAATCTTGCTCGAGCGCAAGAAGCGTCGCTTGAGCGAACACTGCGAAACTTCAGGTCTACAACCCAGAAGCACGCTTGAGCGCAAGAGTGCTCGCTCGAGTGAAGAAACTCAAAACATAGTCCTCGCTCGCTCGAGCGAAGAAACACAACTTTTAGGTCAAAAAGAGACGCAAATGTACGCTCGAGCGCAAGAGTGCTCGCTCGAGCCAGAAGACATACCACTCAAAGCTCGCTCGAGCGAAGGAACCCTGGCTCGAGCGAAGGAACTAAAACCCAAAGCTCGCCCGAGCGACAAAAGCCTCGCTCGAGCGAAGAAACAAAAATCCGGACAGCAATTATTTATTTCAAATCACATCCAACCTGTTTCAAACCTGCCCAACACATCCCAAAACTCAAATACAAAGAATTTAAAGGACGGAAACAAAATAAAGACAACAACACCCATGACAGAACCCAAGTCCGGAATACAATAAACAATGGAGGGAAAACCGGGATCACTATAACTGTCGGTTTGGTTTTGGTTTTGGTTTGGTTTTGGTTTCAATTTCGGTTTTATTGAGGTTTATGTGTTTGTTTATAGGTTTGTATGGTAGAGAAGAATTATTGGTGATTATGGTTGCAATCGAAGTATCTATGTCCGTTCTATACCAATGATTTTGATTAGATTTTGTTTTCTTCAATGAAGATTATAAAATTGAAGTAAAAAAATGGGTATAAATTTTTTTTTATTTTGTATTGTCATTTTATTTTATAGAAAATGTGAAAATTTATTGAGAATTCAAGATTTTACTATAATATTAGGTAAATTTAAAACTTTTAAATATCATTGTGTTATTTATTTTTATCCTCTTTCTATCCCATTATACAATTATAACTATTTGTTAGTTTGTTAATATGTGTGTCGATTTCTGACCACACTGCCAACTAGTACTTTGCTGGAGAGCACCGGCAGAATAGATTAAACCCGAACGACCTGTCAACAAAAAGAAGAGATTCCGACAGTGGTTCGTCCACCCGGGGGCACTCCGACGATCAAGTCAGTTATCTCTCAAAGATAGCAAAAGTGCTTAATTCACTATTCAGAGCATAAAAAGCATACATTAGACCCACGAGGGTGCCTCTCTTTTATAGCCAACACAAACCTAGTCCCAATAGAAGCCTAGCTTCAATGGGTTTAGGATTACTACTAATCTTGGACTCCCAGTAGGATTGGGATAAACTCTTTAAGAGTCTTATATTTACCTAAACTGAAGTCCTTTCTCATTCTAGGACTCTTGTCCCTTATCTGCTTATCCCGGATTCTAGTATCTTCGTAGATAACCTTGGCCTCGCCGAAATTACCTCGGCATCACGACCATTACACATGGCACCTTGGATGGTACTCCGGTGACACCTCAGCCACGTGTCGTCATTCAAAAATTATGTCCCCACAACTACCCCCTAGGTTCTATTACCTCGGCATCCTGAGATGATGGAACCTATATCATTCATTCTTTTAATCATGACCCCGGTTTAACTTCAGCTTGTAAATTTTTCTTAAAATTTCAACAAGTGTTAAACATGTCCTCGATTTAACTTCAACTTGTAATTTTTTCTTAAAATTTCAACAAGTGTTAAACATGACCTCGGTTTAACTTCAACTTGTAAATTTTCCTTAAAACTTCAACTTGTAAATTTTCCTTAAAATTTTAACAAGTGTTAAACATGACCTCGGTTTAACTTCAACTTGTAAATTTTTAAAATTTCAACAAGTGTTAAACCTGTTCTCGGTTTAACTTCAACTTGTAAATTTTTAAAATTTCAACAAGTGTTAAACATGACCTCGGTTTAATTTCAACTTGTAAATTTTCCTTAAAATTTCAATAAGTGTTAAACATGACCTCGGTTTAACTTCAACTTGTAAATTTTCCTTAAAATTTCAACAAGTGTTAAACATGACCTCGGTTTAACTTCAACTTGTAAATTTTTAAAATTTCAACAAGTGTTAAACCAACCTTAGCTTGTAAATTCCAACTCCCAAGCATCATTCTCCAGCCCTCTTTGGTGCACTACTTCCAGTGTCATTGTGAGTCCTTTTGGACCTCCCTCCATTGGTCGTGTCGAAACAAAGTTCCTTCCCCTGAACATTCCGATGTTCTTTAGTGCAGGTTTCTTTTGTTCGACGTGTCTTTTGGGATTCTCCATGCCCGACCTCCCGCGAAAGCCGATGAGAATGTCCCTTGGTCCCGCTATGCTGAGGGACTACAGGAACCGTTTTCTGCCCCTCTTTCTGGGCACATTTCTTGGCCGTTGGAATCAACGTATCTTGTAGTGAGAACGGTGGTTGCATGACGTTGTTCTGCATTAAGAAATTGACGACCGTTTGCAGATCCGCCAATTTGTTCGCCATTCCCTTCATCTCGTCATCTCTCTGCAGGCATCTATCTTTCCAAACCTGGAGGTCGTCCTCGTTATAATACCCGCTCCAGTCCGATTTCTTCGGTACGCCGCCCTCTTGGCCGACGTCCTTTCCTCCGTGATTCTTATCACGAGTCTCTTCATTGCAGTTGTCTTCTTTGACGTCAAAGTCAATATATTTCCCACTTTCAGTAGGGGTGTCGTCCCCAATCTTCTCTTTCTGTTCGTCGTTGGCCATCTATTCTCCTTTTTTTCCCACAAACGGCGCCAAATTGTGTGTGTCGATTTCTGACCACATTGCCAAACTAGTACTTAGCTGGAGAGCACCGACATAATAGATTAAACCCGAACGACCTGTCAACAAAAAGAAGAGATTCCGGCGGTGGTTCGTTCACCCGGGGGCACTCCGATGGTCAAGTCAGTTATCTCTCAAAGATAGCAAAAGTGCTTAATTCACTATTCAGAGTATAAAAAGCATACCTTAGACCCATGATGGTGCCTCTCTTTTATAGCCAACACAAACCTAGTCCCAATAGAAGCCTAACTTCAATGGGTTTAGGATTACTGCTAATCTTGGACTCCCAGTAGGATTGGGATAAACTCTCTAAGAGTCTTATTTTTACCCAAACTGAAGTCCTCTCTCATTCTAGGACTCTTGTCCCTTATCCGCTTATCCCGGATTCCAGTATCTTCGTAAATAACCTCGGCCTTGCCGAAATTACCTCGGCATCACGACCATGACACGTGGCACCTTGGCTGGCACTCCGGTGACACCTCGACCACGTGTCGTCATTCAAAAATTATGTTCCCACAGTAAATTATAATTCAATTAATTGAAAATAAAAACTTAATATAACTTTTCATATATATTATAATTAATTTGTTACAGCTATAGTTATATATAATAACATAATATATAGGGATAATCTCTAAATATAATTTCTATTTTTTTTTATGTGATTAAATAGTCCATCTTAAATAGTACATTGAAGAGTTAGATTTCTTTTATCTTTAAAAAATTCAATCTATTTTTTTACTTTTTTATTTTTAAATTGAAACATCAATTGTTTATGTCCATAAAACAAAACTGATAAATACATATCAAAAAACTACACTTTTTTTTTTTTTAATATGTGGGATATTTACAAATGAAAAATGTTTGACACCTCAATTTTTTTTCCCATAATATGACTTATAATGATGTAGACATAAGTGTCAATTTTTATACAAATATAAGAAGAGAATTAATTAAATTATACATTTCAACTGACCACATACTCAAACTTAAACTATTTCAATATGCAATTTTACTATAATTCCAATTAAGAGAATCTTCGACCCTTAATTTTTTTTTTATTAAATTATAATTTGATAAAATTTAAAAAGATGAAATGTTGAAAATTATTGTTTTTCCATCAAAATTAGTGAAAAGAAAAAAAAAATTGGGATAAGAATGAAATTCTTTTACAAATTGATTAGAATTTAATGAAAAAGTTAAAATAATTCATATAAAATCAAAAAATTTATTCAAATTTAAAATCAAATTAGATTAAAAAAAATTAAAAGAAAATGTTGAAAATTTGAAAATATTTTGAAATCTTCTTATTATTAAAGATTAGAAATCCATGTGTGTATTATATTCATATCGTATTTTAAGTTATGAAATTGAAATCAAAAGAAATCTAACTTTAATTATTGGATTAATAATAGAAACTTTAGATTAACTATTATTAAATATCACTTGACTTCACATTTAATCATAAAATTGTATATTTGTTTTAATTATAACTTTTAAATTTTTATATTTTTATAACAAGAAAAGGTATGTCATAACGCATTTAATCTCATTTAATTAGATTTAACTTTGTTTTAATACAAATTATCAAAATTACACTAATTAGACTTATATATATATATTTTAATTTTTTTAAACTAATAATTTTAAAAGTTATAAACATAAAAGTTAATTTATAAATTTTATGCATATCACAAGACAAAATATTAAATTATTTTAAAATAATTATAATAAATTTTTTTTTTAATTTATAGAATTCTGTGCATAGTACGGGTTACCACTAGTATATACTAAAAAAAATAAAAATACAGATTATATATATATATCATTCACAGCTTTAACCCAAGAATATATATAGTATTGATGAAAGGTTTGTATGGATCAGTGGTTTGGGGTGGGGAGGTGGGTTTGGCGAGGTAAAAGGAAGAGGAAAGGGACGTTGGTAGGGAGAAGGTAAGGGGGAGTGAATAGAGAGAGAAAAAATAGAGAAAAAAAAGAAGGAAGAAGAATGATATTTTTTGTAAATTCGAAGATGAATGAGGCATAATTTTAGTCATAAAAATTCACTTACTCTACCTCTATATGTGTTAAATTCTGTTAACTTAGATTGAAAAGCTGACGTTGCGCTTTAGTTCAGAAATCACATGGCGGTTATGTATTATTTCCAAACCGTACCCAGCCCAAATCACAAGAGTAAAGTAAAATTTGCCCAAATTTTTAAAACTGTCCCAAAACAAAGAAATTTCATTGTTTTCAAAATACCAAATTTTCACTATCTTCACTTGGAGAATCAATTCAAACCAATTTTGATGGTGGGTAAATTAACCAATTTTTTGTTGCGCAATAACATGTTATATGTGGGATGACGACGGAATGAATAGTTTTATCATGGTTTCATTTTGGAATATTTGGTCCGTGGATTTGTTAACCAAAACTTTTGGTTTGACTCTTCTCACGGTGGGTCTCATTTTTCAAATATCAAAGTTTTGTTATTTTACTTCTTCAGTATAAAGAGTTAATTTTTGTTATTATGCACAATATATTTTTTTAATTGAATAGGTGATTTCTTGGCACCTTAGGGGTGGCTAGATTTCTTCAAGATCCTTCTTCGCATAGATGGTATTTTAATTTTTAGTTGTGTACGTGTCCTTCCCCATTCCTTTGTCTATTTATTTATTCTTAAATTTGTATTTTATTTCCTCAATCTTCAGAGTAATTAAGGAATCAATGAGACAATTGTCTTACATAATTGATGATGCTACATATGAGGCTGCTTCTTCGAAGATGTGTTCCCATATATGGTCATTCTTAAATAATAAATTTATGTGTCAGAATTGTACAATGTGGACTTTAGTATGAGCAATCACTAATTGTTAAATGGAGTGATAACTACGTAAATCTGCAATTATGTAGGGCCTGTTTGGCATTATTTTAATTTTTTATTTTCCGTAAAAAAAAAAAAAAAAAAAAAAAAAAAAAAAAAAAACACAAAAAATCGTTGATATGGAAATTTTTTCAAAATACAAATGTTCAAAATTTCTCCACATCAAATCCATACAAATGAGACGCGAGGCCCATACAAATAGTCAAAAATTTTCCACACGAGGCCCATTTGTGAGTCCCATTCTCATCTCATCTCATGTGGAGACCATGCAAATGACAAGGTAGTTGAGATTCTTAAAACTGTGTTTGAATTATAGATTTTGATAGAAATTTGAAAAGATAAAAAGAAATAATAAGTGAAATGTAAATCAAATATAGTTACATTTCATCTATATTTTACTCATACTTTATCTTTTTCTTTTTAAATTCATAATCCAAACATAGCGTAAAAAGCGATGCGGAATTTTACTAAGACATTTCTAAAAATGAGTTTGGCCCCAACAATAAAACTTATCAGCGACACAGTCCGCAAATTCAAATCACAAAAATAGTGTCTTCAAAAATATGATAAAATTGGGTACATCTTACAATTATTAAACTCTGCTTTAACAAGAATTTCATGCATTGAATCATTTTCCTTTTTTGGGTCAATCAGTAAGCAGGGTAATGCATTGACTACTGAGTGCTCTCTAAATACCTTTATCTTCACATCTTCACGTGTTTAATACATGAAAAAGGTCCAAACAACAAAGCTCACCTACATAACCACATCAAAGTCTATTATGGCCCCAAAACAACCAAAGTCTGGCACTTCATGAACAACATGAAACGCCACAACATAGTGCCAATTTCATCACAACATGTCTGTAGATGGATCATAACCACACTCTAGTTGATATGTTTCAGCTAGACAGCCTAAGCTTCTCATGTGGTCTACCAAACAATCCACCACACCAGTGATCTCTTTGGAATTCGAACTATCTTCCGCTCTAAACCAACAAACCTCATTCCTGATTTCAATCCAAGTATAACCAGGATCGGTTTTCAGCCCTTTATCTCTACCAGGATCGGTTTTCAGCCCTTTATCTCTCATCAATCTCCGCACCCTTGCTACCTGATCCCAAAAACCTACACTGGCATACAAATTTACCAATTGCAAGTGGGTGGAAGCACACTCTGGCTCCAACACAAGCCTATTTTCTGCAGCCTCGATTCCAACCCAGACATTCCCATGAAGCCTGCACGAAGAAAGAAGTGATCCCCATATGATGGCGTTGGGATCGACATGCATTTTCTTGATGAATTCTCGAGACTCTTCTATTTCCCCTGCTCGACCAAGAAGATCCACAATGCATGAATAATGCTCTACTTCAGGCTCAAAACCAAATTCCACCATTGAATTGAAGTAAAACCCGCCTTGTTCAACAAGACCCCCATGGCGACATGAAGAGAGAACGCCAAGGAAAGTGATGCCATCGGGCCTCACTCTTTCCTTCTTCATCTCTTCAAAAAGATCAATCGCTTGCAATGCGAGCCCATTATAAGCGTAGCCGGCAATCATAGAGTTCCACGACACGAGATCTTTAGCGGGCATGTTTTGAAAAATGAATAATGCTTCTTTCACATCACCACACTTGCAATACAATGAGATGAGAGCATTAGAAACATGTAGATATGAATCAAAACCCATTTGCATTGCTTGACAATGAGCAATCCTCCCATGTCCAAGACACCCATTGCCTGTGCAAGCACTCAAAAGGCTCGTTAGCGTAAACTCATTCGGTTTTGCAGTTGAATTTCGCATTCGATGGTAGAGTTCCAAACACACATCAATCTTCCACTCTTGTGCAAACCCAGTAATCATCGTCGTCCACGCGACTACATTTCTCACAGGCATTTCGTCGAACACTTGATATGCACTGCCTAACTCGCCGCATTTACAGTAAAAGCCGATCAAAGAACTCCCAATATAGATATTGGTGAAAAACCCAGTTTTAATTGCCAAGCAATGAACTTGAATTCCAAAAAAGACAGTCTTTGGACACCCACAAGAACTCAAAGCGTGAGACAGAACAATTGGGTTGGCTCTCAATCCTTCCCTGTTCAGCCTAAACAGCATCGAAATAGGACCTTCCTTCGAGTTCGAATCAATGGGTTCATGTGAAGTCGTTCGCAGAATGTCTTGAATGAGACGAAGATGGGTTTGGCGACCACCGCGAATAACACTTGGTTTTGGAGTGACGAGGTCTAAGACTCTCAAGCGCTTGTGCGATTTACTGATTTTTGTTGGGCGTAATGGGTTTTGAGAAGAAAAAGGTCTAAAGCGTGATGATGGTGATTGCAGGAAAGAGCAAAAGGGTATGGAAAGGGCAGAGAGAGAGTGCTTTCTGAGACATTGATTGGAGAAGATAGTGTTCATTCCTGTTCAGACCCATCAGTCAATCTACTTCGGCATGCTTTTCACGATTCTTGTTGTATCAATTTCGATCTGTATCTGTATGATTCTTCTTCGCTGTATGAATTTAAGGGTTGTTCGATATAATTTATTTTAGTATCAGTAGCAATGTTAGGTGTTATGAAAAAATTTTCATGAAAATAATCAGGGAATTCTTGAATTACACTTAGAATAAAATATCACACACTAATTAAGGTAATTCAAAGACCATAAAAATTTCATATACCCTAACTTTTTTTTTCTTTTAGTATATCTTTTTATTTTATTTAAGTCCATTCACACATTGACTCTCAATCATTTACCCATCTTTTTATAAAATATCAAAAAAAATATATTAATCTACTGCATTTAAACCATCCCTTAAATCTGATGTAAACAAAAATATATTAAACTGGTGACTGGAATGGTTCATTTGTTTACTTATTTTTCGTTTTTATTAAATTAAGAATCCCAAAAGTCTTTTAAGTCTTTGAATGTTTAATTCCAAATTGCAATATATTTGCGATGGAAGGGCGGGTTAAATAAAGGGAGATTTATCAATAAATCTCAAATTTGGAACTTATGCACCAATTGATCCCATTTTTATTCTATTAAACCATTTAGTCCCATTCAATGTAAATGCCCTCATGTAACCGTTGTTGATGCGTCTGTGGAGTGAGAATTGGGTGAGGTGCGTGTGTGGATGACGTGTCTGATTGGCGAGTAGATGACGTGTGTGTAAAATGTGATACATTTTGTTGGTGTCACAGAGTGGCAATCCGCTGTAAGGGTTTTTCATTTTTGGGCTGGGTTGCTGTGTGTGGGCGACTGGATGCCCATAACACATTGTGGGATGGGATTCAAATTGTGACTAATCGGACACCGACATACCCGCAACCCGTTCAACTTTAACCCGTTTTGTCCATCTATATTCACACAGTCGTTGTGTGATTCACTTGTTCTGAAACACACACACATTCACTTGTTCTGAAACACACAGATGCTGAAACACACACATTCACACACATTCACTTGTTCTGAAACACACACACATTCACTTGTTCTTCTTCATCATCATCTTCAAGAAGATGACGACTCTGAAACTCTAGGCGATGTCACCGGAAACAGAGGCAAAAGCTGCGGTGGCTCCGATCCTGTCGGCGTCATAGCTTTGGGCGATGGGTGCAAGTAAAACCCCTTCTCTGCAATCGCTTCTCTTCCTCCGAAGAAGAACTCCCAATCGATGGCGAACAAGACTTGCTAAATGGGTCTTCAATCAATGGTGTCACAGGACTCAAAAACGGCGATGAAAACCCTAGTATGCTCGGCGATAAGATCTCAGGGTTTCCGATCAAAAACCCAGAACTCTGAATCAAATGGCTGATCATCTGATACACATCGAACACACACAGATGGCTTCAACACATCGCACACACACAGATGGCTTCAACACACACTCACACACACATCGCACACACATCGCACACACACATATGGCTTCAACAATCAGTGAAACACATCGCACACACACAGATGGCTTCAACACACACTCACACACACACACACTAATACATACACACACGAATCTGTGAGGGTGTGCCACACCGGAAACAAAAATGAAACAAAAATGACAGGTTGTAAATCTCCCCATCAGTGAAACAAAAATGACAGGGTGTAAATCAATGAAAGGACACTCTCGTCACAGTGAAACAAAAATGAAAAAAAAAAAAAACAAAAAGGATCAAATCAACCCACCAGTAGGACTATTTGGTGTAATAGAATAAAAATGAGACTATTTGGTATAACAGTTTGTAAAGTAGGATTTATTGGTAAATAATCCTTAAATAAATGATCAAAAATAATTTTAAAATTAAATAATAATATAAAATTTATTTTAGAAGTATAAAAAAATAATTTAGAATAAATTAAATTTTAACCATTTTATTACTATATATATATATATATTATAATTATTATGTCATTAATTATATATTTTAAGTTCACAATAAAAAATAGATATCATAAAATAAAAATAAATTTCATTTGTTTTATGATAAAATAAGAAATAGATGTCATAAAATAAAAATAATTGGTAAAGATAAAAAAAAAATAGAATAAATTACAAAAAAAATTATATTAATGATACAATAAAAATAAATTTCATTTTATAAATTTTTTTGTTTTAATTTATTCTATATTAAAGTTTGTCATAAAGTTTAAACATACCTTTTAGAAATAAAACAATATACATATATATTGATAAAATTGTTAAAATTAGTCAAAAGACCAATCAACTTACACAAAAATTAATTAATTAAAATTTTTAAATTTTATTTTATTTTAAAATTTAAATTGTTTCAATTGAAATATGCACAACACTACAATATTAAATGGGAGCATATGTTTACTTTACATAACTGATGAAACAACTCACTTTTTCCCTTTGTTTCTTGATGTGAGATTGTGTAAAATAAAATTTAACAATTGTTCAGGCAGAAAGTTTATTTCAAATCAAACAATATCAGTCATTTAATCTTTAATTAGGTCAATCTTTAGTTCATTTCGAATCAAATAAATCTAACCAATATATTTTAATAAAACCACTAAAATGGCTGTTAAACTGGCGAATTAGTCAAACCGAAAACAGTTCAGCCTAATTGGCTAGGTCAAATAACCAACTTATACAAAAATTAATTAATTAAAATTTTTAAATGATATTTTAATTTTAAAATTTAAACTATTTTGAACTGAATTATACACAACGCTACAATATTAAATATGAGCATAAGGTTCATTCACTTTTTTCCTTTTTTCTCGATGTGAGATTGTAAAATAAAAGTTAACAATTGTTTAGGCAGAAAATTTATTTCTAATCAAGCAATCAGTCTTAAATTTTTAATCATACTAGTCTTTAGTTTATTTCGAATTAAACAAATCTAACCAATATATTTTGAATAAAACCGTTAAAATCGCAATTAAACCAGCGAATGAGTCACATCTTAAATGATTCAACCAATCGGCTAGGTCAAAAAACAAATCAACTTACACAAAAATTAATTAATTAAAACTTTCAAATTTTATTTTAAAATTTAAACTATCTTAAATTGAAATATGCACAATACTATAATATTAAATGAGAGTATAAGATTCACTTTATATAAGTGAAACAACTCATTTTTTCTTTCTTTTCCCGATGTGGGATTATAAAATAAATCATATCATAGACTAATTAGAGTTTTGATTTTAAAATTTAAACTGTTTTAAACTCAACTGTACACAACACTACAATATTAAATGGGAGTATAAGATTTACTTCATATAAGTGAAACAACTCATTTTTTTTTCTTCTTCTCTTGATGTGAGATTATAAAATAAATTATAAATTAATTAGAATTTTATTTTTATATTATTAAATGAAAGCTGGCCAATGGGAAAAAAAATTAATTGTTTAAAATTAAAAAAATCAGAAAGAGAAATCGCGGTTAAACCGGCTAATCAGTCAAACTGAAAACGGTTAAACCCAAGCGGTTATAACCAACCAACTTACACAAAAATTAATTAATTAAATTTTTTAAATGATATTTGAATTAAAGCATGCATAGCTACAATATTAATGTTCACTTATATAAGTAAAACAACTCACTTTTTTTTCTTTCTTTTTCCAATGTGTGATTATAAAATAAAAGTTTACAACTATTCGGATGAGAAGTTTATTTTTAATCAAGTAATCTCAGTTGTTCAATTTTTAATCAAATCAATCTTTAATTTATTTTGAATCAAACAAATCTAATCAATATATTTTGGTAAAACTGCTAAAATCACGGTTAAACCAACGAATCAGTCAAATCAAAAATGATTCAGCCTAATCGACTAGGTCAAAAGACTAACCAACTTACACAAAAATTAATTAATTAAAACTTTTAAATTTTATTTTAAAATTTAAATTATATTAAATTGAAATATGTATAACACTACAATATTAAATGTGAGTATAAGATTCACTTTATATGAGTAAAATAATTCACTTTTTATTTCTTCTCCCGATGTGAGATTATCAAATAAATCATAGACTAATTAACTAGCAAATGGAGATTTTCTTAATTATTTAAAATTAAAAAAATAAAAAAAAAATGATATGAAACATTAAAACTTTCATAATGCTTCTCACTAAAAACTCTCTCTCTCTCTCTTTTTTTTTTTTGATATAATATATCAAGAGATATAAATGGGTGCTCGGATGAGAAGCGCAAATTTTCTTCGTTCAAAGGTTTATGTGTTAATTTTTTCTAGATGTAATACCTTATAACCTTTTTAGATTAGATTTATCATCAATTTATTGTTGGAACAATCTTCTATGTACAATAAATAAATTGAAACAAATCAAACAAATAAATAAATTACTTACCGAATTTATTTTACCAAACCAAATAAATAATTAAAAGATTAAATCGAGTGTGTGACACTCTGTCCTTAAGACAGATTCGCCCCGTTACGGTACTTACGGATAAATGACGCATATCTCCAAGGATACAATGATCTTCACAAATTGTAGTATCACTCCAAACAATTTGTACGGCGAACAAAAACCCGTGTTTTTACTCTCTGAATTTTTTCTTTTGAGAAAATAATATGAAGATTATAACATGTAAAAGAGCAAAACTAGAAGGAAAAATGAAGAAATTCGGATGTCCAACTGCTGGAATTATGCTGGTATTTATAGGCAAAATAAATTGTCCGAACAGGTGCTGTTTTTGAATGAACAGATTTGTTTTTCAAACAGAACATGTGCAAATAGATAACTACTAGGCAGTTTCTATCTGTTGGAAACTGCTGGATCTGTCTGGGCAGTTTTGAAACAGATAACTGCTGAACATATCTGTTGGTAACTGTTGGACAGATTTGAATTTGTCTGCTAATTTTAAATCTGTTTGGGTGCCAACAGATTTGAAAATTAGTTGGACTGTTTAACGTGTTTGGAATAATTGGACTAGAAGAGGTAATATTGGATAGAAAAATTAAATTCAAATTCGGCACAAAATTTGAATTAATTTCATGAAGAATTTATGGAAAAAATTCAAATAAATTTTGTCCAAAAAATTAATATTAGAACCGAACCAATCTGATTCACAACCCACACCCGGCATGGCTCCGCCGGTCGTGGTGCGCGCGTGGTGGTTTGGTCTAAATTCCATTTGTCCATAACTCGCCCATTCTACAAACTTGGGGTGCTCCTTAGGGCCCACCCCAAGTGTTGTTACCTAGAACTTATGTAGAACTTATATGCACACATAAGTTCTCTTAAGTTTTCAATGTAGGATAACTATTTCAAGGGAACCCACATTTTACTTCTTTAAATGTCCATTTCATAAACTCGAAAACGATGTCAAGTTCCCATTCACTCATAAAAAGTTTTGACGAATCATCTTCACCGTGTGACTTGCTATGCGGTAAGGAACATGCCACTTCTTCGGACCCACCCCAAAAGACGTTTGGAATCTGTTGGCTACATATTTTGTAAAAGCCAATCACAATTCGATGCGTGGCAGAGTAAGGGTAATATAGGAAGACTATTCAAGTCTTCAATCCTGATCGTACACGTGGCAGTTAGTATTGGTTCTCACGTGATCTGAGTAGCATTGGATCAATAAAGAGGTGCAAGGTGACGTGGCTTCAACGGTTACTTATTCAAATTCAAATATAGGAGGGAAGCCTAACTGCAAATGATGGCGTAGTGGAACTACTTATAAGGCAGCATGATCAGCGATCATGGAGGAGCAGTTCGACGGTTTGAAGTGCAGTTCGATGGTCATCCTTGAGAAGTATAAATAGCGGGGAAGACCCTAGAAAAAGCCCCCAGACTCAGATCATACAAACCAGTCTTACTTTACATATTTTTCTTTTCCAGTTTTACATTTCTAGTCTTTACATTTCCTGTTCTTTAAATTCCTGCTCTTTACATTCTTGTACTTTAAATTCCTGCACGGCACTTCATTCATAGGAGTAGTTTCAAGTAGATCGTTTCTGTAAACCTCTACGAGGCTGAGTTTGGATCATTGTAAGTTTTCATTCTAATGAAATACTTCAATTGCTCTTCATTTAACTGTTATTTTGCTTAATTTCTCCTAAGTCAAGCCACCAGTAAAAGTCCTCTTCATTGAGGCTGAAAGAACTAAAACACAATCGTCTGATAATTGGTTGGCAATTAACATTTCTGTAAGGACTGATTGATCCTTGCTGTCACGTTCGCATTTACAAAAACACCCTTCGAAAGCCAAAAAGCCAACATATATTTTTGGCACGCCTAGTGGGACTAATTGAAATGGCTAGACGAAGAAGACAATGAGAAAATGAACGCTTGGAAGAAGGCGTAGAAGGAGAGGTATAAATACCTAATCCAGAGGATAATGTGGTGACACATCTTGTAGAAACTCCCATATTATCAGAACCTATGGTCGAACAGACCAGTACTTCAAGACAAGAACCACATGTTCATAGTATTGGACGAAACCAAGGAATTGGACCATCCACTGTTCCATCTACTCATCCAATAAATCCATGGGATGGCCTAGTAGATGCCATGTGTAGACACCCCATTTTTGACCGACCTTGAGACTCAGACGTCACCGATTGAGTGCTCGGTGGTGTTGCATATTGTGCTCGTTCAGAAGTCTCAGAGTCACGGCCGCGAGCCCTGCCTCCGGACTCCCGAACCCTCTTTTGTACCTTGCCTCGGTTTGCGAACCAGACTCGGTTTTCTCTGTTTCTTTTCCTGAAGGGAGGGAGAGGTCCCGTAGACCATCTCTCAGTGGCCGTGGGCTACATTTCGTGGCCGTAGGCCATTTTGCCCATTTCGGAGCCCGGTTCCCGGTTTTCGGAGCCGTCAGGCCGTGTGCCTCGGTTCACCGTCTAACCATCTCCGATTCCTCCGGTTTTTGGCATGCATCTCATTTACTCCCTTGTGAGGGACACTGAGGCCTGAGAGACCCACTTCGTGGTCGAATGCCACTTTCGGTGCTTAACGGCCTATTTTCGGGACCCCGAACTGCGTGTTTTGGCCCCCGAGCATTCGTTCTGCATCGGTTTTTGTTCATTTTTGGCAATTACCTCTGTTTTATCACCAGGAAGGTCACTGAAGGGTGGGAGGCCATCAATTGTCTCAGCAACCAGTTATATTCCTCATTCGCCCTCCGACGCCCGTTTTTCTCACTTCCGAGCCAATGTTGACCACCCTAGGGCCATTTTCTTCAATCCCAAACCACATATTTGTGTTGTACACACATGGGAGGACCCTAAAAGTCTATGGCCGGCCAGTAATTCAACTTGAACCTTTTGAACCCCTCCTAAAAGTGGCCTCTTCTCTCTCCTGTTTTAGAGTTGCCAATTTTGAACCACAGGGTTGTGATGAGGAGACCTGGGAGGACACCTTTCTCTGGTGGCCGGCCATTAATTCAATCTGACCCTTTTGACCCTTGGCCGGCCGGCCATAGGGGGTGGCCGGCCGGCCACCTGCAGCAAAAATACCTGGCCGGCCATGATCCCCTCAATGTGTACTTTACAGCTGTATAGCTGTTTTTCCCCAAAAATATCTCAATCCGGGGAAAAGTTTTGGAGGGAAACTTGACACCATTTCCCTCCACTTTTTCCTCCACTCTTCTCCCCCTTTCTTGTCTATATAGCTGGCCTCCCAACTCAAGGAAAAGGGTTGGAAAATTGTTTGGAGCTCATACATACTCCATCTCTCTCATTTCCTCAAGTTTTGGTACCATTTCTTCATCACTACCAAGCACCACCACCACCACTCCACTTCCAGCACCTTGAGAGGATTTCCAGCAGCTAGGAAGCAACATTTCTCAAGCCAAAAGGAAGCTAAGCATTGGTCTCCAAGGGTAAGCCATCTTGCCCTCTTTTGTAGCACTTTCTTGCACCATTCTTCTAGCCTATTTTCTTACTGTTTTGGGCTCCGACCCTAACTGAAACTAGGCCTATTTTGAGCTATTATTCATGTTTGTTTAAGGGCTCAACCCTGTTTGAGCCCCCCTTTTGGTACTTGCTTCAATACCCTCTTGTATGCCATTATTTTGCATAGTATTTCTAGCCTATTTTTGATCTATTTTTGAGCATGATATAAACTGTGAGTTGGCTTATTTTGAGCCCCTCTACAACATTGTAGAAGGGCTCAACACTGTTGGGGGCCTCCATGTAGCACTTACCATTATACCCCTCTTTGGCCCCCATTTTTGCATGCTTTGTGAGCTTACCTTGCCTTTGTTTTTAGGCCATGATCAGAACTGAAAATGGCCATATTTTGACCTTCTTGGCATACCTTATTAAGGGTCTTTGGCTTTTTGGTGATTTCTTTGTATACCTCATGTTATAGCCTCTTGTTGGCCTATTTCTTGCATGGCATTTTTAGCATGTTTTCATACTGATTTGAGGCATGTCATAAACTGTAAATATTCATATTTTTGGTCCCTCTTCAGTATTGTAGAAGGATATTTTTCTGTTCGGGCATTGCATCTATCACTTACTTCATTGCTTCCCTTGCGGAGCCATTTTTGTATGCCATTTTAGCCCTACTTGTGATTGCTGTTTGGCCATGTTTTGTACTGTAAAAATGTGAGTTTTGGGGTTGCCTTGCTTCTTCTTTTTCATGTCTTGTTCAAATTATGCATGTTTAGTATAGCTATAGGCCATTCCGCATGCCTAGTTTTGCATTTCGGGAGAGATCCCATGCATCGGGTATCATTTCGCCTCATTTCGGGGCTGTTTTCCCCCTCATTTTGCTACTGATTTTTGCATGTTTGCATGTCATATTCCGTGTCTTTGCCATGTCTCATTAGAGTGGCATTTCGGTGCCTGAGGGTCCGTTCTCGGTTTGCGTACCCGCGGGCACGCATTTCGAGGTGTCTTGTTTTTATCTGATGGCCTCCTATGTGAGTGTGGCTGAGGTTCTCTCATGTTGGTGTAAGCCCATTATTGCATTGCGTATGCCATTTCATCCGTAGCATTGTGTATGCCCGGTTTTGTATTACCTCGTATAGCGTGTATGCCATTCCGTGATATTGTGTATGTTAGGATTGCATATTAGCTGCATTTCATGCATATCATGCATATTGCATCGTGTTCGGGATAGGAGTTAGCCCGGGCACGGGAAACGAGGCACGTTCCGTACCCCGAGTGACGGAGCGGGTCTCAATTCCCACGTCACCGACACTCCGGATTATCCGTGATGGAGTTAGGTTTTATTGTAGCATTCATATGCATTCATCCTATATTGAGTTGTGCAATTCGGCTCCTCGGCCATCATGCATCGATATGCGTGATTGGTGGCACGAGGATCGAGGCATGCATATATTTGTGAAATACATTGCTATGGCCCTTTCCTACTCTCTGTTGCAGCAAAATCAAGAATCAGCAGTCTTCCGAGACCTGGCACGCATTTCGAGGAACATTGCAAAACAGAGGCTAATTGGGGCATCCCAGTGGATTTCCGCACAAGGCAGTCCAAACATGCAACATTCATCAGAATCAAGGCACCCCCTGGCTTGCATGCCAGTTTACAGTTTTTCTTAGTTAATTTGTAAATTAATTAGGAATTTGCATTATTCGGACTGTAATATTTGGACTGTATTATTCTTTCATTTGGAACTGTATATTTATTTGGACCCTCTGCGCGAGGGCATAATTGTAATAAGTGTGGGTGAGTGTGATGTATGTCTTCCAACCCCACGTCTTTCTTCCCTTTTATTTACCAGCTTATGATGGTTAGATTAGGGCATATTTCAATTAGCATACAGTATGACAGCATGTTTGCATCATTCATCTGTTTTGCACGCACCGGGCTCGGCGCATCATACAAACTGCATTTGTATTTCAATTCCAAATTGAATACGTGTTAGTTGTTGCATCTCATATGCCATGTTTAGAATAGCCGAGCCTGCTATAGTTTGCATTTTTGCATGTGTTGCATTAGGCATTTCACTATACTTAGGATCATGCATGATTTCTAATGTAGTTTCTGTTTTGGCTTGGAGTACTTGGTGAGTTTTTATGCTTTAGCATCCTTGCATGTGTGTGAGTGACTGCCATGATAGCATGCTTGCCATGAGGCTATTTGCTTATGTGATATAACTGCCTGAATGCCTGTGGGTAAAGGTTGGGTTACTTGGAGTGGGACAATTCATCAAATGTTTGTTTTAAGCCCACTAGATTGTGGCAAAACCATCTTTTTCTAAGCCCACCTGAGGGTGGCAAAATCTGCATTTTAAGCCTACCTGCGGGTAGCAAACCATCTTTTACAAACAAACATGAAATGTTTTGTTCCAATTCAGGCAACTCAGTCTATACTTGTATGCTGTGCGCATCACATAGTAACCTAGGCTAATAACCGGAATAAGAACATACAATGTTTTCAAAATAAGATATCATGGTTAGTAGAGGCCGGTCTTTGACCGGGTGAGCGGGGGTGCTCACGAAGTGACCTTCCCCAATCGTACCCAAGTTCCCGAGCCGAGGCAACTTTGGTGATGACGGACATGTGGCCTTTGGCACTGAGTCAGGGTTTCCTAAATTTCCCAAAAATAAAATATTTAGGTGGCGACTCTGCATCTGGCAAAGCAGTCCATGTTTGGCACTTCTTTCAAAAAATCTGTTTTCAAAACGATTTGCCGGATTTGGACTCTTTGGTTCAAGATTAAGAACCGTGACATTTGAGTCCTTCGAACTGTAGTGACCCAATATCGAACCAGAACGGGGGGGACTCGCACACCCTCTCCCGGGACGCGTTCGGGGATGTCTACACCATGGGACAACAATTAATGAACACAATGGAAAGGTGGGTAACATCCTTTTTGGATCGAATGAATAACCACCAACCAACAAACACAAGACACATCGAGAAAGTTTTAAATGTCCCTCAACAAAGATTGGCTAGAGATAAACAGCTTATGCAAGTTAATGGACATTCTAATGGTCAAACTAGTAATCAGAACTATGAAAGACCATCACCTCAGTCTTGGTATGAACCCATTTCGAGGCCTATAGCAGGTCAAAATGCCTCAGTACTCAACAATGAAGCCATGCAAATTGGTGGATCTGGCCCAGTATAAGAAACTGGCATAAGAATGGTCACAAATCCCATGTTCGAAGCCATATCTGGTACAAGGGGGTTTACTAATCCCTTATTCGAATTTATACCCAGGGGGTTGGAAGGTTTGCCTGCAAATGGAAGAGACACAACACCTGTTCCAGCACCTTTCGCAGGACAGGCTCAAAGGGGTTACCCAGACCCCCAGCAGCAACCTGGACCACAGGGACAACCAGTCCCAAATGTACCACCTTATGGACCAAGAGGACCACAAGCACAAGTTTGTCCACCAAATCCTGTGTTTGTCCCTCCAGTAGTGGTTTAGCAGGCACAAAATATGGTCCCTAGGGACCAAATTGCTGATATTGTTAGGGAGATGTGTGGACCAATGGCTCGGGGGGTCCAAACTCCTGTATACAGAAAACCATACCCAGAATGGGTAGATAGGGTACATGAATACCCAAGGGAGTTCAGGATACTAGATTTTACCCTTTTCTATGGGAGTGGAAACCAATCAACAGTAGAGCATATTGCTAGGTTTGCTGCTCAATGCGGTGAATTTACTAACCATGACTATATGAAACTAAGATTATTTCCAAATTCTCTAACTGGGGGAGCATTTGTATGGTACATCAACCTTACACCTGGCTCCATTCAAACTTGGCAACAAATGGAAGAGGCATTTCATGCCCAATTCTTCTAATCGGAGCCAGAGGTTTCCATGGCAGACTTGGCAAGATTGAGTCAAAGGCCTGAAGAAAAGGCTACTCAGTTTATTGCTAGATTTAAAAGGGCTCGAAATAAATGTAGAGTCATCCTGCCAGAGCCAGAATTCGTAAGATTGGCTCAAAATGGTTTAGAGTTCAGGCTTCGAAAGAAGTTTGACTCAACTGAATTCAGAGATTTGGTGGAACTAACCTATAAGGTGTCTAGGTATGAAGCATTACTAGAGGAGGAACAAGATCGAAATAATGCATCGTACAAGACATATTATAGGGATCCTAATTATGAGATCGATGCAGCAGAGATTGTGGGCAAAGAACCTGTGATCTGTGAGGCATTAATTCATAAGGATATAACAATTGACCAACAGTTTAAAAAGAAAGACCTTCACAGAAAGTACTCTTTCGATTTAACAAAGGCAGATGACATTTGTGATCATTTGCTTGCGGCCAACTTCCTTAAGTTACCTAAAGAAGTAAAACTGCCATCTCCAGATGAACTTAAGGGAAAAGTGTATTGTAAATGGCATAACTCTTGGTCTCACTCGACTAAAAACTGCATTGTTTTTCGAGACAGGATCCAAGAACAAATTCGGAAAGGAAGTTTGAAATTCCCAGCCAAAACAACAAAAGGTCATGGGGCTCGACAGTAATCCATTTCCAGAAGTTGGAGAGGTGGCAGGCCAATGTTATTATGTCAGACTTCCAGAACTTGTCCTTGACAGAATTAGAAGAAGTCAATGTACAGATGCATGTTGCTAACCAGACAACCATAAAAAAGGACACCAGAAATCTGCCAGTTATTGGACAAGGTTTCTCACACCAGAGGGAACACTCTGATGAAGAATCACTGGATGATGATTCCTTAGAGGCAGCAGTAATGCAAAGGATGTGTCCCAGGTGCAGACTGAGTTATAAATGGTTGAAGGGGATTCCAATTGATGGGAAGCAATACTACAGGGATGTGCAGAGACGCCCTAAACCAACCAATGCTTATAACAAAAGGCCGTATCTGGCTAGTGTTAGGCAGCAGCCATTGGTAGTTGAACCAGCAGTCAATAGAATGCATGCTAAAGGCAAGAGGCCTTTGTATGAGCCTAGGCCACCTAACTATTACAGAATAGAAAGCAGTCATTCTGAAAGAAGACTGGAGAAGAGTTCAGGTTATGGGATCAAAGCCAGAGATTGGCCCCCTAGACCAACCTCACGCAGGACAGAAAGTGGACACTTTCATCGAAGGCCTGAATCAGGCTCGAAACATGAGGTCAGGACCAAGCAATTGCCTTCACAAGCCAGCTTCGAAGATGGCTTCTGAAGGTAGAAAGAAGTAGTTCAACATCTGAGTCAGTAAGTTCATGGGTACCTGGAGTTCTAGATTGGTTTGTGATACAAAAACAAACCTAGGGAAGTACCTACTCAGAGAGATGCTAGAAACCAAGGCAGGATGGTTAAACCTCCTTTGGTGGCTCCGAACAATTGGGTATTGCTTAAACACCCAAAGACGAAGGAACTAGATATGGTCCCAGTCATTTTGAGATCACAAAGAAGAAAGATTCAGCTCAGGTACACTCAGTACCAGAAAGATATGAAAGAAAATGGAGAGAGCTCTTCATTGGTCTAGACAAAAGGAAAGAAGACTCCAAGGTTAGACCATACTCCAAAGACAACTCTACAAAGCAAGGTGGGTTGCAGCAGAGAACAGTTGGCCAAGGTTCATTCTGAACTAAAAGCCAGAGAGAAATCTAGCTTAGCAGGATTGGAGAAAGCTCTGATGGAGAGTGGTAGCGAGACAGAAGAAGAAATTGACATAGGCCAAAAGAAAGAAATGGTGGAGGAAGAAATGGTCGAAGCCTTTATGGCTGAGCAAACATTTTTGGTGAAAAACCAGTTGAGAAAGATCCTTCGAAGGAATCAGTTAGCAACGAAGTGCCGGAGTGCAGCATGGAGGATGCTTCTGAAGTAACTGAACAAGGTGGCCAAGAGGGGAAACAGGTGCAGCCAGCCATCCCAATTTGGCTCATTTCCTCCAGTATCAGTCAATATGGTACACATACTGCCTTATGAGTTCCAAGCTGGAGATGAGGACCAAGATGGTTAGGAAATTGATCCTATTCCTATCTCTAGTGAAGACTCACAAGTGAGTATGGTACAAGATGATTCTGGAATGGCTACCCCGATGGAAACTGAATATGAGAGTGAAGAAGAGGTGAGCATTAACCTCTCATAATCCCTTTGAGTATCCCTCGAATTTTATGACACAACATGTCAAGCCTTTGTACATCAAGGCTTTCTTCGACGGATACAATGAACCGAGTCCTGATAGATAATGGGGCAATAGTGAATTTACTACCGAAATCTTCTTTGAAGAAACTAGGGAAAAAGAATCCTAGGTTAATCCCAACTAGCACAACCATCGCTGGCTTTGCTGGAGACAAACAGATGGCTTAGGGAATTCTATTCATTAACTTGAGTGTGGGAACCAGGGACTACATGACAGCATTCTTCGTAATCGACAGTAATGTTAAATACAATGCTTTACTTAGGAGAGATTGGATTCACACCTAACAAATGTGTGCCTTCCTCTTTGCATCAGAAAATTATGATGGCCTTATGCAATGGAGAGACAGAGGAAATTGATGCAGATCCTCAGCCTTTCATAGCCTGTGCAGACTTCGCAGAGGCCAAATTATATATTAAGGGAGTGACACCACTCAGTATACTGAGGAAATCTGATGGCTCAGCCGAAGTGACGGCTGATGAGGAAGTGACACACCTGAAGCACTTAGTCCAGGAGAGTGCTGATGAGGAGGTTGTCGTTAAGGATGACAATGATGCCTGGTTTGTAGGCAAAGAAATGAAACACAAGAAGCCAAGTCTTTGGCTCTAATTAAATTCTCAACATTGGATGTAAAATCAATAGTCCAGAAAGTACAGGATCAAGAGAGAGAAGCCATGATAATTGGCTGCAAGCAGAAGCAGCAACAAGTCAAAGTTTTGACCCTTGATAAATACTGTGCAATTGGACATTGAAACAAATTCTAGGAGATACAGGAAGAGGAAGCCTTGTGGACAGACTTTGTCTATGAGGAGGAGGGCAAAGATGTTGAATTAAAGAACCTGGGAGCAGAACAAAGCAGGGAGATTGCTTCGAAGATAAAAGAAATCAAAGAAGAAGCTTCAGTAAGTTCTCAGACACAAGACCCCTTAGAAGAAGTAAATTTAGGGAAAGGTTCTATACAGCAGTCTACCTACATAAGTACTTGTCTGAATGTTCTAGATAGGGACCAGTTGTTGGTTGTTCTAAATATAAAGATTGCTTTGCATGGTCTTATAATGAACTACCAGGATTGGATAGGTCATTAGTGGAACATAGGCTCCCTATGAAACTTAACTTCAAGCCATACAAGCAAAAACCAAGAAGAATGAGTCCAGAAGTAATTCAGAAAGTCAAGGAGGAGATTCTTAGACTACTCAAAGCAGGCTTTATTAGGACAGCCAGGTATGTAGAATGGCTATCTAATATTGTGCCTGTGGTTAAGAAGAACGGTAAAATGAGGGTATGCATTGATTTCAGAAACTTGAATTTAGTAACTCCAAAAGATGAGTACCCCATGCCTATAGTGGATCTGTTGGTAGATAGTTCAGCAGGGCATCAAGTTTTATCAATGATGGATGGGCACTCTGGTTATAACCAGATCTGCATTGTAGAGGAGGATGTCCACAAGACAGTATTCAGATGTCTTGGAAATATTGGCACTTTCAAATGGGTTAAAATGCCATTTGGCCTGAAGAATGCTGGAGCTACATATCAGAGGGCTATGAACACTATCTTTCATGACCTCATTGGAGGGTATTTAGAATGTTATATTGATGACATTGTAGTAAAATCCCAGTCCATGGAGGAGCATCTGTTTCACTTAGAAGCAGTTTTTGAAAGAATGAGGAAGTTCAAGTTAAAACTCAATCCCCTTAAGTATGCTTTTGGTGTGTCATCTGGAAACTTCTTGGGTTATGTAGTGCACAAGAAAGGAATACAGATTGATCAGAACAAAGCTAAAGCCATCATTGAAGCCACGCCTTCATCAAGTAAGAAAGAATTACAAAGGTTCCTTGGACAGGTTAACTTTCTTCGAAGGTTCATTTCTAAACACTGCAGGGAAAACTAAAGTATTTTCTTCCTTGTTAAGGCTGAAAGATGAAGAGGAATTTGTGTGGACAGCAGAGCATCAAATTGCTTTCGAAGGTATCAAAGCCTACTTGGCCAACCCCCCAGTGCTGATGCCACCAAAGGGTAATAAGCCCTTGAAGTTGTACATAGCTGTAGCAGAAGATTCATTGGGAGCTTTCTTGGCCCAAGATAATGAAGAAGGCAAGGAGCAAGCTGTTTATTACCTTAGTAGGTTTTTAAATTCTTGTGAATGTAAATATTCAGCTGTTGAAAAGCTGTGTCTTGCTTTGTACTTTGCTGCAATGAAATTAAGATACTATCTTTTACCTACAACTGTCTTGGTAATTGCAACCACAGATTTGGTTAAGTACATGTTATCTAGACCTATGTTGAGGGGAAGAATTGGCAAGTGGATACTAGCCTTATCAGAATTTCATCTAGAATATGTCCCTCAAAGGGCAGTAAAAGGGCAAGTTTTAGCCAATTTTCTGGCAGACCATCCATCTCAAACAGAGAGCCAAGAGATAATGGAACTTGGTATGGCTAGTGTTGAGTCATGGCAGATGTGGTTTGATGGGTCGAAAGCCAATGGCTTAACTGGAATTGGTATTGTAATTATGTCTCTACAAAGGGTAGAAACCACACACAGTTTCAGAGTGGATGAAGCTACCTGTTCTAATAACCATGCTGAATATGAAGCCCTAATAGTGGGACTAGAAATTCTTATTGGATTACGAGTTCATGCAGTTGACATATTTGGAGATTCTCAATTGGTGGTTAACCAAGTGAAAGGGATTTTTAAGTGTCAAAGCATAAGTATTTTGCCATCCTATGTTGTTGCATTACATCTGCTTTCTCAATTTCAAATAGCAAATGTAACTCATGTTCCAAGATTCTTGAATAATAAAGCTAATGATGTGGCTCAGAAAGCTTCGAACTTCAAGAGAAGGGATAATGCCCAAAGGAACATAAGCCAAACAACATATCAGAAATTGATACCACCTTTGAATAAAAGGAATGTGGTCTTGGAAGTCAATCATAATGGCTTACAAGAACAAGATTGGAGGCATCCAATAATGCAGTACTTGGCTGGTCCATCTTCGAAGGCCAGCAGGAAAATTAAATTGCAGTCTATGCAATATATGATATACGGTAATGCTCTCTACAAAAAGGGGGGAGACGGCTTATTGCTGGAGTGTTTAGGTCCAAAAGAAGCATTAATAGCTATGGCTGAGGTTCATGAAGGCATTTGTGGTGCTCATCGGCCTGGTGTGAAGATGAGATGGTTGTTTCGAAGGCATTCCTACTATTGGCCAATTATCCTTAAAGATTGCATAGACTATGCAAAGGGTTGCCAGGCATGCCAAAAGCATGGCACAATAAGGCATGTGCCCATAACTGACCTACATGCAGTAGTAAAGCCTTGGCCATTCAGAGGATGGACCATGGATATGATGGGGAAAATACACCCACCTTCTTCGAAGCATCATTGTTTCATTCTGGTGGCCACTAATTACTTCACTAAGTGGGTCGAAGCTAAGCCATACAAGGCTGTAGACCAGACTGAAGTTATTGGATTTATTAAGGATCTAATCCATAGATTTGGCATCCCATAAACTATAACTGTGCATAATGGGACTGTGTTCAATGGGAAGATGGTGAATGTGGCAGAATTTGGAATTAGTCTCATTAATTCCACCCCATATTATGCACAAGCCAATGGTCAAGCTGAATCATCTAATAAGTCCTTGAAAAAAGGAATACAAAAGGTTGTGGAGAACAATCCTAGGGATTGACATAACTTATTGTTGGATGTGTTGTGGGCTTACAGAACCTCCTCAAGGTCAAGCACATGAGTCACTCCTTATGCCTTAGTGTATGGGCATGATGCAGTGTTACTTGTGGAGATCAATGTTAAGTCCTTGAGGGTGAGATGCCAAGACCAGCTAAATCCTGAGCAATACCATCAGAGTATGTGCTTGGAATTAGAAGGCATAGATGAAGCCATAATTCTGGCATTAAACATCATTCTCTTGCAAAAGAAGAAAGCAGCCAAAAATTACAATAAGAAGGTCAAATACATTGGCTTTGATGAAGGTGATTTGGTATGGAAGACAATACTCCCAATAGGAATTAAAAGCCATAAGTTTGGTAAATGGTCACCTAACTGGGAAGGACCATATCAAATTCATAGAGTTCTGCCTTTTGGAGCATACCATTTGAGAAATTTGAATGGTTATGTGCATCCCAAAAATTTTAATGGCAGATATTTGAAGCCTTATTTTCCAACTATTTGGGAAACACATGGAATAAAATAAACACTAAGTACAAGAACACAAGATTACTCAGATGATAGACAAGAATTTGTTTTTTCATAAAGAGTCAAATACATTGTGCCACAAATTGGCCCAAAAATCATTACAATGTTTTAATTGTTTTTGTACAACAGATTTCCTATTGGTAAATGATGAAAATAGTTGAATAGCTGCAGCCATTTCTCTCTTTCTATCGGCCAGTTCTTGGTTGGTGATGTGCAATTTGGTGTCAGTTCGGACCAAGGCCTGGTTTATTGCAGTTAACTCCTCCTCAAGTCGAGCTTTCTTCTCCAGCAGTTGAATTCGAAACTGAGAGGCAGATGAGTGTTGTTCCTTAAGATCTGACACTTCAGTATGCACTTGGGAAACAAAACTCTGGTCTCTAGCCAATTTCTCATCTGCAGCATTGGCAACATGACAAATGCTGATGTAGAAGTCGATAGTAGCTGCAGCCTGGGATAGATGACTTGAGACATTCATGCCGGACTGCTCAGCAATTTTGCAGCACTGAAGAAACCCATTTCTGATGATAGGCCTTTGTAGAGCCTCGAAGGGAATCCTCGAAAAAGAGATTAACAGTTCCAGGCAGGTGTCTAAGTCTATCAAAGGTACAAAAGGTTGGCTGCTGGAGGAAGAAGAGCTCTAAAAAATTTCTAGCAAAGAGTCAGCCAAAACTAATGGCTCAGCTTCCTCATTGAATGTTGGAGAGGTAGAGGGTATGTCGAAGAGACTAGCTAGTCTTGCTTCGAAGACATCAACATCATCCATAGACATGAGGGGCGCAGAAAGAGTTGTGGTGGAGGACACAGAAGACTGCATAGGGATAGGAGAAATGGGTGAAGCATCTTTAGCAGTCTCCATGGTCCTAGCCACCAATGAATCAAGTGAAGAAGGGCTGGAGCTAGGTAAAGGTGATAAGCCATGAGTTGGAGAGCTACCAGCACCCTCAATAGGAGAATCAACTGCCATCAGAGATGGAGTAGCAGTTGGAATTTCCTTGGAAGAAGGAGGAGGAGCAAGGCTCGAAAGAGAGGTAAACCGAGGGAGGTCAAAAGTTAAGAAAGGAAGGTATGGCTTTAAGCCAAGAAAAGGAGATGCAGGAATGCTTGGCCTCAGGGAAGGTACAGAAAGTGTAGGCTTGGGAAGTGGGAGTATGATTTGAATGGTCTTCACATGTTGCATCTGATCAACTTCAACTGAAACTGAGGGAGTCCTCATTGGAAGAATAGGCTCAGTAATTGTTGCTGCAAGAAATAAGAAGTGTAAAGTGGTGTCAGGTCTCAATATCAAGAAATTGACAAGAAGAGAGTAGAGACACGAAAGAAATTACTTGTTTCAGAAGTATTGGCGATAATGGGAGAGCTACTAAGGGAATGGTGCTCGGCAATGTGTTGCTTTCTTGTAGCTCCCCTTTTGATAGCATCAGCAGCAGCAGCCTCATCTCTTAGGAATTGCTGCTGTCGTCTCTTTTCAGCCCTCTCGAAGACAATTAATGCCTTGGAATGTTCTTGTTCTACTGCCTTGGCAGCTGCTTCATGGATGGGAGTTTCAACCAAGTCAGTAGCTGAAGTAGTCACTTTCTTTCTCTTTTCCATTGCTTCGGCAATTGTCTCGGAATCAGAGTCTTCGACGAAATCAGAAGGAGAGACAGTCATCTTTCTTCTCTTTTTTCTCTGTATTGGTATTGTCTGCTCCTTCTCAATTTTCTTCTCAACTTCTTCAGTCTGAGATCCAGATTCCCTAGAAATGAGCTCCTCTTCTACCTCTCTAGCAGCTGTCTCATCTTGAACCAAGTCAATCACTCTTTTCCTTCTTTTCAAGGGCGACACCTGCTCTTGATCTTCTTCTTATTTTGCTTCCTCTGCTTGAACCTCAGATGTTTCCTTTTCTAGCTCAAGGAGTCTCCTTTTCTTCTGTTGTTGACCACCTTCACAAGAGAAGAACTAAGAATAAAATTGCAGGCATTATAGAGAAGGTCAAAGAAAAGAAACAAAGGTATATACCTTTTTTTGAGGCAGCCCGAGTGACTCTTGGGGGAGTTGAGGCAACAGGAGCAGATTGGGTTGTAGCATGCACTACAACTGGAACAGTGGAAGAAGTAACAATTTCAGCTCCTTTGGGCTTGGGCACATCTAACACCTTTAGTAGGTTTTGAGGCGAAATGGCCAAGTAAACTTCTATGTTGGTCACCCACCAGTTCTGGTATCTCTTCAGTAGGGTACCTTGAAGAAGGAAAAGGGATATACTCGAAATTGACGAAGTCGTCGATGAATTTGGAAGTTACCTCTTCTAACCTGGACCTCCGAACTTTCAGATCCCTCCTGGTAAGACTGAGATTGGTGTTGTTGCAGAGAGGTATTGGGACCCCTTGTGTGAAGCCAAATTGTCTAGCAAATTGGGCAGGACAGTAGGGCTTAACGATGCATTTGTAGGCTCTAGGGTTCAAGGTCCCGATAAATAACTCTCTGGGGATCAGAATGGAAGCCCATATATCCTTGTGAACAGGTGAGGCACAGAGCATGTCACTTAGGAAATTCCTCAACCAAGATGGACCAATGGTGGGTTCGAAGGGACGGAAACGGTAAGTAGGAAGGGAAGCTGGAAGTTGGTGGAAGAAAGAAAAGTAAAAAGCAAAAGTAGAAGGATAAAGTGAAGCATTGGCCAGTCTTATGCCATGAGTAAGGGAGTGTAGCCCAGAAAATTTAAGGCATTTGGATTGTAACTCAGTGAAATAGGCAAAAAGCCAAAGCTGAAGGATCCAGAATGGCCCCCTTGATTAGCATCTAAGGGTTTCTCACAGAAAAAGGGAGCAGACCCTATATACGTGGCCTAGAACATGTGGGGCTAAGGCCACCTTTTTATGTAGAACAAGGGCTTTGGCAAGAGGAGCAAATTCAGGCATGATTCTCTGAGAGGAGGTGTAGAAGAGGAATTTCCAAAGCCAATACAATAAGAAAGAAAAGAATTCCCTATCAGTCACAAGGCCCTCTCTTTTATTCTCAGCCTTGGCGAAATCACTATAGGATGAGTTAAGAGAGGGGAGGGAGAAAGGAACTGCAGAGTCAGGGTAATTTGGCCCAATGAGGGTACCAATGGGGGATAATCCTAGTAGATGGCAAATGTCAAGAACAGTAGGGGCCATCATCCCACATCTAAATTGAAAGAAATTAAAGATGGGATTCCAGAAACACAAAGCAGCAGGAATTAGAAAAGGGTCCTCTGAGATAGTTACCCTGGATAGTCGGAGAGCATCGAGAAGGCAGAGCTCTTGAAGGTCCAGAGTTCTAGCAGGGACAACCCGGTCGTACCATTCTTGCCACTCCGGTCTCGCCGTGGGCCAGCATCGGTGGGGGCGATTCATCCTCCAGTTCCTCCAGTCAAGACCACCTTCGTAAAGAAGACATTGGTTTTCTAGACGAGGATATAGGGCTGGGAGCTCAGTAAGGATCTCCTTGAAAATGGCCCCAAGCACGTAGTCTTGCTGCATATGGTGACGAGGGACGAAGATACGCCCATCGATAGTGCTTTTTTTCCCAGCTTTGTACTTCTTACATTCTGCATCAATGAGCCTCTTCAGGGCTACAGATGAACTCATACGCTCTACGACGGGCACGTTCAATGAAGAAGAAGCCATTGGTAGTTCGCTTTTTCAGAAAGTAAAGCTGAGAAAGGGAGTAGAGAGAAATGGAAGATTGATAGAAAGAAGGGTTTGTGCATTAAAAGAGCAAGTGATTTCAGAGCACGAAACAAAAGGGTTTTAAAAGCTTTTGTGTTTGAAAAATATATTGCGTAAGTCGTTAAGTACTAGAAGTACGAATACGAAACGTTTCTTTCAATATTGATACTTTTGGAGGGAAAAACACAGCCCAGATGCTGAGACTAGCTTCGAAGTAAGGTATTTGGCTTCGAAACCAGATTTTGATGCCAAAAGTCAAATAACATCGGCTTTGAAACAGAGAAGCCGGCTTCGAAGCCCATTCCATACTTAAGGATGCAAGAATGCTCAAGTATTTGTTTACTTCAGAAAGTGAAGTCCTTCGAAACAAAACTTAAGGCCTCTTAAGGATGTGAATTGTTGTTCGAAACATCAAAACCAATAGTTGGTTGGTGTATATACGGAAAGATTTTATCTTTTGAACTAAAACAGCATGAACTGTTGTTCGAAGCAAAAGATGGTCAATTTTAAAACTAAATTGATCATATTAACCATGATCAGATGTTGGTTATGGCTGAAACAAGCTTTAAGTATAAGATTGCTAGATTCGAAGCATTGTTTCTAGATGAAGATCAGCAAAAAATGTCAACCGTATTTCATAAATTGGAAAGGTTTATGTTAATTCTTAGTGTTTCATTTTTGAAACAATTGAGTCCATATTCGATGAATAAGATTGTTCAGTTTGAAGCTCTGAATTGGCTTTTAAAGATAAAAGGAAACACGGTCAAACAATGCCAAATACAGAAGAATTTGGTTTATATTCAAGCCAAGGCAATTACATCGAATAACCCTATCTGGGTATAAACTCAAGCTCATAAAAATAAGGAATGTAATAAATAACAAGATCATGAAATTTAGTCCAACAATGATCAATGAATTTTTGTTCTTTCTTTATTATATCTTATATTTCTTCTAACGTTGGCTGCATGAGTTGATGTGCTCTCACTTCGTAGTAGAGCTCTTCAACCTTTATTTCGAAAGCTTCCTCTCTCAATCTTTGTTCCAATTCGTCTATGACCAAATCATCCCAATACGCAGAATCTTTATTCTTGAAATCATCCAATTCTTCGATGAAGTTCTCTGCTTCGTACTGGGCATGAATTCGAAGAGACGAAAGTTGGTCTAAAGATTGTGTAGTGGCCATAGAATTTCGATGCCAGTAGAGGAGCAATGGAAGTTGGTCCAGGAACATATGAAGTTCTGCTTGGGCAGGGGGATTAAGGACATGGCCCCTAGTCAAAATATCATAAGCCCATCGAAGGTTCTTGAGAGGGACTTCGTCCTCAAGAACATTGAAAGGCAAGTGAGAGAAAGCTGCAAGCAGAAGTTGAGCTTGTTTCCGTTCAGCTGGAGTAGGGGATGGTGAAGGTTTGTAAGGTGGAAAGACTTTATCCATGGAAAGGGCAAGCCTCAATCTCTCTGTCCAGCAAAGAGTTGGCGGAGGAGAAGGTGTGGATGCTTCTGTTTCAGAAGATGGAGAAGAAGGTGTGGATGCTTCAATTTCAGGAGATGGAGAAGAAGGTGTGGATGCTTCTATTATGGGAGATGGCACGGGAGCAGAAGGAACAAAGACATTAATATAATCAAGCCAGTCAGAAGAACAAATCTTCGCCTTCTGAGCTAGGAATGATGGATTATACCCTTGTACCTCTTCTGAGCGTCGGGCAGTGTGCACTATCCTTGTAGGCATGGAAGATGTGTACCATGCTACAAGCAGATTCTCCTCCGAACTACGTCGATGGTCAATGGGCACGTAGGGGTAGACCATTGAACTTCGAGTGTAGGAAGGAAACTCTAAAGGGTCAGTGAACTCAACAAAATGATGGTTGATTCGTTCCCTCAAATCACAGGTCTCAGGTGTTGACCAGCTTGTCCAGTCAGAAACCCCAGAGGATGAAGAAGTCACAGCTTTATCCCATACAGAGGTTTGTGAAGAAGAGTTTCCCAAGTCCACATTTGCAATTTTCCGAATCAAAGATTTGGGAGCAGTTTGTTCGAAGCACAAGGGTGAGTCAGAGGAAGAACTTCTTGTATCTATATTCGCAAGTTTCTGAATCGAAAGATTAAAGGCAATGTGTTCGTAATCCAAGGGTCGATAATTTGTAAAGGCATCCATGGCCTGAATATAGAAAGGTGGGTAGAGATGGCTAATTAATGCGTGGAAGTTCTTTCGAGGAAGGGCAGCATCATCATATGACTCTTCGTTTGCTCGATCAATGGAGGAAAAAATTGATTCGGCCATGGAAAATGTATCAGTCTATTCGAATACTAAGGTGGTGGGGGTGTTCAAAAGATTGAAAGTGAGTTTTAATGTAGATGATGAATGATAGTTGCATTCCTAGGAGAATGCAAACCCTATACACGTTCTAAAAAGCGCGGGATAAAGGCTTTGATCCACTAATATCACCAAGTATTGGGTATATTAGTGCGGGGGGTAATGTTAGCTACATATTTTGTAAAAGCCAATCACAATTCGACGCGTGGCAGAGCAAGGGTAATATAGGAAGACTATTCAAGTCTTCGATCCTGATCGTATACGTGGCAGTTAGTATTGGTTCTCACATGATCTGAGTAGCATTGGATCAATAAAGAAGTGCAAGGTGACGTGGCTTCAACGGTTACTCATTCAAATTCAAATATAGGAGGGAAGCCTAACTGCAAATGATGGCGTAGTGGAACTACTTATAAGGCAGCATGATCAGCGATCATGGAGGAGCAGTTCGACGGTTTGAATTGCAGTTCGATGGTCATCCTTGAGAAGTATAAATAGCGGGGAAGACCCAGAAAAAGCCCCTAGACTCAGATCATACAAACCAGTCTTACTTTACATATTTTTCTTTTCCAGTTTTATATTTCCAGTCTTTACATTTCCTGTTCTTTAAATTCCTGCTCTTTACATTCCTGTACTTTAAATTCCTGCACGGCACTTCATTCATAAGAGTAGTTTCAAGTAGATCATTGCTGTAAACCTCTACGAGGCTGAGTTTCGATCATTGTAAGTTTTCATTCTAATGAAATACTTCAATTGCTTTTCATTTAACTGTTATTTTGCTTAATTTCTCCTAAGTCAAAGCCACCAATAAAAGTCCTCTTCATTGAAGCTGAAAGAACTAAAACACAATCGTCTGATAATTGGTTGGCAATTAACATTTCTGTAAGGACTGATTGATCATTACTGGCACGCTCGCATTTACAAAAACACCCTTCGAAAGCCAAAAAGCCAACAGAATCCACTCAATTTTAGATTCAAAGTTGACCAAAAATAAGTCTATAAAAACCAAATTTTCAAACATTTACTTTATTTATATTTTGTTTTATAATATATATTTTCTAAACTTATATTAACATTCATTAACATATCCACGATATGCCATATATAAAATCGATGCACGATACCAAATACGTATTATGATTCGACGATACACGCAACATACTTCTTCAAAATAATTCCTTTTCAAAATTTATTTTTTTCTTTTGAAAAATACTAAAATTTAGTTTGGTGAGATGCTTTTAAAAATGTCCCTAATAAGAAAGCAATTTGGTACAAATATGATTGATAAATGAATCAAATAAACGTAGTTCATTAAGTAAACATGTCGAACTTGAACATATTTTAAAACTGATTAAAATTTTCAAACCAACTTGAATAGTCAATTGCTCGTTTTTTTGATAAATTTAAAACTATAAAAAAGTAACAAATTATTCAAACTCAGCTCTACAAAAAACTTATTTGCAATCAGTTCAAAAATTTAACGAACAATACTTGAATAAATTTTAAACTGATTAAAATTTTCAAACTAAATTTAAACAATTAATTATTAGACTCATTGGGTTTGTTTATCACCCTAGGTGCAAAAAATGTCTACTTTTTTAAACAATTGTAATTTATCACTAAATATTCAATTTTAACGTTTAAAATATTTCATACCTAAAAATTGATTTTATCCGAAATTTGTGTGAACCTTCATTTGTCGGGAGAGATTTGAAACGATGATTAAAAATTCTCTTTTTAACTTTTTTTTTAATTTCTTTTTTTAAAAACGTGTAAAAAATGATAATTAAAAATTCACTTTTGACTTTTGAACCTTACCAAATTGGGCCTCAATAGTGGTTCTGTTTTGCAAATTTAATTCTTGAAACGGTCGAACATAACAATGTTAAGGATCATAAAACTGTCATAAAAGCTCATCTTGATTTCAAGAGTAATTGCATTGCTTTTATTACATGTTTCTCTTTCCCTCTGCAACTCTCTCTCTCTCCTCTCCTCTCTCACTCTCTCTCTAGAATGCATCGTCAGTTGCTTCTTTTTCTTGTACCTTTCACCACTCTGCTTGTACTTTTCTTCGACTCAACTGGCCGGCCATCACATAAACACTAAATTATATCAGCCTTCATTAATCTTTTTACTGTTCCATATTCATATAAAACAAAACGTCATCAATTTCTTTAATTTTCTTGATGATCAAGTCTTGCAATTACTTTGTATGTTCTCCTTCTCAATTGCAATCTTTTTTCAGATTCATTTTGATTATCTTGTTTGTTTGTTTGGAAAATCTGAGTCATGAATTGGGTTCTTTTATCTCAAGCTATTTTAGTTCTTATTTTTGTTTAACTTTTTAGGGATAGAAATACATAATTTATGGACAATTCAAAAGCACATCAACAGAAGAAGGGGAGTTTAATCCCCCTATCATTGTGTAATACTTTATGGTCTCGTGATAAGTCCAGTAAAGATTCGCGATCATCTGATGATGGAAGCTCAATCAAGATTGATAAAGATAACGGTATCAACGTGCAGGTTGTTCTGCGTTGCAGGTGCGAAATATTCAATTTCAACACATATATATTTGTAAATTTAGATGCTTGATTATATCATATTGATGGTTTTGTGTTCTAGGCCATTGAGTGAAGATGAAAAGAGGGCAAAAATGCCAGTGGCAATTTCTTGTAACGAGCATAAGCGCGAAGTGTCTGTTATTCAAAATGCAGCTAATAAGCACTTAGACAAATCCTTTGTGTTTGATAAAGTGAGTTCTTGATTTTGCTTTTGTTCGAGTTTTGAAGGATTGAATTTTGTTTCTATTAGTTATATTTTTGAAACTTGTTTCAGGTATTTGGTCCAAAATCCCAACAGAAGGACTTGTATGAACAAGCCATTGCTCCGATAGTCAATGAAGCTCTCGAGGGCTATAATTGCACTATCTTCGCGTATGGTGAGACAGGAACGGGGAAAACTTACACCATGGAGGGAGAAGGAAGAAAGCAAAAGGTTTTTTTTTTTTTTTTTCCATCATTGCCACGTGTTTAATAGTGCCACATTCAGGTGTTGTCGACGCATTCATCTATTATCTTTCTATGTAGCTTGCTTTTTCTTTCCTTGATTGTAGAGCGGAGAATTTCACAACGATGTAGGCATGATTCCAAGAGCGGTCCAACAAATTTTTGATACTCTTGAAGCTCAAAATACCGAATATAGCATGAAAGTTACGTTTCTAGAGCTCTACAATGAGGAAATAACCGATCTTCTGGTCCCTGATGAAGTCTCAAAATCCTTAGATGACAAGTCAAGGAAGCCAATAGCCCTCATGGAAGATGGCAAGGGAGCGGTTTTCGTGAGAGGCCTAGAAGAGCGAGTAGTGCGCACTGCAGATGAAATTTACAAAATCTTAGAGGAAGGTTCGGGAATGAAGCATACTGCAGATACTCTTCTGAACAAACAAAGTAATCGCTCTCACTCAATATTTTCGATTACAATTCATACCAAGGAGTGTAATATAGAGGGAATTGAGCTGATCAAATGTGGAAAACTGAATCTTGTCGATCTTGCTGGTGCGGAGAATATATTACGCTCTGGTGCAAGAGAGGTACATCTGGTTTTTTGTTATTGTTTTTGCTGAATGTAGTTAGGAGAATGCTGTGTAGGCATGTTGATGCAGAGGAGCGTATTGAACGAACGAAAAAACAAGGAAATATAATAACAATAAAAAATAGAAAAACTTTTCTGAATTTTTATCAAATTTGGTCAATAATTGACTAGTTTTAATCGCTTACTAGCTACTCCATAATCCAATCCACAATTACAGTAACTACTCACTAATCACACCATGATTACAGATAATCAACAAGTTATCAAAATAGAAAATTTGAGTTGAGCTCAAATTTTGAATCTAGAATAGAAAAGAGATTTATTGGAAAAATTTCTGATCAAAACAGATTTGACTAAAGTTCTAAATCAGCTAGTCAAATATTTTCAAAAGTAGTAAATTTCCAAATTTGAAGGCGAAAACAATGGAATTTCTCCGAAATCCAGTGTCATTCACCGATAGCCATCACTCAGTCAAATTGCTCCATGAACTTCCTATCTAACCACACTGCATCACATATTGGTGCTTTTCTAGTGTTTTGCTACCTAATTCCAAGTATCTGCTACACAATATGCCACTGTATCTTTTGCTTGCTAGTTGATTCTAGTATCTGCTTCACAATATTGCCCTTAATCTTTTGCATTGCTAGTGCTCTCAAACGAGTAAATGTAACATGAAAGGGCTTGACACTCGAGAAATTTTCAATGTAGGAAAGAGCGAGGGAAGCTGGGGAGATCAATAAAAGCTTGCTTACACTTGGTCGTGTCATTAATGCCCTAGTTGGTCACTCTGTACATGTTCCATACCGGTATGAATTCTAGTTAGCAAAACAGTACATGAATTAATACATGATATAATGCTATATCTAGAATGCATGATGAACTGTTGAAGGTTTTGATTTTGGAATTCCAGGGATAGCAAATTAACAAGGTTATTGAGAGATTCATTAGGAGGAAAAACAAAGACGTGCATAATCGCTACAATATCACCATCTATCCACTGTTTGGAAGAAACAATCAGCACTCTAGATTATGCATACCGTGCCAAAACCATCAAAAACAGACCAGAAGTTAGTAATCATTTCCTCACCAATCTTTCAACACACTCTTCTTTTTAGTTTTTACCCTCAATAATAATTTCAGCTCACTACTACTTTTAGGTAAATCAAAAGGTGATAAAGTCCGAGCTGATCAAAGATCTGTACACAGAGATAGACCGCCTTAAGCAAGGTTTTTGAGCACTTCCCCCATTCAAATATTACAAGATTAGTATTTTAATATCTACAAAATGACAAGGTGCAAAAAATTAACTCCATAGAATCTAACATGGGATGGATATATCACCAGAGTTACGTGCTACAAGGGAGAAGAATGGCATCTACATTCCACGGGACCATTACATGAATGAAGAAGCTGCTAAGAAGGTTTAGATCACAACCCATTAGCTGTTAGATAATGTTTGTTTTCTTTAATATGAAAGCAAAACGTTCTATTAATTCTTGATCTATCTGTACAGGCAATGGCTCAGAAAATAGAGTGCATGGAAATTGATTCAGGTTTTAAAAACAAGGTAAGTATAATTTTTTTCGCGACTTTACTCTTTTTAAGTCACAAATCTCAGTAGTATGTTGATAAATTTATATGCCGCAGCAACTAATGGAGCTTCAGGAGCTTTACATTAATCAGCAACAGTTAGTTGAAGAACTACGTGAAAAACTTGAAATTACTCAGGTATTATATAATTCGATCATCATTCAACATTCTTAGATAATTTCTGTACAATTACAGTGCTTTTCTACAAGGGAAGGGACTAAATTGCTTGTATTATGCTTTCACATGCAGAGAGAATTTGAACAAACCGGACAAGCAATGCTTGATCTAGAAGAAAGATATAGCCAATCAAATGAAAAAATTAAAGAAAAGGACTACCTTATTTTTAATCTACTAGGATCCGGTAAGCAAGAGTTCTGTAATATTTTTTGGCAAATATTTTCTTATGAAAATATAGTATCAGCATTCTACTCTGATAATCCTAAAAACTTCACTTTCCTGGAGAGAAATGTTCTGAAAATAACTTAGAGCATCAATGATTTTTAAATTTTTTAAATTCTATATTTTTTTTAGAGAAAGCGATGACTGAAAAAGCTTTAGAGCTTCATGCTGAGCTGGGGAATGCAGCATCAGAGGTATCCAGCTTGCTCGCAGACATTGGTTTGTATTTTTTTTTTTTTTAAATTATTAGAAGATCACGTTGTCAAAAAATTGATTCATTGACATTGCCAATTATGATCTGTGAACAGATCGCAAAAGTAAAGTGGAAGACAGGAACAGAATTCTAATCCAGAACTTTCGCGCTCAACTAGATCAGCAGCTTGAAGTTTTACATGAAACTGTTGCTGCTTCTGTAACAGAACAAGAACAGCAACTGAAAGTAATAGAAGAAGACACACAATTGTTTGTATCTACAAAGGCCACGGTAAAATATAAATTATTTGGTTACAAACAATAACTCATTTGTCTTTTATCAGTGATTTTAGCAATGCTTGAAGCAAACACATGGAGGATTTGGAACTCATACTGTTCTTTTAATGTATATTTAGGCTACTGAACAACTTAAAGCACAGCTCGGAGGGCTTAAATCCATGTATGGTTCTAGTATAAAACATTTGGATGATTTAGCAGGAGAACTTGATGGAAAATCACAGTTAGCTTTTGATAATCTAAGCTTGGAAATATCAAATCATTCAACTTCCCTCATGAATGTGAGTACTATTTCTTGACTGAGTCTTCCATGATTTTGTCAGCTTCTCATAGCTGCATTTCATTCTTCCCAGCTTTTTAAAAATATTGCTTCAGAGGCAGATCCTTTAATCAATAAGCTACAAAATAACCTCAATAATCAAGAGGAAATGATTGCTGTCTTTGCACAACAGCAGCATGAGGTATGTTCTTATATTTATCATCAATCACAATTCTTTTCTTTCATTAAAAGTTAATCACTTTTCAAAATTATGTTTGACACTTTATGACATCAGGCTCACTCCAGAACATTGCAGATGACTCAATCGATTTCCAGTACTATAATGAATTTCTTTGAGAGTTTAAGCTTGCATTTTTCAAAATTGACACTTTTAATGGAAAAAGCGCGCACAGTGAATGACCAGGAACTCCATGCACTTGAAAAGAAGCTCAAGGAGTATGCTGTTAACGAAGAAAGGCAACTATTGGATAAAGTGGCAAAGATGTTAGCTACTTCAACTGCTAGGAAAATAAAGCTGGTAGGCAGTCCAATTAATTGGCAATATATTTGAAACTTCATCTCAATTTATCTCTTTCAACCTCTCTCTCACATACACAACTTAATGTGAAAGATATGCTTTGGTTCCCGTTTAGCGAATTCGTTCTCTTTCCCTTTGTGTTTTAACCTTATCATAACTTACCCTTTTTGACTGCATGATTACTCTTTGGCGTGAGATTTGTGTAGCTTTTTTCAGAGGAGGGTGGACTTAAATCTTTATTGATTCTATGAATCTCCCAATCTGGTTGTTTAGGTTCAAACAGAAGTTGATGGCTTTCGAGGGAGTGCCGCCAATAGAATCAACAATCTACATCAGGAAATGTCTAACATCCAAGATTCGACTAACTCTGTCCAAGAAGAATGGGAAACTTACACGCAAAAGATTGACGCAAAATATATTGAGGACAGTACTGTAGTGGAAAGCGTGAATGATGGCCTAGAAGAAGGCCTTAGACATTGGTATGATCAATTTCACGACACTATGACTACTGAAATTGATTTTATAATGTGTATCCATTTCTACTTTTTTTTTTTTTTAAATCTAATTTTTATATATCATACTATTGAATCTTTGTTATCTTTGATGAATTTTGTAGCATGGAAAAGGCAAATATGGTTGCTGAACATTGGAGGAATGCTAAAGACTCCCTTCTTAGTCTTCGGAGAAGAAATGTCGATTCTATGAACTCCATTGTCAAGTGAGTTCATCCTGTGAAATTGATATATTTTTCTTAATAAAAGAAATTGAATTGTATTGTCAAATGTCCCTTGGTTTGTTTACTTAGGGATGGAGTGGAAGCCAATCAAGTGGTCTGTGCTCAGTTTTCTTCTGTTGCCTTGTCAACAATGGAAGAAGCAATTGCGACAAACAAGAGTTTTCTTTCCTCCATTGAGGGTAAGTTTCCATTGTTTCATACAAATTGAACTTTCACTCAGATAAACTTATTTTCTGAATGATTTTCTTGCAGATTTACTGAAACTTGATCAAGATGCAAGCAAGAAAATCAATTCCTTGATTGCGACTTGTTGTGAGGGAGTGAGAGAAATGGAAATCACTAACTCCCCCAAAACCATTGAAATCATACAAAATGCAGCGAAATCTCTGGTTAATGAATACAGGGTAAGTGCATCACAATTCAAGGTTTTTGCACCAGTGAAATACAGTTTTTGTTGTGAGAGTCTAACATGATCTATGAGACACCGACACTTCAAAATAGGTGACACAGTTATGTCAGACACTTATGGGACATGGACTAGGCAGCATACCATGTCTTTATATACAAAATGTCACACACTGATCTACATATACACAATTGTGTGAAGTTCAAGGATTGCCTTCTAAGGATCCCTAGAGGCTCATACAACATAGTCTAACTTCAGGTGTTTTTTTTTTAATTTTTTTATTTTTAAATTTTAAATTGGTGTTAATTTTTATTAAATTTGGTTGTTTATGGACAAAAAAAATTTGCCATATTATCACCATGTCCTTGTTCTTAATTTTTTTGGAAATTGTTGTATCATGTATCCATTTTTTTTGCCATATTATCACCATGTCCTTGTTCTTATTTTTTTGGAAATCGTCGTGTCATGTATCCATGTCCGTGTCCTTGTTTCGTAGAATATGATTTTGTCTCTAGCTGAAACGTTATTGTGTTTCTTCTATTAACCAGGTGAATGATCAGCCCTCACCATCAGCACCACAGAAGCAACCATTTAATTTACCACGCCCAACATCAATTGAAGAACTCAAAACTCCTCCATTTGAGGACTTGTTAAAGTCATTCTGGGCCACTAGATCTAAAAATCAACAACTAAATGGTGATGTAAATAAATCATTAGGATTATCAGAGGCTGCTCAATCCTTCCACTCCAAATTTTATGTCCCCGGTACTAATTAAGTAGAAGGAACAAATACACAAGAACACAAACTCGGAAACAACCTATCTACACGTTGAGGTGAGACTACGTATATTTGACTAGGCCCCTACAGTGATAGAAGTCTAGTATATTGGGATTGAGACTGCCCTTTAGAATACATGATGTGGAAGTATAACCATATCTTTCTAGATTTTTTTAAGATCTATCTAAATAATTAGCGCCGGTGATGTTTTTCTTTTTAGTGTAATAATTTTGCTAAATTTTTTTATGGTGCAAAAATGAAAATTGTGACTTACCACCATTGTATTCTTCAAGATATAAATTCAATTCAACACTATTACACATTTTGACATTGGAAGTGAATCTAGGTTGTTTGTGCATCACTTGGAAATTCAACTCTGATTATTAATCTTGATATTATTACACGGATAATAGATTAATAATAAAATTTTATTGAAAAAGTATCAAAATGATGCAAAGGAAAATAATAGAAGAAGAAAGTAAGAATATTTCATTATATCAGTTTCAAAGTATATGAGATTTGTGTCATTCGTCTTTCAAGTATGAATTTTTTTGTATCATTTTGATCTTCAAAATATAATGCTAGCGGTCTCACATCTACTAGGAACCATTAATTTCTCTTTCATTTTTTTTCCTATTCCCCCACATTTTAGAAATTTTGAATTGCAATAAATAATGATAATTTTTTCTCAACACAAAATTTTAAAAAGTTTAAAAAAAAATATATATATTTTTTAAATTCCTCAAAAGAGATTTGTTTTTTTCCCCTAGAAGGATAAGAACATATGAATTGTGGATTAAAATTATAGTTTTGTTTTGAAACCTTCATATTGCAATCCCCCCACACAATTTATATGCCACATCAATTTCAAACAATATAGCAATAACATTGCTATTAAAATCACACAAATGACATCCGGATGACTTAGGTAAATCATAGGAATATTGTGTAATTTTGCTTGCATATAATTTAAATGTCCATATGTAGGTGTAGATGTCCCTTTCTCAAGTACTATGGTTTGTAAATGACATTTGGATGAACCAACTAGGTTTCATTTTTTGAAATAAAAAAGTTTGGTCTCTAAAATGTTTACATTATACATAATTTCTTTTTCATCAATAATTTGTTAGTTAGGTGAATAAAAAAAAAAAATTGACATATATTTTACATTGAAATGTATATTTTTCCTTTTTTTTTTTTTAATAAACATCTATATTAAATAAGTCATTTTAGTCTTACTAAAAGAGAAGTTGATATTACTATCCCAAACTTATGAGATTTTACCATGTTTGGTTCAAAAAAATTGAGTTCACTTTACAAAAAATTGAGTTTTTATTTTTTATTTTTCATATATATATATATTTATTTTTAGTGAAAATTTTAAATATTTTACTCAATTTTTTTTATTTTTTGGATACACATAATCTAATTACGCTTAAAAAGTATAATATTTATGAATTTTTTTTTAAAAATTCATCAAATACAAAAAAATGCAAAAGAAATATGAAAATTCAATATATTTTGATATTTTGTTGTATTCAATTATTTTTTTAAAAGATTTTTGTACAATTTTTTTGCTTTTTAAGTATATTAAAATTAAGTGAATCTAAAAATTTATAAAATCATTAAAATATTTTTAAAAATCATCAAAAATATATATAAAAAAATGAATTGAAAACTCATAAAACTATTTTTAAAAACTAAAAAGAAAATCTTTTTTTTTTTTAAATATAAAGAATGATTAGTGTAATTTACGTACCACAAAATATATACATATAGAGAGAGGGTAGATCATGCAACTTGTATTTTTAAATTGATTCAGTATTCGTCCAAACAAATTTTTTTTTCAATATTCTATAAATTGATTCATTCTTCCATAGTACCCCAACACTTTTATTTACTACTATGAATTGCTTATGCATTTTGTTTGTATTTGTCATTTTCATTCCTGGTCATGTACAACTTTTAGTTTCATAAAAATCTTCTGTTCTAATAATTGACTTTGTATACTTCCTAAATTAGCCAAATAGGTCATAGATCAATCCATAACAATTCAAAATCCACCACGTATTTAGCAATGACAATAAGGGTCGTAATTGACATGCTCCCACCATGAATCAAGTCTAAGTAAGTTTATTATTTTCACTTTAATTTTTGTTTTTGTTTGTTTGTTTTTTTTGATTTCATGAGCAACAATTACATCTATGCAAAATAGAGCTATTTTTATATAGTGAGCATGACAATACAAAGAATAAAATAAATTAAAATATAATGTAATAGTACAAAATTGTGGCCCATTACTAAATTCTAATATTTTGTAGGTTATGGCATCGACCTATCTTGTTCCTAGGATGTCGATACAATGGCCCAATCTCTTGCACTTTTTATGAAAGTGCAGATTGAATGGGCTATTAGAATAAATATAAACTATTAGAATAAATATACATCTTCCAATACCAAAGAACTCCTAAATACTGATGCTAACCAGGCAGCTCTTCTATTATTAGATGGCACGCATTTAATACTTTCTTGCATTTGTATTCTGTTTTCACTTTTTTTAATTTTGATGAACTTTATTTATGAAGACCATGAAATTTTGATGACACGTGTTGCATCAAACGACTTGTTTTACTATCAATTTGTGGGAGCAATTGATAGATTATATTTTATACTTTCCTGTATTGACATCATAGGAAGAAGATAGGTCAATGCCGTAACCTACAAAATATTAGAATTTAGTAATGGGCCACAATTTTGTACTATTACATTATATTTTAATTTATTTTATTTTTTGTATTGTCATGCTCACCGTAGAAAAATAGCTCTACTTTTCATAGATATAACTGTTGCTCATGAGATAAAAAAAAAAAAAAAAACAAAAATTAAAGTGAAAATAATAAACTTACTTAGGCTTGATTTATGGTGGCCATGTAGAGTATGTCAATTACGATCATTATTGTCAATGTTAAATAGGCCGTGGATTTTGAATTCTTACGGAATTCAAATTCATAGCTAATTTAGGAAGTATATAGAGTCGATTATTAGAATAGAATGAGTCAGACCACCATAGAAAAATAGCTCTATTTTTCATAAATATAATTGTTACTCATTAGATCAAAAAATAATGAAACTAATAAACTTACTTGGACTTGATTCATGGTGGCCATGTAGAGCATGCCAATTGATGACTTGTCATGACTAAATAGTCAATGGATTTTGAATTGTTATAGGATTGAATTCTTGTGGGATCTTGTGGGATAGATATTCCACAAGAATTCAAATTCACAACTAATTTAGGAAGTATACAAAGTCGAATAGAACGAATTAGACCATTGTATGGTCAATTTATATGAAGCTAAAAGTTGTGCATTACCAAGAATGAGAATGACATATACAAACAAAATGCATAAGCAATTCATAGTAAGTAAAAATGTTGGGATACTATTGAAGAGAATGAATCAATTTATAGTGCAATTAAGGTAACTCAGATAATTTGAATTTCATTCAGATTGGATTTGGACGGACAATTTCATATTACAATTTGAATTTAGACGGACATATACAGCTTTCATCACAATTTTAAATAAATTTAAACAACTTCTCCTCTGTCCGAACCAATTCAAATTGCACCCCTAAATTCAACTGATTCTCGAAACATCCATTTCATGCTCCGAGGTAGTTTTGGAAACAACTATTGGATGAATTAATTAATTTAATCATTCATTTCGTGCTCCCCATCAAGTCCAGATCGTCTTTTAGTGCCATTGTTTAGTGCGTTCTTGTAGTTTCTCGTTTTGAAGCAAAACTTTTAATATATATATATATATATTTATCTGAGAAAAAAGAAGAAAGAAAACCCCATCGCCACTCTCCAGCAACCCACACCACCACGACTCCACAACCCAGCCCACGGTGACCCGTACTCTCCGACACCACTCTCCACTCCTAAGATTATTTAACCTCATAAAACCTTGTAATAAACCAAAAAAAAAAAAAAAAATCTACAGAATTAAAAAAAAAAAAAATCTTAGGATTTTAGTTTTGTAATAAAATAAATCCTAAAATTTAAATTTAAATTTTTTGATTTGTTTTCAAATTTAACCATCCGTTTGTTCTATTAACTAAAACTAACAAAAACAAAATGATATTTTAGTCATTAGGATATTTTAGGTAATTTCGGTTAATGTACACTTACATTGAGATTAATAACCAAAATATATAAATTGTTTAAAATATTATTTTTATTGGATTTAATTACTAAAATATATTTTTTTTAAATTTTACTTAACGAAAATAAATTAACAATTTATATTAAAAATAAATTAAAATTTTAAATTTAAATTGATAAAATTAAAAATTCAAATTTTATTTTGTTACATAAAATTTGATTTAATAATTTTTCCAAAATTCTAAGAAAAAAAAATGAAAAAGAAAAAGAAGACATATTTGTTTGGCCGCATGAGTGATGTATTTTGTTGTGTAAAAAGTGGAAGCCACTCGCGGCATCTGTGAGTAGGGAATGTATTAGAGGATTAGCACTCTGGAGACAACCCGATATCTTCTAAAACTGGACAATTTTTAGCCAGTGGTCGACCACCCAATCATCCGCTCGGTTGATCATCCAATAAAAAATGAATATTTTGTAAAATTAAATTTTAGAATAAAAAATTTGATGAAGTGTACCGAACCGACCACCCGATAAAGTCGATTTCGGATGCTTTCCTTTTCTATATACCGAACCACTCGATTACCAATGCTGTCCCTCTCCAACAATCGAACCTATTGTCGATTATAGCTTTATCGATCGGTGTCTTAGCCTTCACAAATCCTCTACAATTCGAAAACTCACCGTCATCGCCTCAGTTGATCAGTATCACATTCCCAACCCCGACATCGAGAACTGGGTGAATTTTGCAATTGCAAAGCACGTTAGATTTATCGAGTTCTATTGGCAAGGAAATTATATGTCTTTGTTTTTCTTTAAATTGCCCAATTCATTCTTCTTTGTTAATACTGATTGGTTAGAACAATTGGTGTTGAGCCGTGTTGATTTTTGCCCACCCACAAAACTTGATTGTGAATTCATGGGCTTTGTGTCATTGAAAAAACTCACTCTTTTTTATTCTTACCTTACTGATCAAGCGCTCGAAGCCATCGTATCTAAATGCTCGGTTCTTGATAGTTTAGCTTTGCACTTTTGCCAAGGGCTTTACAGGGTGAAGGTTTCTAGCATGAGACTTAAGGAATTTGTACTTTATCGGGTAAGCGGAGGAAGAGAGTTTTCAGTAGAAGTGGATGCACCCAATTTAGTGACCCTCAAGACTTGGGCTTGCGTGAATATGCTTCGCATTCACAATCCTTGTCGACATCCTGAAGTTACACTATTTGATTGGTGTATTACGCGATTGGAGAAAAGCAATGTTAGAATATTGCTTGGCCAACTCGCTGAGATCGAGGTGCTTGCTGCTTCTGAATGGATTATTGAGGTAGTGATTGGTTACATGTAATTGTCGTTGGCATTTATTATTTATTGTTGCTAATTTTGTGTGTATTTTTTTCATTATGCCATTTTGGACATTCAAAAGTTTGTGATCGAAGAATATTATCTGAATGGTGATCGTTGTACTCTATTCAAGAACCTCAAGGAATTCTATATTCTAGCTTCACCAATGAAGGAAGAATATAATGTGGTTATGTTCTTGGCCTTTTTGGAAGATTGTCCCGTTCTCCAAAAAATTCAAATAGACGTAAGTTTCTGTTCATATTTTTATGTCATGTTTTTTTTAAGCTTACAATCTTTACAACAATCTTTTTCATGCATCACAGTTTCGAAGGTCTTGTTGGGATGGTCTTGTTGGGATGGGATACACAAAAAATTGCCTACATATATGGATGCAAAATATCCAAGCATGTTTTTAAATGAGGGGCGTGATTGCAAAGATTTGGACACTCTCAAATTAGAGGGTGGAGAACGGTTACCCCCTGTTGGGCTTCTACATTGGCTTAAGACTGTTGAGTTGTTGTACTTCTCTGGTTGTAAATGTCAGATGGAGCTGGTGAAGTGTTTGTTGGAAAAGGTGAGTTTAGAGACTCTATGGCTCGTTTGGTAGAGCTGTGGAAAAGTAATTATAGATTATAATTCAATAGATTATGGCTTATAGCTGTGAACATAAGCTGTTAACCTGTTTGGTGTAGCTGTGAGATTATGGATTTAAGCAGCAGAGTAGTGTTTGGTTAATAAGCTGTAAAATAACTTTTTACTGTATAATTGTTCTTTTTGCCCTTATATGATATAAAAATGATTATTTTGTCATTTTTTTCAGTTTTAATTTTAAAAAAATTATTTCATTAATAAAAATTAATATAATTAGTATTACAAAAGTTAATATAATTAGTCAATTAATACTGAAATTAATAATAGTATCAATTAATGGCTTAATTACCATCAATATAATTAATACTATCAATGGCTTAATTAATACTTAATTATTTCATTTTTCATGTAATTAATGGCTTAATTAATACTTAATTACCATAAATTAATAATAGTATCAATATAATTATTTCATTTTTCATTTTTTCATTATAAATGAATTAGGTGTCAATTAATGACTTAATTACCATCAATTAATACTAAAATTAATCATAGTATCAATTAGTATAATTTTTTTCATTACAAATTAATTAGTGTCAATTAATGGCTTAATTACCATCAATTAATACTAAAATTATTAATAGTATCAATTAGTATAAAATTATTTCATTTGTTCATTATAAATTAATTAGTTGGCAATTAATGGCTTAATTAACATCAATTAATACTAAAATTATTAATTGTATCAATTAGTATATATATTTTTTCATTTTTTCATTACAATTAATAATATAACAATTGTCATTACAATTAGTATTAATTAGCATCAATTAATACATTTGATAAAATTGATAAATTTAAACTGAAATTGATAAATTTTATTAATGTATCAATTGTCATTAAAATTGATACATTTGATAAAATTATTTCATTATAAATTAATTAGTGTCAATTAATGGCTTATTTTCATTTTTTCATTATAAATTATTATTTTCATTTTTTCATTATAAATCAATTAGAATAAAATTATTTCATTATAAATTAATTAGTGACAATTAATGGCTTTTTGTAATCAATTAATACTAAAATAATTAATACTAAAAATACTAAAATTATTAATTTTTGTAATCAACCAATTTTAATAATTAATACTAAAATAATATTAATAATAATGGCTTAATTATTATTATTATTATTTTATTAAAAAAATACTGAAAACCTTTAGGAAAAGGAGAAAATATATATATATATATGTATATGAAAACCCTAGCCGGCAGGGTGACGGCTCTGGTTCACCGGAAAGGGACGATGCCGATCTCCTATGAACAATGCCGATCTGCTACGCCGGAGAGACAGAGAACTACGACGATCGTGAAGAAAGAAAGAGAGATCTGCCACGAACGCCGAAGAGAGAGAGAACTGCCACCACAATCTCTGGTTCACGATCGCAAACACACGCCCAAGATGAGATCGACGATGAAAAAACCAAGGTACGGCGCCATGGATGTAGCAGAGAGAGAGAGAGAGAGAGAGAGAGAATAGAGAGATTGATGGTTCATGCTCATGCGAGAGAGAGATCTTTGGTTCGTCGAAAATCGCCCGAAGTCGCCGGAAATCGCCAGACAGATTTGTGAAAGAGGCAAAAATGAGAGTGTTTTGGTCTATATACATGGCACACATGTAATAATTTGAAATTGTAAGGGGTATTTAAGTCATTTTACACCTCCCATTTCAGCTTCCCGTATAAGCTGAATCAAGAAGCACCCCTGAGGTGCTTAGAAATTTAAGCTGAAAATAGCTTAATAAAAGCTATAATCTACCCTTTTAAGTTTTACCAAACACACCAAAATAATTTAATTTAAGCTAAAAGCAGCTTTAAGCTGCTTTTAAGTGCTACCAAACAGCACCTATCTCTGGTTTTTGATGATCCTGAACAGTATTTCGAAAAAGAGTGTTGGTTGAGAAACGGGCATGTACCTTTTAATGAGAGAGAGTTGATTCGAGAACAAGTGAGTCTCTTCACCAGAGTTTCTCCTCATGTCCAGATCGTGATTAATTGAAAGTTGTACTCATCAGGACCTTGCAATTGGGAACTTTTGCTTTGGTTAATTAGCTACATGTTTTGGTTGGAGTTGAATTGAAACTCGAAACTTAAAAGAAACTACATGCTTTGATTAACTTTTGATTTTGCAAATGCTGATTTGAGTCTGTACCAGTTACTATGATTTGTATCTAATATTTTGGAGTTCCATTGTAGAATTTTAACTATTTTACATGCCCTCTTCAGCACATTTATAACATTTTTTGGGGTTACAATTCTAACATAATTTAATTTCAGTAATAAATTAAAACTTAATCAATTAATTTTATCAATTTAAACTATACATTTTTAAATGAGTTTCAATTAAATCAATCGATCCATCACTTTACATTTTTAAATGTTTTTCAATTAAATCAATCAATCCATCCAAGTCTGTTTATTATAACTAACGGATAAATGATAAATTAGTCATTTTACCCACTATTCTATGGATGATTTTGTCAATTTACCAAAACAATTTTGTTACAAAATACACTATCCACCTCCTTGTCTCCTCCACCACTATCACCACCACCACCTCCCCACTTTGTCACCCCTTCGCTCATCCCTACTCCACCATTACCACCAACTCTATCCCCATTCCAAAATTCCATGCCACTTACTCCTCTATCCATTTCTTTCCAGCTTTAGGTTGATAGATACAAACACATTCACACACGTATACATCTATAATCCATCTATCTATCTATACTATTATTATATATCGTGTTGACACAAAATATCTCATATTTCAAATATTTTTTTAAAAATACCCCTATAGTAGGTGTTCATGTAAAATTATATTATGAGGAGGACAAGATTCAAAACTAAGGTCAAGCCTTTAATTATGAAGGCACTTATCACTTGAACAACACATGTTACGTGCACATTTATCTTTTTCATTATTCCTATATTATTAATTTTTTTTGAATTGTGCGGATTGCTAGTACTATGAAGCCTTGAGATGGTATTGACACAAAATGTCTCATATTTTCTTTTTTCCTAAAATAGCTATCTCTATTCAATATATTTTAAAATTAACAATATATAATAAGAGCATAATCAACAACATCAACGTGGTAACTATTTCTCAACTCTTTTCAAGAATTCACATTTTTTAAAGTACACAATTTTCCACAAGAGGATTCTCCAACATTCCCATCAACCACATTTTCATAAATCTCGTTTCTTTCGAACACCACTTTCAAAATCACGTTTGTTCAACAATACCTACTTTTCCACGTTCAAAGTTTCTCATAAATTAACGAAGACTTTAATTTCAACATTTTCAACTTCTAGGATTTTATCAAAATTTGAGAATTTCTCACGTTTTAAAGATACTTTCATAAAAATCCAAGCATTTTACAAAGAACATGATCCACCAACAAGAACTTGAAGAAAATTTGAGAGTTTTCACCCTTTTTAGTATAAATATTGTTACCCAAAAGGCAACGTAAAAGGGGGTGAATTGAATTTCTACAAATTAAAAACTAACAATTACCCAATAAAAATTATGAACTAATACAACAAATAATAATTGATGATAGGTAGATTTAGCAAATGAATAACAGGTAATTATCAAGAATATCAGATGAAATATCAGTGGAGTATAGCTAACACAATGAATAGAAATTGAGATAAGAGAAGCAGATGCAAGCAGATTTATAGCGGTTCGGCTTCAACTAAGCCTACGTTCACTTCTCAAGTTTCACTTGAGATTTTTCACTATCCTTTTAGCTTCATAGGGGTGCTAGCAACCTTTCACACATAGAGCAATCCTCCACAAATTTACACAGATTGTTCAAGTCTTCAAGCCCTAGCAAACCATAGATGATTCTCAATCTCTATCAAGAAATCAAGAAAATGAGTATGCTGACTCTTACAAGATTGTGATGAATGTTTTGCTCACAAATAAAGCTACAAGGATGATTTCTCTCAAGTAGATACAAAATATTAAATCTCAAATTTTTCTATAAAACCTCTCAAGGGCAAATAAGCATAAGACTTAAACTCAGTGTTCGATTACTGAAGAAGAATGAAGATGATGAAGAACACTTTAGATTTCTCAAAGGTTAGAGAGTTTAAGATTGATGAAGAATCAGAGAAAATTTTCTTAGCTTGTTGTTGTCTATAGCTCTTCACATCAGAGTTCTGTATATAACAGAGTTCAGTGCTCTGTTGTATTTGACATTACCCATTCTTTTCTTCCCATTAAGGAGAGGGATGGTGATGGGTGAGATAATAGATAAGCATTGTTCAAAGAATGTTTTGTAAAATTATAGGATCTATATACTAGAAATCAAAACATTATGAATATAAGTAACTACTAAAACATAAACTTAGATACATACCGTTTGATTCCGTTATTGTCTTGAGTTTTGCTTCCTTGAAAGAAGATGGTATTCACAATTGGAAAACCTTAGCACCAGCTCTTCCCCTCCTTCTCCTAATCTTTATGTTGTCTTTTCAATAGGGCTGACAACCCTTTGATCTACATATATATAGATATATGTAAACCCTAATAAGGATAGGAGAGGGGACTGGGCCTAAATAAAACAATTACTGGGCCCTCCCATTAAGGAACCCAAATAACTTAAAACAGGCCTTACACCTCCATATCACATATCCACATATAAAATAATATATACACTAAGATGACCATGGCCCAAACTTTATGGATCACAATAATAATTTTGGGCTCATACCAATCAATCTATCTGAATCACGTTCAACCCGTTTTTCACAAACCAAACAAAATATAGTCGATGACAGTCTAATTAAGAATAAATTCTTACATTCTCCCACTTAGGCAACATTGACTACTACTTTAAGAAAATATTTTATTTAAGAAAAAATGAGTCTTGGGTTAAACAACTTTAGTGGCCACATAAACATGATTCAGAATAGAAACATCTCAGCACAGAATCCCGTTCAATGAGAAATATTAATATTGAACTGTAGCGGTAATTATGCTATTGAACAACATAACACTTTCCACAATTACAAACACTAATATCTCACCAACATGGATTCCTATATGTGATAAGTGTAGTGGGGAATTTCAGCATAATTGATCCAAAAATTATATAACATGCTAATTCCACATTCAGTCCTCCGTATGGTCTTGACAAGACCCTGCAAGGAATTTTATTCCATTTTACACTTCCAAAAGAAGCCTTTATTCCTCTAAACAGAGGTGATTCATGCTTTAAACCAAGCATCATACTTTTATGGATCCATATACACTTCTAAACCAAAGTGTTAATCTTTATATCTCAAAATTAAAATATAACTGTAAGAGCTCATATAAGAGGTATACATATATGACAATTACCATTTATGTATACACACACATAACTATAAACAAAATGTCAATAAACACATTAAATTTTATTAACTGAAATATACTATAGATAATATTCATGGATAAAAAATTTCTTTAACCAAGCACATAAAAAACTGTAAAGTACCCATATGCTCAATATATTTAGCAAACTAAAATTTGGCCTAAGCCCTATATTTAGAGGATCAACTAGTATGTATTCTATAACATGTGCTCATAAAGAATATCATCTTTAACAACTCTCTAATTCTGAAGTACTTTAAAATTATCTATTTAACACCATCAGAGTTTTTGTTATTCTTCATAGAGACAATTAAAACCATATATCATAATACATCTTTATAGGTTTGGAGATGAAACTAACAATTCCAAATTCTAAAATAAAATTCTTTAATTACATAACTTAAGTCGAACTCTAAAACATGTTTGCATAGTGAAAAATTATAAGAGATTTTATGAAACTCTTTCATGAAAAAACACCTTATGCAAACATAAAAATGTAACTAGTAACAGACACTATATATCATCTGAGCAACTACCAAAGTCGACATTGTACAACGAATAATATTAACATGATTAATTCTTTCGTAGCCAATTGTATAATCTTTAATTCTCTATCTTTATGTCTTTCTGTAGACGCGCCCTGTGGGCCTCATGCTACAGTTCGGACTCAAATGTCACGGTTCTTAATCTGATCTCATAATGTGCAATATGAGATTGATAAATCACCAAAGAGTCGAAATCCGACAAATCATTTTAGAAAACTGATTTTTAAGAAAGAAGTGCCAAACATGGACTGCTTTGCCAGATACAGAGTCGCCACCTAAATATTTTATTTTGGGAGAATTTAGGAAACCCTGACTCGTGCCTAAGGCCACGTGTCCGTCATCACCAAAGTTGCCTCAGCTCGGGAACTTGGGTACGATTGGGGAAGGTCAACTATGAGCACCCCCGCTCGCCCGATCAAAGATCGGCCACTACTAAACATGATATTTTTTTTTTGAAAACACATGCGTTCTTATTCCGGTTAATTAGCTAGAATTACTATGTGATGCGCACAACAAAACAAGTAGAGACTAGATCGCCTAATTTGGAACAAAGCATCACATATCTGTTTGTTTGGAAAATGATTTGAAATTTGCTACTCGTAAGTAGGCTAAAATGCGGGTTTCAATGAATTGTTTCAATTCAAGTAATCCAACCTTCACCCACAGGCATTCAGGCAGTTTATATCAACTAAGCAGTTAACCTCATGGCAAGCATGCTTTCATGGCAATCAATAACATACATGCAGGGATGCTAAAGCATAAACACTTACAGTGTACTCCGAGCCAAAACAATAGCTAGTTAGTAATCAAAGCATGATCCTAGTTCATGTTAAGATGGCTAATGCAATACATGCAAGATGCAACTAGAATTAGGCTCGACTATTCTAATATGACATATGAGATGCAATTTAGATAACATGTATTCAACTTGGAATTGAAATACGATGCAGTTAGTATGATGCGCCGAGCCCGGTGCATGCAATGTGGATGAATGAATGCAAACATGCAGGCATAAGTATGCTAGATAAATGGATGCAAACATGTGAAGCATGAGTATGCTAATTGAAAATATGCCCTAGAACTAACCAACAAAAGCAGGTAAGTAAAAGGGAGAAATAAATGGAGGTTGGAAGACATGCACACACGTACGCACACTTATTACAAAATTTGCCCTCTTAACGGAGGGTCCGAATAAATAATACATGCCAACTAATTAACTAACCTACAAGCTAGTTAATTATTACAAAACCGAATTGAATAACTAGCTACGACTAATTATTACAAAACGTAATTAATTGACAAATTAATTAATTACAAATTGAAGCTAACTAACAAGTAAGCACTTAAAAGTAAGTTGCCCTAGCTCTGTTTGAAGAAGGAGAGTATGCATGCTCGCATTCGGTTTCTCGCCTCGAAACTCCTTCCGGTTGCTCTTTTGAGGCTTTGCTAGCAAGGTGTCTTCCAGTGTTTGTTGCTGAAACTTACCAAAACACTGCTGGAGAAATACACCAGTGGCCTGCCGGCCATAGGGAACCACTGCCGACCACCTGCCGGCCAGGGATGGCACACTGCCGGCCAAGGATGAGAGGTTGCCGGCCAAGGATGAAGAGGTGCCGGCCACTGGTGTGCTGTGACACCAAGCTGCAACAAAGCACAAAATAGAGAAAAGGGAGGGTCTCCCAAGGGTATGTATGCACTATGCCACCCCGTATCATCTCGAAACATCAAGGGGGAGGCATAATTGGATCCACGACCATCAATCATGCATCCCGATGCATGATGGCCAAAGATCCAACTTGTGCAAATCAATGCGAAATGAATGCACAAATAAAACACATAAGTGCCTAAAACTGTATCATGGATATTCAAGAGCATCGGCGACCAAGAATTGAGACACGTTTCATCACTCGAAGTATGAAACGCCCCTTGTTCCTCGTGCTCGGATTAACACTTAATCCAAACAACAATGCAATGCAAGAATGGCATACACAATGCTCACTCGAACATGCAATCATGCAATATGACTTAAGCATGCAAAATGTAGTATAATAAACATGCAACAACATGTAATGGAACTAGCATGCGACAACATGCAAAGATGGAGCAAGCATACAACAATATGCAAGACAAGCATGCAACATCATGCAACGAGATGAACTTAAACCAATATGGGCAGCTCTCAAATAGGCCCAAATCAGTGGCTAACGGTGATGGAATTAAGTCACCAAAACACACACAAGCATGCAAAATGCAATGGCTCAAGGGCTAAGGTACAAAGATGCAACTCTTAAGCACACTTAAGGAGTGAAAAGCATGCAAGCATGGCATTACTATGTGCTCTGAAAACAAGTAGGGAATGATGCCAAATCACTTAATCAATGCAAGTAAAGCATGCAATAGGGCCTAAGGCATGAAAGCTAGCAAAGAGGATTACAAAGGAGGCATGCAATACATGGCATGAATGCATGAACTAAGCATTGACAGAGCTTAATTAGGTCTAAATGAGTGCCTAAACATGCTGAGATGGAGGCTCAAATACCTAGGCATGCAAGCATACAAGCTAAGCCATAAACTAGGCAATAATGCACAATACTCAAAGACACTTAAAGCATGATTGAAGTAGGAATATGGCAATGCTACATGCTCTAAAATGAAGTATTAAGAGATGCCAAATCATCTAAATAGCTCAAGGATAGCATGCATGAGTCAACAAAACACAAAGCTTGCAAGGCCAATTACACTACAGCTATACAAAGCATGAAGGATATGGCAAGGGCAAACCAAAATAGTCCTAGTACATGTTAATATGAGACTAAAACATGCATGGAAGTAAGCCAAAACAAGCTAGCATACAATTTCAAAAACATGGAGCATGCAAGGCTACAAAAGAGGCAATGCACCACACCTATTGGAACCAAACATGGCATGACTTGGACAACATAAAATAGAGTTACATTATGGTATAATAAGACAAAAAATGCACTGAAATGATGAGCCAAAGGCTTAGGCTTAATGGCATGCACAAAAGTTCATTCTTAAGGCATAAAGAGCCAAGGCTCTAAGGCATTCAAAGCATGTCAAATGCAAGTTTATGACCACATTTCATGGACTGAAATAACATATGAAATGATGGCTAGGCATGCAAACGTCACATGCATGGCATGGTAGGGGCCTCAAAACCCAAGACTAGCCTAAGCATTTACACTATAGCTATACAAAGCATGAGTGATATGGCCATGGCAGCCCAAAACAGTCCAAGAACAGCCCAAAACAGGGCCAAAATCATGCTGGAGCAAAGCCAAAATATGCTAGGATGATGAGTCAAAACATCATGCACATAAAGCTAGTAAACAAGATTTGTTCTACAAGTACATGGAGCATGCAAAGGATGACCAAACCCACTTTAGACAGAGTCATGACATGGCAAAACATCACCAAAAACATGCTGAAATGGGCTCAACATAAGCTAGAATGACATGCTAAAGCAAGAAGCATACAAGACTAGTTTACGGGATTTACACTACAAGTGTATCATGCATGAATGGAGTGAAAAAACCAACCCAAAACAGATGTAAGGCATGGTAAAACATCACCAAAAACCTACTGAAATGGAGCCAACACATGCAAGAAAAACATGCTACTTTGCAAGGCTATGAATGGGATTACACTACACATGTAAGATTCATGCAAAATATGACCAAACCAGCCATGGAAAGACTTAAGGAAGGTCCTAAAAGTCACAAAAAATGGCCTAAACCAAGCCTCAAAAATACATAGAGGCATGCTCCTTTGGAAGGCCAAAAATGCAAGTAAACAAAAACACAAAGAGAGGGGGCCACCCCCTCTGATTTGAGACCTCAAAACTACATACCTACCACTGAAATCGTAGGAAGGCCAAACCAAGGCTAGCTCGGAGGCCTTAAGGCATGGCTTAAAACAAGGCTAAACAAAGCATACAAGAGGGTTGTACACCCCTAACAGTAAAAAGACCTTAAACAAACTTCAAAAGCACTTAAATACAAGACTTTTTTCAGTTGTAAGCAAGGCCTAAAACAATATGCAAGAAGGACCAAAATGAGGTACAAGAAAGTGCTAAAAAAAAAGAAGAAACTCACCCTTGATGATCAGCTTCGAAACCAGCAATTTCAGGGGGGTAGAAACTCACTTTCAGAGCTCAAGAAGACCTCCTAAGAACCTTGGTTCAATGGTGGTGGTGTTTCTCTAAGTGTTGTAGTGTAAAAGTGCAAGAAAAATGGACTAAACCACAACAATGTAGAGAGAGAACAAGAAATATATATAGAAAGAGAGAGCTATATCTCTTGTAAAAGTGTTCAACCTCTGATAAGGAGAGAGGCTCTCTCCTTATATAGAAGAGGTGCAATGCAAAGCTTCTTCAAGAAGCTTGGCAAGAGCTCCGCCCTCCATACACGTGTATGGAGGGCAGACAACAAAAATCCAATTGGCTCAAAAGATCTGGAGTAAAACCAGCTGAGACAGGGGGTATGCCGGCTATCAGTGGTGGCCGGCAGTGGCTCACTGATGGCCGGCCCGGCAGGCTTTGTCAGTGGCCGGCAGCAACAAAGCCATGGTCGGCAATGCCAGACCATGGCCGGCAGTGCACCAAGAAGGTCACTCTGAAAAGACCAAGTCATGGTCCAAGAATGGGGCAGAAAGGATACAAGGTCTGGAAAGCTCGAACCTGTGACGTTCCGCCGCAAAAGTTGAATGCCCGACGAGCAATCGAACTTGTGTCCGGATGTACCTGCAAGCACAACCAAGTCTTGAGGACAGTAAAAAATGGAGTGTCTACAGTTGCCCCTCTTTGACAGAACTCGAAAGTCACAAAGTGAGGGGAGCGAGTGTCAAAGCCCAGAGATGACCCATTTTTGACAAGGCCGAAGACTCAGACAAACAATCAAAAAATAGGCATGCAGAGATGTGTCCGAAGGCTTGGGGCAAAATGCAAATGATATGCAAGATACAAAGGCATAACTTATGATTATGCAAAGCGAAAACTGTAATGAAACAGTTATGTAAGATAAATGCAACATTTTAAGCAAGTGAATGAGAAATAACAGTCCTACATATTTCAACAGAAAGGATGTAAGAAAATTAAGCAATTCTCATCACATTTCACGTGAAGTGAATACAATACCGTCCGGTTCGTCTGGTCGTGCTAATTCCAAATGAACCGTACATACAATATCGTGCCTGTGAAAGAAAGAAACTCAACAGGTACAATATCGGTAGAAACATGCATAGCAATTCAAGTGAAAAGTACACGACAACGCAAGTCGAGAAGGGGTGCAAAACAATGCAATCCTGTTGGTGCGAGACAATGCGGGTGGAATATGCGTGACAGCGTAAGTAGAAACATGCGAAATAACGCAAATAAAACATGCGAGACAATGCAGGTCAAAGAAGTAAAACATGCGTAACAACGCAAGTAAAGATATGACATACGAGACAACGCTGGTTAGAGAAATAAAACATGCATAAAAACGCAGGTTTAAAGAAAGAAAATATGCGAGACAACGCAAGTAAAACAAATAAAGCATGCGGTACAATGCAAATTAAAGATATGAACATGTGTAAAAGCGCAGGTTAAAGAGATAAACATGTGTAACAGTGTAAGTAAAATAGTAGACATGCGTAACAACGCAAATGGAAAAAATAAAACATGCGTGACAGCGCAAGTGAAGTAGTGTATGACAATGTAATCTAAGTGTACACATAACAATGTGAAAAGGGGTGCATGACGATGCAACCTAAGTGTGACGCATAACAATGTGGAAGGGATGCAAGACAGTGCAACCTAAGTGTGACGCATAACAATGCGGAAGGAATGCAAGACAGTGCAACCTAAGTGTGACCCATAACAATGCGGAAGGGATGCAAGACAGTGCAACCTAAGTGTGACGCATAACAATGCGGAAGGGATGCAAGACAGTGCAACCTAAGTGTGACCCATAACAATGCGGAAGGGATGCAAGACAATGTAACCTAAGTGTGACGCATAATAATGCGGAAGGGATGCAAGATAATGCAACCTAAGTGTGATGCATAACAATGCGGAAGGGATGCAAGACAATGCAACCTATTAACAAGTACAAGTAAGGTGCGCAAGATAGCGCGAGCAATGCACTAACAGGTGCAGGAGGGGTGCGCAAAATAACGCGAACAATGCACTAATAGGTGCAGGAGGGTGCGCAAAATAGCGCGAACAATGCACTAACAGGTGTAGGAGGGTGCGCGAAATAGCGCGAACTGAAATGCATGCAAAATGCCATGCACTAACAGGTGCATGTATGCAGTGCGCAAGATAGCGCGATGCGTAAAATAGCGCGAAATGAAATGCATACAAAATGCCATGCACTAACAGGTGCATGTATGCAGTACGCAAGATAGCGCGATGCACAAAATAGCGCGAAATGAAATGCATGCAAAATGCCATGCACTAACAGGTGCATGTATGCAGTATGCAAGATAGCGCGATGCGCAAAATAGCGCGAAATGAAATGCATGCAAAATGCCATGCACTAATAGGTGCATGTATGCAGTGTGCAAGATAGCACGATGTGCAAGATAGCGCGAAATGAAATGCATGCAAAATGCCATGCACTAACAGGTGCATGTATGCAGTATGCAAGATAGCGCAATGCGCAAAATAGCATGAAATGAAATGCATACAAAATGCCATGCACTAACAGGTGCATGTATGCAGTGCACAAGATAGCGCGATGCGCAAAATAGCGTGAAATGAAATGCATGCAAAATGCAATGCAATGCACTAACAGGTGCATGTATGCAGTGCAAGATAGTGCGATGCGCAAAATAGCGCGAAATGAAATGCATGCAAAATGCAATGCAATGCACTAACAGGTGCACGTAAGATGATAGTAAAGTAAATGCAAAAAAAACAAAGGCGACAAACTCCAATCATGCTGGAACCATGAGAGGAGGTTCAAAAATAAACGATCAAGAGCGTATACAGCGCAACCTGAGATAAATTCCAAACACGCTGAAATCGTGTGAGGAAGGAACAAAACTCTAACCACGCTGAAATCGTGAGAAGAGATCAACAATTCCAAACACACTGCAATCGTGTGAGGAAGGGAGAGAGAGAGAGAGAGAGAGAAACATAGGGACATATCCCAGTTGTTTCGGAATGGCACAAGCATTGGAACGTATTCCAAATGCTCTAAGCCAAAGAAGGAGAAACAAAGGGATACAACCTTGTGTTTTAAAAAAGAAGAAGAGATATAGGGACGTATCCCCATGTCTCGGAAAAAGAAGGAAACATAGGGACGTATCCCCGTGTTTCGAAAATGGTGCGAGCATTGGAACGTATTCCGAATGCTCGTAACCAGAGAAGGAGAAACAAAGGGAGACAACCCCGTGTTTCAGAAAAGAAGAAGAGACATAAGGACGTATCCTCGTGTCTCGAAAAAAGAAGAACCTCTCAACATAGCACACGCGAGAGAAGAAAGGTACACTTCTCAGCGTATCACACGCAAGAGAAGAACGGGAAAATCTCTCAGCGTATCACACGCTAGAGAGGGAAAGGTAGGTCCAAATGCATGCCAAACGTGAGAGGAGAAAGCTAACAGTCAAACTGAACCGGAACTCCTCTGAATGAATAGTACATACAATACCGCACATAAAAGGGGAAGAAACCAGATAAGTAAAATGCAAAACAATGCATGACATTCAAGGAATGCAATAAACAAGCATAGCGGCGCTTTAGAAAACACCTCACTGGGTGAGTGGCGATAAATTGCTCTACTCTGACGGGGATCCCCTATCTGTGTTCCTCGAACACTTACCTTCAACTTACAGTACGAAGGTTCTTAAATGCTGACAAGGAGCAACATCTGCTGGGGAAACCACGGATGCCGCTTTTCTTCTTGATCATACTCACAACTTTCCCTATTCTTCAACGAGATGACAGACTAGGTTGGATCAGTATCCAAAATTGAAATGCATACATGCCGTCTCAACCTATGGGGTTTCCATACAGATTTCAAGCCAGGGATACACCCCTGGATATTCAAACCAGACTTTAGTCTCGGAAATTCTGAACCTTTGTGTTCTAGGCAACAACCATTCAAACTCTAGTTTTCACCGTCACAATTGATCTCCTAGGAACTCATTGCAAGCACAGCCAAGAAGCCCCTAACAAGGACTGATTTTCGGAGGGAGCACTTTTGATTGCCATTCTGGCTTTGAAGCAGTCGACATAGTATTCAGTTCACTCTGAACACACAACTCATTTTGAATACGCAGTTCATAACAGTACTCAGTTTATTTTGCACACGGCTCATACTGGACCCTACTCATTCTGAACACACAGCCCATAACGTAGTACTCAGTTTATTCTGCACATGGCGAATTCTGAACAAACAGGACACAAAAACGGAATATGCCAAAATTGAAACAAACTCGGATGCTCCAAATTTTCCTCTTATGTTTTGCTTCGTAGTTCGGACCCCATATAGCTTTAAATAGGTCCTGGTTCTACGGTTCTCATTTGACCTGGGTGGAACGCTGCGGTTTCTGAGAGAAAGAAATCTTGTTTTGCGCATATGTGGGGAATCGCACAGCACTCTGAGCACAAAACGATTCATTTTTGAAATTGAAATGAGAAATAAGTTTTAAAGTTTTTTTTTTTGACCGGGTATTGAGTCTATGACTGAACGCAGCGCACTACGACTCAACAAAGAAAAACAGAAGGTAAACAACCTAAACACATCGAGAAACACTCGAAACGACTCAAAACAAAAGACACGACACTCAGACGTACACAGGGAGCCTGTTTCTCTAGGTATTGCTTCCCACCCTTTCTCATTTGTGATTCTCACATCACTCGGCCCTCAGGCTCTGTTTTTCTAAAAAAGTCCTTTTCTCACTTTTTCTCTCAGCGCACATCTCTCTATTCTTCAATCTCTCATTTTTTTATCCCTCCTCTGGGTGGTTGATGGATAAATAGGAAGTTGCGGGCTCTTGCCCCTAGCATTCCGCTAGATTCCTCTTCTTCTGCTCACAACAGTGAATTTTCCCACAGAGGGGTTGCGCTACAACTGGGTATGTAGCCAATCTGTAGCTGACATTGATTGACGATGCTCTGCTGGGGAGTTTGGACGCGATCAAATTTGTCCGGATGAGGGAGTGGAATATCTCGATCCATTCCAGTTTGTGATTCGCACTTGGTTTGATACCTCGATGCTCAGAGGATAAGGGAGCTTTCCGTCCTTTGCTGACAGCTTCAGCTGTGCCCCTTTTCTGGTAGGTAGAGTGCCCTTCTTGGCAGGTATGTTGGCAGTGGAGAAAAGACAGAACACCCGGCTCAACTGCGCCCTTAGTTCATCATTTTGACCATTTTTTTGTTTTGGCTTTCCACTAAAATTTTTTTTGACCAATATGAGAGTTAGATTAACATACTTGTTCGATTTTCTGATTTAAAATATGCAAGTTAGGTTATGAGCACTGAAAATTTTCCTTTTTTGGGTCCAAGAAATGGTCCAGTTTTGAAAAAATGGAATAATTTTCGAGAAAATTAGTCAACCTCAGTAAAAATTCTCAAAAACTATTTTTGCAAACGGCCACCGCTCAACGAGCACGGAACCTACCCTTGAGATGCACAACCTTGGATCCATGACAATGGAAAATTGCCCCTTGTGTAAATGACACAGCATGGCAATGGAAAGTTGCCCCTTGTTTGAATAGCACCGCAACACACTGCAATCAGTCCTCCAAGTGACGATCACAACTGAACTCTCGGATACAGAGAAGACAAAGACGATCAGAACCATTACATGGACACAATCGATTTGGAAGTGTTTATGGCTGGTGTAGATGTCCCTGAACATCCCGGGGGAAATCCCCCGTTCTGTTCATTTGGGCTCACTATAGTTCGGACTCGAATTGTCACGGTTCTTAATCTGATCTCGCATAGTGCACTGCGAGATTGATAAATCACCAAAGAGTCCAAATCCGGCAAATCATTTTGGAAAATAGATTTTTGTAAAGAAGTGCCAAACATGGACTGCTTTGCCAGATACAGAGTCGCCACCTAAATATTTTATTTTTGGGAGAATTTAGGAAACCCCGACTCGTTGCCTAAGGCCACGTGTCCGTCATCACCAAAGTTGCCTCGGCTCAGGAACTTGGGTACGATTGGGGAAGGTCAGCTATGAGCACCCCCGCTCTCCCGATCAAAGATCGGCCTCTACTAACCATGATATCGATTTTTGAAAATATTGCTCTTATTTCGGTTAATTAGCTAATCTTACTATGTGATGCACACAACACAAAAGTATAGACTAGATCGCCTAATTTGGAACAAAGCATTGCATATCCGCTCATTTGAAAGATAGTTTGAATTTTGCTACTCGCAAGTAGGCTAAAACACGGATTTCAACGAGTTGTTCCAACTCAAGCAATCCAACCTTCACCCACAGGCATTCAGGCAGTAAATCAACTAAGCAGTTCGCCTCATGGCAAGCATGCTTTCATGTTAACATTCACGCTCATGCCAGATGCTAAAGCATAAACACTCACCTAGTACTCCAAGCCAAAACAAGGAACATGTTAGTAATCAAATGTATGATCCAAGTCCATGTTAAGATGGCTAATGCATCGCAGGAACAATGCAACTAGAATAGGCTCGGCTAATCTATAGATAGCATGTGAAATGCAGCAGATAACATGTATTCAAGTTAGATTTGAAATACTATGCAATTGGTATGATGCGCCGAGCCCGGTGCATGCAATACTGATGAATGAATACACGCATGCATAGCATAAGGATGCTAATTGAAATATGCCCTAATACTAACCATCAAAAGCAGGTAAGTAAAAGGGAGAAAGACGTGGGGTGGGAAGACATTCACACACACACGCACACTTATTACAAATTCGCCCTCGCTCGGAGGGTCCGAAAGAATAGTACAAATTAACTAACTAACAAGCTAATTAATTATTACAAATTACTTAACTAATTAACAGATTAATTAAGTTAAGAAAACAATAAATAGCCTTGGGGAGAGGAACAGATGCGTGAATGCTCGGCTTTGCTTGGAAATCTGTCGCCATGCACAAGCTGCCTTTGTTTACACTGCTCTGCCTCTCTGAAGATTGCACAAGTCCCAAGGATGCTTCAGCATCACTCCCTGATCACTGTGGAAGGTCACCGACCAAGAGGAAACACCACCGGCCGTGGTAAAATGGTCATCGACCATCTATTGAGCTCTCGGCCATCCATTGTTGGTCGATCGGCTCTCAATGTGGTCGGTCGGCCATCCATTCCTGCAGAACTTTGTTTTGACAGCAGCAGAGGGCAGACAAGACATGGCAATGCATTTCAAAGCAAATGTTTGCACAACCACTCTCCCTATCATGTTTAAGACTCAGGGGAGTATGGTTCTCGACCCTTGGACCACCAATCGTGCATTTCAATGCGTGATGGTCCAAAAAGTCAAGTATGCATTTTGATGTCAAATGTAATGCACATAAACACACAATGGGCCCAACCCCTATCATAATCAATTCAAGAGGCGAGGCATGCATGCCAAATGCAATGCAACCTAGGCATGTGAGCTAGGTATGCAACATGAACATGTGAACACACACGCAAACATGCAAGCATGTAACAAGTATGCAAGCTAACAAGCATGCAAGATGCAATGTAAACATGCAAACATGCAAGACATGTAACATTTTAAGCAACCAAAACAAAAGGAAGAATGCATGCCAAATGCAATGTGATTCAAACATGCAACAACATGCGATAGGCCAAACATGCAACAACACGCAAGGTGAGCATGCAACAACATGCGAAGGATGGACTAAACTAATTTGGGCGGCTCTCAAATAAGCCCCAAAACAGTGGCCAATATGCCAAGCACATGAAGGCAAATGTACATACAAACATGCATAGACATATGGTTTAAGACTTAAGCATAGAGAGGGGACTTTTAAGCACAGTTAAAAGGAGATGAACATGGACAAATGATAAGCATGATAAACTCTGAAAATCATGTTAAGGATGGTGCCAAACCAACTAAACAAAGCAATCAAAGCATGCAGCCAAGCCCAAACTTGAAAACTAGCCACGGGACTCAAACCAAGGCTATATGAAGCAAGCCCCAAAGGGCCATGGGGACCTAAAACAGTCCCAATGCAGGTCTGAACAAGACCAAAGACATACCTAGATGGCATCTAAATGACCTAAATCTAAAGGCATGCACAAAGGTCCAAACATGGAGCATAAAACACAAACCTTTTGAAGCATCAAAGGAGCCATGAATGCAAGTATACAAGCATGCTATATGGACTGAAATGACATGATAAGTGGTGCCAAACCACTAAAATGATGCAAGGAGAGCATGCTAGAGGGGCCAACAGTCAAGGCCTACAAGAGAGATTGCATGGTAGCTATACAAAGCAAGTCATGGACGACCCAAATAACCAAAATTAGACCTCAAACACATCAAAACATGCATAAAAGCTTCACAAAGCTAAGCCAAAATCATGCTAAAAACAAGGCTCAAAGCACAAAGCATGTTAAGGCAATTTCATGGCATTACAAGACAAGTATGCAAAGCATACATGGTGTGTCTAAACCAACTTAAAACAATGCTATATCATGGTAAAATAACACTAAATATTAGCTAAGACATGGCCAACATGGACTTAATCAAGGTGCTCACACATGAGGCTAAAATGACCATTATTGAAGACAACGAGGAGAGGGGATGGCCCTCTCCTTCTTAGGACCTTAAAGCACCATCCCCACCACTGAAATCCCTCTGGATTTCAGTGGTGGGAAGGCCAAGACAAGGTGGTCTCGGAGCTCACCAAAAATGCACAAAAAATGAGGCCAAACAAGGCCTAAGAGGGATCAAACAATCCCAAACACCAAAGTGACCTTAAACAACTATTTTAAGCACTCAAAATCAGAACTTTTATTAGTTATGGACTAAGCTTAAAAACAGATGCAAGGATGGCTAAAAGCCTAAGCAAAAATGGGAAATAAAGGGGTAAAGTTCTTACCCTTGAAGACCTTCTTCACAAGGACCACTCCAACCCCTTCTTTAGGTCAAAACCAGCTCAAAAACTTCAAGGACAACCCTTTGGCACCTCAACAACCAAGGTATAGTGTAATGGTAGGTGTTTGTGCACAAAAATAAGAACAAACACACACTTATACACACACAACTCAAAAGGAGAGAGATATGAGATGGATAGATACACAAACCCTAACCCTAATCTCAGAGCTCTGGAATTTTTTGGAACCCTTGAGGAGGGAGGAGAAGCCCTCCTCTTATAGAATTCCAACTCTTGCAAATCTTATAAAACAAGCTAAGCAAGAGTGTGTATGGAGGGGGTGCCAAGTGTATGCCAGCTATCACAGCTGGCATAAAATATCTGCCAAAAGCAGATGCACAGTGGTCGGTTAGCCAAAAATGACAAATTGACCAAATAAATGGTCGACCGACCAAAAAGAGTGCCGACCGGCCATCACCAATGGCCGGTAGTAACAAAATGGGGCCGGTGGCCTCAAGCCAAGGCCGGTGAGGTGTGGGGATGGCTAACAAGCCTTCCTCTACCCTCAGAAGCAAAACAACAAGTGCTTGGTGCAAAACCAAACACAAAACAGGCAAGTCGGGAGGTCTTGAGGCAAGGCGCGTGGCCGAGACCTCCGAGAACTCAGGACGAACACGAACATGGATGATCACCGGGTGTTCAAACGGTGACGTCCAAGTCTTGAAGACGGTCAAAAATGGGGTGTCTACAGTTGCTTCTCTTTGACAGAACTTGAAAGTCATAACAATGACGGGAGTGAGTGTCAAAGCCCAGAGACGACCCATTTTTGACAAGGCCGAAGACTTAGACAAAGCATACAAGCTACAAACAAAGATATGCGCCCGAAGGCAGGGGCAAAATGCAAGACAATGCACAAAGCCGAGCATAACTTATGATCATGCAAATAAAGCTGTAACGAAGCATATACATACAACAATTTTAAGCAATCAAACACAAATCCAACTACATTACAATGTAGAAAGGATGTAAGAGAATTATGTAATTCTCGCTACATTTCACGCGGAGAATACAATACCTGTACGGTTTGTCTGGTCGTGCCAGCTTCAAATGAATCGTACATACAATATCGTGCCTGAAAAGAGAAGGAAACTTAATAGGTACAATATTGTTAGCAACATGCATAACAATGCAATCTAAAACTGTGTGACAACGCGAGTGAAGGGGTGCATGACAATGCAACCTACGCGTGGCGCATAACAATGCGGAATGGATGCATGACAATGCAATATTTACAAAACTATGTATAAACAATGCAAATGATATGCAATGCATTTAAGATGATCAAACCATAAGCAGTACAAAAACCACACAAATATCATAAAGATGATAGAGATGCAAAATCCGTCTACCATAGAAAAGGTGCCGACACCCTCAAACCACAATCCCATCAGTGGAATAGGCGTGTACACATGCAGAACTATGTGTGTGTAGACGGAACACAAGATACAAGTAATTGGGTGGGATGATATAAGTGAGGCATGCTCTGCTCAGGAAAGATCATGATCCTAAATGCTGGATGCAACAGATTACACTACAATGCAATGAATGCAGTGGATAAGGCACGTGGCCAAATCGTATCTTGCCTAGGAAAGGCATGGACACATACAAACCACGTTTAACACGGAAATGGTGCCGTCACCCACAACACTAGGTGCGTACACATAATATCATAACCGTGCTTCAACGTGAAAAGTATGGGCACATACCAGACCAAGCTCAACATGGAAAGGCGCAAACGATAGATGGAGGATGCAACAAATGCATGCAATGCTTTCTATGTACAATACAATGTAATCACTAAACATGCACTGGATGGATGCAATGCACTACACTACAATGCGATGAATGCAGTGGATAAGGCATGCGGCCAAACCGTATCTTGCCTAGGAAAGGCATAGACACATACAAACCAGGTTTAATACAGAAACGGTGCCGTCACCCATAACACTAGGTGCGTACACATAATATCATAACCGTGCTTCAACGCGAAAAGTATGAGCACATACCAGACTAAGCTCAACTTGGAAAGGTGCAAATGATAGGTGGATGTGATGCAGCAAATGCATGCAAACTACAATGCAATATATACAATATGCATGTAGACTATGTATAATGCAATCTATACAATGAATGTATGTAAATGCAATATTTAGAATGGATGAGGCGAGCGGCCAAAACATATCTTGCTTGGGAAAGGCATGGACACAAACAAACCACGTTTAACACGGAAACGGTGCCATCACCCACAACACTAGGTGCGTACACATAATATCATAACCGTGCTTCAACGTGAAAAGTATGGGCACATACCAAACCAAGCTCAACATGGAAAGGCGCAAGCGATAAATGGATGTGATGCAGCAAATGCATGCAAACTACAATGCAATATATACAATATGCATGTAAACTATGTACAATGCAATATTTATAATGAATGCATGTAAGCTATGTACAATGAAATATTTACAATGGATGAGGCAAGCGGCCAAAACATATCTTGCCTGGGAAAGGCATGGACACAAACAAACCACGTTTAACACGGAAACGGTGCCGTCACCCACAACACTAGGTGCGTACACATAATATCATAACCGTGCTTCAACGTGAAAAGTATGGGCACATACCAAACCAAGCTCAACATGGAAAGGCGCAACCGATAAATGGATGTGATGCAGCAAATGCATGCAAACTACAATGCAATATATACAATATGCATGTAAACTATGTATAATGCAATATTTACAGTGAATGCATGTAAGCTATATACAATGCAATATTTACAGTGAATGCATGTAAGCTATGTACAATGCAATATTTACAATGAATGCATGTAAGCTATGTACAATGCAATATTTACAGTGAATGATATGCATGACAATGCGTGTAAGGTGCGCATAACGATGCGTGGTAAGAAAATGCATGACAATGCATGTTTGTTTTTTCTGTTTTTTTTGTTTTGTTTTTTTGAAATGTATAATGATGCGAATGAAAGAAAAATGCATGACAATGCAAATGAAACGTGCATGATAATGCATGTTTGTTTTTTCTATTTTTTGTTTTGTTTTTTTGAAATGCATGATGATGCGAATAAAACGTGCATGATAATGGAAATGAACTGCACATGACAATGCGAGATAAGGAAGATGCATAACAATGCATGTAAGGTACGTATGACAACGCGTGACAAGGATCATGCATGACAATGCATGTGGGGTGTGCATGACGATGCGACCTAAAGAAGATGCATAACAATGCAAGTATGGCGTGCGCGGCAACGCACAAGGTGTGTGCATGACAATGCGAGTATGATGTGCGCTGCAACGCATACAAGATATGCATAACAATGCAACGTATTTAAAACAGTTCCTGGACTTCGCAAGATACAAAAGGATACGAAAAGGATACACCTTGCACGTATTCAAGTGCTATGCACAGAAGACACGGCACAGAGACCGGTTAAGCTTCAAAAATGCAGTTCCGTGCACTGTGTTGAGCAAAGAAGGTCCCAAACCACATATCTAACCCAAACAAGGGTGTAGGAGATTCACCAGCCATCGGGGGAGGTCATCGGACATCCACCGGCCGCAAAACAAGTTCACCGGCCAACTATTTGGCCGACCGGCCAAAAATGCCTGTATCGGGGCAGTTTTGTCAATTCGGCACGAGTCTTTAAATATAGGGCTTGTAGCCCTATTTTCTCACTTGCCTCTTGCTCGAAAAACCTTCCCCCATCTCTCTAGGTCTTTTTCCAACCTTCTACCCTCGCTTTTTCTCGATTTTTGGGCCCGTTTCGTCATTCGATTCGCGAACTCCTTTGTGTTTCGAACATTTTGAATCGAACAAATCTCAAATTCGGTGTCTTTTTCTCGATTTCTGCCACTCGGGGTTTGTTTTCCTCGAGTTTACCTCGATTCTCGTGCCTTTTTTTCACACTTCGACCTTTTCGGCCATTTTTCGCCCTTTTGGGGTTGACTTTTTGGTTGACTTTTCACCTTCTAATCCAGTTTTCACATTTTCGGCCATTTTCGCACCCTACTCGACATGGCAGATGATCTTCCACAAGACAGGACTCCTCCGGAGCAGGAGATGGACCCCGAGGTCGAGCTCCTCCCTTTCCGCGTCTGACCGTTCGATCCGGCAACCTACAGGCCGGTGGTGCATGTGCTCCCTCCTGACAGCCTCCGCCACTTCCGGAGCTACGCTCAAGGTGCGCCAGTGGAGCTTCTACTATGTGAGCCAGAGTCACATCTGTCATATGGCGCTTCTGAGGTACACTCTTCCCCGTTTCATTTTCTGCAATGTAGAACATATAACTGTGCTAGTTGATACTGTTCTTTAACTGCTTAACTCAGATACACTGGTATATCGTATGATGCGGTCCACTGTGAACACACCTACACTTGATATCTGTTTGATATTTGAACACATACACACACGCCGTCTTCTCACTGAACCACTTGAACACACCGATACATCAGATGCTATAGTTCACTGTGAGCACACCCACACACGATACCTGCTTGAATATGAACATGTGCACACATGCTGTCTTTCCACTGAACCATTCAAGCACACTGACACATCATATGTTGTAGTTCTCTGCAAGCACACCGGCACCCGATGTCTGTTTGAATTCGAACACGTGCACACACGCTGTCTTCTCACTGAACCACTTGAACACACCGATACCTCAGATGGTGTAATTCATTGCGAGCACACCCGCACCCAATGTCTGTTTGAATTTGAACATGTGCACACACGCTGTTTTCTATGCATTCTGTATGCTTTCAAAAACATTGTATATCTGATATTGCTTCGCAACTGCCTGCTTTTAATCATAGGGAGATTTATATGCCTTCCGAGGGTATGGGAACGTCGAGGCCCGGGGATGGTACATGGAGCTACTTGACGCAGTTCGTCAGATCGTTGATCAGGCTGGTTTCGGGACCTTCTGCATGGGACTCTCGCGCCTCACTGCGAGCAGGCCCCTTTTTGCCACTCTAGTGGAGAGGTAGTGGGACACCACCGACTCCTTCTACCTTTCTGCCACCGGGGAGATGACGATAACTCCCTTCGACTTCTCCATGCTTACAGGCATCGGAGTGGGGGGTGATCTGATCCCCTTTGATACTGACATGGACTAGTGGGATGTCGTTCAGTTGTACCTGCTTGGCACTCAGCCACTCCTTGCTCGAGCAGGGTTTATGCGATGCTCTTGGTTCGAGGCTCATTTTCGGATCCAAGCGCCTACTACCCTGGAGGAGGAGGAGCAGTACGCCCGGGGTTTCATCATGTTCTTGCTGGGGATCACTCTGTTCGCCAACCGGGCGAACACCGTCGCCCTCTACTTGCTGAGCGCACTGGTGGATGTGACACAGATCCGCCGTTATGACTAGGGTGGTGCCAGCTTGGCCACTCTCTATGGCTATATGAGCTCATCCTCCCGCCTCAGTGGACAGTTGCTCGGAGGCTACTGGCGAGCTTGGGAGGTACATCTTCTTCTCTATTTTACATTTTTGCTTTACATTATCTGTACTCTGTATTCTGCACACACTACAGGCTACTTCACACCGGTCATGTACTGCACACACGGCACACATATAATCTGCTTTATACACTGCACACATTTGCACAATACTTCATATACTGCACAATCTGCTGCCAACTGACTGTATACTGCACACACTGCAAACATGCAATCTGCTTTACACTGGCTGTACACTGCACACACTGCACAATACACTGCTTTCTGCTTTATCTGCATGCTACTTTATCTATATACCGCTCATATCTGTTCTGTCACACTATACAGTTGTGGGTGTATGCCTACTTTCCTAGGCTTGCCCCAGTGTCGGAGGAGGAGATGCCCCTTATGATCCCATTTTCCCATTGCTTCGATGTGAGGTGTGAGCGGAGGCCTCGGGATCCTTTCATGTTCTTCTGTCGCTACTTCGACACCATCACCACCGCAGAGGTATGCTTAACTTAAAGTTCATTCAAGGTTCTCTTTGCATTGCATTTTCAACATCAGTAGATAACAAACTGTACTTCGTTTGCAGATCACCTAGCAACCATGAGCCTCATTGCCTATCGTGGTTCGGGAGCGATATGAGGGCGCTGAGGAGATCGCTCGATCCAGGATTCTGTTGGAGGGCCCGGTCTGCCGGGCTTGATACTTTGGAGAGTGCTTCATGCGGCAGACCTTGGGCGTGCCTGAGCAGTGGGTTCCAGCACCTCCTCCTACCCATGCGAGGTATACCTTGGCGGAGCTGACCCGCCACACGGTTGGTCGGAGTTATGAGCAGTTTATAGATGAGGGTGACTACACAGAGTTTGTCCAGACTTACATCATGCAGCCATTGATAGGTGCTGGCCGAGTGAGGGGGAGAGACCAGCAGCACCAGCAGTGAGGGTAGGAGCGTCGCGGGCACCTCAGGTCCGAGGTGGGAGTGGGTCCCAGGGGTCTCAGAGAGAGCGGGGAGCTGGGTCCTAGAGAGGGCAGGGTGTTAGGTGGCTCGAGCTGCCTACTATGATGACATGCCGAGGGCAGGGTGGGGAGACTTGCTAGATCCCCATCGCTCCTCCTCCGGCTGATCATGAGTTAGTCGGATTCCATGGCTTGCCCCCGGTATGTACTTTCTGCATTTTGCACTCTGCACAGTCATTTCATTTTATTTTATTTGATATTCTGCAAAATACTGATACTTCTAACACTTTTGTAGGCTTCCTCCGAGTACACTCGCTAGTCCTTAGAGTTGACTGCTTCGGTGATGGGGGTGTTACAGTAGGAGCCTCGACCTGCTGGGCTATTTACAGTATCCTGGTAAGCTTTTCTGACCACAAGTCTCAAACTCTACACAATTTGATGTATCACACTATCAACACAGCACTTGATACACGGCCCTCACGGCATTCGATACACTGTAACCCGCAGACTGTTCACCAGCATTACTCACGACATTCATACACTGCACTCAGTCACCGCTGTACTGACATACTGCTCATAACATTCATACACTGTACTCATACACTGCATTCTGTACTGACACACTGCTCACAGTATTCATACTCTGCTTTGCATAGCATACTGATGCGTTTGCCATTTATGCTTTTCAGTCTCCATTCCAGATTCGGGCCGCTTGAGGCGCTCCAGCTGGACCATCTGTTCCTGCTCGAGGAGGAGAGGGAGCTAGGCGGGGGATGCCATTCCACAGGCAGGGCAACATAGGCACACCCACGCTAAGAGCAGTTCTCGAGAGCCTTCCCCTGATGATTCTGACGAGGAGGCGGAGTCGTCCAAGGCGAGGCCAGAGATGACTTAGATTCGGACTCCGGAGATGGTGGTGGTGATCCTGGACCCTCGTCCAGGAAGAGGACCAGGATCGACTCTCGTGCCTGAGACCATTTGATGCCGATCCAGACACCTTGCTGTTTTTCTTTTTTGCTTGCCTTGTTCAGACAGTTTATTTCTTTTCTCCTTTTTTGTTTTATTTTCCTTCTTTTTGCTGGTAACTTGAGCATATTGTACTGCCGCAAGCAGGTTTTGTTTTCTTCAAAGCTATGTACTTGAAAAGATGATGAAATGAAACAAGCTTTTTGTTTGAGAAAAAGAAAGTGTTACATTTGTACATCACATCGCATCGCATTGCATCATTTTACATAACATTGTGAGTGAGATTGATCTTTTGTTTTGAAATTAGAACACTTGCATCATAATAACCAGATAATGAACCGGCCAACGACAAAACAACTCATACAACCCACTGCTCATTCTGAACACTCAGCTCATAACACAGCGCTTTTGTTTACCCGGCACACAGCTCATACACACAGCTCATTCTGAACACACAGCCCATAACACAGCGCTTGGTTCATTCTGCATAGGGCAAATCTTGAACAAACAGTCCAATCTAAAAAGATGAATACAAAGGTGGAATCGGCAGAAGTTGAAACAGACTCAGATGCTTTAAATTTTCCCTTTCTTCTTTTGCTTCGCAGCCCGGAACCCAAAAAAAAAGCTTCAGATAGGTCCAGGTTTTACTATTCTGACATGATCTGGGTCAAACCTTGCGGTCGTTGAAAGAACTAGTCTTGCTTTGCACAAATGTGGAGAATGGCATAGCACTCTGAGCACAAAACGATTTTTTGAAAATGAGAAAAGGGTTCTCTACTGGGTATTGAGCCTACAACTGAACACAAAATACTACGACTCAACAGAAGGTACACAACCTAAACACATTGAGTAACACTAAAAAAGACTCAAAACAAAAGTTGAGGTAAACAAAACAAAAGACACAACACACAGATGTGTTACAAAGACAAGAGACCTCTCAGTTCGCGAGGAGCCAGTTTCTTTGGGTATTATTCCCATCTTTTCTTATTTGTGATTCTCACATCACTCGGCCCTCAGGCTCTGTTTTTCTGAAAAAGCCCTTTTCTCTCTTTTTCTCTCATCGCACATCTCTCTATTCTTCATTCTCTCATTTTTCATCCCTCCCTAGGTTGGTTGATGGATAAACAGAAAATTGTGGGTTCATGCCCAACACTGTTAGCTCACAGCTATTTCTTCTGGTGGCATCTAGCCGATGCCCCAGATGAGGGAGTGGAGTATCTTAACCCATTCCAATTCGTGTTTCGCACTTGGTTTGATACCTCGTTGCTCGGAGGGTGAGAGAGCTTTTAGCCCTTTACAGACAGCTCCAGTTGTGCCCTCTTCTGGCAAGTATGCTGGCGATGGGGGAAAGACAGGAAGCCTGACTCAACTGTGGGTTCATCATTTTGACCATTTTTTTTGGTTTTCTACTAAAACAATTTTGACCAAAATGAGAGTTAGATTAACATACTTGTTCGATTTTCTGATTCAAAATCATGCAAGTCAGGCTATGAGCATTGAAAATTTTCCTTTTTTTGATCCAAGAAATGGTTCAGTTTTGGAAAAGACAGAATAATTTTCAAGAAATTAGTCAACCTTAGTAAAAATTCTCAAAAACCGTTTTGGCAAACAGCTAGTGCTTAGCGAGCACGGAACCTACTCTCGAGATGCACAACCTCGGATCCGAAGGAAAATTGCCCCTTGCTTGAAGAGAGCTACATGGCAACGGAAAGTTGCCCCTTGTTTGAATGGCGACTCATGGCAATGGAAAGTTGTCCCTTGTCTGGATAACGCCGCAGCATACTGTGAACAGTTCTCATTAGTGATGATCGCAACCGAACTCTCGGATACAGAGAAGACGAAGATGGTCAAAACCAATATATGGACACAGTCACTTTAAAAGTGTTGGTGGCTGGACTTCAGGATGAAGTTGCCTACGTATCCCAAACATGGGAATCAAGCCTTACGTAGTTCTGGTGTTAAGGTACACTCGTGTATTAACCCTCACCTTCTACGCTCTAACTTTTGCCAAGGCCGCCCTTCCGGGTTTTCAACCTTGCGAGCTTTGTTTTTCTTTTCTTTTCAATTCTTTTTTTTTTATTTTCTTCTTTTTTTTTTCTTTTCTTCTTTTTGCATTTTTTTTTCCTTTCTTTTTTTGTTCTTTTCTCTTTTCTTTTTTTTTCTTTGCTCTAACTTTTGCCTGGGTCGCCCTTCTGGGTTTTCGGCTCAGCGAGCCTCTCAAGGGTAAAAGTGTAGCTTGATCCATGCCAAATGGTTTTGAGGTCCTGAAGTCATCTAAATCCAGGAGAGTGGTCGTTGTTCGCTGACGATGCAGGAGTCCACCCAATGGAGGGCTGAATTTGCCCTTAGTGTTGTGGATCGGAACTCAATTGTCCTTCAACGATACCTTCTTCTTTCTTCCCTTCTGGGATTTGGCATTCTTGCCGATTTTCGTCGTGGACTCTTCGAGTACATTCTCTGACATCTTTTTCCCCTTGTTCGAGGGGTGCTTCTGATCCGGCCATACAAGCCTCACATTGCGGTTAGTCGTTGAACATTCTGAATTCACGTTCAAGGTTTTGAGAGCAAGGGGTTGAACCTTGAGGCTGAGAGCGATCCTAGGCTGCACAATCTCAAGAGCGATTCCACACAGGTCTTCGCAGGACTGCGCAAAACAGTTTTTGAAATTTTTTAAGAAAGCGACAAATCGCTCGCACGGAAGACAATGTAGGACCAATCTGGATCAAGCTAGGATCCTTCTCAATACTCATGTTAACAAACATGATCTTAGTCATTAAAGGCTTAGCACGCCTCTTTTTCTTTCAATTGATCAAATTTTACAAAACCCTAGGAATTCCTTCCTCTTTGTTTTCACCACAGTGTTAAAAAAAAGTTTTGAAAAACTTAGGTCAATGCAATGAGTTCGAGGTGCAGAAGAGCAAGTGAGATGCCCCGCCGTTTCATTCAAATCCTCTGGCACAACTAGCTCAAAGTAGCAATAAGCACGGAAATATGGTAGCCGCAGCTGTTTCATTCAGGTTTCCTGGTTGCAACTGGCTCCACAGCAGAGACAGACTCAAAAGAAAGCAAAAGGATAATTACAAAACAAAATAATGATATTCGAGGCAACAACCCTGGAATCACCTGATTTCTATAGAATGGGACTGACTCGATATAACAAGACAGACCCTTAAGCAAAAAGACTGACTCAAGACAATGAGATAGACTCGAAACAAAACCAAAGAACTGACTCAACACCCAAGCCAGAAATTACAAAAACCAACATTTGCAAATGCTCAAAATAGTGCGTGCCAGACGCCACATCTGAAATACATCGAGCGCCGCCCGCAGGTGGTCCAACCCCTGATCACATACTTGTAGTATCCTCGAAGTCCAACAGCTCAGTGGTGACAGACTTTGCTGAGGTAGGTGGGAGGATGACCTCATTGTCGATCAAGTCCTGTACTTCGTGGCGAAGGCAGAAGCAATTGTCGGTGGGGTGACCGGTCTGTTGATGGTACGGGCAGTACTGAGTAGCATCATGGCCTGCTGGAAGATGACTAAGGAGAGGCCGAGGCTCGAGGGGTTTAAGATGCCCCTTTTTAGCCAGGATTTGAAGTGGCTTAGATAGAGGCATGTAGAGGGCGTGAAAGGCTCTGCACCCTTGGGGCAGATACTTCGAAGTCTGTGAATTCTTGTTGGATGTACTCGAAAAAGGATCGGCAGGCGCTGCCTTGGCTTTCTGATCTTTTTCCGGTGTAGGGTTGGGATTGGAGGGAACTGTTCTGGCATGACGGGGCCTATCCCGATTTTTCGGCTGGCGGGAACTCCTCTCGGTTGGAGTGGGGAAAGCATCATCCACAGTCTTAGCTGCAACTGCGAATACTTGCTGTTTATTCAACCCCCCGGCTTTCAAAGCCTTGACTATCCACAGCAATTGTTCAACGAGATCAGCATCTGTTCCCACTTTGTTCTTACCTCTAGCCTCAGCTTGATCGGGGGTTTGGGTTGCTATATTAGAGCGAAACCCGGTTGTTGTTGACATGTCATTACTATAGCTTGAGACAACCTCAGATTGGCTGAGCTCGATCACAATTCGCCCCAGTAGTGAGGGCTCCTGCAGTACAAAATTCCCGGCATACGATGTGGTTGGTGGCGAAGCCGACATCCCGTAGGCGAGATCAGCCACAGACCTCTGAAGGTCACCAATTATTCCCATCAACTCGAATGTGGTGGGCTCACGAGCTTGATACAACTGGGGTGTCTAGATCGGGTGTGCGACAGGCAACCTGGGTGGATGCGGTACATAAACATTGGTCTCATCCTGCAAGATGATTCCTTGGTCTAGTGCGGCTGCCATAACCACAATTTCCTCTGAACTTTGCGTCATCATAAGTCCGTTGAACTGAACGGTGACTGACGGATCAGATGTCTGTCTTGCCTCAGCAAAGGAGAACACTGGCTATTCTGTATTAAATCTCTGAACCCTGAAAGAGAAAACGCGCAGCATTTTGGCCTAATCAGAACAGACACAAGCATAGCTGAATAACTGTACTCTACTACTGATCACTGTTCCCCAAAATCACTGTCCCAAAAATTGAATCTGATACCCGCAGATATAACTGATTCCTCAAAACACTGATACTGATACCCTCAAGCCAGATACTCAGACTTGCAAACTGATATATGCATTCCCTGTAGAGGTCAACTCAAAAAGCACATAACAAGCAAGCAAGAGCCAAAACACCGCTATTTTAGGGTAGGATTTCCCTGCCCTTATTTTGTCAGGAGCTAGGGTTTTACTACGCACGCAGCGGTTTCAAACAACCTATAATCGAGTAGCAACCTGTCCTAGCTTGGAATGGTCACTATGGATTCCGAACATGCACTAGGTCGAATAGTCAAAAGGGTGCCCCGGTGACAACCGGGGTTTGTGTTCCCATCGTGGCAGAGCCCGTAACCAGTCAGCCTTATGGCATGCTTCTTGAAGCAAGCCTCTGGCAAACCGTTCAGGAATAGCAGACGGCAAACACTGTGACTTAGGCGCACCAATGCACATGCAATGCAAAGAAACACATGACTGTGATCAAAACGAGATATCATGCGTTTGAGTCAAGCTCTCTCAATTCCCCAGCAGAGTCACCAGAAACTGTAGACGTCCCCGAACGTCCCGGGGAAATCCCCCGTTCTATTCATTTGGGCTCACTACATTTCGGACTCGAATTGTCACGGTTCTTAATCTGATCTTGCATAGTGCAATGCGAGATTGATAAATCACCAAAGAGTCCAAATCCGGCAAGTCGTTTTGGAAAACAGATTTTTGTAAAGAAGTGCCAAACATGGACTGCTTTGCCAGATACAGAGTCGCCACCTAAATATTTTATTTTTGGGGGAATTTAGGAAACCTTGACTCTTTGCCTAAGGCCACGTGTCCGTCATCACCAAAGTTGCCTCGGCTCGGGAACTTGGGTACGATTGGGGAAGGTCAGCTATGAGCACCCCCGCTCGCCCGATCAAAGATCGGCCTCTACTAACCATGATATCGATTTTTGAAAACATTATGTGCTCTTATTTCGGTTAATTAGCTAATCTTACTATGTGATGCGCACAATACAAAGTATAGACTAGATCGCCTAATTTGGAATAAAGCATTGCATATCCGCTCGTTTGAAAGATAGTTTGAATTTTGCTACTCGCAAGTAGGCTAAAACACGGATTTCAACGAGTTGTTCCAACTCAAGCAATCCAACCTTCACCCACAGGCATTCAGGCAGTAAATCAACTAAGCAGTTCACCTCATGGCAAACATGCTTTCATGGCAATCAATAACATACATGCAGGGATGCTAAAGCATAAACACTTACAGTGTACTCCGAGCCAAAACAATAGCTAGTTAGTAATCAACGCATGATCCTAGTTCATGTTAAGATGGCTAATGCAACACATGCAAGATGCAACTAGAATTAGGCTCGGCTATTCTAATATGACATGTGAGATGCAATTTAGATAACATGTATTCAACTTAGAATTGAAATACGATGCAGTTAGTATAATGCGCCGAGCACGGTGCATGCAATGTGGATGAATGGATGCAAACATGCAGGCATAAGTATACTAGATAAATGGATGCAAACATGCGAAGCATAAGTATGCTAATTGAAAATATGCCCTAGAACGAACCAACAAAAGCAGGTAAGTAAAAGGGAGAAATAAATGGAGTTTGGAAGACATGCACACACATACGCACACTTATTACAAAATTCGCCCTCTCGACGGAGGGTCCGAATAAATAATACATGCTAACTAATTAACGAACTACAAGCTAGTTAATTATACAAAATCGAATTGAATAACTAGCTACAACTAATTATTACAAAACGTAATTAATTAACAAATTGAAGCTAACTAACAAGTAAGCACTTAAAAGTAAGCTGCTCCAGCTCTGTTTGAAGAAGGAGAGTATGCATGCTCGCATTCGGTTTTTCGCCTCGAAACGCCTTCCGGTTGCTCTTTTGAGGCTTTGCTGGCAAGGTGTCTTCCAGTGTTTGTTGCTGAAACTTACCAAAACACTGCTGAAGAAATACATCAGTGGCCTGCCGGCCATAGGGAACCACTGCCGACCACCTGCCGGCCAGGGATGGCACACTGCGGCTAAGGATGAAGAGGTGCCGGCCACTGGTGTGCTGTGACACCAAGTTGCAACAAAGCACAAAATAGAGAAAAGGGAGGGTCTCCCAAGGGTATGTATGCACTATGCCACCCCGTATCATCTCGAAACATCAAGGGGGAGGCATAATTGGATCCACGACCATCAATCACGCATCCCGATGCATGATGGCCAAAGATCCAACTTGTGCAAATCAATGCGAAATGAATGCACAAATAAAACACATAAGTGCCTAAAACTTTATCATGGATAATCAAGAGCATCGGCGACCGAGAATTGAGACACGTTTCATCACTCGAAGTATGAAAGGCCCCTCGTTCCTCGTGCTCGGATTAACACTTAATCCAAACAACAATGCAATGCAAGGATGGCATACACAATGCTCACCCGAACATGCAATCATGCAATATGACTTAAGCATGCAAAATTTAGTATAATAAACATGCAACAACATGTAATGGAACTAGGATGCACCAACATGCAAAGATGGAGCAAACATACAACAATATGCAAGACAAGCATGCAACAGCATGCAAGGAGATAGACTTAAACCAATATGGGCAGCTCTCAAATAGGCCCAAATCAGTGGCCAACGGTGATGGAATTAAGTCACCAAAACACACACAAGCATGCAAAATGTAATGGCTCAAGGGCTAAGATACAAAGATGCAACTCTTAAGCGCACTTAAGGAGTGAAAAGCATGCAAGCATGGCATTACTATGTGCTCTGAAAACAAGTAGGGAATGATGCCAAATCACTTAATCAATGCAAGTAAAGCATGCAATAGGGCCTAAGGCATGAAAGCTAGCAAAGAGGATTACAAAGGAGGCATGCAATACATGGCATGAATGCATGAACTAAGCATGGACAGTGCTTAATTAGGTCTAAATGAGTGCCTAAACATGCTGAGATGGAGGCTCAAATACCTAGGCATGCAAGCATACAAGCTAAGCCATAAACTAGGTAATAATGCACAATACTCAAAGATACTTAAAGCATGATTGAAGTAGGAATATGGCAATGCTACATGCTCTGAAATGAAGTATTAAGAGATGCCAAATCATCTAAATAGCTCAAGGATAGCATGCATGAGTCAACAAAACACAAAGCTTGCAAGGCCAATTACACTACAGCTATACAAAGCATGAAGGATATGGAAAGGGCAACCCAAAATAGTCCTAGTACATGTTAATATGAGACTAAAACATGCATGGAAATAAGCCAAAACAAGCTAGAATACAATGCCAAAAACATGGAGCATGCAAGGCTACAAAAGAGGCAATGCACCACACCTATTGGAACCAAACATGGCATGACTTGGCTAGCATAAAACAAAGTTACATTATGGTATAATAAGACCAAAAATGCACTGAAATGATGAGCCAAAGGCTTAGGCTTAATGGCATGCACAAAAGTTCATTCTTAAGGCATAAATAGCCAAGGCTCTAAGGCATTCAAAGCATGTCAAATGCAAGTTTATGACCACATTTCATGGATTGAAATAACATATGAAATGATGGCTAGGCATGCAAACGTCACATGCATGGCATGGTAGGGGCCTCAAAACCCAAGACTAGCCTAAGCATTTACACTATAGCTATACAAAGCATGAGTGATATGGCTATGGCAGCCCAAAACAATCCAAGAACAGCCCAAAACAGGGCCAAAATCATGCTGGAGCAAAGCCAAAATATGCTAGGATGATGAGTCAAAACATCATGCACATAAAGCTAGTAAGCAAGATTTGTTCTACAAGTACATAGAGCATGCAAAGGATGACCAAACCCACTTTAGACAGAGTCATGACATGGCAAAACATCACCAAAAATATGCTGAAATGGGCTCAACATAAGCTAGAATGACATGCTAAAGCAAGAAGCATACAAGACTAGTTTATGGGATTTACACTACAAGTGTATCATGCATGAATGGAGTGACAAAACCAACCCAAAACAGATGTAAGGCATGGTAAAACATCACCAAAAACCTACTGAAATGGAGCCAACACATGCAAGAAAAACATGCTACTTTGCAAGGCTATGAATGGGATTACACTACACATGTAAGATTCATGCAAAATATGACCAAACCAGCCATGGACAGACTTAAGGTAGGTCCTAAAAGTCACAAAAAATGGCTTGAACCAAGCCTCAAAAATACATAGAGGCATGCTCCTTTGGAAGGCCAAAAATTTAAGTAAACAAAAACACAAAGAGAGGGGGCCACCCCCTCTGATTTGGGACCTCAAAACCATATTCTTACCACTAAAAATTCACTGGATTTCAGTGGTAGGAAGGCCAAACCAAGGCTAGCTCGGAGGCCTTAAGGCATGGCTTAAAACAAGGCTAAACAAAGCATACAAGAGGGTTGTACACCCCTAACAGCAAAAAGACCTTAAACAAACTTCAAAAGCACTTAAATACAAGACTTTTTCCAGTTGTAAGCAAGGCCTAAAACAATATGCAAGAAGGGCCAAAATGAGGTACAAGAAAGTGCTAAAAAAAGAAAGAAACTCACCCTTGATGATCAGCTTCGAAACCAGCAACTTCAGGGGGGTAGAAACTCACTTTCAGAGCTCAAGAAGACCTTGTAAGAACCTTGGTTCAATGGTGGTGGTGTTTCTCTAAGTGTTGTAGTGTAAAAGTGCAAGGAAAATGGACTAAACCACAATAATGTATAGAGAGAACAAGAAATATAGAGAGAGAGAGAGAGCTATATCTCTTGTAAAAGTGTTCAACCTCTGATAAGGAGAGAGGCTCTCTCCTTATATAGAAGAGGTGCAATGCAAAGCTTCTTCAAGAAGCTTGACAAGAGCTCTATCCCTCCATACACGTGTATGGAGGGCAGACAACAAAAATCCAGCTGGCTCAAAAGATCTAGAGTAAAACCAGCTGAGACAGGGATATGCCGACCATCAGTGGTGGCCGGCAGTGGCTCACTAATGGTCGGCAGGCTTCATCAGTGGCCGGCAGTAACAAAGCCATGGCCGGCAGTGCACCAAGAAGGTCACTCTGAAAGGACCGAGTCATGGTCCAAGAATGGGGCAGAAAGGATACAGGGTCTAGAAAGTTTGAACCTGTGACGTTTCGCCGTGAAAGTCGGATGCCCGACGAGCAATCGAACTTGTGTCCGGATGTACCTGCAAGCACAATCGAGTCTTGAGGACGGTAAAAAATGGGGTGTCTACACTTTCAACCCAATGCTTAAATTAAAATTATAATTGTCTAAAAAACTAATTGCATATGCACCAAGTTTAATTCAAACTTCATAATTCATTAAACTGTCACAACACTAGCATACGAGACATTCCTCATGAACTTTTTCTCAAAATCATTTTATGAATACTGAATGTTACTTAATTAATCTCGATCATTAAGAAGAGCAACATAAAGCTTTCAATTCTGCATATTAAATTCAGTAAAAATGTGATCTAGGTATGCTCTTTGAGATGAGACAAATAATCCTCTCAGTTATTTGTCAAGTATCTCAATGCCAAATACATAAAATACTTTGTCAAGATATTTTATATCGAAAATTTATTAACAACAATATCTTCACATCAAGTATTAATTCGAAATTATTACTAATAAGTAAAATTCCATCGGTATAAAGGATCAAGAAAAATAAATTGCTCCCACTAACCTTGAGATATATGCATAAATTAATAGTATTATCCATAAAGCCAAGTAATAATATTTGGTGAACCTTTAAATATCATTACTCAGAAATTTGTTTAAAACCATAGATAAATTTGTTTAACTTACAAATCAAATTTATTTTGTTTGGCAAAGCAAAAGTTAAAAATGTCACAATACCACTATAATCATTATAAACCTATATTTATGACATTGGTAAGAACAATACTCTTTTCAAATCACAACCTCTTGCAATAGCATTGTATTTATTTATTTATCTTTTAAAAAAATACTCATTAGATTTCAAACTTTTAAAAAGGTATAACATGATCTCATATCTAATTAATGATTTGTACCAATTCATTTACCATATTACAAATCGCCAATATCTTCATCATACGTAACAATCATCTCTTCAATCTCTTGATATTGCTCATTTAGAAAAATAATATAATCACAAGGATCTTGAACTGTATGAGAATGTCTAAGAGTTGTACGTGTTATGCATGTTCAAGTTATATCAACATATTTAATAGACACTTCAAATTTTACTTGCACTCTCACTTTCTCTATGTGAGCATGAACGGACCAATTTATTATAATAGGCACAAGTATACAAGAAGATTTATATTTTGAAACTGTTCACCAATCTAATAACTTCACATTTTAAAAGCTTAAAAGATTCTTATATCAGAACCAAGATAATAGAACCATTGACAACTTACAAAGTAACAACAAATAGCTATAGATCCCATTTTGATTTCAAAAATATATCATAAAATTTTTTACTTTTGTACAATCCCAAAATCAAAAATTATTCTAACTAAATTTTATATTAGTTTGCAATTCAAAAGTGTTTTAAAAATATTTTTAACTTAGTACCATATGTAAAGTATACACAAGTATACATAGCAATTAAAAATATATTATCACAAAAACTTGTATAATTTAAATATGTTAACATACACCTCATCATTTTATTGGAGTCCAATTACAATGCTCAAGTACTCAACTTTCTTCCGAAGTTACAAGCATGATATATTTAAACTGATTCCATAATTTTATAAAAAAAAATTAATAAGAGGTTATGCACATTAACCAAAATTATCATGTTCACTATAATATCAATCTTCAATTGATAATTTTAAAAACTTTATCAGTGTGTTTTTCAACATAAATGAGATTAGACAAATGCATAACATCAATACTCATTTATGAAATTAATAAAATAATTTCTCCCACACACGTTATGATAAATGAAAATCTATTTCAATTATTATTATTTTTATTTTATTTATTACCAAAATTAAAAATAATAACAATGTTTATTTTGTTAACATTAAAATTGAATTGTATCTCATGGATAATATAAAAATAACATTCTTTAAAATAAGATTAGTACTAAACTATAACTTAAATAACTTGACCAGAAAATAAAATTTTGATTAACACAAGCATTTTTTTTTAAGTAGTTTAAAAATAAATAAGGAGAATCCGAAGGTGGGAAGAGCATCATAGCTTACAAAAATTCGAAAGAATTTTTCTTACTAGAGTTAATAATATGTAAAGAGATTTGTGGAATATTCTGAAAAGGAAAACATAAAACACTGAAAAGAAATAACGATTTGTAAAAGTCGAAGGTATTATATAGTGCATTGTAGAGTATAATTTAGATTTTCTTATAAGAATCATCTAGTAGATATTTTAAAACTCTACTTTCTTAAATAGTTAACATTGAATATAATTTCAATCTTTCACACTATGTTGAGGTCTTAATATAAATGGTTAAGAAGACACATTCTCGAGTATGTCAATATCTAAATCAGTTAGTTTTAAAGCTAATTCAATATCTTTTAACCGATTCATAATCAAAACTTTAATGGAGTAAATTTGATTTTCATAAAAATATTTCCCTTTATTGCTTTCAATTCAATATAATATCAATCAATTATATATGGACAATAATAATCTCATAATCACAATTAATATTCTCAAATATTTAAAATGTATCACTCTTAAACTGAATATATAGAAAGCATGTTCACAACTCCAACTTTCAATTATACATAGGCAATTAGTATAATCTCATAAGAATATGCTGCGAATAAACTTTAGCAATATTCTCAGATGTGCCAGAATGTATCACTATATAAACACCTTTGGGTTGAATATATAGAATACAATCAACATCTTTAAACTTCGATATAATCTTAATTAATTATTCATGGGCAATAATTATAATCTCACAACAATGGGCTGCAAATAAACTTTAACAATATTGTTAGATGTTTCAGAATGTTTCAGAATGTATCATCATATAAATACCTTTGGGCCAAATATATAAGATACATTCTAACACCTATAAACTATTGGGTATACCTCCTTATTGGAGTGTGGGACCCAATTGGTTTATGTGGAGATGTGGTTTGGAAATACTCTTCAGATCCTGGGAGACGCTAGTGATCCTCAGCTAGTCACTTGAAAAGATACAAACACTCCGGTGTGGGGTGCCGGAATTAGCACTCCGATGGACAAGTCAGTTTAGACACTCAAGATAGCTTGTTTACTAAGTTAAGTGAAGTGATTCTTACATACCTTTCTAAGTCCATTGTTCCTGTATTTATACCTGTTCCTCTTGGTCCTCGGCGCCAGGGCCTACTTTTTAATCATTGTCCTCTCTCTTGTTCGGCTCTAAGGATCTATACTTATTCGGCACATATATTATATTCGGCTTCCCATTCTCGTTGGATTCAGCCGATTAATATCAGCCTTCTAAAGTACGTACCTTCTGATTTTGCCATTTATTCGGCTCCCACAATTGCCCCCTGAACTCCCGATTGATGGTAATTAATCGGCGTGTTTGGTCTAGAATTAGAAAAGTTAAAATAGGTCAGGTGGCTTCGCGCACCCCAATATAGATGTCAGAATGCGCACACTTTTTTGGTCATCATTACACTTTCCCGCCTCATTCGTGCGTCTCTTCGTATTTATTGCGATTTGAAATTTCAGTCCTTTCGAGTGCACATTTTGTCATGTATTCGAGACTTTTGGACCGCCAGCGGGTATCCCTTCTCTGACTCGCACTTTCTGTAACTCTTCTCTGTCTATCCTCGTCCCCCTTGCTCCTCGTAAGTCTTCTTCTCTTTTCTTTGCAATCATACTTTATGTTTGTTATTTTAATTTTGGTGAACCCTTGATTCCCTACGAAAATAGCTAAACACTTGAAAGACCTCCTTTCTGAGGGTCGTGTTTCCGAATTCCGGTGACACTTTTCCATCCCCGACGATGTTCAACTAGCTCTAGTGACAGACAATACTCTGGATATGGAGAGAGAGGATCAAAATTTAGTCGTCTTTCCTCTCCTATCCATTGCAGAGGGCGGGGTCTGTTTTCCCCTACATCCATTCCTTAGGGCCATCCTCTGCCACTGGGGTCTGATTCCTTCTCAGCCCAACGTGAACTTTTTTCGAATAGTAATGGGAATCGTAGAGTTGAATCGGCGCCTCAGGATCGATCTCGGCATTCCGGCCATTCGGCACTGCTATGCTTTAGCCAAGTCTTCCAGTCGGCTTGGGCGGTACTTTATTAGGGCCAAGGATACTGACCATCATTTGGTAACCATGCTTGCCAGTTCTGGTAAGCGTGTGGATGGCGTAATGGTTAATGTCCGAGGGAACTGGGAATTTGGCGAAGGCGAGGGTCGCCTAGACCCTATTCCCAGACGGAGGGGTGAACCAGGTTGCCGTGTGTCTTCTTGTGTTTATTGAACTTTCTTTTACTCAGCCTTCTCTCCATGCTTAACTCTTTGTCTTTGCAGGCAGTAAATTGAAGAAGATTTTGGCTTCTACTAATGACGCGGTCCTTGCGTAGATTGCGACTGCACTCGGATATTTCGGCCGTCCAAACGTACAGAAACAAGGGAGAGCGGCCCACATACTTCTTCAATATGAGCCTACCTATACTACTTTTTCGACCGCGGACAACATTTCGATTCCAACCGGCGATCAACACCTTGTGGCTCTTATCTTCCCTAGCTTCAAGAGCCTTAGGCAAGTTGGTCTCGAAGCTTCTGATTCAGGGCAAGACGTGGAGCCGGTGGTAGAGGTAGTCGCCGAACCAGCCAGAGAGTTCGTTGAGGAGGCCGGAAAGGTTGATGAGGCCCTAAACTTGGCGTTTGAGGAAGCCAGACTTAGTCAGCCTACCTCGCCGTCCACTTCGGGTCGGGTGGAGTTTTCTTCTGGAGATATTTTTGGAAGTTTGGGAGACCTACTTGGTGATTTTTTTGAAGGTATGGCTGGGGAAAACCTCACGCAGATGGCTCGAAAGAAAAATTCCGAACGAATGGCCACCCGGAAAAAGGCCGAGGCCGCCCGTTCTGGACCTGCCTTGATTGAGTCTTTCGAACCCGTTATTGAAGAGCCGGCTCAGATTGTTGCGGCCGAAACGGCGAAAGAGGTTGAACAACTGGTCATTGAAGCACAGTTGATTCCGGAAGAGCGGGGCAAGAAGTGTAGTGCCGAGGGAGAGGCCGGTTCAGAAGATAGTCCTGCTGACAAGAGGCCTCACTTAGAAGAGATGTGGTTGTTCCTTTTATTGTTCAGCCAAAGATCAGAGACACGCCGATTTCCTCTGACGCATCTATCATTACTGACCCAACGGTAGCCTTGAGCCTGGCGGCTTCAGTCTCCCTACCAACTGATAAGGCATCCTTTCATGTCGTGCCGGATTTGGTGGTCGTAGCCCTATCTACGCAGTCGGCCCTTTTGGTAGGTGAACTTGACTTGTTTTGATTTTGGTTGTCTATGGAATCTAACGAGCCCAACTTGTTTTGCAGATAGTCGGTAGGATCGCCGACTTGGGCCGCCGCCTACGCGATGCCCTTGAGAGGATTGACCATTTGTAGGTGGAAGTGGGCGATCAAAAGAGCAGGGCTGAGTTTGAGGTGATGAGAGCCGCAATGGAGACTACGCGAGCCGAAGCCGAAGTAGAAAGGGCTCGGACTGCCGATCATCTTCGTTCTGATGCCGAAGATAGGGTGTACGCGAGCAAAGAATCGCTTAGGCTAGCCGAAGAGGCGCTTAAGAAGGTTTAGGCTGAGTTAGCAGAGTTGAAGGTGGCCAAGGAAAAGGCAGAATCTGAGGCTTCTACCACATTCGAAGCGGGAAAAGGCGCTGCCTTCGAGGAATACGTAGATGAAGTCCCCAAGTTTGAGAATCGGGGATTCAAACATGGGTGGCTCAAGGCCCTTGAAGCCGCTGGGGTTACATTGGCCTTGCCAATTCCTTATGAGCAGGTGGACGTTGAGCCACTTGAGTCTGACCTTGAGAATTGATTTGGGAGTCATTCAAATTTTAAGAAATGCTTTCACTTTTGATGTATGTTTTTGTTTTAAGGACTTTTGTTGGTTCCGAGTAGTTTTCATGTATAAATTAGTTAATGTCTACGCTCAATTTATTAATGAAAATTACCTTGTCGTTTCACCATTAAAGCGCAGTTTGTGATGTTATGGTGGTGAAGAATTTTTGCCTTTCACTACTTTAGATAAAATGATTACTCTGTTGAGCTTTCTACGATTGAATATCTTGGGAATATTGACTTATCATTCGTATGTCGAATAGTTTGTGGGTATTATGCTGGTGAATCGATTCATGGGCCGGCTGGGGAATTTAAGCCGAATAAATTGATAAATCTATCTGCCCTTGCCCAGGCGGTGCATGATCATTCGGGCGCCAGATGAGACAAACTTAGGAGTTTTGACGTCGATTCATTGAACTTAGGAGTTTTGACATCATTCATGGGCCGGCTGGGGCACTTAAGCCGAATACATTGATACATCTATCTGCCCTTGCCCCAAGCGGTGCATGATCATTCGGGCGCCGGATGAGACGAACTTAGGAGTTTTGACGTCGATTCATAGGCCGGCTGGGGTACTTAAGCTGAATATATTGATAAATCTATCTGCCCTTGCCCCAGGCGGTGCATGATCATTCGGGCGCCGGATGAGACGAACTTAGGAGTTTTGACGTCATTCATGGGCCGACTGGGGCACTTAAGCCGAATATATTGATAAACCTATCTGCCCTGGCCCCAGGTGGTGCATGATCATTTGGGCACCGGATGAGACGAACTTAGGAGTTTTGACGTCATTCATGGGCCGGCTGGGGCACTTAAGCCGAATACATTGATACATCTATCTACCTCTGTCCTAGGCAGGTCGATCCAGTCGGTGCCGGACAATTGAGGTTTTCACAAGTAATGAGATTGCCTCGAGGGTGCTGCCTCTGTAAAGGATAAATGATTAAAGGTACAACTTTTATGAGCACAGTAAACAACTGACTCCAGCTTTGGAAGGTATTGTGTGAATGTCGAACAGACTCTTCTTTAACAGCAAAGGAGAAGCAAGGATGCTAGCTGAGCTGGGTGGAGACATGAATTGAGGTGGTGACCCTTTGCGCACAGGAAGTAGGAGTTCCAGGGATCGAGAGAGGCGTCAGTCTCCTTGATGTCGAAGCAGGTCGCCCAGGCAGGACAAGCAGTCGCAGGGCAGATCTCCTCAACCTCGAGTCGAGAGGGGACCTGACGCGAATCCGTGTCCATTAAGCTTTGCGGTATTTGTGGAGAATAGACCCATGACAGAGGCAGACTCGGTCGTTCGAGACCCAAATGTAGCGGTCGAGTTTGCTCGACAAATTTTTCCTCCTGAGGTTCAGCAATCGATGGTAGGTCGACAGGACTACGAAATATTTCATGAAGACATTCACGGGGCGGTGAAGGGGCTTTACACTGCCTATGAAATCAGCATGCGGCTGCGCACTGCCCGCCGAGAAATGGAGAAGAAGGAGGAATGTATTCGAAGTTTGGAGGCTCACGCGGAAGTGGCTGAGCGCGAGTTAAGGAAGACCAAGGCGGCTCAGGCACAACCCGCCGGGCAGGGAAACCCAATCGTGGAAGAAAGGGTTACCAGTCGGCTCATCAGTGCCGCGCTCGCCGATCGTGAGACGGCGAGTATGTTTGCATTGGAGACTGCTAAGGGGAGGGCCTATGAAAAAGGTTTTCATGATGGCCGAATAGTTGGAATCGAAAAGACCAAGGAGAAACTTGCTGAAGAAGTTTGTCGATGTGAAAATCGTGGGTTTAGGCACGGTTGGATCAAGGCATCTCAAGCTGCGGAAACTCTTTGAGCGTTGGGCATTGATTTGGCATCGCCACTCTACCACAGTAAACATTTTCCGTTTTCCGCTTTTGAAGTTGAGAAGAGTGAGGATGAGGGTGATGCCGTATAAGTATACTTATTGTAAGGTTGAATCGCAGATAACGTTCGAAGCTATGTAATTTATTGTTTGTTTGATTGAATAAAAACGTTTTATTATAAATATTTCAGTGCAATTCATATTCGGCATGTGCGTGTTTCATTTTATTGTATACATGTTTGAATGAATGTATAAACATTGATCGGCCCGAGTATCTGTTAAGTGTCCAGTGATACGCTGGTTTATAGACAGGGTCGACCCATACGTGATAGCCGTTTATTTCGAAATGAGGCCATTGTAACTTGAGGAAGCCGAAAACCAGTGAGTAGAGTGGTCGAGGCAAATTTGACTCAGCTCGGGGCCTAGATGTTTGGCCAGTGCATATGCTTCAAAAATTCGTTTGGATAACTAGGCCGTGGCGAATGTCAATTGACGTTCGTCTCATGGGGTTTAGCATTAATGAAATTGCCTCGGGATTAGGGCCTCGAGATCGCTGCCAGTATTGAAAATAAAAGGAGTGGGCGCTTCGCGCAGATAAGTAATCACTTATTATGCGAGATGAGATAAGTGGGGATGTTAGTTAGAGAAGCTTGGACTTCAGCAAAGCTTGGTGTTGCAATGGAGCGCGGCAGAGAACCCACCAGCATGGGAGGTAGGGCGTCCAAAAGTTGGCATGACTCTTTAAGTCGTCGAAGCAGATCACCCCGAAAATAAAGGCAACGACCGTTGGGTTTATCCTTCCTTGTCCTGGATCTTTGCCTTGACATTGTCAATGGTATCAGGGGAAGTTTGGCCATGCACAAGTCATGGGCTTAGGCACAGTTGGCTCAAGACATTGCAAACCGTGGAGGACTTCCGGGTGACGGGAGTTGATTCAGCGCTACCGCTTTACCAATGCGTCTTTTCTCCTTTTTAGCTTTTGAGGTTGTAAATGGATATTGTAATGCTCAAATGCGGGTTGCGTTTATGTAACAACTGTTTGATCAAATAAAAAGTTGCATTTCAAACATCTGCATCTTATTCTGAATATATAATTTTTTTTTATATGCTTAGTTAAGCACCCTATTTTGGATGTTGGCGTGTTTTGTTTTGTTTTGTTTTGTTCGTGCCGAAGGGTGCTTCGAATTCAGAGGTATGATCTGCCCTAGGGTGTTGCGCGGCTGAGACACTGCGAATTCGGAGTCTTAATAGGCCCAAAGACATCCTACGCCGATGTTGCCCTCGAATATAGTTCGATCGGCTTAGTTCAGGCCGATTAGTAGCGGCCCTAAGGTGCCATGCACCAATGGGGGCTCCAAATTCGGAGACTTTAATTTGGCCAATCGTGATATCCACGAAGGGCGCTCTGAATCCGGAGGCTTAATCGGTCCTAAGGTGTCATGCACCAAAGGGGGCTCCGAATCCGGAGACTTTAATTTGGCCAATTGTGATATCCACGAAGGGCACTCCGAATCTAGAGGATTTAATCGGCCCTAAGGTGTTATGCACCAAAGGGGGCTCCGAATTCGGAGACTTAATGTGGCCAATCGTGATATCCACGAAGGGCGCTCCGAATCCGGAGGATTTAATCGGGCCTAAGGTGTTATGCACCAAAGGGGGCTATGAATTTGGAGACTTAATGTGGCCAATCGTGATATCCACAAAGGGCGCTTCGAATCCGGAGGATTAATCGGCCTTAAGGTGTTATGCACCAAAGGGGGCTCCGAATCTGGAGACTTAATCAGCCCTAAGGTATCATGCACCAAAGGGGGCTCCGAATCCGGAGACTTAATGTGGCCAATCATGATATCCACGAAGGGCACTCCGAATCCGGAGGCTTAATCGGCCCTAAGGTGTCATGCACCAAAGGGGGCTCCGAATCCGAAGACTTTAATTTGGCCAATTAAGATATCCACGAAGGGCGCTTCGAATCTGGAGGATTTAATCGGCCCTAAGGTGTTATGCACCAAAGGGGGCTCCGAATTTAGAGACTTAATGTGGCCAATCATGATATCCATGAAGGGCGCTCCAAATCCGGAGGATTAATCGGCCCTAAGGTGTTATGCACCAAAGGGGCTATGAATCTGGAGACTTAATCGGCCCTAAGGTGTCATACACCAAAGGGGGCTCCGAATCCAGAGACTTTAATTTGGCCAATCGTGATATCCACGAAGAGCGCTCCAAATCCGGAGGCTTAATCAGCCCTAAGGTGTCATGCACCAAAGGAGGCTCTGAATCCGGAGACTTTAATTTGGCCAATCGTGATATCTACGAAGGGCGCTCCGAATCCGGTGGCTTAATCGGCCCTAAGGTGTCATGCACCTAAGGGGGCTCCGAATTCGGAGACTTAATGTGGCCAATCATGATATCCACGAAGGGCGCTCCGAATCCGGAGGCTTTAATTTGGCCAATTGTGATATCCACGAAGGGCATTCCGAATCTGGAGGCTTAATCGACCCTAAGGTGTCATGCACCAAAGGGGCTTTAAATTGTCGACATGACGAGTGCTACAATGGGGGTTGGGAAATGAATTGAGCGATGAAGATAAATGGTTTACATTACAGAAGTGATATATATACAAGTATCAGAGCCCACAAGTCGGGTTAGTGATAGGGTTTTCATAAAATCTTTGCTTGTGCCGATTGCGGGGAGCCACGAATTTCTTCAATGCCATGGGCTGTCGGGAAGTGCACAAGCTGATGATAAGTGCTTGGAACGGCCTTCATAATATGTAACCAAGTTCGCCCGATGATGACATTATACGGCAAAGGGAGCTTTACGACCAGGAATTCTATGTCGACCATTCTGGAGCCCGCTCAAACAGGTAGTATGATCTTTTCTAACGGGTACTCAGGATTCATATTAAAGCCAAACAATGGGTGAGGCACCGGAGACAGATCTGACTCGTTGAAGCCGAGTACGACGAAAGTTTTGTAATACCTGACCTCTGAAGTACTCCCTGGGTCTATGAGAATGAGTTCAATGATGAACCGATGTACGCGTAATTTGATGACCAACGGATCGATGTGGGAGGCTGTTGTCCCGCTAAGATCAGAGTCATTGAACGTAATTGTTGGAGCTTCTCTGGGCCTTTCGGTCGGAATATGATGCTTTTGGGGAATTGGATGCGATTGAATTGTGTGCACGGTTGGGGATGCTGGCAGGCTGTAGATTATATGGATCACGCCAAGTGGAGGTGAGTCCTGCCTCAAGGCTAGTGCCTTGATTGGCTTTCCCTTGCTCACGTACTGTTGCAGTCGGCCGTCTTGCACCAGTTCTTCCAGGTGATCCTTTAATGCGTAATAACTCTCAGTTTCGTGGTCGTGATCTTTGTGATACTCGCACTGCCTGTCCCTTCTTCGCGTGTCGGGAGGCCCCACCATCTTTAACGACCATTTCAAGAATGAAAGGTGTTAGACTTTGGTCATTATTGCAGTGATTGGTTCTGTCAATTCTGTGTACTTCTTGTCGGCACGCCTCGAGCGCCTGCTGTTGACTTGTAGTTGTTCATTCGTCCGGTGGGAGCATTGATCGCTTGATCGGCGAGAGTCCCACCTTTTATCTCGCTCAGCGCGTTGCCGTGGCTCAGGGCTCGGAGGTGGCACGAAACTTATTGGTTGAGAAATTTCAGGGGGGGCCGTTTTGTTGGACATTTGTCCGGCTTTTATTCTCAAGGCATCATCTTCCACTTTGCAATACTCTTCAACTTTCTTCATCAACGCCCAGACTGTTTTAGGGGGTCTTCTGTTCAGGGAACTGCGAAGAGCACTATCAGGATGTAGTCCCATTTTGAAGGCGGTGATGGCCATGGAGTCGTTGCAAGCGTCGTCGATGAGGTTGAAGCACTCCCAATAGCGCGCCGAATAAGCTCTAAGCGTTTCTCTTGGCTGGATCTGCATAGCCCAGAGAGAGTCGGCCTGTTTCGGCTGTACCTCATTGGTGATGAACCTGGCCCTGAAGGATTTCTGTAATTGATGGAAGCTTTTGATCGAGGCCGGCTCCAGTTTGTAATACCATCTCACAGCTAATGGCCCCAGGCTGCTGGGGAATATTCGGCACATGAGGGCTTCGTTGTCTGCATGCAATGTCATGGCCTGCTTGTAGCAACGGATATGTTCAGTGGGGTCTGATTTTCCGTCGTAAGGAGTGAATGACGGAGCTTTGAACTTCTTGGGCAGGGCCGCCCTTGTAATCCGTCGGACAAAAGGATCGTGCTGGTCCTCTTCGTCTGAACTGCTTCTTCTGCGCTTGTTCCTTGTATGTAGACTCTTTTCGAAGGAGCTGGAAGTTTCGAATCGTCCCTTCTTGTCGAGCTCCGTGGATAATGAGTTGGAGTCGCTATTGGTATCCTTTGGTTGGGCTCGAGGTCGTTCGGGATCTTGGCACACGGCTTCTCTGGATTTTGCTACTTCCAGGGCCAAATCTTGACGGAGGCGTTCATTTTCAGCGATCATGTTCTCCAGCCTTTGTTCATGTTGCTTTGCTTGTTCCATGATCACTTGCATTGTCTCTTGCGCTGAAGTCGTTGGTGAGTCGAAGTTCAAGGCGCGTCTTGTAGCGATGGTTTCCTTTCCGAACATATTTGCTGGAGTGGGGTCATCTCTCTGTGTGGTCTCGTCAGTGGCTATCGGAGGATCTTCAATCACGCCTGCCATGGATGTATTTGAGTATTCCCACAGACAGCGCCAATTGTGGAGATGTGGTTTGGAAATATTCTTCAGATCCTGGGAGACGCTAGTGATCCTCAGCTAGTCACCTGAAAAGATACAAACACTCCGGTCGGGGGTGCCGGAATTAGCACTCCGACGGACAAGTCAGTTCAGACACTCAAGATAGCTTGTTTACTAAGTTAAGTGAAGTGATTCTTACATACCTTTCTAAGTCCATTGTTCCTGTATTTATACCTGTTCCTCTTGGTCCTCGGGGCTAGGGCCTACTTTTTAATCATTGTCCTCTCTCTTGTTCGGCTCTAAGGATCTATACTTATTCGGCACATATATTATATTCGGCTTCCCATTCTTGTTGGATCCAGCCGATTAATATCAGCCTTCTAAAGTACGTACCTTCTGATTTTGCCATTTATTCGGCTCCCACAATTTATTAAAAGAGTTTAATTTGGTTTGGTATTAGTTGTAATATATTTTTATATATTATATCTAATTTGTGGAGACCCAATCCAATTTGGTTACAGCTAGGGTTTTGATAAAACAAACCCTAGAATTAACAATATATAAATATTGTTTTGCCTTTCTCGGTATACATAGCAGCAGCAAGTTAATTGATTTTATATAGGACTTGGGTAATCAATTCAGAAAAAGAAGAAGCAGCAACACTTTTTGATCAATTGATTGGTGAGATAGTGCTTAGGTGAAATTTGGTGGAATCATTTCTTGATTTTCGGCTATTGTTCGTGTGAATATTCAGCTGCTTTGTGTGGGTTGATTTGGGTTGTTATTTTGGATCTTCTACAACTTTGTTCTGAAGATTTTGGTTCATCTATTTGGTGAGGTCTTTCCTCTTTGTTTATTTGTGATTATTTGGAATTTACCTAAAGGTGGTTTGTGAGACCATTCGTGTCTCGTTTGTAATCGTTTGGAAACTATTTGGTTGATAGTGGAATCAGATTTCGATCCCGTGGACGTACCTCACATTGAGGGAACCATGTAAAATTCTTGTGTTGCCTTTGATTTAATTTTTCCGCATTAGTTTTTATTCTCATTGATTGATTTACTTGTGGGGAATCACATATTTTCCCTAACAATTGGTATCAGAGCTTACGGTTTATTTGGGTTTATTTATTTGTGTAAATTAATGGAGGGGAATGTGGGTCGTATGTCTAGCTTCAATGGAAGCAATTGGGTAACTTGGAAAACTAAAATGGAGGGCCTATTATCTTGTAAAGATTTGTATGGACCCATTGAGGGTGATAGTGGCAAACCCGAGGGTATGAAAGATGATGAATGGAATAGGCTTAATCGAAAAGCCGTTGGTGTTATCCGTCAATGGATTGATGACAGTGTGTTTCATCATGTTGCTACTGAAACTTCAGCACATGATTTATGGAAAAAATTAGAAGGCCTTTATGATAGGAAATCAGCCACAAATAAAGCTTTTTTGTTTCGTAAGTTGGTTAATTTAAAATATAAAGAGGGCAGCCCTATTCCGGAACATCTGAATGAAATAAAGAGTATTGTTAACCAACTTCTTCTATGAAAATTATTTTTGATGATGAGTTGCAGGCTTTGATGCTACTTAGTTCCTTACCCGAAAGTTGGGAGACTCTGGTTGTGACAGTTAGTAATTCGGCACCTGATGGAGTTGTCACAATAGGCCAAGTCACTAGTAGCTTGTTGAATAAAGAAACTACAAGAAAATCAGCGGGTTCCTCTCATTCGGAATCATTTGTTATGAGAGGCCGAAGCAAAACAAGTGGGAGGAGTAAGACCCCTCATGGTCGTGATCAAAGCCGTGACAAATCAAAAGATAGTTCTTTTTCAAAGAAAGACATTGAGTGCTATTATTGCCATGAGAAAGGGCACATGAAGTGAGAATGTCGAAAGCTCAAGAACAAGGAGAAAAGGCGTGACAAAAGTGTGGATAAGAAACAAGAAGACAAAACAGCAGTTACTACCGATGATCTCATGGTTGTTTGTGAAGATGATTGTATCAATTTTGTGGGCCAAGAGAGTAATTGGGTGATTGATTCTGGTGCTTCTTTTCATGTGACTTCTCAAGTTGATTTCTTCACTACCTACACCAAAGGAGATTATGGTTCTGTTCGAATGGGTAATGAAGGTTTGTCCAAGATTATTGGCATGGGTGATGTTTGCTTGGAAACAAATTTGGGCTGCAAGTTGTTGCTTAAAGATGTGAGGCATGTTCCCGACATTCGCCTCAATTTGATCTCTACCGGGAAGCTAGATGATGAAGGCTTCAACAACAAATTTGGTGATGGAATATGGAAACTCACAAAGGGTTCTTTGGTGGTGGCTAAGTGCAAGAAGACTCATACACTTTATTCGATGCAAGGAAAAATTTGTAAAGGTGTTGTCAATGCACTTGAAGTTGATACTTCTACTGAATTGTGGCACAAGTGACTTGGGCACATGAGTGAAAAGGGGCTGCAAGTTTTGTTCAAGAAACAGCTTCTACCCGGTTTGAAAGGTACACATCTCAAAACTTGTGTTCATTGTTTGGCGGGTAAACAACATAGAGTTTCTTTTCATAAAAATGTTGCTTCTAGAAAAGAAAATGTTTTAGAGTTGATTCATTCGGATTTTTGTGGTCCTTTAAAAGTTAGAACACATAGTGGTGCACTTTATTTTGTTACTTTCATTGATGATTATTCAAGGAAAGTTTGGGCTTTTCTACTAAAAACTAAAGATCAAGTCTAGAAGTATTTAAGTATTTTTAGGCCATGGTTAAAAGAGAAACAGGGCAGAAATTGAAGTGCATCCGATCAGACAATAGTGGTGAATACATTGGGCCATTTGATGAGTATTGCCGCAGCCAAGGTATTCGGCACCAAAAGACAGTTAAGAAGACTCCTCAACAAAATGGCGCTACCGAGAGGATGAACCGCACCATTGTGGAAAGAACAAGGTGTTTGCTTTCACAAGCTAAATTGCCAACATCTTTTTGGGGTGAGGCAATGAAGACAGCGGTTGATGTGATCAATTTGTCTCATTCCTATCCTTTGAATGGTGATGTTCCTGAAAGAGTTTGGACTAGTAAAGATGTGTCTTATAAGCACTTGAGAGTGTTTGGTTGCCGAGCTTTTGTTTACATTCCAAAGGATGAGAGGTCCAAGCTTGATAGTAAGTCAAGACAATGTATTTTTCTTGGCTATGGGCGTGATGAATTTGGGTATAGATTGTGGGATCCGGTCGACAAGAAAGTCATTTGAAGTCGTGATGGTGTGTTTCTTGAAGACCAAACAATTGAAGACTTTGGCAAAGGTGATCAACCGGAGCCAAAAACTAGTGATCTCATTGACATGGATCCATCTCCTTCATCTTTAGTTGATGATGAAAATGGGGGAGATGTGCAGCCACCTATTGAAGAAGTGGAGGATGATGCTAATCCTAATGAAGTTGAGCCAGAAATTGAGGAAGAGCATCCAACTTAAGAACCGCCATCACAACTTGAGTTAACAAAATCTACAAGGGACCGACAACCTTCAAGAAAGTATCCTCTCAATGAATTTGTGTTGATTTCCGATCAAGGGGAGCCTGAGAGCTACCAAGAAGCAATTGAGCATGCAAAGAAAGGTAATTGGAAAAAGGCCATGGAAGAGGAGATGGATTCCTTACTTGAAAATCACACCTATGACTTAGTGAAGTTGCCTAATGGGAGGAAAATTCTGAAAAATAAGCGGGTTTTCAAATTGAAGAATGATAGCAAGAATCTGAGGTACAAAGCACGTGTTGTTGTGAAAGGCTTTGGGCAAAAGAAAGGCATTGACTTTGACGAGATTTTCTCGCCGGTTGTGAAGATTTCTTCTATCTGGGTTGTACTTGGCATGGTTGCAAGTATGAACCTTGAAGTTGAACAACTTGATGTGAAGACTGCATTTCTTCACGGTGATCTTGAAGAGGAAATCTACATGGAGCAACCAGAAGGTTTTGTGGAAAAAGGGAAAGAGAAATTTGTTTGCAAATTGAAGAAAAGTTTGTATGGTCTCAAGCAAGCCCCACGGCAATTATACAAAAAATTTGACTCTTTCATGATGAATAATGGTTTTTCTAAAACCACTTCAGACCATTGTGTGTTTGTGAAAAATTTCTCGGATGGCAAATTTATTATTCTTTTGCTTTATGTTGATGACATGTTAATTGTGGGTCAAGATTCTACCATGATTAACAGGTTGAAATTGGAGTTGAGCAAGTCTTTCGCTATAAAGATTTGGGACCGGCAAAGCAAATTCTTGGTATGAAAATTGTTTGTGATCGCAAAAAGGGGCTGATTTGGTTGTCTCAAGAGAGCTACATTGAGAAAGTTCTTGAGAGGTTCAACATGGATAAAGCAAAGCCAGTTGGTTGTCCACTTGCGGGTCACTTCAGGCTTAGTTCAAATCAATGTCCTACAAGTGAGAAAGACAAAGAAGAGATGTTGAAAATTCCTTATGCTTCAGCAGTTGGTTCTTTGATGTACGCCATGGTTTGTACAAGGCCGGATATTGCTCACGCCGTTGGTGTGGTGAGTCGTTTTCTCTCTAATCCAGGTAAAGAACATTGGGCAGCAATAAAATGGATTCTAAGGTATCTTCGAGGGACTTCGAAGGTGTCTTTGTGTTTTGGGGATGGTAAGCCAATGCTTGATGGGTTCACAGATTCTGACATGGCTGGTGATGTTGATTCTAGGAAATCTACTTCGGGGTATTTGATGACTTTTGCAGGAGGAGCTGTGGCATGGCAATCTAAATTACAAAAATGTGTTGCTCTCTCAACTACCAAAGCTGAATTTATTGCCATTACAGAAGCTCGCAAAGAAGAGTTATGGTTGAAGAAATTTTTGCAAGAGTTAGGTTTGAAGCAAGAAAAGTATGTTCTTTATTGTGATAGTCAAAGTGCTATTCACTTGAGTAAAAATTCTACTTTTCATTCGAGATCGAAACACATTGATGTGAGATACCACTGGATTCGTGATGTGTTAGATTCGAAGTTGTTGCAACTCGAAAAGGTTCACACAGATGATAATATTTCGGATATGTTGACAAAGACTTTGTCGAGGGACAAACATTTGAAGTGTCGAACTTTGGCGGGTTTGGTTGATATCTCCACCTATGTCGGTAGGGGGAGAATTGTTGGATCTACCTCCTTATTGGAGTGTGGGACCCAATTGGTTTATTAAAAGAGTTTAATTTAGTGTGGTATTAGTTATAATATATTTTTATATATTATATCTAATTTGTGGAGATCCAATCCAATTTGTTTACAGCTAGGGTTTTGATAAAACAAACCCTAGAATTAACAATATATAAATATTGTTTTGCCTTTCTCGGTATACATAGCAGGAACAAGTTAATTGATTTTATATAGGACTTGGGTAATCAATTCGGAAAAAGAAGAAGCAACAACACTTTTTGATCAATTGATTGGTGAGATAGTGCTTAGGTGAAATTTGGTGGAATCAGTTCTTGATTTTCGGCTACTGTTCGTGTGAATATTCGGCTGCTTTGTGTGGGTTGATTTGGGTTGTTATTTTGGATCTTCTACAACTTTGTTCTGAAGATTTTGGTTCATCTATTTGGTGAGGTCTTTCCTCTTTGTTTATTTGTGATTATTTGGAATTCACCTAAGGGTGATTTGTGAGACCATTCGTGTCTCGTTTGTAATCGTTTGGAAACTATTTGATTGATAGTGGAATCGGATTTCGATCCTGTGGACGTACCTCACATTGAGGGAACCACGTAAAATTCTTGTATTGCCTTTGATTTAATTTTTCCGTATTAGTTTTTATTCCCATTGATTGATTTATTTGTGGAGAATCACATATTTTCCCTAACAACAAGAAGTCAACTAGCAAGAATGATTTATCAAGAAATTATCTCCTTTGGGTAGATAAATTCTTTCAAAAACAATAAAATTTCCCTTACTAGTGGCTCACACTACCTTTAAAATTAATACACTCAATTAACCCCCTTTGGGTAGGTAATTGAGTGATAATATTAGAAGAGCTTCCCAGAATCCTTATTGGTAAATCACTTTAAATCTCTATAAGTTAACCATTTCGGCAGTATCACCCATATTGATTCAAAATCTTCCAACTGGGACTACAAAAATAAATATTTGTCCACCTTTAAAACTTTATTTATTTATTAACAATAATGCAATCTGTAACCCATCAATGCATATATAATATCATATTACGAATCACTACTAAACAGTTACTCAAAAATAATATCTCACGGCCAACCAAAATTCGCTTATGAATTTACAAAAATTACACCAAAGTGATATACAAGATATAGAACTCTTAAACAATCTTAACGTTTATGTAAAAGTTATAAAAACGAATATGTTTCATATGTTTTGCAAATATTTGATTAGGCAAGATTTGAAATATATATATATCAATACAGATTCAATATACACACATCCATACTTCACAATTTTCGTAAAACTACCAGATCTAAATTACTTTTTTATTTTATTTTATAAAACACAATTGGAAGCAAACTATCAATACTCAAATAGTGTGTACTCGTTACATTGAAAAAGTTTGCTTGAAATTATTAAAGCACAATTTTGAGATGCAAAAGCATCATTCAGTAAAAGAAATATTAATTTATTCCTTATCATTATATAAAATAATTTTATTGAAATAATCTGCCATGATTTTGATTCTAGTATAAACTTGCTCTGATACCACATGTAAAATTATAGGATCTATATACTAGAAATCAAAACACTATGAATATAAGTAACTACTAAAATATAAACTTAGATACATACCGTTTGATTCCATTATTGTCTTGAGTTTTGCTTCATTGAAAGAAGATGGTATTCACAATTGGAAAACCTTAGCACCAGCTCTTCCCCTCCTTCTCCTAATCTTTATGTTGTCTTTTCAATGGGGCTGACAACCCTTTGATCTACATATATATAGATATATGTAAACCCTAATAAAGATAGGAGAGGGGACTGGGCCTAAATAAAACAATTACTAGGCCCTCCCATTAAAGAACCCAAATAACTTAAAACAGGCCTTACACCTCCATATCATATATCCACATATAAAATAATATATACACTAAGATGACCATGGCCCAAACTTTATGGATCCCAATAATAATTTTGGGCTCATACCAGTCAATCTATCTGATTCACGTTCAACCCATTTTTCACAAACCAAACAAAATATAGTCAATGATAGCCTAATTAAGAATAAATTCTTACATGTTTTTCTCGTTGAGTGATGGGTGAAAGACATTGTTGGTGAAAATACTAGAAGAATTATATTTAGTTGATAAATAATGCAAAGAAAATGAGATACAAATAGATTAGGCTGAGGCACGGATACCTCACTTTCTTTAAGAAAATCAAGCCCGCTGCGGTAGGAAGAACCCAAATACCAATGCAGCAATCACTAAACTCTGACTTGTCCTCTCCAGGATACAACAGCCCAACCACTTGTCGTATGGTTCAAATCAACTTTGCACAAGATGGTGAACCCAAAGCTCCACCAAGAAAAACACCATTCTTTAACTAGTAATCTCTCAAGTATACAAATAGTTGGTCTAGAAATGAGTAGATAAGAGGAATAATATATAGGCCACTAGGACCTTACAAATTACACAAAAAAAAAAAAAAAAACCATTAAACTAGAGAAAATAGAGAGTCCCAAAATCTCCAAATACTAACTCGCCACTAAGCCCATGACCTTCCAATTAAACTCCATTCATGGACAAAACAAAATGTCACAAAAAACTAAAAATAAATAAATAAAAGATATTAAAATGGTCCAATAATCCCCCACTCATTTTAATATAAACAAGGATACGAGAGATTATCAAACAAAAATAGACTAGTATGCATCATGAAGCTGTGCTCTACATTGAACCTTTATTAGTGAAACAGTAACCTCTACTCCAGAGTCAATAGTGGTATCAGACTTGAACTATGACTGCTTAGGGAAAATAAAGTATTACTGCTCACACATAATGATCCAGGTGCTGACATGAGCTTTTAACATCCAGCACATTATGACCTTGTGCTTGTCATGACCTGAACTTGCCCCTATAGATTAAGGTCATAACCGGCCAGTAATCATGGGATTACCTACGGTCTCAAACAGAAATCAAACATATTTTATAACAATAATGGGGCCGAATGGAAGCAGACTCAAAATTTTGTCCAATGAGCTGTGCTTACATGGTAAAACAAACATTCCATAATAACTCACACATATAGACAAAATAAACATCTTATATGTCTAGGAACTTTCAAACATACAGTCAGCCAAACAGAAAGCTTGTGTACATGGCGATCCAACATATTCACCAAGATTAGGGGTGAGTAGCGGATATACCGATCCGCCAAAACTGACCGAACCGAACCGATCCGCCGCATTTTGGACGGATGCATGATGACGAGCGGACGGTTGTGGATTGATTTTCTCCAATCCTCCAATTTGGCGGACGGATGGCGGATTTGAGATTCCTTTGGCTGCAACCGAACCGCCAAACCGCGAGCACCCCTAATAATTTATAAGACTTTATGTTTTCAATTTGTTTAAATATTTTGTTTGTGTTTTCAATTGAAAAAAAGTTCAAATATTCTATGGAAAAAAAGTTTTCAACTTGAATATATTTTTTGAATTGAAAAAAATAAACATATTATTTATCTATATTTTTTAGTTTTTAAATTTAACTCTAAAAATAATAAATAGAAAATATGATATATGCTGGTTGGTTTTTGTTTTCAAAAACATATATAGATATAACAATATAGAGACATACAATATCTACTAATGCCCTGTTCATGGTTTTGGTGGTTTGAATTGTTATTATATTTTAAGAACCACAGATTATAATACTTTATGTGGATGAATCATGCTGTGATTGTAATATGTGGATGAGCCATACAGTGATTGTGATATTCTAAAGTTTCAAACTTTCTTTTTTTGGATGAGCCATATAGTAATTGTAATAGTTTTTTAAGTCATTGACTGTAATACTTTCTTTTCTTTTCTTTTTTTTTGAGGAAGTGCACAAGTTGAATTATGTTGAAAGTTTATAAAATTTTAAACCGCCAAACCGATTCGCATCCATCCGCCAAACCGCCAATCTGCTCAATCCACATCCGCCGGATTGGCGGACGGATGCGGATTAATTTTCTCCAATCCGCCAATTTGGCGGATGGATGGCGGATTAGAGGTTCCGTGGCCGCAACCGACCCGCGCCCACCCCTAACCAAGATAACGAAGAGAAAACAAAAGAAACAAAACAAGTTTCATGCTTGAGACGTTCGGGCTGACTCTACAAAACTTTGACTTCTCTCATGTCTTTCACTGAGGCTAGGATTGAACATCTCTTTGTTCATCTACACACATATAAATGAGAGTGAGTGATAGCCCAATGAATAATATCAAAATAAAGGAGTTACATGAATGAAACTTGTAACAAGCATATCAAATGGCCATAGCCTCGTTTTAATTTTCCATCTAATGCATCAAACGGCCTTAGGCCCAAACATATCAAATGGCCTCGGGCCCAATTCGTTTGTGTCCAACGGGCCTTCGGCCTAATCATTCATGTCAAACGGCCTTTGGCCCAATCATTCATGTCAAACGACAGGCCCAATCATTCTTGTCAAACGGCCCTTTGGCCCATCATTTATTTCCATATTCGTATTCATGTGTGTGTCATACCCATGATCATAATCACATTCGTATTTAATTAGTCTTATGCAAAAGACTGTCATTTAGACTATTCATCCATAATTCAAAATACAGTTCCATAAGGCTCATACAGAAGTTATGTTATGGAAAATAACGTACTTGAACATATCTTTATTAAAATATTACTCACAGTGATCTGCCGGATGATTTGCCCTTGCGTTTGACCCTACATATATCATAAAGATAATGGGTCATAAGTGATTCAATCCGTTCTTAATTTATATATTCCTTTTAGGCCTTTTTCTTATCTTCTTAGTCCATTTACAATATTCAATGTATGCCTAAGAGTGCTTAGAAATGAAAGAGAATGGAAAACAAAACACAAAACCACTTTTCAAAATTTCTGAAACAGGGTTCTCCGCTCAAGCGCAGCTTTGGTCGCTTGAGCGGACCCCTTTGGTCTGCAAAAGTGCTGGTTGCCTTATTTTTGTGCTCGAGCGTGACTTTGGACGCTCGAGTTGAAAGTCAAAACATGTGACTGGGCGCTCCAGCGTAACTCCTCTTGCTCGAGCGGACATCGATGTCTACAAAACTTCTAGGAGCTAACATTTTATGCTCGAGCGGCGATTCTCCCGCTCGAGCGGACTCGACGAATTCTGGAATTTCCAAAACTATATTTGAAGCTCAAACTTGATGTTCAAAGGCCCAAAACTCATGTTTTTGGTACAAAAACATGGGAACACATTACATAACATGAGAACATAAGCAATATGAGACCAATTGTTCAAAATCATGGTCCATTTCCAAAATCATTCTCAATTCCCCTCATCACTTTCAAAACTCATGCATTCAACCTCATACAAACTTCATATCTTCATCAATCATGCATGCATGTTAATTATGGGCTTTAATTCTACTTCAAATGGTATAAATAATGCTCAAAGTCATGATACTCAACAAGACTATGCATGCATGTGTGATTTGGTGCTCAATTGCTCCATATTTTAACATGCTACATGCTTGATCACACAAATTCATGACAATTCTTTACATGCATGGTTATATCGACTTCAAATTCATTAGAATCAACTTAATTTTTACTCTCAGTTACATATCTTGTTTGAATTCACTCAATTATGAACTTAAACTCATAAAGTTGAGTTCAATTACTTACCTAGGAGCCCCAATCTCTTAAATTCTAGTTAGTTCTTGAGTCTAGCCTTTCAAATCTTCAAGGTTTGAGACAATTCTACAATTTTTCCTCTTCCTCTCTCCCTAGAACTGACCCTCTCTCTCTCTCTCTCTAGGGTGTGATTTCAGCCAAATAGAGGAAAATGAGCTCTAAACAAATGTGTATAAGTATGAATAGGTCACTTATATATATTTGCCTAACCAATTTTGATTAAGACTAATTAATTGAGCTTAAATTAATTAATTTAATCTAATTATTTTGATCCGAATCATTTTTCAATTGAATTTCACCGTAGGCTCTAAAAATTACGCTAATCATAATGGCGTAGTTAATTTTGGTTTCTGTGGCCGATAAAGCCTTTAATTTTCAGTTTACAACAGTAAGTTGAACATATCTTCCTACGGTGAACAGCTATAAGGCCAAAATCACATAAAATCATATAAATGGCACTCAAAATCATATTAAGCACATAATCACAATCATAATTAAGATTAGTTAACATAACATGGGACAGGGTTATCATAGTGCCAATCCTAGTTTTCATGAGCATACTTGAGAAGAAGCCTTATTCTCATAGAAAGCGGCCCCACTTCCATGATTACATAGGTAAAATCTCTTAAGGATGTTCTTGTAATTTACACACCCCACTCAACAAGAGTTACAAAATTTCATTAAGAGTATAAAGACTCAACCCTCCAACATTACAGGACAAATGCACTTACATCATAGGGATGGACAACAATATAGTAAGGAGTGCATTTTTTACAAGCACCATATGATTCATTCTTTCCATTGAACCTAGTTACAGGATCTCTGCTCCCCCGGTTGGGTGTCCTCATACATGGTTTATGATTTTATAGGCATCAAACCCATCCCCCTTGATGTATTCAAAACCATATCTCTCGTTAAGGCCTTGGTTAACGGATCCGCGAGATAATTACAAGATTTTACATAATTTATAGTTATGATGCCATTACTCAAATAGGATCTTACATTATTGTGTTTCTTTCTAATATGTCTGGATTTACCATTATAAAATGGTTGTTCACTCTACCAATAGGACTAGTGCTATCACAATGAATTAACACAAGAGGAATTGGTTTTTCCCAAAAAGGGATTTCATATAACAAATCTCTCAACCAATTCGCTTCCTCACATGCTAAAGCTAATGCTATAAGCTTAGCTGCCATTGTAAAAATAGCAATTATAGTATACTTTTTAGACTTCCAACATATAGCACCACTACCCAAGGTAAAAATAAAACCCGAGGTAGAGAGAGAATCACTTGACAAAGTGTTCGAATCAGCATCACTATACCCCTCAAGTACCGCATGATACTTATTATAAAACAAATCATAATTTTTGGTACCAGATAAATATCTCATAATTCTTCTCATGGCTAGCCAATGATCTTAACTTGGCATGCTAGTAAACCTACTAAGTACTCCAACATCATATGCAATGTCAGGTCTAGTACAGTCAGTAGTGAAAAACCTAAGTGATTCGTGATTAGGTCAAGATTTAATTGTACCAATTCCCAACCAATTAAAACTCACAATCTAAATCATCAAACATGTACGAAAGTGATTTAGATTGTTGTTTCAGAAACAATAAATAGGCACAAACGATTTTTACGTGGAAAAAAATCACTATTGGAACACCTTCAATTGTGATTAAAAAACTACAGGCGAAACGTTACAAATCAATCCACTACTGAAGAAAGAAAGATTACAAATATACCAAACAAATTACCAAAATGCTATCAATTTGTCTTCCACAATCTGTATATCTTTCACTACAACCTTTGTCTCGAAATTGATCAGTTTGATGTTGAATCCACAACATCCATTGTCGAATCAATGACTGTGCACAACATCAGACTCCTTCGACTCCTCTGTTCTTAATTCTTTGGATTCCACTGAAGAAGAACACTTTTTAAAGAAGAACAACCAAGCTCCTTGATGTGTGCTTATCAAAACATGAGTTCAATACTCAATCAAACATCAAGGAAAACTAGCAAACCAGCCCCAAAAGAAAACCCTAAAACTCTTAAAGAAGATAAAAAAAAACGTAACCCTAAATCAGACTTAAACAAGTATTTATAGAAAACAGGGGCTGCGAAGGTCGCTCAAGTGAAGACTTTAGCGCTTGAACGAGGAACCAAATACGCATGTTTTCCTTAAGTGGCGTTGCTCGGGCCAAGCTTCCTTTGCTTGAGCGCACAATCCTCCTTCCCGAAACTTTTGCAGACAAAGACAACTTCTGGGAGCAGGATTTCTTCGCTCGAGCCAAGACTCCTTCGCTCGAGCGAGCAAGGCAAAACAACTAAGAAAATTACAACTCGATAAACAAGTCTGTTTGTGGCATTGACAAGACTAAGGGACCTAACAATCTCCCCCTTTGTCAATTCCTGAACAAAACATTCTAACACAGTTTCCTAGAAAAAACACACGCGCTAACAAAAAGCAACCAACCAACTCAAGACAACCAACTCAACTATCTAAACAACCTTGACCAAATATCTGCAAAAGTAGAAAAACAACACCATGGGAATAGAAAGAGTAGTTATTCAAAAACAAAAAAAAAAAACATATCAAGACATAATGAATCAAAACTATATCATCATGTAAAAATAGTATGTCCATTCTGCAAAATCCACAATTAGTATGCAAAATTCAACAACTATATATCCTATATATCCCATATACCCCAACCATCATGCCAACCATCATGAAAACAAAATATATACCCCAACCCAAAACACAATAATACTCCCCTTTTTTGTCCGGGAGAGACAAAAGAAACATAATAGACAAGCCAAATAATAAAATAAAATAAAAACTGTCCAAGAGTAAACAGAACTATGAGTCTAGCAGAGGCGGCGGCGGTATCTGTAACAAAGGCAGGATCTGAGTCAACAGGGTGGTCTGCTGATCAAGGCGACCATCAAGTGTATCAAGCTGGGCATAGAGCTGATCAAGGCGATGAGTGACAGACTGCTCGAACTGCTGTAGCTGGTCACCAAATGAACGAGGGTGCATCTCAGGTGCACTTGTAGTGGTTGTATCAATCTCGGCCTCCTCGGCAAGTGGATTATCACCTGCATCAGACACCCCGACTCCCGACGAACCCCCCCTGACATGAGCTTGACTCTGAGACACGGTCAACTGGGTGATGGGTTTAGTGGGAGAGGCAAACTCGTCATCCTCAAATATAGAGACACCAAGAGAAGTAAGAAACCGAGTGAGGAAACACCCATAAGGAAGACCCAAGGACTTGCGACCCTCAAAAACAGTAATCATTTTGGATACGATAATCTCAGGTAGGTCAATGGGAAAGCGGTGATCAATGCAATACAACACATAACCCTAATCTTGGGTAATGTGAGATGAATGAGTAGTAACATAGATGTTAGCACAAACAGTGATGTTAAGGAGACGAAAACGAGGAAGAAGCTCATTTTGCTGAATGAGCACCCCGACAATCCAAGTCCAGGGAGTGCCACAAAGTTCAGTGACCACTCGATCAAAATCAACACCGTTGCGGGTAATGAAAGGATAATGACAATTCTGGACTTCTAGAAGACCAAGAAACTGCCTAAAGGCTTCATTATCTATGACCAAGGCTTTGTTCCGAACCCATGTGTGAAAAGAGGGAGCTATTTCTTTGCTAATGGAGTGCATATTACAATAAAATTCTTTGACCAAACTGAGGTTTTGAGGCCCAGAAAAAAGCAAGACATGATCACCCCCTAAAGAATCAAACAACGAACGGATGGGAATCGACTCAAAAGCACTAGGATGGACATTCCGTTTTAAGTGAACTTTTCTAGAAGCATAGAAATCCCTAAACAGGTTGGGTTTTTCCTTAGATTCAAAATTTTCAGTATTGAAATTAGGGCGAGACACAGTGCATTTACGACATTTCAAAGGCTCAGCCATGACTGACCAAAAAGAAAAAAAACAACCACAAAACCACAACCCACCAAGACACAACACGAGGAACACCCAAAAACCCATTAGAACCCCCTCCCAAAAAAAAAAAAAAAAAATCACAGCGAACATTAGTAGTCCAACAGAGTTAAAAACATCAAAATGTTCAAAACCAAAGCAGTATAAGAATCACTGGAAAGGTAGAGCTAGGTGAAGTCCTAAAATCAAACAAGTGTAGCAATAAGAGAGATAGAAGAGCAGTAGATTAAGGGAATAAACATCAATTCAATTCACAAAGACATAAGAAATTAGTAAGTGAAACACATGACAATCACAGACAAAAATTAAAGCCCTAAAAATGAACCAATCTACTAATGTTAAACCCTTACTATAAACCCTAGCAAAAACGAATCAAATTGCTCACCAAAAACCAATAGAAAGACAAAGAGAAAAAAAAAACATAAACAAACTCAAATAATGAAGATGAACCCTAGCTAATCACAGACTAAGCAAAGTAAACACAAAAATAGAATGAGGACGAAAATAAAACAAAAAAAACAAACATGAAATAGAGAGAATGACTTACCAATACTAACGAGCAAGATGGATGGATGAGAGATGCCTCCAAAATTGAGTAAAAATCGAAGGAGAAACAGCAGTAGAGAGGAACAAAAACCCTAAGAGAAAGATGAAACGAGCCAGTATTTAAACCACAACAGGTCGCTCGAGCGAGGATTTTGTCGCTCGAGCTAAGACACTTAAGCACACAAGTTCGCTCGAGCCAAGGCATTGTCGCTCGAGCCAAAAAGACATGTTCCTAGAATTTGTTCCATTTATAAAAGTACTGGGTTGAAAGAAAGCTCACTCGAGTGCAAACTCCTTCGCTCGAGTGAAGAAGAAAAAACAAAACACTTTAAAACACCGTTCTGAGCAAAAACAAAAACTTACTGTAGACACCTCATTTTTGACCGTCCTCAAGACTTGGATGTTCTTGTAGGTACATCTAGTGATGAGTTTGGTTGCTCGTCGAGCACTCAAAATCCACGGCGGAACGCCACAGGTTGAGCTTTCCAAACCCTACATCAATTCTGTCTCATTTTTGGACCATGTTTAGGTTCTTTTAGCATGTTGTTTTTGATGCACTGCCGGCCAAGTTTGGGAACTGCCGGCCATGGATGTTGTCTTGCCACCATTGATGTGCCCTGCCAGCCATCAATGAGCCCCTACCAGCCATCACTGATGGCCGGCCGGCCACCAGTGTATCAGTAGATATTTTTTGATATTTTGTGCCGGCTGTTTGCACAGATTGAGCCTCTTCTTGCACGTGTATGGCCGGATCTCTTTGAGGGGATTTTTCATCTTCTATATATAGAAGCCCCCCCTTGCATGTGTGGGGTTGGAAATTTTTGAAGACAAAAAAATTTCTCTCTCTCTAAATATGTTGTGCCTTATAACATAAATTCTCTACACTCTTGCATATAATCCCTTGATCAAACTTGATCACCATTGAGTTGAGGTTGCTTGAGGTCCTATTTGAGCTCTAGAAGAGGATTTTGGCTTGGTTTGGCTTGATTTTGATGCCTAAATTACATCTTGTCTTCAAGAGGTAGAACACTTGTGTTTTAAGTTTAATTTAAATATATGTTTTGCCATCTTTTCATACTGTTTTGAGGCTTGTTTTAACCTCTGAAAATCTCTATTTTTATGGACTAAAATGGTGGTTTGAGGTTTGATTGAAGTTAGGGGTGGTCCACCATTCTTGTAGCTTGCTTGCTAAATTGTTATGCCATCTTTCAAGTTTCTTTAAATCAAACTTTTTGGCCTTTCTAATCAGTGAATTCTTGGAGATTTTTAGTGGCAAAAACTTTGTTTTGAAGTCCAAAAGTAAAAGGTTAGCCTCCCCTCTTTGTGTCTTATTTGTATGCGTAGATAGCATAACACGTGGCCATATTTTTCTAGCATTTTGTGACTGGATCTCAGCATGTTTTTGCTACTATTTTAACTTGTTGTACCTCTGTTTGGGGCTGGTTAAGTCACTTGGGGCTTGCTTTGTATGCTTGTAGTGCAATTGTGCTTAATAGTCTAGTTTGTGCTATGTGTTGGCCTCTTATTCTAGCTATTTTTGGCTTACTTCAAGTATGTTTTATGACTCATTTTAAGCTATTTTAGGATTGTTTTGAAGTATTTCTGTCTTGTGAGCTTTGTATTGCATGCTTATTGTATAGTGATCTTCACTAGTTTGATCTTTTTGGCTTTTAAACATGTTTTGCATGAGTTGTTTGCATGTTGTAATATCATTTTGCATGCCATTTCAGCACTGAAATCTCTGCAATCTCCCTCTATTCTTCATTCTTCCTTTTGTTTTGAAAGTGGCTTTGAGCCTCTTGTTGGCTTGAGTGTGGAATTAAGATCCTCATGCCTAATGGTTTAATTCCTTCGGGAGTTCATTACCAACAGCATGAGGCCTCTTTCATACTCAAGGTACTTGTGGCTTAATCTCTCTTTCCATTAGAGGACTCTCACCTTGGACATAACCGGTTAAAGAATGGATCGGTAATTAAAATAACTAAATAAAACATGACAAGTAAAACTTGAGCAAGTTAAACATGTTGTGTTGCATTGCATGTGTTCAATCGGACGTGATATTGAACACAAGGAAGATTGGAGCATTTCATACTCAAAATGATGAAATGAGCCAATCTCCTTGGTCTCCATTGCCTTTGATCATTTGTGATAAGGTGATGGCCTTGAGTCTTGTTTTTGTGCATTTATTGAAATGGTACTCCTTGGATCTTTGGCCATCATGCATTGAAAATGCTTGATTGGTGGTTTTGGATCCAAGAGTGCCACTCCTTTGATGTTTTGAGATGATAAGGAGAGGCACAGTACAGACATGCCCTTGGAAAACCCTCATTTTTCCTTTGTTTGTGCTCTGTTGCAGTGTGGTGATTCAGAACACCAGTGGCCGGCAGTGGTTCATTGGTGGCTGGCAGTGGCTCATTCTTGGTCGGCAAGGCACATGTCTGGCCGGCAGGGGGCCGGCGGCGACCATTTATGGCCGGCAGGCCACTGGTGCAATCCTCAGCAAGTTTTTGGTAAGATGGAGCAGAAGTTCCTAGAGTATGGTCAACCCCGCAAAAAGAGCCTCTTAAGAGCAAACATGAGGGCTTTTCGGGGCAAAAACCGAGCGCATGCATCATCCACTTTCCGAAACAGAGCTGTGGCAGTGTAGTTTAATATTTTGCATAATTAGTTTACGTACATTCATTTTCATTAACTAGTTTGTTAATTAGTTAAGTGTTATAATAATTAGTAATTAGTTTGCTAGTTATTCGATTGGTTTGTAATAATTAGTCTAATTAGCTTAATTAGATTAGTTAGCCTAGCTTAGCTTAGATTAGCTTAGCTCTTATTTATTCGGACCCTCCTTTGTGAGGGCACAATGTTATAATAAGTGTGCATGCGTGTGTGTATGTCTTCCAACCTCACGTCTTTCTCCCTTTTATTTATCCGCTTTCGATGGTTAGATTAGGGACATGTTTTGATCAGCATATCTTATGCTTGCATGTTTGCATCATTCATTTGTCTTGCATGTACCGAGGCTCGGTGCATCATTCAAACTGCATCGCATTTCAATACTTCTTTGAATACGTGTTTCAAAGCATGCTATCAAAGTGTTGCAAATCATATGCCATATTAATAGCTGAGCCTATTAATTGCATTCTTTGCATGTGCTGCATTAGGTATCTTGTATAGTTAGGATCATGCATTTTTCTAACTAGTTTTTGTTTTCGCTTGGAGTACTCAGTGAGTTTTATGCTTTAGCATACTTGCATGAGTGTGATTGGCATATTGCCATGTTTTCACATGCTTTCTATGAGCCTATGTGCTTATTTGTTAAACTGTTTGAATGCCTATGGATGAAGGCTTTGTTGCTTGAATTGGAACAATTCAACAATTGTGAGTTTTAAGCCCACTTTGCAAAGTGGCAAATCATGTTTTAAGCCCATCTTGTTTGATGGAAAATCCGCGTTTTAGCCCACTTGAGGGTGGCAAATTCAAACAATTTTCCAAAACAAACATGAGTTGGATTGTTCCAAGTCTTGTGATTTAGTCTATACTTGCTTGTGTGCGTCACATAGTAATGTTAGTCTAATAATTGGAATAAGAACACATGAGGTTTATAAACAACATATCATGTTTAGTAGAGGCCGATCTTTGATCGGGTGAGTGGGGTGCTCATTTCAAGACCTTCCCCTCTCGTACCCAAGTTCCCGAGCCGAGGCAACTTTGGTGATGACGGACACGTGGCCTTTGGCACGAGTCAGGGTTTCCTAAATTTCCCCAAAACAAAATATTTAGGTGGCGACTCTGTAATCTGGCAAAGCAGTCTAGTTTTGGCATTATTTGATTCAAAAATTGATTTTCCAAAAGAATTTTTGGATTGGACTCTTTGGTGTTTATCAGTTTCACATTGCACTTGTGAGACTAGATTCAGAACTGTAACAAGAGTCTGAACTGTAGGACCAATTCCAGCTCTCCGAAATGGGGGTGCGAAAAAATTGAGTCCACAGTTTCTGGTGACTTTGTTGGGGATTTAGAGAACTTGACTCGAACTCATGATATGATGTTTTATTTACACTTGTGTGTTTCTTTGCATTTACATTTGCATCGGTGCGGCTAAATCACAGTGTTTTCCATCTGCTATTCCTGAGCGGTTTGCCAGAGGGTTGTTTGGAAAAGCTTTCCATAAGGCTGACCAGTTGCGAGCTCTGCCACGATGGGAACACAAGCCTTGGATTTGGACTAGCACTGTACCATTTGATCCTCCTTTCACTTCTCAGTGTTAGGAGCGAGAGGTATATTAGGTAGTCTTGCTGAGGTACCCTTTTTGACCAATCGGCCTAGTTGCATATCGGAAGCCATAGAGACTGTTCCAAACTAGGACAGGTTGCTCACCTGAATGCAGGATTGTATGAAACCGCTTGTTTGTGTAGTGAAACCCTAGCTCCTGACAAAATTAGGACAAGGTAACCTTACCCCATCATGGGGGTGTTTTGGCTCTCACTTGCTTGATATGTGCTTTTAGAGTGTAACTCTGTAGGAATGTATGTATCGGTTGCAAGTCTGAGTATCAGTTTGAGGGTATCAATTTTGAGGCAGAAAATTGGGGCATAAGTCAGTGTTTGAGTACAGTAATCCAGCTTATGATTTCAATTGTGTGTTGTCTCTATCTAAGCCGAGGTGCTGTGTGTTTTCTGATTTTCTATTTCTTGAGGTGTGTTAAATGCTCAGATAACGGGTCCCCCCCGAGCACTCTGGACCAGAGATAGGTGGACTTTACGATTAGGGACTGCTGAACCGGAGGAACTATGCCTGATCCGTCCCTCCGTCTGGGTAACAGTGTTTGCTTCGCTACCCCCCGTTACCAGACGGAGGACGGTCAGGCATAGTTCACCGGTTCAGCAGTCCCCAATTCAACGGTCACTATCTATTTCACCTGTGCTCAGTCGGGGCCCAGTTATTTGCTTTAACCTCAGAAAGGGAATACACACCAGTTCTGACAGACCATCGAGGCAATGTAGCTAGACGCTGCTCGCTAAGCAGAAGTCACCGCCCGCCAAGCGGAAATTGCAGCCCAGTAGGCTGAGTTGCTTGCTAGGCTACAGTAACAATAACCACAACAAGCAACAACTTCTGCTTCAGATCCACCCCCAACCAAGGTTCCAATACCCAGGGATACAACCAATGTCCAGGAAAATGCAGACATTCAAGCAGACCCAGTCCTACCCCAGACTTCCAAAGCACCGGTCTACCCAACGGAGGTACTGTTTGAGTTTGAGGTCGACCTTACTATGTTGAAAGTGAGCAAGCTTGAGAAGCTTTTTAAACGAGCTCAGGGTGTCAATTCAATCCCAGATATAGAGGATGGCTATATCGATGTAGCGGTGACTTTGCCAAATAGGTTTAAAATGCCGCATATAGACCGCTTCAATGGCCTAGGTGATTTGATGGTCCACTTACGGCTGTTTTTAGACATTCTACAGCCGATGGGCCTATCCAGACTACAGAAGCTATCCCTCTTTGGTCGGACCCCGTCGGGTATTGCGGCTATTTGGTATGTAAAACTAGAGGATTCTGTGAAGAGGAGCTGGGAAGAGATGGCTGAGGCCGTTATTGCTCAATACTCCTATAACACTCAAATCGAGGTCACAACTCGTGATCTCGAGGAAACTCGTCAAGAGCCGAAGGAGGGCTTCTTTGATTTCGTCACTCTGTGGAGGTCCAAGGCCTCCATGATGACCACCCGGCCAGCTGAAAAGGATCAAATCCGAATGGTCGTTTGTAATCTGCAACCGAGGCTGCTACAGAAGATGATAGTCTTACCTCTACCTACATTTGCTGACCTCCATGAAATAAGGGTGCAGATAGAGGATGCAATGAAATAGGGTCTGATAGACCATGAGAAAGAGCAGCCCAAGAGGGCTTTTACACGCAGTTCAAATGCGGCTACGAGTAGTAATGCAGCTGTAAGGACCTTTGATGTTGGTATGGTCACTACCACACCAAAAATTGCCAATCCCTTTGCTGGTACATCCGAAACCACCTCACAACCTACAAAGCATCAACCCCGAGGCCAGAGGGTTTTCACCCCGCTCTACATGTCTCTATCTGCGGCCTTGAGGGTCCTGATTAGAAAAGGGCATTTGAAACCATTGGAACAATGCCTATTGCCCAATCCTCTCCTCCTACACACAACCCGGCCAAATACTGTGCCTTCCACCAACAGCATGGTCACGACACCGACCTATGCTTTAGACTCCGTCATGAGATTCAGGATCTCATTGACAACAAAGTGATAGCGCCCCTTGAAAAGCCAAACGTCACTATAAATCCTCTCCCACCACATAACCAAGCTCCTCCGCCTAGGCAAATAAACCTTATCCAAACACTGGCCATCCCATATGATCCCAGTATATACATCACCCCATCCCACCTACCTAAGCTAGCGCTGTTCATTCCGGAAAGCACAGACTTGTGCATGATGAGCGTGTCCATATCCCAACCCGAACCCGTGGTAGTGGCTGTGGTAGAAGAAAACATGCCTGAGGGCGCCGTGAGCTTAACTGAAGAGGAATACAACCCGTGTCACTACATTGTGCCAACCAGTCAGGCCAGACTAGGGGTGGAATTACCGATGGGAATGGAGGTTAATGTAGTCTGGGAGGACGGACCAAGCCAGGGACTGGATGACTTAGTTGAGCTCGAGGAAGATATCAGTAACTTGCAGTTCTTCGATGAGCAAGATCTAGGGAATGTACAGATTGGCTGGTTTGATATGAACGGATCAATGGATAATACAGGGTGGCTTAGCGATGAACCGGATGTTGATGAGGGGTCTCAATCGGAGCAGGAACAGCTAGAAACAGGAACTGCTCCAACGGCCGAAGCGGTCGACGATAAGGGAGGGTTGCTGGAGCGCACCGGTACTAAGAATTTTGCTCAGGAGGTGGTGTTAGCATAGCTGATATAGAGCAAGAGGCTGTACTGAAGCAGCTCAAACAAGAAAAAATTGAGAATAATTAGAAGGCTAGAAAGGCCAAGGGCCCTATGGGGACTGACTGTGCTGTGGACGCAGGCATATTTACAACGGAATTGGACAATTGCTTGTTGGTTGCCGCAGGAATGTGGTGGAAAGATGATGATTTGCATCTTGCCCCCACAGATGAAGATTGGGGACATAATGTACCAGATGATACATGGTATTCCAAAGAAGTCGATCACATGACCAAGAGTGGACGGTACTTTAAGCCCCCATACCTAGACCAACCAGAATCATCGGGGAAAGATAAGGAAGCAGAAAGGCAGAAGGAGAAACTGCTAGAAGAGGAAGCTGTATTGAAGTAGCTGAAAAAGATTCAAGCGGATATATCCATTTGGGGATTGCTTATGGCTTCAAGAGTGCATAGACAAGTCGTTCTATCAGTAATGGATAAAGCTAAGCTCTCTATCGAGACAATACCCGATCAGTTAGTGGGTTTGGTTTTCCCAGAAGGGGCTTCGCCGACTTTGACTTTCACAGACAAAGAATTGCCATCTAAGGGCTCTAAGCATAATAAACCACTCTACATCTCTGTTGAATGTAAAGAGAAGTGGATACCGATTGTCTTGGTTGATATAGGGTCTGCAATCAATGTGTGCCCATCGTGCACGGCCTATGCTGTTGGCTTGAAGCCTGCAGACTTCGTACCAACGGCCCAGGTGATTTGGGCTCATAACAATACTAGTCGGGAAGTGATGGGGACAGTTCGGATCAGAACGCAGGTTGGCCCGGCACAACAGGATATTAAGTTTCATGTCCTGGATGTTCTGGCCATTTTTAACTTACTTCTTCGACGGCCGTGGCTGTACCAAGTGAAAGTTGTCTCTTCCACTCTGCATCAGATGTTGAAGTACCTCCATGGGAAAGGGGTGGCTATTGTTTTTGGGAATTCTTCCATACATCCTCTACGGGAAGTCACTACACCGGTATTGGAAATTGAACATGGCGATGAGGATGTTTCTTTGTCTGGGTTTACCTTGGCCGAGGCCCAGGTAGTGCAAGACATTCTGGCTGTTGATGAGGGGTTGTACGTCAGTGCTCAATCAGTCTACCTCATGAACAAGCTACAACATGTACCCATAATGGGGTTGGGAAGAAGTGGCTAGAAAGGCGTTGCTGCGTTGGCCGAAGTGCCACATAACCCCCATACCTTTGGTCTAGGTTACATGCCTACCAGAGAGGATTGAGTAAGAAAGGGAAGAGAAATGGTAGGAAGAGCCAAGGCAAGGCAAAGTGGAAAGCACTACGAGCTGGTGCATAGACCTATTCAAGGAACCCTGACCGACAGCTTTGTCCAGGAGGGAGAGGATTTCCCATTTTGTTGCTTTCCTGAGCCATGGCTTAATTCTGAAAAGCGGTGTTTGCCCGGCTTTGAGATCTTCTTCGACATACAGTTGTAGGGGGATGAAGTTGCAGAAGAACAGACTAACCTACCGACTGAGGTTGAACAGAATACAGAGGATGAGTCCAATGGCAATGAACTCGAGATGAGAGCAGCGCTGTCTTGTCTCCTTTCAGATCCTCAAATCACACAGGAGAGCTTGGGGGATGACTTCTCTGTTTCCATGATTGGAGATCAAACGTCTGTGGGCCTTTCCGGTGGTATTCTAGACGCATCTATCGCACCCTCCCTCGTTTGGTAGTTCAAGGAGGGCTTTTTGTGCAGCAGTTCTGAGTCAGGAAGTGAACCAAAATCTGATTCCATAGAGTCTGTGGAGTCGGAATCAGATTCCAGTTCTTCTGAGTTAGATTCCGGTATTCCTGGGGTTGATAACTCAGATGCAGTTGTTTTGTCCAGGTCGTCTTTTTTTTCTTTCTTTCGAGTCAGTTGTAACCAAAGGATTAGACGAGCTGGAAGCTTTGAATGAGAATGGTACCACTACTGTTTCTGAGTACTTTTTTGTGCCACTTATTTATTGCATTGATCTTGACTTTTAAAATTTTGACAAAAACGACGAGGAAGGAATTTCTTCGGTTTTAAAATATTTGATTGATCGAGAAGAGGAGAGGTTTGTAAAACCCCTGGTTGATGAAATCGTTGTAATTAATGTGGGTACTGAGAAGGATCTGCGTCTGGTCCAGATCGGGTCCATGTTGTCTTTTGAGAAACGCGAGTGCTTAGTCGCTTTATTAAAAGATTTCAAAGATGTTTTTGCATGGCCCTACGAAGACATGCCTGGAATCGATCCTGAGATTGTACAACACCGGATCCCTCTTAACTCTGAGGCCCGACCCGTCAAGCAGAAGCTTCGGAGAATTCGCCCGGATTGGGCTTTGAAAATCAAGGAAGAGGTCACCAAGCAGATTGATGCAGGGTTTCTGCTAGTATCTGAGTATCCTACTTGGTTGGCCAATATTGTTCCAGTGCCAAAGAAAGATGGCAGAATTTGGGTGTGTGTAGATTTCAGAGATTTGAACAAAGCCAGTCCGAAGGACGACTTTCCTCTACCGCACATTGACGAATTGGTGGACTTCACCGTAGGCTATGCGTTGCTCTCCTTTATAGATGGATTTTTCGGGTACAACCAGATTTTGATGGCACCCGAAGATAGGGAAAAGACTGCCTTCACTACGCTGTGGGGAACCTACTGCTATAAGGTGATGTCGTTCGGTCTGAAAAATGCTGGGGCTACTTATCAATGGGTTGCAACCACTATCTTGCATGATATGATCCACAAAGAGGTTGAGGTGTATGTAAATGACATGATTGTCAAGTCCAAGAAAAGAGAGGGCCACTACACCGCCTTGAAGAAAGTTTTCCAACGGATCAGAGAGTACCGGTTGAGGTTAAACCCACAGAAATACGCTTTTGGTGTCATAGTAGGAAAAATACTAGGGTTGTTGATTACACAGAGGGGTATTGAGGTCGATCCTTCCAAAATCAAGGCCATCCTAGAAATGCCACCACCAAGGACTGAAAAGGAGGTTCGAGGCTTTCTGGGTAAAGTGCAATTTATTAGACGGTTTATTGCAAAATTAACCTTGACTTGTGAACCACTATTTGGTCTCTTGAAGAAAGGAAAGAAATTCTAATGGGATGATTGATGCCAGGTTACTTTTGAGCAGATCAAGCAGTATTTACAAAACCCGCCCGTGTTGTCACCGCTAGAGTTGGGAAAGCCGTTGATTTTGTATCTGTCAGTAACTGACACGACAATGGGCTGCATGCTTGCACAGGAATCTGAGAATAGAGTGGAGAAGGCCATCTATTACCTGAGCAAGAAGATGTTGGAATATGAGACCCGTTACACTCCGCTCGAGAAGGCTTGTTTGGCCTTGGTATGGGCTACCAGGAAGTTGAGGCACTACCTGTTAGCTTACTTCGTAATTCTGGTTTCGAGATTAGATCCCATCAAATATCTCTTCAAGAAACTAGCGTTTACGTGTAGGCTAGCTCATTGGTTGCTTTTTCTCTTCGAATTTGATTTAAAGTATATGACGCGTAAGTTTGTGAAGGAGAGAGTTGTAGCGGAGTTCCTAGCCGATCACCTAGTGGAGAGGGATGAAGCAGTAGAGTATTTGTTCCCAGATGAGGCCATTTTGCAGGTCGAGGAAGAGATTTGGACTATGTTTTCTGACGGGGCGTCTAATCAATACGGTTATGGGATAGGAGTATTGTTGATAGCACCCGACAATTCCCACATACCTTTAGCCTTCAAACTCCGGTTCAAAGTATCCAACAACGAAGGAGAATACGAGGCATGTATCGCTGGCTTGGAAGCCGCCCTAGAACTAGGGGCAAAATGGTTGGACGTCATCGGGGACTCGAACCTGGTTGTGTCTCAAGCAAAAGGAGACTAGAAGGTTAAGGAAGAAAGGATGAAAATCTATCACCAAACCTTGGATGTTTTGATTCCCAGGTTTGAGAAGCTAACCTTCACGCATCTGTTAAGAGAGAACAACAGGTTCGCTGACACTTTATCAACTCTATCTTCTATGATAGACATCTCTTTGGGAGTCTGGATGCGTCGTATCATTATTGAGCAGAGATATATGTCGGCCTATGAGTTGATTGTCGTAATAGATGAAGTATAAGATCAAAACCCCTGGTATTATGATATCTGGAACTTCTTGGAAAAGGAAGCTTATCCACTAGGGGCAAATGCCAAAGATAAAAGGGCAATACGGTGAATGGCTGCTCAGTTTATCATCCGCGGGGGTAAATTATACAAACGAGGCCATTTGGGAATGCATAAACTGTGTATCGATGCAGAAGAGTCGAAGCGCCTAATAGAGGCCATCCACGGAGGAGAGTGCGGATCGCACATGAGCAGAGTGATGCTAGCTCGAAAAATTCTCAGACAGGGTTACTACTGGTCAACTATGGAGGAGGATTGTATTGGTTTTGTTCGGCGATGCCACAAATGCCAAATTCACGCAAATCGCATGAATATCCCACCGTCGATGCTGTACAACATGACTTCACCATAGCCATTTTCAGTCTGGGAAATTGATGTTATTGGGGCAGTTACTCCGAAGGGGTCAAACGACATGAGTATATCCTGGTGGCAATTGACTACTTTACAAAGTGGGTCGAGGCCCAATCCTACGCAGTACTAAAAGCATCGCATGTAGCCAAGTTTATCAGGAATAATATCATTTGTCGTTATGGGGTCCTAAATGAGATCATTTCAGACAATGGTTCCTACTTCAAGAAAGAAGTGATCGATTTGTTGGAAAAATACAACGTGGCTTTTCATAAGTCATCCACATATCGGCCGCAAACCAACGGAGTTATTGAGGCCACCAACAAGAACATCAAGCACATTCTACAAAAGATGGTGGAAACCTACAGGGCTTGGCCAAACAAGTTGCCATTTGCTCTCTGGGCCTACAAGACATCGATTCGGACATCTACCGTGGCAACTCCGTATTCTTTGGTTTATGGGATGGAAGCTGTTCTGCCAATTGAAGTTGAGGTTTCGTCACTGCAGGTTATGGCTGAGTGCCAGATAGTAGAAGCAGATTGGCAGCAGAGCCGGTTCGAGGAACTTATGTTGTTCGACAAGAGGAGGCTGAAAGCACTGTACCAGGTCCAAGGTTATCAACGCAGGATTACCAGGGCTTTCAACAAGAAAGTTAAGTCCAGGAACCTGAAAGAAGGGGATTTGGTGCTCAAAGACAACCGAGCTCCCATCCATGACCCTAGGGGCAAGTTTAGACCTAATTGGACTGGTCCTTACATCATCAAATCTATTTGGTCAGGTGGAGCTGTCGTTCTTATGGACCTAGATGGCCTTGAATTCTCTCAACCAATCAATATGGACAAGTTGAAGAAATACTACCCCTGAGAGGCTCGCTAGGCCGAAAACTCGAAAGGGTGACCTAGGCAAAAGCTAGAGCACAAAAAATTAGAAAAAAGAAAAACTGAGCTCGCAAGGTTGAAAACCCAAAAAGGGTGGCCTTGGCAAAAGTTAGGGCGCAAAAGGAGAGTGTTAACACCCGAGTGAACCTGAACCGAACTACGTAAGGCTTGATTCCCATCTTTGGGATACGTAGGCAACTTTATTCTGAAGTCTAGCCATAAACACTTCCAAGTCAACTGTGTCCATGTGTTTGATCAAGGCATCTTTGTCAGCTCGTTATCTGAAAGTTCGGTTGTGATCTTCACTATGAGAGCTGGTTACAGTGCAGTGCAATGCTATTCAATCTAGGGACAACTTTTCATTGGCTGGACTTGGGGTTGTACATCTCAAAGATAGATTCCGGGTGTGTCCAGTTGTGATCCTTATCGAAAATGGTTTTGAAAAGTTTTAATAAAAGTTGATTTTGTTCAAATTGATCTTTTTACAACTTAGACCATTTTTGGACCAAAAGGAAAATTTTCAGTGCCCACAACCTTCAAATACAGAGTTCTCTAATTCTTGATCGAAATCAAAGTTGCTTTTTTATTACATTCAAAAGGAAAACTTGAAAGTTAGATTAAAGCAATAAACTTGGGGCATCGATGAGTCAGGTGTTCCTGCATCCCCTCCTAGAGCTTGTGGAAGCTTCAGATGCTAAAGTAGGCCCAGTTTGTAACTCATCTTGAAGCCAAGCTATGCATTCGCCAGAAAAGGTGTAACTGAAATTGGGAGCGGGAGCCAGAAGTTCTCTTGTCCTCCAAGCAGTGGGATATCGAGCTAATTGTGAGCCTCGGAATGGAAATGAAGCTGGGTACTCTATCCCATATTCTGGGCAAGTCTGGTCATGTCTGAACTGACGCTTGAACCAGAAGGGAAAGTAGAAGACACAGTGTGTCAAGCCATTCAACTAAATGCCAGGTTGTCAAGACATGTTGTAGCTCCTCTCGGGCAGATCAAACCAGGGGCAACGCCAAGCAATGTTAGTAGCAGACCTGTTGCACATCCAGTGACACCACCATCCCTCGTTTGGGAAATCGACTAGCCGTGGGCGAAAGAAATAGCCTCGTGCTAAATATACAGGGCAAGAGTCCACTACTTTCAACCTGTCCATGAGCCATATATGGGAAGAGATGACAAATAAGAGAGATTAAAGAATAGAGAGATGTATGTGGAGCGAAAAGTGAGAAAAGGGTTTTGAGTGAAAAACAGAGCTTGAGGGCCGAGTGATGTGAGAAACATATGTGAGAAGGGTGGGAAACATTACCTATAAGAGTAGTGGACTTCCTGCAAACCTGGTTGTCTCCTGGCTATGGAAAGCATCCAAGCCCATTAAAGTCTCGGCCAGAGTCAAGCCAATGTAGCTCTTGCCCTTTTTTAAGCCTTGAACTACTTCGATCAAGTGAATGCTAGACCCTTCGAAGCCAGGGGCAAGTAGGAAATGAGCCAGCCTACACAAACAGAGGGCATGCTGCCAAAAACTTTGCCAAAGACGGTCGTTGTGGTTGCCGACATTAGAAAATCGACGAATCAAACTGAGAATATCCAACTTCCCGTTGTGAACTAAAGATCGGACATCGTGTAAAATAAGCCCGCACATTCTTCCTAGAGCCGAGATGTGACCAAAACGGGACTGGGGCAAGATTTCCTGGTCACATCGGGATTCCATCAAAACTTTGAATTCTTCAATTGTTGGGCATAAGTCTTGTCCTCCGAAGCTGAAAGCATGTGTAACCGGGTTCCAACATCTACCTACGGCGTGGAGAAACGGAAAACATAGCGGGGTATGACTCAGTGGGAATAGTGCATTTATCTCGAAACCTCGGAAGTTCACCTTCTCCGAGCCATCTAAAGTTGCAATCTAATCTGAGAGTTTTTGGGCAAAGAATGGCTCCATTTGTGGCAAAAATAGAGCTGGAATGAAGAAAGCATGAACCTGGAGCTTTTGTAGAAGATAAGGCAGTGAATGGAGGCCAGGTGTCAACGTTTCAGAGGTTCTGCACATTGATGGCCGGCAGGCCATCCTTCATAGCCGGCAGCCTCCCCTTTTCTACCCACTGTCCTCCTTTGTGAAGATTTGGTTGCACGTAGCAGTTGTATTCCACTATTCGCGTCTTTTGAAGTCTTGTTTTGAGTCTCTTTGGACTTGAGCATGTTTATTTGAGTTGTATTTGTTTAGTTTTACTTATTGAGTTGTATTTGTGTTGTTTATCAAGTCATTGCCTTGCTTATCGAGTTGTATTTGCATTGATTTTAGAGATGTTGTTTTGCTTATTGAGTTGTTTTACTCTGTTTGTCTTTTCAGTTATTGGTCGGTTCATTACTTGATTAAAACAATGCTAATCGAATGTGCAGTTTTCAATCAAAGCCAATCTCATTTCTTTTTATGCTATGCAATGTTATGCGATGCTCAGAATGCAAAATATAACACTTTTTGTTCAAAAGCTATTTTCATTCCAATCATGGTCACTTTTTGCAGAAAAGAGTACAAGTTTTTACAGAAGTAAAACTCGTCTGAACTATACAAAGTGCCAATACTACTAGCAAAAAGAAACTAAGTCAAAACATAGATAGATCAGTGCCAACTGTCTCAGGCTCGAGAGGCCCTCTTCGTCCTCTTCCTTGGCGGAGCAGACTCTGAAGCACTGTCTCCATTGGCGCCACTGTCCGAATCTGAATCAGAGTCTGAATCGGAGCCCTCCTCAGTCTCCGTAGCCTCATCACTAGCAAAATCCGAGCCGGCATCATCGTCTCCGTCCTCAGATGACTCTGATTGTAGACTCGCCACCTTTTCATCCTCGCTCGTCTCATCATCATTGTCGCCTAAGATGGGCTCTGAAGGGCCACTCTCATCTTGGATACCTCTAGCTCTGCCTCGACTGCGTGATCGAGCCGGTCTCCCTCTCCTCCCTGCTACTGGAGGAGGTGTTGAAGGTCTTGTTGCGGCTGTTGCTGCTGCCGTCAGTAAGGGTGGGACCTGAAAAGGTAGTTGGTATAGGTCAGCCACAATATGTGTATTAGATGCAAGTGTGGTGTGCGGAATAGGTACATGCAGAGTATGAATACAATTTGAGAATGTAGTGTGTCGGATGTGATCAATACGTGCAATGTATCAAGTGTTGAGTTGAAATGCCAGTTTCAGTATGTCAGTAGAGATATGATGACCGAAATGCAAGAAAACTAAAAAGTTTTACCTTAATGCCATGGAAACCGAGTATCGACTCCCTCCTCAAGATCATGCCCTCGAATGAGGCCAACATCTCGAGTAACCCCTCAACGTACTCTGTGGAGGGCTGTAAATGCAATTTGAAATGATCAGTATCTGGAATGAAAGAAAGTCTGAGTATCTCAGCAAGAATGCAAAATGAAATGAAAAATGAAATACATACTAGAGGCGCATCAGGCGCCCTGACATATTTGTGACCAGGCAACGGACGCTCGATCGAAATCTGGTAAGCCAATCCAGAGTACCGCCAACATGTCAGCTCGGTCGGAAGCTCCAGCCAACCAAGTCTCTACTCTGCCTGCGGAATCCCTCTACCACGGGCCGTGCTCGCCCGACTCGCTCTTCGTGTCACCCTCACGGCAGGAGCTCTTACTCCCTTGCCCCCGTGAACGCTGGTCAGAGGCAGCATCAGGTGTGTCTAGATGAAGGTCGCATAATCGCCCTCCATACGAAAATATTCCGTCTCTAGCCCTACCATGAACTGGATCAGCTCGTCGGCAGACAGTCTGTGTGTCACTCTCATGGACGCTGGAGGTACCATCGGTATGAATGGGGCAGGCAAGCCCAAAGTCTGGCACGCGAAGCGCTCGCCCAAGAACCAGGCGCGGCAAATCGGGCCCTTGAGAAGAATGTGATGGCAGGAGATGACCCGAGCTGTATCAAACTGGGCTCGAAGCCGAGACGGTATCACGACCCAAGGCTGCCATGTGATCTGAAATGGAAATGAACAGATGATTAGTCGTTGTTAATCGTTAATGTGTGGGTCCAAATGTTTGAAAAGTAAGATAGCCTTTGTTTTGGGTTACCTCATGCGCCGCAACCACATTAAAATACTGGCAGAAAAACATGAAGTTTTCCCTGGTCCTACGGTGGAGTAGGCCGTCGTATACCCTAGAAAATAGGACTGTCGCTGGAACCTCCTCTATAGGCTCTGGAGCAAGAGTTGGGAAGTATGCGTACACCCATAGCTATAGGGAAAGCGCGATGATATGTGATCAATACAGTGCATGAACAGATGCAGAAAATGCCAAGCAGAAAGCATACAGTGCATGAACAGATGCAGAAAATGCGAAGTAGAAAACATATAGTGCATGAACAGGTAAAGAAAATGAAGAACAAAAAGTACATGTGTTAAACAAGTGTAAAGTAGGAAATGCTGAGCAAAAAATGTAAAGTAAAAGAGGGAACTAAGTTGTGCACCTCCCAAGCTTGCCAGTAACCTCCAATCAAGCTCCCACTCATGCGGGAGATTGAGCTCATGTATCCGTACAAAGTGGTGAGACCGGCTCCGCCCCAATCATAGAATTAAACTCGATGGAGCACTACTAAAGCGCTCAGTAGATACAGGCCCATGGTATTCCACCTGTTCGAAAACAAGGTGGTACCAAAAAGGAACATGAGGAAGCCTCTGGCGTACTGCTCCGTCGTCTCGACCGTCTCAGGCTCAGTCCCCATGAACTGCTCCTTAAACCAGCTATACCGGACCATGCTTGCCCGGAGTGTCGGTGGATGTGCCCCTAGCAGCGCGACCCATCCTGCCTCCCACTCCCCCATGTCAGGGTCGAGAGGGATTGAATCACCCCCTACTTCTAAGCCAGTGATCATGGCAAAGTCGTAAGGGGTCTTCGTCATCTCTCCCGTGGTGGAAAGTGGAAGGAGTTGGTGGTGTCCCACCACCTCTCCACCAGAGCCTCTAAGAGAGGACGACTCGCTACAACCCGAGTTAGGCTGGAACAGAAGATACCGAAGCCTGTCTCATCAATAATGTCGCGAACCCCAGCTGGGAGCTCACTGTACCAATCTTGAGCGGTCGTTGTGCCATAGCCTCTGAAGGAGCGGGATCCGTCCTGTGATAATGCATGAGATGCAATCAGAATAGGCAATGAAAGTACAGTTGAATGTAAAGTAATGATGATAGTACAGTCGGATCAAGGCAGTGCATGAGATGCAATCAGTTCAAAACAGTGCAAGAAATGTAAATAGTTAAAGGTAGTACTGCAGAGAAATAGTTTTCGTACCTCTACGGTGATGGCCGACAAATGAGACGCTAGCTCTCTTGGTAGGAGGTCATCTGGCACGTCCCCAGCAAAGTCAATAAAGGATTTGATGCCTCCTACGGTGGGTACTATGTGAGTCTGAGGATGGTACCTCATTGGATCGAAGGGGCGTATGTTTAGCGGTAATGGTTCCGGCTTAACCTCTGGCTTGGCCTCAAAGTCCGCCTCGAAATCTACTGGAGGAAGCTCAGGTTGACCCCCATCATGTGGAGCATCGTCTGCCATCTGAAATAGGTGCAAGATGAGCAAAAATGAGGAAAAATGAAGGAAAAATGGTGAAACTTTGAAAAAGTCAATCCTAGGAAAGAAAGTCAAAGTCGGGAAAAGTGTACAAACCTTGAGAGAAACTCGAGGGGAAGAGCCTAGAATGGTGGAAATGAGTAAAGAAGCGTTGAAATCAAATTCTGATCAGTTCAAAGTGAAAAGAACTAGGAGGGCTTAGCGAATAAAGTTTGTATAGGCTGTTGGAAAACGCGTAGAAAGCGTGGATCTGGAGAGAATGAGCACCTAGATAGAGAGGGAAGTGATTTTCGTGCAAGGGTTTGTGGGGAAATGAGGTTTGGAGTTATGTACTTAAAGACCCAAGAGTGAAAAGTCCATTTTGCCCAAATCTGCCATCGATGGCTGGCAAGCAGTGGCACATCGATGGCTGGCAGGGGCACACTGGTGGCCAGCAGGGCACACCAGTGGCCGGCAGGTGGCCGGCAGGCTTCCATAAGCTTCCCCTGTGTCCTTGGCTCTGTCTTGTGTCCTTGGATTTCAAGAAGTGCAAGGGATGTTCAGTGTTTGATTCTGAATGTCTTCGCGGAAGCTCAGAATCGCGTTTCTAGTGCGCGATGGTCATCACGCATCAATATGAACGAGGTGCATCCTTTTTAACATATTGCAACTCTCCCGAGAGGTAAATCGGAAGTTTCCTTTGAATAATCTTTATCAAACACACTATTGCATTGTTGCATTGATTATGCATTGTTGTATTTTGCATTGAATATGCATTGTTGCATTTTTCATTGAACATGCATTGTTGCATTGAATATGCATTGTTTTATGTTGCATTCAATATGCATTGTTTTATGTTGCATTGAATATGCATTGTTGTTACTTTGCATGGTACATGCTCTCATGTTTGCATAGGAGATGCATGTTGCGTTGTATTGTCATGCACATGCCCTTACATTCGCATAGAAAATGTTCGTACTTGTCGCATCGACCATGCATTTGTTACTATCGCATAGAACATGCCCTCGCTTGTGCCGCATAGAATATGCTTGTATGAAATATACTTATGACATTGTCTCATGATTATTTGTTTTGCATAAAATATGCATTCTTATTGTAATGTACCTGTCAAGTTTCTTTCTTATACAGTCATGGTATTGTATGTACGGTTCATTCAGAGGAACTTTAGGTAAGATCTTTCCTATTCTTTTACTCCCTTCTTGGTTAGAAACACGCAGGTACGCCCGGTGTTTACACCACTCCCTTGTTGGTTAGAAACACGCGGGTACACTCGGTGTTTACACCACTCCCTCTTTGGTTAGAAACATTAGGACGTGTGCCCGATGTTTATACCACCCCCCGGTTAGAATTGTTTGAAACGTGTTCCGATGCTTATACCACCTCTTTGGTTAGAAACATTGGGACGTGTGCCCGATGTTTATACCACCCCCTGGTTAGAAGCATTTGGAACGTGTTCCGACGCTTATACCACCTCTTTGGTTAGAAACATTGGGATGTGTGCCGGATGTTTATACCACCCCCCTGGTTAGAAGTGTTTGGGACGTGTTCCGACGCTTATACCACCTCTTTGGTTAGAAACATTGGGACATGTGCCCAATGTTTATACCACCCATCTGGTTAGAAGTGTTTGGAACGTGTTCTGATGATTATACTACCTTGTTTTGGTTAGAAACATTGGGACGTGCTCCGATGTTTATACCACCCTCTGATGTTTGCACTACTCCCTTTTCTCCTCCCGCGTGTGATGTGTTAGGACATATTGGTTAACAGCATTCAAATGGGTTCCGATGCTTATACTGCTCTTTGTTTTGGCTACTAATATTTGGACATGTTTCAATATTTATCACTGTTCTCTTTGGTTCAGAATATTAAGGTGTGTCCCTGAGTTCACACCATTTCTCTCCTCGCGTGTGCCATGCATTGGGATCTTTTTCATGCCTCGGGTGCGCCCAAGGGTTGTGTTGTACTTTGCTTTTCCTGAGTGATGCATAGTTAAGTTTGTATAATTTTCTTACATCCTTTCTGCATGAAATGCGGTTTGGTTCGTAATTCCCCTGCGTAGCATGTTTGCTTACTTACTTTCATGTATAAGATTACTGTACCACGCCGGTTTGCTTAAAATGTGGCATTTTCCTTGCATAACATTTGCATTTAGATGCTTCGTTACAGCCTCATTGCATGATCATAAGTTATGTTCTTGCATCGTGCATACCATTTGCATTTTGCCCCAGCCTGCGGGCGCCAGTATGTTTTGTTATCTTGAATGTTTGTCTAACTCTTGCAGCCTTGTCAAAGTGGGTTGTCTTTGGACTTTGACATTCACTCACGTTATCTTTGTGACTTTGAGTTCTGTCAAAGAGGGGCAACTGTAGACACCCAATTTTTGACAGTCCTCAAGACTTGGATGTTCTTGCAGGTACATCCAGTGATGAGTTTGGTTACTCCTCGAGCGCTCAAAATCCGCGATGGAATGCCACAGGTTGAGCTTTCCAAACCCTGCATCAATTTTGTCTCATTTTTGGACCATGTTTAGGTCCTTTCAGCATGTTGTTTTTGATGCACTGCCGGCCATGTTTGGGAACTGCCGGCCATAGATGTTGTCCTGCCGACCATTGATGTGCCTTGTCGGCCATCAATGAGCCCTTGCCGGCCATCACTAATGGTTGGCCGGCTACCAGTGTATCAGCAGATATTTTTTGATATTTTGTGCCAGCTGTTTGCATAGATTGAGCCATCTTCTTGCACGTGTATGGCTGGATCTCTTTGAGGGGATTTTGCATCTTCTATATATAGAAGTCCCCTTTTGCATGTGTGGGGTTGGAAATTTTTGAAGACAAAAAAATTTCTCTTTCTCTCTCTCTCTCTCTAGAATCCTCTCTCTAAATATTTTGTGCCTTATAGCTTAAATTCTCTACACTCTTGCATATAAGCCCTTGATCAAACTTGATCACCATTGAGTTGAGGTTGCTTGAGGTCCTATTTGAGCTCTAGAAGAGGATTTTGACTTGGTTTGGCTTGATTTTGATGCCTAAATTGCATCTTGTCTTCAAGAGGTAGAGCACTTGTGTTTTAAGTTTAATTTAAATACATGTTTTGCCATATTTTCATACTATTTTGAGGCTTGTTTTAACCTCTGAAAATCTCTATTTTTTATGGACTAAAATGGTGGTTTGAGGTTTGATTGAAGTTAGGGGTGGTCCACCCTTCTTGTAGCTTGCTTGATAAATTGTTATGCCATCTTTCAAGTTTCTTTAAATCAAACTTTTTGGCCTTTCTAACCAGTGAATTCTAGGAGATTTTTAGTGGAAAAAACTCTGTTTTGAAGTCCAAAAGTAGAGGGGTTAGCCTCCTCTCTTTGTGTCTTGTTTGTATACGTAGATAGCATAACACGTGGCCATGTTTTTCAAGCATTTTGTGACTTAATCTCAGCATGTTTTTGCTACTATTTTGACTTGTTTTACCTCTGTTTGGGGCTGGTTAAATCACTTGGGGCTTGCTTTGTATGCTTGTAGTGCAATTGTGCTTAATAGTCTAGTTTGTGCTATGTGTTGGCCTCTTATTCTAGCTATTTTTGGCTTACTTCAAACATGTTTTAGGACTCCTTTTAAGCTATTTTAGGACTGTTTTGAAGTATTTGTGCCTTGTGAGCTTTGTATCGCATGCTTATAGTGTAGTGATCTTCACTAGTTTGGTCTTTTTGGCTTTTAAACATGTTTTGCATGAGTTGTTTACATGTTGTAGTATCTTTTTGCATGCCATTTCAGCACTAAAATCTCTGCAATCTCCCTCCATTCTTCATTCTTCCTTTTGTTTTGAAAGTGGCTTTGAGCCTCTTGTTGGCTTGAGTGTGGAATTGAGACCCTCATGCCTAATGGTTTAATTCCTTCGGGAGTTCATTACCAATAGCACGAGGCCTCTTTTATGCTTAAGGTACTTGTGGCTGAAGCCCTCTTTCCATTAGAGGACTCTCACCTTGGACTTAACCGGTTAATGAATGGATCGATAATTAAAATGAGTAAATAAAACATGACAAGTAAAACTTGAGCAAGTTAAGCTTGTTCTGTTGCATTGCATGTGTTCAATCGGACGTTATATTGAACACAAGGAAGATTGGAGCATTTTATACTCAAAGTGATGAAATGAGCCAATCTCCTTGGTCTCCATTGCCTTTGATCATTCATGATAAGGTGATGGCCTTGAGTCTTGTTTTTGTGCATTTATTGAAATGGTACTACTTGGATCTTTGGCCATCATGCATTGAAAGTGCTTGATTGGTGGTTTTGGATCCAAGAGTACCACTCCTTTGATGTTTTGAGATGATAAGAAGAGGCACAGTATAGACATATCCTTGGAAAACCCTCCATTTTCCTCTGTTTGTGCTCTGTTGCAGTGTGGTGATTCAGAACACCAGTGGCCGACAGTGGCTCATTGGTGGCCGGCAGTGGCTCATTCTTGGCTGGCAAGGCACATCTCTGGCCGGCAGGGGGCCGGCAGCAACCATTCATGGTTGGCAGGCCACTGGTGCAATCCTCAACAAGTTTTTGGTAAGGTGGAGCAGAAAGTTCCTAGAGTATGGTCAACCCTGCAAAAAGAGCCTCTTAAGAGCAAACTGGAGGGCTTTTCGGGGCAAAAACCGAGCGCTTGCATTTTCCACTTTCCGAAACAGAGTTGTGGCAATGTAGTTTAATATTTTGCATAATTAGTTTATGTACATTCATTTTCATTAACTAGTTTGTTAATTAGTTAAGTGTTGTAACAATTAGTAATTAGTTTGTTAGTTATTCGATTGATTTGTAATAATTAGTCTAATTAGCTTAATTAGATTAGTTAGCCTAGCTTAGCTTAGATTAGCTTAGCTTTTATTTATTCGGACCCTTCTTCGTGAGGGCACAATGTTGTAATAAGTGTGCGTGCGTGTGTGTTTGTCTTCCAACCCCACATCTTTCTCCATTTTATTTATCCGCTTTCGATGGTTAGATTAGGGACATGTTTTGATTAGCATACCTTATGCTTGCATGTTTGCATCATTTATTTGTTTTGCATGTACCGAGGCTCGGCGCATCATTCAAACTGCATCGTATTTCAATACTTTTTTGAATATGTGTTTCAAAGCATGCTATCAAAGTGTTGCAAATCATATGCCATATTAATAGCCGAGCCTATTAATTGCATTCTTTGCATGTGCTGCATTAGGCATCTTGTATAGTTAGGATCATGCATTTTTCTAACTAGTTTTTGTTTTGGCTTGGAGTATTCGGTGAGTTTTATGCTTTAGCATACTTGCATGAGTGTGATTGCCATATTGCCATGTTTTCGCATGCTTGCTATGAGGCTATGTGCTTATTTGTTAAACTGTTTAAATGCTTGTGGGTGAAGGCTTTGTTGCTTGAATTGGAACAATTCAACGATTGTGAGTTTTAAGCCCACTTTGCGAAGTGGCAAATCATGTTTTAAGCCCATCTTGTTTGATGGAAAATCCGCGTTTTAGCCCACTTGAGGGTGGCAAATTCAAATAATTTTCCAAAACAAACATGAGTTGGATTTTTCCAACTCTTGTGATTTAGTCTATACTTGCTTGTGTGCGTCACATAATAATGTTAGTCTAATAATTGGAATAAGAACACATGAGGTTTATAAAACAACATATCATGTTTAGTAGAGGCCGATCTTTGATCGGGTGAGCGGGGTGCTCATTTCAGGACCTTCCCCTCTCGTACCCAAGTTCCCGAGCCGAGGCAACTTTGGTGATGATGGACACTTGGCCTTTGGCACGAGTCAGGGTTTTCTAAATTTTCCCAAAACAAAATATTTAGGTGGCAACTCTGTAATTTGGCAAAGCAGTCTAGTTTTGGCATTATTTGATTCAAAATCTAATTTTCCAAAAGAATTGCTGGATTGGACTCTTTGGTGTTTATCGATTTCACATTGCACTTGTGAGACTAGATTCAGAACCGTGACAGGAGTCCAAACTGTAAGACCAATTCGAGCTCTCCGAAATGAGGGTGCGAAAAATTTGAGTCCACACTCACACTATTAATTGGAACCTGAAACAAAAAAGAGTGAGCACAGTAGCATGAATGTGACACTAAGATGAGATAATCTATAAACCATGAAGCCTGCAAACGTGCAATATTGACAATATGAAGCATAATATCATGAGCAAATCAGATAAATATTGATCAATGGGCATAGTCTACATGAGAATGCACAACTCAACTTCAAACATGAGAGCTCACAAAATGAATGTATGTGTGTGTGCATTCCTTGAGAGACCATAGAGCTAGAGTTAATCCTTATAGTGATCGGATGGCTGGACCTCTAGTAAGAGTAACTAAACATCACAGAGAAAAGTCAAACCATTAGGAATCAAGGGGTATTTGTTGAGTAAACGCGGAAGCTCCCCCTCAATCAATAAGCCCCTTATATATATATATATATATTTTTTACTTTTCTTTCTTGTGGGCACTCACTGGTGGCATGCAAGCTCAAGAGTATGGAGAGCAAACTAGGGAAGTATGAAATCAGTAAGGATGGCATGGTTGGTGCCTTTGAGGTAGCCTTTTCCTAATGCCCAGACTTTAATGAACTGAGGGAGGAATCATGAAAAAGAAAAACGATGGTAGATGGTGAAGAGACTCAACATCACCCATGATATGCCAGTATAGGTCAATTCCTTTGAAAATGAATAAGAAACACTGTTAGTGGTCCATAGAGAACTTTGATCACTTGTGCGGAAACCCCTGCAACACTTTAACTCAAGGATGTATACAGAATGAGATCATGAAGTCAATGAGTATGGGCATTTAAAATGAGCTATGAACACAGAATAATGAAATCTTGAAAGTAGCATGAGAAGTATTCATATGAATCTAAATGCAGAGATGAGAGGAATCAATGATAATGAGATTATAACATCCAACCACACATAAAGCCCATCACTCTTACTCACTCAAGTAACAGGTAACACCCTAGTGACTGAGCACGACACCCAAGGTCCTTCTAAGGAACTCAAACCTAAGAAGATCAAAGGGTTTTGTAAAAATATCAGCTTCTTGATACTCAGTGGGTATATGTTCAAGAACAACAATGCCTTCTTCCACTAACTCTCGAATAAAATGACGATGAATGTCAATGTGTTTGGTACGAGAGTGTTGGACAGGATTTTTAGAAATGTTAATGGCACTTGTGTTATCACAGAAAAGGGTGAGAGTGTTCTGGTCTATCCCATAATCATGAAGCATTTGCTTTATTTACAACATTTGTGCACAATAACTCCCTGCAGCGATTTACTCAGCCTTAGCGATCGAAAGAGACATGGCATTTTGCTTTTTGCTTTACCAGGCAACCAGATTATTTCCAAGGTAAAAACACCCCCTAGATGTGCTCTTACGATCATCAGCACACCTTGCCCAGTCAGTATCTAGAAAACCAGTGATTTCAGCTGTAGTGTCGGTTGAGAACCAAATCCCATAACCCAATGTCCCATTAACATACTTAATGATGTGCTTGATTGCAAGAAGATAAGACTCTTTAGGACAGGCTTGGTAATGGGCACAAACACCTACACTAAATGCAATGTCAGAATGACTGGTTGTGAGGTACAAGAAACTCCCTATCATACTCATATAAAGGGTACGATCAACATTAGTACCAGAGGAATCTTTGAAAAGGTGAAGACTGGTGCTCATGGGAGCACGTGTATGTTTGGCTGACTCAAGACCGAACTTTGACACAAGGTTTTTGACATACTTAGTTTGAGAAACAAACATACCCGAAGGAGACTGTTTAATTTGAAGACCTAAAAAATAAGACAACTCTTCCATCATGCTCATCTCAAACTCATGTGTCATGCAATCCGAAAAGTATTTCACAAGATGATCAACAGTGGATCCAAACACAATATTATCAACCTAAATATGAGCAACAAGTATATGAGACTTAGCATGTTTCACAAATGAAGTCTTGTCCACATTACCCCTTTGAAAATCATTATCAAGAAGAAAGGTAATAAGTCTATCATACCAAGCCCGAGGGGCTTGTTTCAACACATAAAAAGTCTTGTCTAACTTGTAGACATGGTTTGGACATTTCGGGTCCTCAAACCCTTTTGGTTGCTCAACATAAGCCTTTTCTTTCAAGTACCCATTCAGAAAGGCACTTTTCACATCCATTTGAAACAGTTTGAAACCAAGAAAGCATGCAACATCAAGTGTCACGCCCCAATTTTTAATCACCTGAAAACATTAAAAAAAACCTATAATTTAGGTTCATTTTTTTTATTTATTACAAATATCTATTACCCTTGAGTAATAGAAACATAATAGTACATGTTCTCTCTCTCGTGATGAATACAACAATAATAATAATACATGCCAAGCTCCCACTACGGAGTTACAAATATATAATTACATACATCAATGTACAAAATTTATTCTTGCACATCTACTACGAAATTACACATAACAGACACATGAACTTCTTAATCCTCCAACCAATCAATTCGAATTCTCTTCCTGTAAGAAAAATGAAACAACAAGGGGTGAGCACAATTGCCTAGTCGGAATCTCATAGTTCAAAATCAATAACCATTCTATAGATAGAAATGATGATGCATGCAAGGTGATACCATATAGTACGGTGACATTTTGTAACTTCAAAATATCATACGTAGTGTATCTTTTTCTCGAAATTTATTTGAACATTTAAGAAAAAACCTTTGACCATCAAAAACTATCCCTTTTTGTTAGAAAACCATAAATCCTTTTTGAAAACAAATATATTTAAGGAATAACATCATTTTAAATTTATTAACCAATTCTAAAATATTCCTCATTTAATTTCCATTTTAATATTTCTCTTTTTAATTTCATTTTCCCTTTTTACTCATTACATTTATTAAAACTCCATAACCTCAAGTTCAAGTTCCCTTAATACTCCAAAACATCCCACATACATGCTATTCCCACCCATCTATTCATATTTGTTGTGACTCCTCAATGTAGAAATCCAAATCTCCTCTATATTCAATAACAATTACATCACATCTACATTTGCATTATCAATTAAAATCCAACATATCACAACTACATCACATCCGCATTTGCATTATCAATTAGAGTTCAAACATAACACAAGAATAACGAACCCTTTTTAACACAATGTTTCAATTATTTACAAAACAAAACTCATAATTTTCCCTTATAGTCACAAGCAATCCGGCGAGTCCATCATCACCAACCTCTAATCCAATTACCATTTCATTTTCCATTCTTTCAAACAATGTCATATCAAACACCGGATCCATTAACAAGTCATCTCCATGAGTCACACACTTTACCGGTCACAAACTGGAAGGAAGGCGGAACCTTACGCTTTACCAGTCACAAGCCGGAAGGAAGGTGGAACCTCATGCTTTACCGGTCACAAGCCGGAAGGAAGGCGGAACCTCTACATATCCTAACATACCACACGCTTTACCGGGTGCTACTCCGGAAGGAAGGCTGAACCTATTCCAAGCGCTACGCTTTGCCGGCTCAAAATACGGCAGGAAATGGACCCCGAAACAACATTACATTCCATAAATTTTATCAAGTCATCCGTCATTGTGATTAGTGGGAAAAACCAACACATCATCCATTATTCCCGTAACACATTAGTTCAAAACGCATCCACCATAAGTTAAAATTCCATTTACATAACAAGTACACATTATGTTCCACCACCTTTTTCTATTACCCACCAAGTCATTCACGTGTTCATAATTCGTGGGTTCAAACTATTTCTTTACTCTTCCATATTATTATCAAGTCTTTCAAATCAATTTTCGCAATCTCCCATTTATTGTTACTCACCCTCATCTTAACCCAACCTTGACTTAACACAGTTTAAGATAACTCAACGCAATTCAACATAATACAATAAGAGTCTTAAATATTCACTTCATCATTTTATCACAATTCTTACATCATCCTTGCCATTAGTAATTTCTTTTCCCCAAGTTCGGTTTCATATTATGACATAATTTAAAACATCAACGTTGAGGGGCTCAATCGCAACTTTTACATAAATTTTCAAACTCTTTAAAATTTCAATTAAACTTGTACATGTGTAATTTAACAGCTCAATTTCATGATTCTACTATTAATTGAAGCAAAACCATTAACCATCTTCATGAGCCAAACTAGGGTTTTTAAGAGGAATTAAGGCTTTTCACAAAAACACATTTTATTCCAACCCTTCTATTATTTTTACACCCAAACTCATGAGCCTAAACCCAACTCTCTTCAAACCCTAACCCCCAATCTTACGATTCATCACAATATGCATAAGAATATGAAATTTTGTATTTATATAAAGAAAATACCACAAATCCATTTATAAATGAGGGTATTGAAAGAGAATTAGAAACCCCTACCACTTGAAGGAAGAGATGACTACCCAAAACCGGCGACGAAACCACAAACTATTCGGATCAAAATGAAGCCCTTGACAAGATCTACACTATTTCTCAAAGGACCAAGGTGAAAAGATCACTCTAGATGAGTAGATTTAGAGATTTAAGTGAAAAGGTTTGAGTTTTAGAGAGAGAGAATAGAACTCACCGCCTTGAGGAGAAAGGAGAGGAAAAATAATGAGAGAGAAGTGGTTAGGGTCTATTTATAGTAGTAGAAAAGTAGCCCTAAGGTCAATAAAATAATAGGCCTAAAACCCCCCAAAGGTAGGGCCCATTCGGACCCACAAATCTGAAAATAAACACGCAAGGGTCGACCCCTGGTGTGGTGGTGTCGACCCTTTAGCAAGAAAAAACAATGCTGGCAGCAAGCAAGGTGTCAACGCTTGGACAGGAAGGGTCGACCCTAAATTCCAACAACTAATACCCAGATTCTGCAATATACAAGGGTTGACCCTTCCCAGACTGGTGTCAACCCTTGTGAACAGCAACAAGAGGCAGGTGTTGACCCTAAATTCCAGCAACACTTCTAGAAACTTCACCAACAAGTAAGGGTCGACCCTTAGGAAGGCTGGTGTCGACCCCAGAATAGAATTTCTAAGTTCCTAATGAATTTTTTGACAAGAACAAGAGAAAACAAACAAACCCAATGATTTTAAATCGGATCATTCTCCTCCAAGACCAACATTCAACAACTCCAAAGACTCCCAAAAAATGAAAATAAAGGAATTAAATACACTCTCCAATGAATTAAAGGATGCGGTTGTTACACCAAGTAAAATACGAATAGATTCAAGACATGCAACTGGAGTAAACATCTCATCATAGTCAACACCCTCTACTTGTGTATAGCCTTGAGTAACCAACCTAGCTTTATTTCTAACTACAGCACCATTCTCATCAGATTTACTCTTAAAGATCCACTTGGTACCTATCACATTAATGTCTCTAGGTTTGGGAATAAGAGTCCAAACATTGTTACGTTCAAATTGACCTAATTCTTCATGCATAGCATTGACCTAACTATCATCTTGTAAGGCCTCTTTTATATTCTTAGGTTCAATTAATGAAACATAATACATATGAGATACCTCCTCTCGAATTTGTCTTCGGGTTTTCATTCGATCTAAGACACTTCCGATCACCTATTGAGCCGAATGATTCAGTTTCACCCTTGCTGATGGTTTGAATTCTGGACTTGTGATGACAAAGGCATCAGAAATGGTGTCTCTTTATGCACTCTTTGGACTTTGACTTACCTAAGAAGTTGGTGCTGTCTCACCTTCTTGTGCTTGGACCTCAGCTTCTCTTTGACTTTGTGGTTCAGTATCCAGGATTGGAGACTCACTATTTTCTTCCTTATTTAGCGCTGAAGTAGGAGAACCAGTGTCATCTATAACCACATTGATCGATTCCATTAAAGATAAAGTTCGCAGGTTATAGACACGAAAAGCTCTACTAGTAGTTGAATACCTTAGAAAAATACCTTCTTCACTTCGGGAGTCAAATTTGCCCAAAGGCTCTCTATGTTTGAAAATGTAACATTTACTCCCAAAAGTTTTGAAGTATTTTACAGTAGGTTTCAATCCCTTCCACAATTCATATAGAGTTTGTAAAGTGTCGGGCCTTAAATACACACGATTCACAACATAAACAGTGGTATTTAAGGCTTCAGCCAAAACTTTGGAGGAACTTTCTTACTCAGGAGCATGATCCTAGCCATCTCTTGAGCAAACCTGTTCTTCCTCTCAACGACTCCATTTTGTTGTGGAGTAATAGGTGCAGAAAATTCATGCTTAATTCCATGCGAATCACAAAAATCCAAAAATGAACTATTTTCAAATTCACAACCATGATCAATTCGGATTCTTATGATACGCCCAATAGAAACACCCTGTTCATTTTGGATTTTAAGGACTAAGGCCTGGAAAGCATCAAACATATTAGATTTTTCTCTTAAAAAATTTACCTATGAAAAACGAGTATAATCATCAATGGTTAAAAAAATGTATCGTTTACCTCCAATGCTTTCAGTGTGAGTGAGTCACATAAGATCCACATGAACCAATTCAAGATGACGTTTGGTTATGAAGTTGTTCACCTTTTTATGAGGGGCACAGTTTGCTTCCCAAGTTGACATGGTCCACACACATGGTTCATATTCTTACCCAGTTTAGATACTCCTCTCATAAGCTCTTTGTTGGCTATTTTAGTTAGGTTTTTGAAATTCATGTGACCTAATCTTTGATGCCACAGATCAATATTATTTATGATGGCTGAGTGGCAAGTGAGATCATTAGTGGTAACAATCCCATAGCAGTTATCAGATGTGCGAAACCCATGCATGACAGTATTTCCCTTGTCTAAAATTTCATATTTATTTTTTGAAAATAATACTTCATGGTGGGAATCACACATTTGACTGATGCTCAAAAGATTTGCTTTAAGGCCATCAACAAGTAATGCATTTTCAAGCTTAGGAAGACTAGCCACAATTATAGAGCCCTTACCAATGACTCTAGATGTGCCACCATCTCCAAAGGTAACAATTCCTCCTCCATATTTTTCCAGAGAGGTGAAGTAGGATTTGTCAACTGACATGTGACAAGAGCACCCACTATCAAGGTACTACATATGTGAGTCACGTGCTTTTAGAGCAGTGTGAACAACCAAAACAAGTCAAGTCACCCTTTCTCATCCATATCATTTTGGTCTTAACAAAATCAGGACTAGCAATCTTGGTAAATGTCTTAGCATTGTGAACACCCTCATGAAACTTGGTGTTCTGCCTAGACATGTAAGGTTGTCTCATAGCCCAAAAAGTATTAGAATTTCTACCCTTTTGAGACACCTCACCAAACAACTCAAAGCAATAAGGACAAATGTGGCCATACCTATCACAATGATGACAAACAAAAACAAGTTTTACCTCCCTTTTGTTGATCTTACCCTCATTAGGAAGATGAAGAGAGAGATCACCCTGTTGCACCTTCAGCTTTCCCTTTGTTTGAGTCTTCAGGTCATGTGATATAGAGACCTGTCCCTTGTGAACTGTCGCATTACCATAGCCTAGACCTCTTTTGTCACAACCCATTTGTTGAGACCCGAGGATGCCTTCTAATGTCTTGGAACCTTTGTTCCACATGGCAAATGTAGCTCTAGTATCTCTAAGTTCTTCATCTTTTTGACGAACCATCTCTTCCAATGCAGTTTGTGACATCTCAAGGTTTTCAATCTTCTCTTTAAATGTGGCATATATTTTCAAAAGTTCTTTCCTTTCGGTCTCTCAAGATAGAAGTTTCCCACATAAGTCTTGCCTGTCATTAGAGATGTTGATGACATTCTGCTTTGCTGTTGCAATTTCTCCTCTTAGCTTGACATTCTCGCTTTCACATGCTTTGAGCTTGAGAGTGAGTTTGTCATTGATCTTAGACAAATTTAGAGATTCATCATAAAGCTTTTCGTAAGCTTGTTGTAGATCATCACCATTAATCTCATCATTTTCTTCTGATGTTTCATCATCTTCTTTTTTCTCCTTTTTCTCCTGGACCTCATCCAGTCAAGCAACTAAGGCAGGAAAGGTGATAGATGGTGGTGAAGATGACTCTCCTCTTTCATGAAATTGACTCAGAATGTCCCATGCATCTTTGGCCTTTGTGCAGTGAGCAACCTATTGCAGTTTTTCGTCAGAAATCGCTTCACAAATGGTAGTCAAAACTCTCTAATTCCTCGGATTGTCAATGCTTTCAACATTCTCTTCAATGGCTTGCTAGCCCTCAGGGTAATAAGCTCTCAGAAACATCTCTATTCTGATCTTCCAGTACAAGTAATTACTCCCATCAAAGGTAGGAGCACGGTTGTAGACACCCCATTTTTTACTGCCCTTAAGACTTGGGCGCCACTGATTGCTTATTTGGTGATGAAAGTTGTGCAGTGCAAAGGTTCGATTTCTTCGGCAAGGAGAGTGTCAAATCCCAAACCTCACACCCCATTTTTGGACCAAATTTTTTTTGACCAAAATGGTTTTAGACCTTAAAACCTTCTCTTTCAAAATATTTTTGAAAAAAATTTCTACGATATTCTGAGGCTCGCATTTCGTTAAATGTTGCGCTTTTCGGTAAATCAAGCAAGGACAAAGTGGAAATGAATGAAAGAGAGGTGAACTCTTTGGAAAAAATCTTTAAAACATCTTGTTTAGAGGTTTGGATTTTAAGAAAATTAGAGGAGAGGGAAGAAACCAAGTTGGAGGAGAAGATAGGCATGAACCGTTAAGAGAGAGTCGAGCAGCCCTCGCTAAATCAGGCCTATCCTTTTGTACACTTGCATTTCAGCTATGAAGCCACCACCATTGGAAATTGGACTTCCGGGGCTTCATTTTACACTCAAGAATCTCCTCAAACCAAGGCCAGATGAGGGAGATATGGCTGGTTGAAGTTGGCCATCAATCCGATTGAGCTGAAAATGAGCAGTCTTCACTAAAATGAGCATAACTTCTTGGACACTTGTAATTTTGATGTGAGGCTACCACCATTGGAAAGAAGACTTCCAGGGCTTCAATTTAGGCTCAAGAATGACCTGTAAAGGAGTCTGGATGAAGGAGATATACCTGCTTGAAGTTGGGTCCAGGAACCAGTTTTTGTTGTCGGCCACTGGTGGAGTGTGTTGGCCACAAATGGAGTTTTCCGGCCATAGGTCGGCCAAGAGTGACCATTGTCGGCCACCAGTGGTGGCTGGTCGGACACAAGTGTCTAGAAAGCTCAGATTTTGCAGATATTTCTCCTCCAGCTATTCTACACTGTGCCAGCTGTCCTGTATTCAGATATTTTCGACCAAGGCTCTCTTTTTTCTATATATAGAGGCCATATCTCTCATATTGCAAGGTTAGAAAGTTTGGAAGCCTCTCTCTCTAAAATCTCTCTCTCTCTCTCTACAATCCTCTCTCTCTTGAGCTTTTGTGCTTAGAAGCTTGCATACTTCAAAATTAAACCTATCAACCCTTAACCAAAGTGGTTCATCTTTGGGCTGAGGTTCCTTGAAGCTCTCTTAGAGCCTCCTTTGAGCTCTAGAAGGTGGTTTAAGCTCAAATTTGTGCCTAAAGTGTGCTTGGCTTCAAGAGGTATAACCCTCACCTTTTAAACTTGTCTTGCATAACTTATTTCACCATCTTTTGTACTGTTTTTGGTCTGGTTTTCAACTACAAAAACCTTTTTTTTTCAGTCCTAAAAATGGTGGTTTAAGGCTTTTTTGAGTTAGGGGGTTGTCTCTCCCTTTTGTTCTTTAGCTTGTGAAGCTTTTGTGCCATCTTTTCATCACTTTCAAACCAACTCTTTTTGGCCTTTTAACCACTGAAATTCAGAGGCTTTTCAGTGGTAAAAACTTTGTTTTGAGGTCCAAAATTGGAGGGGTTAGCCTTCCCTCCTTATGTCTAGCCTTCATGCCTAGTGAGCTCCATATGTTAGCATGTTTTTGTAGCTTAATTTAGCTTATTTCCAGCATATTTTTGCCTTTAATTTGGACTATTTTAGCTCTATTTTGGGCTGCTTTGGTCATATGAGTATTGTTTTGCATAGTTGTAGTGTAAATGGCTTCACTAGTTTGGTGTTTTAGGCCTTTAAACATGATTTTCTTGAGTTGGTTGCATGTTCTAGTGCCTTTCTACATGTAATTTTAGTATATATAGCTCTATCACATGCTCATTTGTTTCACTCTTTCATTGTTTTTGAGAGTTGCTTTTGTGTCTTGTTTGTGAGCCTAGATAGCTTAACATGTGAGCATGTTTTTCTAGCATTTTGTACCTTAATCTCAGCATGTTTTAGTCACTATTTTGACTGGTCTTAGCTTTGTTTTGAGCTAGTTTGGCCCTTTAAGGCTTGGATTGTGTGGTTGTAGTGCAATCTCTTTCACTAGCTTAATGTTTTAAGCTTTCTAGCATGAATTGCATGAGTTGCTTGCCTGTTTTAGGGTCATTTTGCACTCCAGTTCAGCACTGAAATCTCTGCAATCTCCCTCTATTCTTTACTCTTCCTTTTGTTTTGAAAGTGGCTTTGAGCCTCTTGTTGGTTGAGTGTGGAATTGAGACCCTCATGCCTAATGGTTTAATTCCTTCTAGAGTTCATTACCAACAACATGAGGCCTCTTTCATGCTCAAGGTACTTGTGGCTTAAGCCCTCTTTCCATTAGAGGACTCTCACCTTGGACTTAACCGGTTAAAGAATGGATCGGTAATTAAAATGAGTAAATAAAAGATGAAAAGTAAAAGAGGTAAGATAAGCATGTAGTGTTGCATTGCATGTGTTCAATCGGACGTTATATTGAACACAAGGAAGATTGGAGCATTTCATACTCAAAGTGATGAAATGAGCCAATCTCCTTGGTCTCCATTTCTTTTGATCACACATGATAAGGCGATGGTCTTGAGTCTTGTTTTGTGCATTTATTGAAATCGTATTCCTTGGATCTTGGCCATCATGCATTGAGAATGCTTGGTTGGTGGTTTTGGAGCCAAGAATTACACTCTTTGACTTTGTGTAATGATAAGGAGGGTAATGGTACACATATATTCCTTGAGAATACACTGCTTTGCCTCTGTTTGCTCTCTGTTGCAGCAAAAAGGGAAGTCTAGGAAAATAGTGGCCGACTGGCCACCAGAAGTAGCCGACCGGCCACCAATGGTAGCCGACAGCCACCATTGGTAGCCGACTGACTGGAAATGAATTTTGCACTAGTGTGTTCCTGAGTTGGAGCAAAGGCATTCTGGGAGTTGGCACAATTTTCAGAGATCAAACAAGTGCAAACAGAGGTTGCAAAAGGCAAGGCGATGACATTTTCAGAAAGAGAAGCCGAGCATGCATGCATCTCTCGCCCCTCGAGGCCATTTACTTGCTTTGCTTTAGTTAGTGTAATAGTTAATCAATTCCAATTTGTAATATTTAATTAGCTTATCGTAGCTAGTTATTCAATTTGGTTTGTAATAATTAGTTAACTAGAATAGTTAATTCATTTCAAGTGTTGTAATAGTTAGCTTAATTAGCGTAGCTAGTTAGTTAGCTCTTATTTATTCAGATCTTTCTTCGAGAGGGCGCAATGTTGTAATAAGTGTACGTGCGTGTGTGCATGTCTTCCAACCCCACGTCTTTCTCCCTTTTATTTAATTGCTTTTGATGGTTAGATTAGGGATCATTTTCAATTAGCATACTGTAGACACCCCATTTTTGACCGACCTTAAGACTCAGACGTCATCATTTGAGCGCTCGATGATTGTGCATGTTTGTGCTCGTTTCGAGTTTCTGGAGTTTTCGGCTGAGTGCCTTGCCTCCGGGCCTCTGAACTCTTTGTGTTTTGGCTCGGTTTGTGGACCAAGCCTTGTTGACCTTTCCTGGAGGGAGAGAGGGGTCTGTAGACCACTTTTTGTGGTTGTAGACCACTTTTCTCTCCTGTAGGCTAGTTTTCGATTTCCGGAGTCTTCGGCCGCGCGCCTTGTGTTGGGACCGCTTAGCGTTCTCCTCTTGGCTTGGTTTTCGGACCATGCCTTGTTGCCTTGGTCTAGAGGGACACAGAGGTCTTGTAGACCACTTTTTGTGGCCGTAGACCACTTTTCCCTCCCATAGACCACTTTTGGCACCCGTAGACTAGTTTCGAGGTTGTCAGCTGCGCGCCTCGACCCCTAGACTCTTGTCTTGCATCTTTTTGGTTTGTTTTTGGTACAAACCTTGTTTTCCTTGCTTGGAGGGTGGAATGAGGGTTGGAGACCAGTTTCTCTCCCTGAAAACCACTTTTCTTCCTCACCAGCCAGTTTTCTGGTCGGCCAACTGGTATTGGTGGTCTTTGGACCACCAAAAGTGGTTGGCAGCCATGCCACCACCTTGCTTTCTTGGTGCAAACCACCCATCCTCCTTGCCGACCACTTTTCATTCTTGCAAACCACTTTCACTGGTCGGCTGACTAGTTTAAGTAGCTGGTCGACCACTTCAAGTGGTCAGCAGCTTTTCTGCAGTTTCCTCCAGATATTTTCTTGCCAGCTGTGACAGCTGGTAAGCACAGAAACTATCCTCCATACACGTGTATGGAGGGATTGCATCTAGCTTCAAGCTTGTTCAAACAAGCTTGAGGCTTGTTTTTCTATAAAAGGGAGGCCCTCTCTCCCTTCTCCAAGTTCAGAAAAAGTGCTTGAAGATAAACATACATCTTTATCTCTATAATTCCTCCTTTATCTCATATTTGTGCTTAAAAGTCCCTTTTCTTCTTATTTTTTCACACAAACACATAGTGAAACACCATACTCTTGGAGCTGAGGCACTTAGAAGCTGGTTTTGGTGTTTTTGGATTGGTTTTAGCTCAAAAAGGTTGCTGGAGTTGCAGCCTTGAAGTTGTTCTACAAGGGTAAGTTTCTAACCCCTTAAACCTTGGTTTTTGTTTAAGCTTTTGGCCTTATTTCCATGCTGATTTAGGCCTAACTTTAAACTACAAAAAGTTTTGATTTTACATGCTTGAAATGTTTGTTTAATGTTTCTTTGGTGTTGGGGGTGGTCTACCCCCTCTTGTGCCTTGTTTGGCCTTCTTTTTGTGCTATCCTTTAAAGCTATTGGGACCACCTCTTTTTGGCCTTCTCACCACTGAAACTTAGAGGAATTTTAGTGGTGGAAAGGTAGTTTTGAGGTCCCAAATAGAAGGCGGTCATCCCCTCTCCTTGTATCTTGGTTACTTGCTTTGTTTGCCTCATGTTTGAGCATGTTTATCTAGCATATGTTGGCTCCATCTCAGCCTATTTTTGGCCTTATTTCAGTATGGCATACCTGTGTTTTGGCTTGGTTTGGTCACCCTTTGCATGCTATTTACACTTGTAGTGTAATCCTCACAAACTAGCCTTGTATGCCTTATGTTTTAGCATGTCTTGCTAGCCCATTTTGGCCATATCTCAGCATGTTTTTGGTGTTGTTTTTCCATGCCTTAGCTCTATTTTGGTTTGGTTTGATAGCCTTTTGCATGCTCCTTGCACTTGTAGTGCAATTCCACTCACTAGCCTAATATGCACCATGCTTTTGACCATCATTCTAGCATGTTTTTTGCTTAACTCCAGCAAGCTTTTGGCCATGTTTTAGCATGCTCTAGGTCTGATTTAAGTTGTGGTCATGCATGCCTTGCTTTGTATAGCTATAATGCATTCTAGCTCACTAGCTTTGAGTTTCCAAACCACTAGCATGCATTACTTGGGCTATTCACATGATTTGGCATCATTTGATATGTGATTTCAGTACATGTAGTGTGGCCATACACTCTCATGTGTCACTCTTTCAATGCTTTGGAAAGGTTGTGCTTTATGCCTTAAGTATGAGCCATTGTGTATGTCATCTTACCTAGGCTTTTGGGCTGCCATATCAGTGCATTTTTGGTGTTATTTTACCATGATACAACTCTGATTTTTGTTGGTGAAGTCATCTCATGCTTGGTTTTGGTAGATGCAGTGTGATCCTCCTTATTGCCCTTGCATGCTCCATGTTTTGGCCCTTCATGCTAGCTTGTTTTGGTTTTGCTCCATGCATGTTTTAGCCTCATTTTGGCCTGCTTTAGGACTGTTTTGGGTTGTCTTGGCCATATAGTTCTTGTATTGCATAGCTGTAGTGCAAGTGCCTATGCTCGTTTCAAGTTTTGAGCACCATAGCATGCTTCATTTGTGACATGTACATGATTTGGCATCATTTACCATGTTATTTCAGAGCATATAGCATTGTCATGTTCCCACTTCTTTCACTCTTTGAGTGCCTTTAAGGTTGTGCATTATTGCCTTATTTGTGGACTAATGCACATGCATGCATGCCTAGACCTTTGAGCTCCCATCTCAGCATGTTTTGGTCCTTGTTTTGACCTATTTGAGCTCTATCCATGATTGGTTAAATCATTTGTGCCATGCATTGCATGCCTCTTGTGTAATCCCCTTCACTAGCTTTAATGCTTAAGGCCCTCTTGCATGCTATACTTATGTTGAGTGATTTGGCATCATTTCATGCATGATTTCAGTGCTTATAGTGTGGCTGTACTCTTACATCTGTTGCTCCTTGAGCACTTTTGACATGTGCTCTTATGCTTAGTTAATGGGCCAATGCATGTGCATGCATTTTCTTGCATCTCATGCCATCATTTTAGAATTTTTCCCACTGTTTTGGGCATGGTTGAGGTCTGTCCATATTCGGTTTAAGTCCATATAGCATGTTGTTTGCATGTTGTTACATTGCACTATTGTTTCCATGCTTATGTTGCATTGCATTGTGTTTGCATGCTCATGTTGCATTAGCATTGTTTGCATGCCATTAGCTTTGATAAGTTGATCATGTTGCATTGCATGTGTTTGGATTGGGTGTTGATCCAAACACGAGAAACGAGGGACGTTTCATACTTGAAGTGATGAAACGTGCCTCAATTCTCGGTCGCCAACCCTCTTGATCATGTATGATAGAGGTTAAGGCTTTTATGTGTTATTTGTGCATTCATTCACATTGATTGTGCAATCTTGGCTTCTCGGCCATCGTGCATTACGATGCTCGGTTGGTGGCCCGAGAGTCGAGAACTACACTCCCTTGAGCTCATGAAATGATAGGGAGAGTGGTTGTGCACACATATCTTGTAAATACATTGCCATGCCCCTTCTTGTTCTCTGTTGCAGCAAACTAGAAGTGTGCAGAATTTTCTGGTCGGCAGACCAGTAAAAGTGGCTGGCCGACCACTTTTTCTAGTCTGCAGCAAAGGTAAGTGGTCGGTAGGTGGTCTACAACACCAATAAGTGGTCGGCAATGCTCTTCGAGGTTCCCAAGATGGAGTAGAAGCTATCTGGAGCTTTATGCAGAGTTCTGAGAACAATTGCAAACAGAAGCAAGTTAGGGCATCGCGATGGATTTCCGAACGAGGCGACCGAGCATGCATGCACTTCTCGCCCTGAGGACCTCTTCTTTTACTGTTTTACTTAGCTAGCTAATGCTTTGGTTTTGTACTTAATTAGTTAATGCGCTTAACTATTCAATTTATGTTGTAATAACTAATTAGTTAACTAGGATTAGTTAATTAGTTTTGTTTTGTAATAATTAGTTTAATTAGCTTAGATTAGCTAGTTAGCTTATTATTCGGATCCTCCGTCGAGAGGGCGAATGTTGTAATAAGTGTGCATGTGTGTGATGCATGTCTTCCAACCCCATTTCTTTCTCTTTTTTACTTAACTGCTTTCGATGGTTAGTTTTAGGGTATGTTTTAATTAGCATACTTATACTTTGCATGCGTTCATCATTCATCTTGTTTTGCATGCACCAGGCTCGGTGCATCATATAAACTGCATTGTATTTCAATACTAATTTGAATACATGTTATCAAGTTGCATTCACATGCCATCTTAGATAGCCGAGCCTACTTAGTTGCATTTTGCATGTGTTGCATTAGGCATTTCAAACATAGCTAGGATCATGCATTGATTTCTAATATAGCTTCTGTTTTGGCTCAGAGTACACTGTGAGTGTTTATGCTTTAGCATCCTTGCATGTGTGTAAGTGACTGCCATGATAGCATGCTTGCCATGAGGCTAACTGCTTAAGTGTTTAATTGTCTGAATGCCTATAGATGAAGGTTGGATTGCTTGAATTGGAACAATTCATTGAAATGTGAGTTTTAAGTCCACCCGAGAGTGGCAAATCACCATGTTTTCTAAGCCCACTTGAGGGTGGAAAAATCCACGACTTAGCCTACTTACGAGTAGCACTTTCAAACCACTTTCAAAAACAAACATGAGATGTTTTGTTCCAAATCGAGCGATCTAGTCTATACTTGTATACTGTGCGCATCACATAGCAAAGCTAGCTAATAAACTGGAATAAGAACACATTTGTTTTCAAAAACAACATATCGTATTAGTAAAGGCCGATCCTTTGATCGGGTGAGCAGAGGTGCTCATTGCATGACCTTCCCCTCTCGTACCCAAGTTCCCGAGCCGAGGCAACTTTGGTGATGACGGACACGTGGCCTTAGGCACGAGTCAGGGTTTTCTAAATTTCCCAAAACAAAATATTTAGGTGGCGACTTTGAAATCTGGCAAAGCAGTCCATGTTTGGCACTTCTTGTTTAAAATCAGTTTTCCAAAATGATTTGCTGGATTTGGACTCTTTGGTGATTTATCAGTCTTACATTGCACTTTGTGAGAATAGATTCAGAACCGTGACAGGAGTCCAAACTGTAGTAGCTAAGAATAACGATTCGTGCCCTCATGCACGGAGCGGAGTTCGAGCGGTCTACACATACCTTATGTTTGCATGTTTGCATTCATTCATTTGTCTTGCATGCACCGAGGCTCGGCGCATCATTCAAACTGCATTGTCGATTTCAATATCTTCTTTGAATACGTGTTTCAAAGCATGCTATCAAAGTGTTGCAATCATATGCCATATTAGTAGCCGAGCCTATTAAATTGCATTAGTGCATGTGTTACATTAAACATCTTGTATAGTTAGGATTATGCATCTTTCTAACTAGTTTTTGTTTTGGCTAGGAGTACTCGGTGAGTTTTATGCTTTAACATGCTTGCATGAGTGTGATTGCCATAATACCATGTTTTCACATGCTTGCCATGAGGCTATGTGCTTATTTGCTAAACTGCATGAATGCCTGTGGATGAAAGCTTTGTTGCTTGAATTGGAACGATTCAATGAATGTATGTTTTAAGCCCACTTTGCGAGGTGGCAAATCATGTTTTAAGCCCATCATGTTTGGTAGCAAATCCGCGCTTTAGCCCACTTGAGGGTGACAAATTCAAACCATTTTCACAAACAAACATGAGTTGAATTCATTCCAAGTCTTGCGACTTAGTCTATACTTGCTTGTGTGCGTCACATAGTAAAGTTAGCTAATAACCGGAATAAGAACACATGAGGTTTATAAAACATCATATCATGATTAGTAGAGGCCAATCTTTGATCAGGCAAGCAGGGGTGCTCATTTCAGGACCTTCCCCTCTCGTACCTAAGTTCTTGAGCCGAGGCAACTTTGGTGATGACGGACACGTGGCCATTGGCACGAGTCAGGGTTTCTTAAATTTTCCAAAAATAAAATATTTAGGTGGCGATTCTGTAAACTGGCAAAGCGGTCCAGTTTTGGCATTATTTGATTCAAAATTGATTTTCCAAAATGATTTGCCGGATTGGACTCTTTGGTGATTATCAGTTTCACAATTCACTTTGTGAGATTAGATTTAGAACCACAGGTAGGAGTCCGAACTATGAGGCCTTCTTTTCAAACCCTTTTTCTGAAAGGCGGGCAACGCGGAAAAAAGGTGAGCCCACAATGGTGCAGATTCTGACCACGAGCAAATTCCATTGGCTTTGGAGGAGGTTGAGTGACAGTAGACCAGAATTCCATGTAAGTACTATCTCCATCTTCACCAGATTCAGTTTCATCGGGTTCTTGCTCTGACCCGCTTTCATCATCCCAAGTCACTGTATAGACTTTCTTTCGGTTCTTTTTCGAAGGACATTCAAGAGAAATATGTCCAAACCCTTGACATTCGTAACACTTGACCCCTTGCCCCTTCACAATCTTCTTTTCAGTTTTTAGAGCAAGTTTTGGTGGAAAAGTTTTGGGTTTTTCATTACTCTTATCTTTTGAAATAGGGTCCTTGAAATTAGGCTTCTTTTTCTTTAAATTTTTTTTTGAACTGTTTTGTAATCATAGCTGTCATCTCAGACTTTAGATCAAACTCAATCTCAGGGGTTTTTCAGTCTCATGAGCACCAGTGAAAGCCACACTATCTTTTTGTTTTTTCTTAGAAATCCGGTGAGCTTCATAAATCTGCAAATTTCCAACCAACTGATCAAGCTTGAGGGTATCAACATCCTGAGCCTCTTCAATAGTTGTCACTTTTGATTGGAACCTCTCGGGGTAAAGACTTCAAAAATTTTCCAACAACCTTAGCTTCAGGGATTTTTTCACTGAGTGTGAAACAAGAATTCACGATGTCACTAAGTTTAGCATAAAAATCATCAAACGTCTCATCATCATGCATAAAAAGAGTTCCAAAGGCGGTGGTGAGACGTTAAAGTTTTGACCTTTTAACAGAAGTAGTACCCTCGTGAATAGTTTCAAGAATATCCCAAGCTTCTTTTGCTACCTCACAAGTACAAATACAATGAAACTCTTCTGTTGTGATGGAGCAAAAGAGGGAGTTGAGAGCCTTACTATTCCAACTCGAATTTTGATAATTGAATACGTCCCATTTATCAAGAGGTTTGGGAATATCAACACCATCAATAGTGACAACAAGTTCACTCCACCCATAGATCACACAGTGTCAAACTTTCTCATCGATAGATTTTAAAAACGCTTTCATACGAGCTTTCCAATAAGAATAGTTTATACCATCAAGTAACGAAGGTCTATGGGTCGAGTTACCTTCACGAATTGAATCCATATCACCAATCACACAAAATCACACTCCTATAGTTTTGATAAAAACAAAGAGCGACCTGCTCTGATACCAATTGAAAAACCTAAGTGATTCATGATTAGATCAAGATTTAATTGTACCAATTCCCAACCAATTAAAACTCACATTCTAAATCATCAAGCACATATGAAAGTGATTTAGATTGTTGTTTCAAAAACAATAAATAGACACAAACGATTTTTACGTGGAAAAAATCACTATTGGAACACCTCCAATTATGATTAAAAAACTACGGGTGAAACACCACAAATCAATCCACTACTGAAGAAAGAAAGATTACAAATATACCATACAAATTACCAAAACGCTGTTAATTTGTCTTCCACATCTGTATATCTTTCACCGCAACCTTCATCTCGAAATTGATCAAATTGACGTTGAATCCACAACATCTATTGTCGAATCAATGACTGCGCACAACATCAAACTCCTTCGACTCCTCTGCGCTTGATTCTTCGGATTCCACAGAAGAAGAACACTTTTTAAAGAAGAATAACCAAGCTCCTTGATGTGTGCTTATCAAAACATGAGTTCAATACTCAATCAAACATCAAGGAATACTAGCAAATGAGCCCCAAAAGAAAACCCTAAAACTCTTAAAGAAGATACCAAAAAAAAAAAAAAAAAAAAAAAACACGTAACCCTAAATCAGACTTAAACAAGTATTTATAGAAAACAAGGGTTGCAAAGGTCGCTCGAGCAAAGACTCTAGTGCTCGAACGAGGAACCAAATACGCGTGTTTTCCTTAAGTGGCATCGTTCGAGCCAAACTTACTTTGCCCGAGCGCACAATCCTCCTTTTTAGAAATTTTACAGACAAAGACAACTTTTGGGAGCAGGACTTCTTCGTTCAAGCCAAGACTCCTTCGCTCGAGCGAACAAGGCAAAACAACTAGGAAAATTACAACTCGATAAACAAGTCTGTTCGTGGGATTGACAAGACTAAGGGACCTAACAAGTAGAATATCTCAAACTACCAATCATGATAGCATATTCCTTTTGATTAATCACATCTTTTTTATTTGTTATAACATATAAGTGTATGCTTGCATCAAAAGGAGTAGCAACATGTTTACAGTCTATATTTCTTTAAAATTTATTAACATAATGCGATTGATTAAGAAAAATGCCATGATTAGTGTTGGTAATTTTAATTCCCAAAATAAAATTGGCTTCACCAAGATCTTTCATATCAAAGTGGCTATTAAGAATATTTTTAGTCTCATTTATAATATGCAAATTAGAGCCAAAGATAAGTAGATCATCCACATATAGGCTAATAATCACATGTGCATTCTCACAAGTTTTATAATATATGCACTTATCACATTCATTAGTCTTATAGCCATTTTCAAGCATGTAGGAATCAAATTTCTCATACATTGTTTAGGAGCTTGTTTTAAACTATAAAAGGATTTAGTTAGCTTACACATCTTGCTTTCTTGGCCAAGCTCCACAAAGCCCTCAGGTTGTGTAACAACCTCGACCTGTGATTAGTTTATAATCTTTGATTAAGAATGCCTAACAAGTAATTAAGAGATAATTCAGAATTAATTGCATGTGTATCACATTAGTTATGTTTGTATCTGACTGCTGTAGGAATATCTATTGATAATTTTGTTTCAGTATTGAAATTGAAGGCCTTATAAGCTACCGAATGCGAAATCGACTAGGTCAACAGGTAATTTGGAATTTTTAGATTCTTATGGTAGGTTTAATTGAAATTCGATTCGAAACGAATTAATTAGAATAAAATAATGCCAATTGATTAACTTTAACTAAGTTTAATTAAACTCCACTAATCAAGCCTATATAAGTCTTATACATGCCTTCTAGACTCATTATTCTCATTTTCTTGACATCAAAACATGAGAGAGAGGGAGAAGAGGAGAATTGAGCTCAACTAAGGAAAATTGCTAGAGAATTGAGAAAACTTAAGAAGATAGTCAAGGAATTTTTCAACTTCGGGAAAATTAAGCTTCTACTCTTGCAAATTCAAAACCTTAAGTAAGAATTATACTTTTGTACTTTGGATTCAAGGCAAGAGATACATGAACTCATGAGAATCAAGTAATATAGTGTGAGGATTAAGCTTAGAAGAGAGAATTAAGGTTGATTACATACATGCATGCATAATTCATGACATTTTGAAGTAGATTTTGAAGAATTCGAACATGCATGCACCTATCTTAGCCTTCTTTTGATAATTCCCCATGTTTTCTATCAAATTATTCTAAGTTTGCATGTTTTGGAAAGTTTGAAGCCATATCACTACATGCATGAGTATTATACAAAGTTTCAAGCTTGATTTTGAAAAATTGACTTGCTTTTGGGACTTGATTTTGCGAAATGATCTTTAATTCATGATGTTTTATAAGTATACAAGCGTTTGCTCAAGTTTTGGCCCAAAAAAACATGTATTGGTGCAATAGAATTGGATTTTGAACTTAGAACTGCAATCTAGAAATTCCAAAATTCTGCATCACTGTTTGAGCAACCAAAGCTACGCTTGAGCGACCACCCTTTGTTTTGCACCTTAGCTCGAGTGAACAAAAGTTGGCTTGAGCGTAAAATTCATGCTCTCAGATGTTTTGCAGAGTTTTACAGACTGCTCGAGCGACTGAAGTTGCACTCGAGCGGAGACCCTGTTTACTTAGCCTTTGGCTTGAGCGTAAAATTCATGCTCTTAGAAGTTTTGCAGAGTTTTACAGACTGCTCGAGCGACTAAAGTTGCACTCAAGCGGAGACCCTGTTTACTTAGTCTTTGGCTCGAGCGTCTGTTGAGCGTAAAAATCGAGCAACCAATACTTTTGCAGACTTTGCAGACTGCTCGAGCAGACTGCCCTATTTTTGAAAATTTGACTAAGTGTTTCAATTTATATTTTGGCATCCTCATTGCATCTTAGGCATTCCTAAGCCTTAATTAAGACACAATAATGAGGATAAGGATTAGAAACACACCAAGATAGATAAGAAATGAGTTAAGTGTTTTCCAAGCATGTGTTTCAATGTGTATCCGTTATGTGTTTGTGTAGGTCACGCACCATAAATCATTGATCCAACTATTTTGACTCTTCTGCTATTGGAGCTATCTGTGAGTAACAACTTTGTAAAGATATGCTGGTTATAAGTATTTTCAAAATGATAAGATATGATCTATTTTATGAAATGCTATTTTATGAATCGTGAATGAATGTCTATATTTCTGGAATGTAATTGTGGCATCCTTAGTTCATGTGGCCCTCGCCCGAGGGTAACAATACCTAAATCGTTAGTTCATGTGACCCTCGCCCGGGGGTAACAATACCGTGGCTTATGTTCATGTGGGCCTCGCCCGACTACTTGTCGTATGGCTTAGACTAACTTTGCTCAAGATGGTGAACCCAAAGCTCCACCAAGAAAAACACCCTTCTTTGGCTAGTAATCTCTCAAGTATAAAAATAGTTGGTCTAGAAATGAGTAGATGAAGGAACAATATATAGGCCACTAGGACCTTATAAATTATACAAAAAATAATGACCATTAAACTAGAGAAAAGGGAGAGTACCAAAACCTCTAAACATTAACTCACCACAAAGCCCATGACCTTTCAATTAACCTCCATTCATGGACAAAACAAAAGGTCACAAAAAATAAATAAATAAATAAATAAAAGATATTAAAATGGTCCAAAAGAAATAAAATGATTAATAATTCTTGGTAGCTCGAATTCGACAAGGACTGAATCTCCCGAATCCTAATGGGAGCATACATACAACCCACTCCACCTCATCAAGACCAATCATCTTCAAATCTTATATATTACCAATTGACCCCAAAAGTTTGAAAATTTTCAAAAAACATATAAATATTAGGAAAAATTATAATTGTGTAGAATCTAATAAGTTATAATTATATGCGTTTAATTACAGCACTAAGAGCTGAAATAAAAGATACTTTAGACTATATTTTTTAATAGAAAGTGAGTTAAGTAGATTAAATTCTTTTTTGGCTATTACTTCTGAATAATCTATAATAAATTATAGCTAGAGAATTGCTAGTGCTAAAAATAGAATATCCTTAGAAAAGAATAGAATGCCAACGACAGCTTTTACAAGAGTTAATATTAAATTAGATCCTCAATTAGATCTGCAAGCCTGTAATTGAAATTGGTATCAGAGCCTGATTTCTCAGCCTTGCCAATAACATTTGCATAAGTATTAAATATAGATATAGTGAAGAAGTAGAATTTGATAACTTAAATAATAATATTTCTTTACAAATAATAATAGAACAAAATAATATCTTAATTAGGCTATTAAAAGAAATTAACAAAAAAATTAGAACTAATGAATTAGAAATAACAAACGAAGTTAAGACATTTAATACAAGATCTAGAAAAGAAAGAAAGAGAAAGAAAAAAAGGTAGCCATTTTTGAAGAAAAACAAAAAGAATGAAGAAAATAAAATGTCATTATCATATACTAATGTTAATAGTATATATACACCCATAAAGATATGCATAGGGGGATTTAATAATTACAAATTATGTGCTTACTTAGACAGTGGGTGCTCAATATGCTTTGGGAAAAAGAAACTCTTTCCTGAGTATATGTGGAAAAAGCAAACTCCGCCATTAATAGTTCGAGTAGCTAATAGTAGCACAATGATCTATAACGACAGTATAGAAAACTGGGTTATAGAAATTAATTACATCACCCTTATCATTCCAAAACTTTGGGCAACCGATCAACCATCACATGATGTAATAATATGAAATAATTTTCAACAACTATATAGTCCTTGTACTCAAATTTTACACTCTGTCATTTTTACAAATAACACTAAACCCATTGAAGTCTTAAAGCTAAAAATAGCTGTTATACATCATAACATTGATTTTGTCCACAACAAGCATGGTGATGAGGTAATCTCTCCAACTAGGCGCGAAATTGTACTAAGTATTAAAGAAATTAGTATTCAGGAATAAATTCAAAAAGAGCAACACAAAAGAAGTAAAAATTTGTATAGCAATGATCCCTTAAACTTTTAGCACAAAGATAAAAGTACAGCCAAATTAGACCTAATCGATCTTAATAAAATAATTAGAGTAAAACAAATGGTATATTATAATGATATAGAAGAATTCAAAAAAGTGATAGAAGATCTCAAACAAAAATGACTAATTAGAGATAGTAATAGTCCACATAGTAGTCTAGCCTTTATGGTTAAAAATCATGCTGAAATTAAAAGAGGAAAAACTAAAATGGTAATAAATTACAAAAAAATTTAAATGATAATATCAAAAGAGATGGTTATTTTATTCCAAATAAGCAAGTCATTTTTAATAGAATACAGGGTACCTCCTGGTTCTCCAAAATGGACTGTAAAAGTGGATATTGACAAATCAAAATGGATAAAGAAAGTATACCACTAATAGTCTTCAGTGCACCACAAGGGCATTATAAGTGGCTTGTAATGCCATTTGGATTAAAATGCACCTCAAATATTTCAAAGAAGAATGGATAACATCTTTAAAATACTAAATAATATTTTTCATGTATATATAGATAATATTTCAATTTTTTCTAGGTCTATAGAATAGATATCAAAATCATAACAAAAAAATGTAAGGAACGTGGAATAGTTATGGGTGAAAAGAAATGTGTATATGCACAAAAGTAAATAGAATTTTTAGGACTTGAAATCAATGCAGGATCAATAAAAACGCAGAGTCATGTTCTTGAAAAAATTAATAAATTTCCTGATAAAATCACGGATAGAAAACAGTTAGAGAGATTTTTAGGATGTTTGACCTATGCCTCAGATTTTATAAAAGACTTAGCTAAAATAAGAAAACCATTACAAAAGAAATTAAAAAAGGATAAGAGTTGGCTTGGAACTCAGCCGACTCTGCATTAGTAAAATTTTTAAGATAAAAATGTAAAGATTACCCTAACTCTTCCTAATAAAAACGATGAGCTAGTACTAGAAATGGATGCAAGTAACAATCATTGGAGCGTGATATTAAAAATAAAGAAAAATAATAAACTATGTAGGTATAGCGATTCTGGTTTAGACCCGACCCATCTTGCATTCTGGACTTGGGTTTCATGATTTTGTATTGTTGTTCTGGCCTTTTTCCCCTTATTCCCCATTGAAATTCAATATTGGAGTATCTTGGTTGTGTTTGAAATAGGTTGGTTGCTGGTTGGTTCAAATTGTTATTGTCCAGATTTTGGTCTCTTCGCTCAAGCGAGCTTTGTGAACTCCCAGTACTTTTGCAGGCCTGCAGAGATACTGGGAGGGTAGTGTTCTTTGCTTGAGCGAAACTTTCTGCACTCGAGCGACGGTCTTCTATCTGTAAAACTTTTGGGAATGTGTCTTTTGTGCTCGAGCGAAGCTTCTTGCACTTGAGCGAGGTGACTTATTTGTGTTTGGTCACTCAAGCGACAACTATTGCGCTTAAGCGAGCTGTACGTATATCAGTTAGTAGAAACACCTTTTTATATCACTTTTTGACGTCTTTTCTCTCAAAAGCCCTAGATCAACTCTCTCTCTCTCTAGAACACAACTTCTCTCTACAAATACACCTAGATCAAGGATCTCTTTACCCTACTCTCTTTGATAAAAAGATAGAGCATTCATAGAGCTCCATTTTGATCCGAATATAGCTTGGTTTCGGCGCGTTTTGAAGTTTCTCCGTTGCTCCCTTGGTCTTCTAAGTTTGAGGTATGGACTATACTCTTCTATGAGTTTTAACTTAGTTATTCGTCGATGTGTAAGAAATATTGGAATATATGGTGATTTTGAAAAAAACCTAGGATTTGGGTTTAACATCAAAAGAGGGTTTTCGAATGAATGTAATGGAAATGTTTATAGGAGTAGATATGAACTTACATTGTGTTAAAATAGTTGATTTAGGTGTTTTGGATGAACTTGGAAAAAATGGGGTTTTGCCCTAAAATAACTCAAATGATTATTTTGTATAAATAATGGAATTGGTATTGAAAGTGCGAAATTGGGAGGTTGCTTACATGAATTGTGTAGTTGGATTTGTTTAATCTCTCACCTATGGCAGTTTGGATAATTTATCTATTGTGAAGATTGTATATCTATTTAGAAATATCTGTCTTGGGCTATCGGTAGAAGATAGCTATGATTATTGTAGAAATTGCATGTGGATTAGGTGAATTGAAACTAATCACTTAGCCGTTGTCATTGAATATGATTATGAATTGTATACATTGTATATGTATGATATTTGGGAGGAGAAAGGGGATGTACTCCACGTTTGGGACAAGAAAGGGGATAGACTCCATTAAATTAAGTTGACCTGTGTGTCCAAGGTGAAAGTCCCAAAAACCGGACGTATACATGGGTGCCAATTCCCGCAGATGAAATTTTCGTAAAATGGCAAGTAAATGTAATTGTATGTTAATTATATTGGTTGGAGGCCTATAGGGTGCATTCTCTATTTGGCTGGCTAAATGAAGTGGGTATAACTAATGAACTGAGATAAAATGGATTGAGATGTAAGTTTGGCATAACTTGGTTTTGGAAAAGAGTTGTAAAAGATTTTGTCGTTTGAGCATTGAACATGTGCATTATACTTATATCTTTGTTAAGATTCATATATTGTGCTAGATTGTTTCTATTGGGCCTTGGTTCACCCTACTTGGGCAAATCATTTTTAGGTACTGGTGACATGCCTCCTCCAAGGACTTTGCTTGGGAGGACTTGGGAGCTAAAGGCTCTGTTTTGTTATTTTGTATTTGATATTTGTACAAGCCTAGGGCTTTATATGTGTGGAGCTTAAGACTCGTTCTTTTGTTGTAACCAAGCATCGTCTTGGAAAGTTGTTGGTTGATCATGAAGTTGGTATCACATGCTATAAATTCAAGGTAGAGCTTATAAATGTATATCGCATGTATTAACTTTTGTAATTTAACTTTGATTAATGAAAGTCTATTATTTTGTTTTAAGACACCTTGTATGAGTCATTCGCAGTGCGTATTTATAATTATTTTTGGGACGTAACAATATGTATTGTAGTGGAAGTTTTAATTAAGCTGAATGTAATTATCCCACCATGGAAAGAGAATTATTAGCCATAATAAAATGAATAGAAAAGTTTTTAATATTTTTGGCGTCAAAATTGTTTTTAATAAGAATTGATTGCAAATGCCTACTTGACTTCGTAAATAAGAATTTATCTAGCATGCATACGCAAAGGAAGCTTTTACGATGGCAACTCTAGTTAAAACAATTTTCCATTGATATAGAACATATTAATGATACACTCTAACTCGAGAACTTGCAGATGGCATCCGCATCCACAAGATTTACACCACCAAAGAAGGAAACACTCCTATTAGAGACTCAAGAAGTGCTGGGCTTGGTGTCTCAAGACAAGGCTGAAATTATCATAAAAATGCAGGTAGTAGGGAAGAGCCGTTCAGTGAACAAGCTCATTAGGACAACCCATTTAGTTGTCAAAACCTTTTTACGATTAGAAGTATTATATTTGTTTCTTCAACTCCCCTATGAAATCCAAGATAAAATAAGAAAATGTACTTTTGTTAAGTTATTTCTAAAATGGTATAAAGAAAGTGTCATTGTCATGACGCGAACCTGCCTCCATGGGTTAAGGACATAACTGGCCAGTAATCCTAAGATTACCTACGGCCTCAAACCAAATCAGACATAACTCATCAAAGCAAAGGGGCCAAACGGAAGCAGAATTTAAAACTTCGTCCATAGAGTAGTGCTTACGTGGCACATCATAACAAACCATACATATACATATTAATAACTCACATCAGAAAATACAGTAACATAAAGTTATGTACAGACAGGATCATTCGAGTCTAGGTCAGCCAATCAAAACTATATACAAACGTAATCCAAAGTCCTCGCCGACATGACAAAATAGCACAAGATAACAAAAGGGCGAAGACGTGTCTCGTGCGCGAGACGCAAGGATTGACTCTTCAAAACCATGGTTGTTCCACATAGACTTCACTGAGGCTGGGTTTGGACCTCTCTTAGCTCACCTACAAATACATGAATGAGTGTGAGTGAAAGCCCAATGAATAATATCAAATAAAGAAGATGCATTAGAACAACATGCATCAAACGCCCTTAGGCCCAATTCATATCTCTTTCTAGTATATATGCACATATCAAGTGACTGCGGTTCCAAACACATCGGACGGCCTCGGGCCCAATCCATTCGTGCCAGACTAGCCTCTGACCCATTCATTCTTTCATTCGTGTCAAACTGGCCTTTGGACCAACCATTCTTTCATTCAGATCATACTGGCCTCTGGCCCATTCATTCTATCATTCAGATCGTACTGGCCTTTGGCCCATTCATTCTATCATTCAGATCATGCTGGCCTCTGGCCCATTCATTCGTGTCATACGGCCTTTGGCCCATTCATTCGTGTCCGACGGCCTTCGGCCCACTCGTTCACATCCGACTATCATTCATGTCAGACCATCATTTGTGTCAAATTGTCGTCCATGTTAAACTATCATTCGTGTCAAACTGTCATTCGTGTCAAACTATCATTCGTGTCAAACTATCGTTCATATCAAAATGTCATTCGTGTCAAACTGGCCTCTGGCCCATTCATTTATCCATAGCAAACATTATCCACCAATCGAATTAACGAACTTATAAGACTTACATAGAAGTAAGCAATTGGACAATAACACATTTCAGATATCCTTGTTAAGATATTACTCACAGTGGTCGGTTGGTTGATTTGCCCTGGAGCTTGACCCTACACATCACATAACACATATGGGTCACAAACAGTTCAATCCGTTCTTAATTCACATATTCCTCTTTAGGCTTCTTTCTTATCCTTCTAATGCATTCATAATGCTCAATGTATGCTTAAGAGTACTTAAAAGTGAAAGAGAGCAGAAAACGAAACACAGAATGCACTTTCAAAATTTTCAAAAACAGGGTCCTCGCTCGAGTGGACCCATGAGGCCTGCAAAAGTACTGGTTATGTCATTTTTGCGCTCGATCGTGAATTCTGGCGTCCGAGCGAAAGGCCTCACTACATGGCTCCCCGCTCGAGTGTGAACTTCCCCGCTTGAGCGGACACCCAAGTCACGCTTGAGCGGCAGTTTACCCGCTCGAGCGGACATCAAAATTCTGGAAAATTCAGAACATGTTCTTGAGCTTCAACTTGACATTCAAAGGCTCTAAATGCATGATTTTGGCTCAAACTTCACATAAAACATGTACTAACATGGTACAAACACCAAATTACAACATTTTGAAGCTCAATTCCATGAATTACCTACATGCATGTTCCAAATTAACTTAAACTCATCACCAACACATTACATTCAAACATTCAAAGCTCACATCTCCATGATTTGCACTTGCATGTGGGAGATACTCATTATTCTCAACTTAATTGGTGAAGAGATGATCAAATACAAGGACTTCATTCACAATTCAACATGGATTACACACTTTGTGCTCAAACATGGAAATTCATAGCAATTTCCTACATGCATGTGTTCTATGACTTCCAATTCTACATGATCAACTCAATTTCATTTCAATTCTTACTCTTGATTACTCAACTAGCTTGAATACACAAATTTGCAAACTTAACTCATGTAATAAGAGTTGATTACTCACCTATGAGCTTTAAACACTCAAGTTCTTTGAGTTTTAACCTTCAATTCTCAAGCCTCTTGCTCAAATCTTCAATGGCTCTCCCTCTCTCTCTCTCTAGCCGACCCTCTGTCCCTTCCTTAGAGTATTCTCAGCCAAAATGACTAAAAGAGAGGAATTGAGTGTAAATGACCTATTTAAATAAGGTCCCTTAATCACATTTTATTAATATAAAATAATTTGAGCACTACCCCATTAATTTAATCTATTTAATTTGATCCGAATCAGTTTTCAATTAAATTTCACCGTAGGCTCTAAAAATTACGCCAATCACAATGACGCAGTCAATTTCGGTTTCTACGGCCGATAAGGCCTTTAATTTAATTTCCAAAGCAGATAATCAAACAGATATTCCTACGGTGAATAGATAGAAATTCAAAACCACATATATTCACATAATTGGCACACAAAATCATATCAGACACATAATCAAATTCATAATAAGGACCAATTAGCATAATATGGAACGGGGTTATCACAGTCTTCCCCCTTTTAGGAAGTTTGGTCCTCCAAACTTATTTCACCTTTAGTCGAACACAATTCGGAACACTTTTCATTCAACGGTTCCAATCCTTTTTGATAGCCATTACTTAGTCTCAAAATCAAGCAACACTCTGTTCTCAATTAGTCAGAGACTTACCTTTTCCTCCATACAAGGCTTGCGTGGTGTTGCACCGAATTAGAGTGTAAGCCATTGTCGTAAGCAAAGTCTGCCAATGATGGACAAATTTTTCCAATTCTCCCGAAAATCTAAAGCACACATTTGGAGCATTTCTCCCAGAGTTTAAATAGTTCTTTTTGATTATACATCAATTTGCGGACGGAAAGCCGCGCTGAATCACAATTCAGTTCCCATTGCCTCTTGAAGGCTTGTCAGAATTCAAACACATTTTAGGATTCCTGTCTAAGACAATAGATATTGGGACCCCATGCAAATGAGCAATCTTATCGATGTAAACGGTGGCTAGTCTACAAGCATCATACGAAAATTTTACAGGGAGGAAATGAGCAACTTAGTAATTCTACATACAATAACCCAAACGGGACTTATACCTTGGGTGCTCAAGGTAGCCCCACAATGAAATTCGTAGCCACACATTCCTATTTCCATTCCAAAATAGAGAAAGGTTGAAGTAGTTCCGCCACTATTTGATATTCGACTTCGAAATGTTGGCACCGAAAAATATTTAGACACAATTTAACAATTTCCTTCTTCACAATAGGTCGCCAACATATTTATTTCAAATGCCAACTAACTTTACCATAGGAGTTCGGTCTATTCCCTTGTCACAAAAGTTCAATTCATTCTTCAATAATTCCGCAACTCACAATCCAATTCGATGTTTAGTTCAGTGACTCAGCACAGTTATCCAGGGTCAACCAAAAGTCTTCAGGAATTTGAAGTGGATCCAGACACTGATTCCCGAGTCAACAAGGATAACAACGAAACAATCAAAAACACGACATACGTAACTCACATATCCCCATAGTATTGATTATAAGGTACAATAACATCAAAACAGTCAATTTCTAAATCATACACGTGCTATCAATTCCTTCAACAGTTTACACTTCAGTTCAATGTTCAATTCTCTGTTCTATCGAGTCTCCCCACATTATCTGATAGTTGCCAAAAGCATAAGGCACTTCATATACTAATCTCCATGGCATCAAAGGTAATATTAAAACAGTCAATCACATGTTAAACACAATTTACACATCCTTGGAGCCCCAATTGTAAAATATAATGGCACTGAGCAGTTATTTACACAAGGCGTACTGAATTCACACATTTTCGGACAATTAGGGTTTTTCAAAGCTTCTTGGATGTCAATAACATCTACATAATACCTAAAAGATGGCATTCCGGATAAAACGAGGGAATAATCGTCTCGGAATCAAAGCACACCCGTGTTCATGACCGTCAGTGGCCGACCCAAGATCGATTAGACAAACCCACCCATACAAAACCATTGGTGGCAAAAGAGATATCTCAACAAAGGTGCTACATAGGCTTAATGTCTCTAGCACGAAAGGACGTCTCAAGAATGTCATCAAAACAAACACAATACCACTCACGATAACTTGATTTCCCAAAATTCGATAACACTGAAGCAGACATATGAAACATATTATGATTAGTCGAGAATAAATATTCAGTACTGTTTACAATCAAATCAATATGTTGTCATCGGCTTCTATAGCGCCAAATAAGCAAGAATATGACAATACACGAGCATTGTTCCTTAAGACACCCAATCACTGGATTTGCACAATTCAGCTCATTTTTAACACATATGCCCTTGATAATTGAAGGTTGGTTCTCAGTGTGTGTTCATGGTTAGATCAATCTGTTGATAGCCCACAAAAGGTCTTTCAAATAAGTCAAGTACTCCCAACGGATTCAAGTTTTGGGTCTATTAGTTTTCTGCCAAGAATAATCTGGCTATTTATTCACGAACAATTCGTAATCCCCTTTTTCAAAATCAAATTAGATAGAGGGTCTTATCGATCAATCCAAGCAAAGGTCTTGTCAGATTAGATCAAACAAAGGTCTCATCGAATTATGTCCAATGAGGGTTCTATCAGGCCGAATCAGACAAAGGTTCTATCGGATTGAACCAGATAAAAGTTTTCTCAATTATGGTACATTTGGTTCTATAAGGCATACTTCGTTTGCTTAGGTACATGGTCAATAGTTCCACAAATGCCCTAAGTTCATCAACTCTTCAAGTCATATCAAAGTCATTCATCACAACTGTTCATATCAAAGTATTTCAAGTCATGTATAATTATGGCATTGTCCACATAAGTTCAGGTATAGTTGCATGTGCATGCAGTTATTCAGATCAGGAGGTATGTACCATAATCAATCCAGTAGTTCCCAAACAAGTCTTATATGCAAATATATGGTGCACAGTAACACATTGAACAAAGTTCCTCAGTTGCACATAGTATAGGATTCGTTACGCAAAAGTTCCAAATCAGTCGTAAAAGCATAGGTTTACAAGTCAAGCTTAATGTAGTCACAGTTTTCTACCAATCAAAATACATGATCTCGCAATTAATAAGGTTCGTTATTTGGGGTGCTCAGCTCAGTCACACAATCACAAAGTCATAATTCCAGTGGTTTATTCATTGAAGACAGTAATATAACAAATCACCCTGAGCATAGGTTTAGATGTATATGTGCATGTACAGAGTCAATCAATATCCCAGTACGCATTTCACAATTTCCCAAGTGGAGCATATATATTCAATAAATACGGTCCTCGATTCTGTGGGTCTGACCAATCCAGATACACAGGTAGCAAATATGAAAGGATATGTTGATCCGAATCAAACAATACCCCAAGCAAAGATGTACACATGCACTAATTTAGAATCAATCGACATATAGGCATTCGCTTATAAACAGTATAGATACCTGGGATAACGGTTGCGGCATTCTGAGTACTTTCTGAGATGAGTGCAATTACTCTACGCATACTGAACATTTACTAAGTAATTATATACTCAAATCATATTCATATTTCACATAGACACCCATTTGCAGGATCAAATGCACATAAGCAACTTTCATGAGTCATATGTTCATGTATGTGCATTATAACAAAACAAACTTGTTGTACACATTAGCGCAACAATTCATATCTCATATAATCACATGTTCTCAATGCTGTTCATGTACTTATCAAATGGATGCATCTTAAGTCTTTTCTAGACACCTTATGGCTCATTTGGACAAGTGCGTGAGTTATTAACACGTGCTCTGATACCACTCTGTCATGACCCGAACCCGCCCCCAGGGGTTAAGGACATAACCGGCCAGTAATCCTGAGATTACCTACGGCCTCAAACCAAATCAGACATAACTCATCAAAGCAAAGGGGCCAAATGGAAGCAGAATTTAAAACTTTGTCCATAGAGTTGTGCTTACGTGACACATCATAACAAACCATACATATATATATTAATAACTCACATCAGAAAATACAGTAACATAAAGTTCTGTACAGACAGGATCATTCGAGTCCAGGTCCAGCCAATCAAAACTATATACAAACGTAATTCCAAAGTCCTCGCCGACATGACAAAATAGCACAAGATAGTAAAGGGCGAAGACGTGTCTTGTGCGTGAGACGCAAGGGCTGACTCTTCAAAACCTTGGTTGTTCCACACATACTTCACTGAGGCTGGGTTTGGACCTCTTCTTGGCTCACCTACAAATACATGAATGAGTGTGAGCGAAAGCCCAGTGAATAATATCAAATAAAGAAGATGCATTAGAACAACATACATCAAACGGCCTTGGGGCCCAATTCATTATCTCTTTCTAGTATAAATGCACATATCAAGTGACTGCGGTTCCAAACACATCGGACGGCCTCTGGACCACAATCCATTCGTGCCAGACTGGCCTCTGGCCCATTCATTCTTTCATTCGTGTCAAACTGGCCTTTGGCCTAACCATTTCTTTCATTTAGATCATACTAGCCTCTGGCCTATTCATTCTATCATTTAGATCATACAGGCCTCTGGCCCATTCATTCTATCATTCAAATCATACAGGCCTCTGCCCCATTCATTCTATCATTCAGATCATACTGGCCTCTGGCCCATTCATTCGTGTCATACGGCCTTTGGCCCATTCATTCATGTCATACGGCCTTCGGCCCAATCATTCGTATCTGACGGCCTTCGGCCCACTCGTTCACATCCGACTATCATTCATGTCAGACCATCATTTGTGTAAAACTGTCATCTGTGTTAAACTATCATTTGTGTTAAATTGTCATTCGTGTCCAACTATCATTCGTGTCAAATTGTCATTCGTGTCAAACTGTCATTTGTGTCAAACTATCATTCGTGTCAAACTATCATTCGTATCAAACTGTCATTCGTGTCAAACTATCATTCGTATCAAAATGTCATTCGTGTCAAACTGGCCTCTAGCCCATTCATTTATCCATAGCAAACATTGTCCACCAATTGAATTAACGAACTTATAAGACTTACATAGAAGTCAGCAATTGGACAATAACACATTTCAGATATCCTTGTTAAGATATTACTCACAGTGATCGGTTGGTTGATTTGCCCTGGAGCTTGACCCTACATATCACATAACACATATGGGTCACAGACAGTTCAATCCGTTCTTAATTCACATATTCCTCTTTAGGCTTCTTTCTTATCCTTCTAATGCATTCATAATGCTCAATGTATGCCTAAGAGTACTTAAAAGTGAAAGAGAACAGAAAACAAAACACAGAATGCACTTTCAAAATTTTTCAGAAACAGGGTCCCTGCTCGAGCGTGGACTTCCCTGCTTGAGCGAACCCAATGAGGTCTGCAAAAGTACTGGTTATGTCATTTTTGGGCTCGATCGTGGAATTCTGGCGCTCGAGCGAAAGGCCTCACTACATGGCTCCCCCGCTCGAGCGTGAAACTTCCCTGCTCGACGAGCGGACACCTAAGTCTGCAAAAATACTGGGAGCCCATATTTCACACTTGAGCGGCAGTTTACCCGCTCGACGCGGACATCAAAATTCTGGAAAATCCAGAACATGTTCTTGAGCTTCAACTTGACATTCAAAGGCTCTAAATGCATGATTTGGCTCAAACTTCACATAAAACATGTACTAACATGGTACAAACACCAAATTACAACATTTTGAAGCTCAATTCCATGAATTACCTACATGCATGTTCCAAATTAACTTAAACTCATCACCAACACATTACATTCAAACATTCAAAGCTCATTTCTCCATGATTTGCACTTGCATATGGGAGATACTCATTATTCTCAACTTAATTGGTGAAGAGATGATCAAATACAAAGACTTCATTCACAATTCAACATGGATTACACACTTTGTGCTCAAACATGGAAATTCATAGCAATTTCCTACATGCATGTGTTCTATGACTTCTAATTCTACATGATCAACTCAATTTCATTTAATTCTTACTCTTGATTACTCAACTAGCTTGAATACACAAATTTACAAACTTAACTCATGTAATAAGAGTTGATTACTCACCTATGAGCTTTAAACACTCAAGTTCTTTGAGTTTTAACCTTCAATTCTCAAGCCTCTTGCTCAAATATTCATTGGCTCTCCTTCTCTCTCTCTAGCCGACCTTCTCTCCCCTTCCTTAGAGTATTCTCAGCCAAAAATGACTAAAAGAGAGGAATTGAGCGTAAATGACCTCTTTAAATAAGGTCCCTTAATCACATTTTATTAATATAAAATAATTTGCGCACTACCCCATTAATTTAATCTATTTAATTTGATCCGAATCAGTTTTCAATTAAATTTCACCGTAGGCTCTAAAAATTACGCCAATCACAATGGTGCAGTCAATTTCGGTTTCTACAGTTGATAAGGCCTTCAATTTAATTTCCAAAGCAGATAATCAAACAGATATTCCTACGGTGAACAGATAGAAATTCAAAATCACATATATTCACATAATTGGCACACAAAATCATATCAGACACATAATCAAATTCATAATAAGGACCAATTAGCATAATACGGAACAGGGTTATCACAGTCATATATATGGGAACTTAGTGGTGCTACTTCAACATACGGACAACCTTGTACAGTTATAGAATGTT
>CM069905.1:16182835-16376941 GCA_036172215.1 Camellia granthamiana
AAATAAAATGCCCTTGAGGGCTTACATATTCCAAGGCTTAAGTCCAGTTACACAAAAATAGTTTCACGAACTCATACATTTATAGCCCTTGGCTAGCAAAATGAACCACAACAAAATAAGAGTCATTTACTCTCCACAAAATATGTCTACGCCCTTAACTCGGCTGGATCACATCTTTTCCTGCACCAAAATCCCATAGGGGTGAGCTTAAAGCCTAGTAGAGAATTATTAACAAAGTATATACATTTATGCAAGATTCTCAATATAAAATGCACATGCCATGCTATGCCTCAAAATAAAGAGATTTCATTTACATATTTTGAAAACCACCATGCACAATAATAACTTGAAATCTCAACAATTCAGAAAATTTACAATTAATTTAATGGGGTGGTAAATACGACTCAGGTAATCCCTAGATTGGTGTCTACAAGTAGGCATAACTAGAACTACCAAAACCCCACTTTACCAGTTGCTAACCGGAAGGGAAGTGGTACCTCCTCCATGCATGTTTTCAGTCTTTCACCCCGGACACTCAGGCCAACTTAATCAATCTCATCTACACCTCTTATTCGGACTTAACCATGAAAGGCTAACATCAATGGGGTCATCAAATGTCATCAACTCTACCCATTAGAGCTAGAGTTACAAAGGTTTAAAATTCCAAAACCATTATATAAATCATAATGTGTATATAATGTATAAGTTTTGAGAATAAAACTAGATGAGTTACAAAATGGATACAGGTGTTGGGTCACAACCGAATTCAAGCCCAATCTCAAACGCATGCACAGACTAAGCCCATCACAACTTAGCTCAATACTCAAGACTAGGTCCAAGTCCAAGTCTAAGACCAAACCCAGTACATGCACAAGCACAAGTCTAGACCCAGTCCAAACCAAACCTAAGTCTAAATCTAAACCCAACTTTATTGATATTCACTTTATGAGACAATTTTTATTCATAACTCAATGGTTTTGGCTTATTATTTTTACATTGCAATTTTCTCACTTAAGATAATATAAAACTACTCAGACCCACCTCAACTGGCAGTGAGGTCCCACTTTAATTTCAAATTAAAGCTGTCAAAAAACTATTATTTTCCAACATTATATTATTGTACTATATTATAACTAAATCTAAACAATCGTTTAAACAATTTTATCTGTAAAATAATGATATATTGTTTGATCTTTAAACAAGTTATGATTATGTTGTGAATGATGATAAAATTCATGAAAATTGTAGTTTCAAATTGAACCGAACCGTATTTTTTTAGTTTGGTTTGATTTGGTTCTAAGATTTTCGTGGTTCGATTTGATTTCAAATATTATGGAACCTTAAGTAGTGGTTTGATCTTTCGGTTTGATTTGATTCCACGATATTCATAGTTTGGTTTCATTTCAAATTTTATGGAATTGTAAATAGTGGTTTGATCTTGATTTAATTTAAAATCAAACCATGCTTACCTTTGACTTTTTTTCTTTAAATATATAACTGTGGGGATGTATTTTCTGAGTACCAACACGTGGCCGAGGTGACACCGAAGTGTCAGCCGAGGTGTCACGTGTCCTGGTCAAGATACCAGAATGATCTCGGCTAGGCCGAGGTTATCTGCGAGAATACAGGAATCCAGGATAAGCGGATAAGGGGCAGGAGTCCTAGAATGAAGAAAGACTACAAGATGGATATGGGTAATACTCTTAGGGAGTCTATCCTTATCTCTTGAAGAGTCCAAGGTAAATCCGGAATTAGAGTCCATAGAAGTGAGACTTCTAGTGGGACTGGGATGGCGTTAAACTATAAAAGAAGGGCACCCCTGGCGGGTCTAAGGTACGCAATTTTATGCCTTGGGCAGTACTTTACGCATTGATTTATCTTTGAGAGATACTGACTTGATCGTCGGAGTGCCCCCGGGTGGAAGAACCACCGCCGGAGCCTTTCCTTTCTGTGCAGGTTACAGGGTGCCATCTATTCTGCCTGTGTTCTACAGCTGAATCACTAAGGAGGGCAGTGTGATCGGAAACTCACTCACACAATTTGGCGCCGTCTGTGGGAAAGAAAGACGAATAGATGGCCAGTAACGCACAAAACGAAAAGGTTGGGGACAATGCTCCCACTGGGAGTGACAGGCCTATCAACCTTGACACTGAAGGAGACAACCCCAACGAAGAAACTCATGATCAGAATCACGCAGGGAAAAACGTCGGCTAGGAGGGCGACACTCCAAAGAAGACAGACCAAGGCAGATACTACAATGAAGATAGCCTCCAGGTATGGAGGGATAGGTGCCTACGGAGGGATGAGGAAGTAAAAGAAATGACAAACAAATTGGCAGACCTTCAATCGGTTGTCAATTTCATGATGCAAAATAACGTCATGCAGCCGCCATACCCGCTGCAGGACACACCAATGCCAGCAGCAAACACCCAGAAGAAGGGGCAGAAAGTAACTCCCGAAGCCCCTCAGCACACGAGGAGTGGAAGACGCTCTCTCCGACCTTCCAGGGAAGTCGGCCGAGAAGAACCGAGAAGAGAAGAGTCCCGAAGGACATATCACGAGAAGGAGGCAGACCCCAAAGAACATCGGCATGTTCAGAGGCGGGTATTGTGTTTCGATGCATCCTGCGGGGAAGGATCGAAAAGAGGCCACCATGAGGCCGAGAGTAGTGCGCCGAAAAGGCTGAAGTCCAAAGACAGCCGGGCTCCAGGGAGAAGTAAAGAAGACTTGAGAGATTACCTCAAGAGGAAGCAAGAGAATGCCGAAGTCGAAGTGACCTCCTCGGCTAAACCGAGGACACCATTCTCGGTGGAATTGGACAGATTCGTCGCGCCGAAAAGGTTCAGTATGCCGAGGTTCCAAATATATGATGGTAAGTCGGACCCTAATTTCCATGTTGGACTATTTTTGAATTCAATGGCATTATATAGCGGGAACGAGCCGTTGCTCTGCAAAGTGTTCCCTTCATCCTTCGGGGAAATCGCATCGGATTGGTTCCACAAATTACCAAAGGGGAGCGTGAAGACTTGGGAAGGCCTGGCCGAGATGTTTGTGGCCAGGTTCATCACAAACAAACTGCAGCCATTCAGGGTGGATGCATTGATGGCTCTGAAGATAGGCAAAGATGAAAGCCTTAGGACCTATGCAAAGAGGTACTATGAGGTGTTCAATCGAATACCTGAGTGCAACCAGGAGGTGGCGGTCGTGTCTTTCAAGAACGGCCTGAAGGACGACTGTCCACTGCGAAAGTCCTTGGCAAAGACATTGCCAAAGAGCATGGAAGAGCTCATGGCAAGAATCGAGAAGTATGCCAGAGCCAAGGAAGATACATCGGGGAATAAGGAGACAAAGTCAGAAAAAGGCAACGGCTCGCCGAAGCGAGTCCGAGGTAACAATGGACCCAGCAAACAGGAGACAGAGTTGAAGGCTAAGCAGGCAGTGACAACAGTGTTCCGAATTCCAGTCCACAAAGTCCTTGATCAAATTCGAAATCAGCCCTACTTCAGAGCGCCGGCAAGGGCACCAGGAGAATTTATGGGAAGAAACCTTGGTAGGCGTTGTGCTTACCACAACGAGGAGGGGCACCCAACTCAGGGCTGCAGAGCCCTTAAAGCACACTTAGAAGACTTGGTGAGGCAAGGCCATCTCAGAGACCTTGTAGATGAGGCCAAAACAAGGGAAGAACAGGCACGATTGCCTCACGCGCCAGCGGCCCCGCCTCCCCCAGCGCAGCAACAACAGGCAGGCGGACCTCGGGTGGTTAATGTGATCCACTCAAAAGTGAATGAAAACGACATACGGGGGGAGACACAGAGGGTAAAACACCTGCAGCACGTCAACCAGGTCGGACTGAAAAGACCTCGGCGTGAAGAGTGCCAAGGACCGATGATAGCCTTCACAGAAGCTGACCTGGATATGGTCCAGCACCCGCACAATGATGCCTTGGTAGTATCCCTCCAGGTTGGGGAATGCCAGGTGAAACGCATCCTGATTGATCAAGGCAGCTCCTGCGACATCATGTATGTCAAATGTTACAAGGAGTTAGGCCTTCACCCTAATGACATGGAGCAGTCAAATGGTCCGATGGTCGGCTTCAATGGAACGCCGACATGGCCATTAGGCGCAGCAAGCTTGGAAGTGCAGGCTGGCACGAAGAAGATCAAGACAGAATTCCTTGTGATTGACACGCCCTCGCCTTACAACATTATCTTGGGGAGGCCGTGGTTGCATGTAATGGGGGCAGTTCCCTCAACATTGCATCAACTGCTACGGTTCCCAACGGAACATGGGATTGAGGAAGTCAGAGGAGATCAGTTGCAGGCAAAAAATTGCTCTATGGCAGCAATGAAATTAACCTGCAGCATTCGGGAACCAGAGAAGGCAGAAGTTGAAAAAGAGGACATGAAGGTCCTAAATGATGTCGGCAAGGAGCCGACCGAGAAAAGTGAAGAAGCACAAAAGAAAATCCTCGTCCAAGAGGGCGATGAGGAACAATTCTTTCTTCTCGGCACAGGATTAGCCGAAGAAGAAGAAAGGGAATTGGAAGCATAGGTCATAGAACACTTGTAATTTAAAGTTTTTCTTTTTTATCGTTAGGTGTCGTTTGATTTTTTGCCAATATGATCAATGAAATCTTAGCAGAATTTTCCAGAACTTATGAAACTATGCATAATGTTGTTTTTTGAATAATGAGAACCCAAGTGGAACTTAGGTTCACATTGGGGGCAGATAGAAGACAGTAATGCCTAGCCGAGATGTTTAACCGTGGTTAATCTAAGATAAAGTTTAAACCGGAGTTAAACAGAAATTATGCTTAACCGAAGTTAAGCCGATATATAAATTCCTTATCTTTACTTGTTGAAATTTGTTGCAATTTACAAGTTAAAGTTAAGCCGAGATAAATTCCTTATCTTTACTTGTTGAAATTTGTAGCAATTTACAAGTTAAAGTTAAGCCGAGATAAATTCCTTATTTTTACTTGTTGAAATTTGTAGCAATTTACAAGTTAAAGTTAAGCCGAGATAATTCCTTATCTTTACTTGTTGAAATTTGTAGCAATTTACACGTTAAAGCTAAGTTGAGATAAATTCATTATCTTTACTTGTTGAAATTTGTAGCAATTTACAAGTTAAAGTTAAGCCGAGATAATTGTTTATCTTCACTTGTTGAAATTTGTAGCAATTTACAAAATAAAGTGAAATTAAGTTTATTGATTCAGTCCCTTGTTAAAACTTGAGAAAAGTTTGTTAGTTAAAATTGTATATGCTTTATACTTGTTGAAGTTTATGGAAAATTTACAGGTGAAGTCCTAGCCGAAATAAACCTTCAGATACACATACCCAAGGTATTTCTCCTCGAGGAGATTGTACAAAGGAGGAGAGACTTGCAAAATATTCTAAGTATAGAATCATGCAGAAGCAGTCATGAGAATACAAAAATACAAACACTCAGTAGCAGAAGTTGTATTTAGCATCAGAATGGAAAAAGGCATATCGGCCAGCCACAGAGTTTATGTTATTCTGAAAACAAAAACGTACAAGAAGTACAAAAAGACAGAAAAAAAAAAAAGCATCACGGTTGCGTCTCTTCAATTTCAGGAGCAGTTTCAGGAGCAGTCTGGGCTTGCACCTCGGCCGCTTCCTGAAGAACTACCTCGGCAGATCCCTGAGGAACTACTTCGGCAGACTTTTTCGCCTCGATCTCGGCGTCAATCTCTGCAAGTGTCTCCTCGAGGCCCTTTTCAGTTGGAGGAACGTCGGATGGCGCCTGTTCAGGAGTAGCCTCCTTGGTTATGACTTCATCCTCTTCATCATGAGTCAAGTCCAGGACTTGATCATCTTGAGGAAGGGACTTAGTCCCAGTGGCGCTCTTGGGCTTCCTGACCAGGGCCTCATCACCATCCTTTTCCTCTTCTTCTGATTCAGACTCAGAATCATTCTCAGTTTGACTTGAAGGAGGAGGCAGAGGGCATGGCACAGGAATTTGATCGGCATTCCTCAGAGGCGAGTCAGCCGGAATGTCAAGTTTCTTCAGCACAGCCATCCAACCAAGGGAGAAGCCCCTGTTGCACGCCTGCCTGACTTGAAGCTTGTAGTTCTCAGCGACATCGGCCATGCCTTGAGCATATGCCTTTTTGTCAGCCTCTTCAATTTCGGCCTTTTTTGTGGCCAGGGCTTCTTGAAGCTCTTTCTCGGCCTGGGCCCTTCTGTCCTCAGCTTCCTTCAACTGGGCTTGAAGAACCTTGTTTATAGCCTCAGTTGCGCCGACCTTCTCCTCGGCAGAAGTTTGGGCTTTAATAGCAGCCTCGGCTTGGTCTTCCAATTTCTTCATCTTGGCTTCAAGCCCTTTATGGGACTTTTTAAGGGCAGTAACCTCCCTCTTGGCATCGGTAAGCCTCTGCCGGTTTTCAAATGACTGCATGGAAAAGGAGTGGGCATGCTGGATGGCCTGAAGGCAAAAAACAGTGTTAGAAAATATTCTAAGTAAGAAACAGAAAGGAAGTAACAAGTTCCAAGTAGGAACATTTACCTGAACAGAATGCTGAAGCATGAGACAGTAGTTCTCATACTCACTGACCTCGGCGTTCCGCTCCAGATCACCCGGGAGCAGGAGGGCAGTACTGAGTGCAACGCCGACATTAATATCCTCGGCGCTGTCACTCTCGAAGACTGGCTTGTCCTCCAGAGTAATTTTTGGCTCCCAGGGGACCAAGGGTTTTTTCGACTTAGAGGTTGAGCCAGAAGACAACCTCGGCTTCTTTGACTTTGAGGAAGGGGATGGCTGTGCTTCAGCGGATCTTTTTTTAGGAACAGAAGCGGTCTTCTGGCTCCCAGCCAATTGCGATATTGGCAGTGTGTCTTCAGTCTCAACTTGGGCAGCCGTGGCCTTCGGCTGAGCTTTCTTGATCTTTTTTGGTTTTGGTGGGGGCATGGTGGACGTCGGCTGAGCATCGACGTCGGTTGGAAGGTCGGCCAGGAGATCTTGAGCCACGGGCTTTCGGCGAACCATCTCAGCAGTTTTGACAAGTCGACGCCGACGTTTTCGTTCAGGAATGGGGATCAAGTATGGTGCCGAAGTGGATGGCAAGTCCGCTGGGTCAGACGTCGATCCTTGGTCTGTTCGTGATGAGGACGCAGTCTGGGTTGTGACAGAGGTTGGAGAGTGGCTTTTCGTTTTTCGTTTGGGGACGTCGGGCAAAATGGACTTGTACGTAGGGATAAAATTTAACAACAGATGAGCTTTCTTTTTGGCCACAGGGAGATCCAGAAGTCTTTTTAGGTCTTCACTGGGAGCGTAGAATTGGCGAAAATTTTTCTTTGGCTGATGAAGATCTGCAATAGAAAACTAGTGTTAGAAACAGACAAAGTTTTGGAGACTTAAAAAGAAACAAGTGATTGATAGTGGGCTCTTACCCTTGCCCTCCTTAACAGTTCGAGGAAGAGGGTATAAGTGGACATCGTCGTCTGGGGCGAACTCCCAGTTTCCAGAGGCAATCAGGTAGTCGTCCCCAGCTCCCTTGTTGGAGTCTGGAAGGTCGGCTATAAGTTTGAATTCAGTAGACCTCGGCTTGAGGTAGTAGACAAAGCCTTTGTCTTTTAAGTCCAGGGCGCACATGGTATAACAAAACTGGATATCGGCCAGGGTAATCCTAACGTTCTCACGCCTAGCCAGGGCTATGATACCATTAATCACTCTGTAAGAGTTAATGGTAAGTTGCATAGGGTTCAACTTATAGAAGTGGAGAACCTCACGAAAAAGGGTAGTAAGTGGCAGCCGAAGCCCACACTCAGCAAAAGCCACTATGGGAAAGGGCATTGAGTTGTTAGTAGGCATAATGGAGTCATCCTCCCGGCAAGTCTCAGATGGACATCGTCGGGAATAGAGAACTCCTGCCTAAAATATTCTAATTTGGTTGGGGAGTTCACCCGGTGTCTCCACATGCCCATGATATCGGCTTTTCAGTTTTCTTATGAATTAATAGGTCCTACAGACAGGTCCCAAACCTAAATCTACGAAGAACAAGGATGGAGGGCAGAAATCTGGAAAAACAGAAAAGCAGAAAAAACGAAGTTTGAGATTCAAGAACACAAAGAATTGAAGGCCAAGAACAATGGTGAAATGGTGCAAGTATTCATGACATGTGCAAAATCATGAAATGAGGTACATTCAGGTGAATGATTCGCAGATTAAACGCTTAAACAGTACAGTAAAAACAGGAAATTCCAAGAATAATCAAAGACTGGGGAAAAGGAGGGTAGTGCTTACCAGATAGAATGAGTCCGGAATGAAATTCGCCGAGGACAGACGCCGGTCGAAACAGTAGCGAAAAGCTTCGCAGGAATAGAGGAATAAAACCAGTTGCAAAGCTTAGAGCAAAGAGCAATGGCGGATTTGGGAAGGTTTAGAGAGAGAAAGAGCAAGAGAATCAAAATGTAAAAGTGAGGGAAAAAAGACGAAGGAAGGGTCTTTTGTCAAATATATGAAACGGCGGCAAAATGCAGTGCAATTATTGCACCTGGAGCAACGCACACGTCAGACGGCGTAAACAGATAAAAGGCAGCTTACGAGCGCGTCGTAGACACGGGCCAATAAGGGTAAAACACGTAAGTGAAACGGTTAAAAAGTGGTGTATGACAGCTCATACGCGTGAAAGAGTTCACTGGAGTTCTTGTTCTCCGAAGAGAGCATGTCGGGCTAAAAGTAAATGATCTCGGCTGGGAAGTTCTCGAGCCGATGTTCAGCAAGAGTACCAATGTAGGTTCCATCACCTCAGATGCCGAGGTAATAGAACCTAGGGGGCAGTTGTGGGGATGTATTTTCTGAGTACCAACACGTGGCCGAGGTGACACCGAAGTGTCAGCTGAGGTGTCACGTGTCCTGGTCAAGATACCAGAATGATCTCGGCTAGGCTGAGGTTATCTGCGAGAATACAGGAATCCAGGATAAGCGGATAAGGGGCAGGAGTCCTAGAATGAAGAAAGACTACAAGATGGATATGGGTAATACTCTTAGGGAGTCTATCCTTATCTCTTGAAGAGTCCAAGGTAAATCCGGAATTAGAGTCCATAGAAGTGAGACTTCTAGTGGGACTGGGATGGCGTTAAACTATAAAAGAAGGGCACCCCCGGCGGGTCTAAGGTACGCAATTTTATGCCTTGAGCAGTACTTTACGCATTGATTTATCTTTGAGAGATACTGACTTGATCGTCGGAGTGCCCCCGGGTGGAAGAACCACCGCCGGAGCCTTTCCTTTCTGTGCAGGTTACAGGGTGCCATCTATTCTGCCTGTGTTCTACAGCTGAATCACTAAGGAGGGCAGTGTGATCGGAAACTCACTCACACAATAACTTTTCTCTTCACAAAAATATAAGTTATACATAAATTCATGCTTTCCTCTAAATTTCATCACAAAAATTCATAACTTTTGTCACAAAATCATATTTTTTCTTAAAATTTGCAAGTGCATATTATAACATTTTCTCAAATAACAAGTTATTGTTCTGTATACAAAAGTTCAAAATACTCTAGTTTTTCCAATCTAACTCCTGCAAAACCTACACGGTACACCCCTTCATTCCACAAAGGGAGCAAGTGTAGCCGATCGATTGAGTGTTCTGCACAAACCAAGACAATGAAATATTACTTAATGTGAATGAAAAAAATTAAACTCCAATATCTACTGTTAGTTAATTGTAATTATGCCTCTTAATTATCACTGAAGATTATTTTACATCTTTATTTTTAAAATTCTAACTATACAAATCATTTCAAATTATACTTTTTGCATGGGTGAAACTCAAATAATTTTGATAGTAAAAAGGATTTAAATGTATAGCATTAAAAATTAAAAGAAAAGCTGATAATATTCAATTGATAGTTAAGGGAATAAATTGAAATTAATTATTTTTTTCATTCAAAGAAAAAAATATCAATTATATATATTTTTTAAATTCAGACAAAAGATAGCGCAAGTGGTGGGAACCTTTTTACTACACTTCAGGTCTGGGCAGCCAGGATTAGTGATCACGATATTATCTAATTCGTGTAAATGCAAAGGTAGGTGCTCGTTTCAACTTCTAAGTAGACACCTTAAATAAATTTCACAGTTTTCCTAAAACTGCACCTGCTATCACATGCACCCACAATCCTTCACGTGGCCAGATGATTGGTTTTTTCCCTTTTTTTTTTTTTTTTTTTTTACATATAACTTTTTATCAAACATATATATTGTAAAATTTTAAATTTTAATTTTTATTAATATAAAAAAGTTAATAATATTACTATGGATAAATTACACTTTGCCCCTTTATATTTGATCTTTTTTCACTTTAACCCTTAAAGTTTAATTTTTTCCACTTTGGTCCTTCATGTTTCAAGTTTTTTTCAATTTACTCTTAAAGTTAACTTTTATTCAAAATTATACAGAAAATACCATAATAACTGTTACATAATATAAAAAATATATTATTACATTGGGATTTAAGATTATGACAGAAGAGTGGGTTATATAAAATAAAAATAAAAAAATTATGTCAGGTGACTGTTAATGTATCATTTTTTGTCTAATTTTTTTTAAGAATAAATTGGGAAAAACTTGAAATATGAAGGATCAAAGTGACAAAAAATCAAATTTCTAAGGCCAAAGTGAGAAAGTAATTAAACATAAAAGGGATAAAATATAATTTACCCTATTACTATTAATCAGTCATTCTTTATCTACATAATTCAGGATAAAAATAGAAAATTGTTTGAGGGCCCGAAATCAATGGCTCGAAACCCAAAACAACGTCGTTTTGGGTTTCAATTTTTTTTTTTTTCCTTTTTCTTCCTTTTCTTGCTTTCTTTTTTTCTTTTTCTTCCTTTACCTATTACAGAGGCGAGGCGAGAGAGAGAAAGGAGAGCAGAGGAGAGAGAGAGAGAGAGAGAGAGAGGGGTTCGGATTGTTGAGCGATGATGAGATCAAGAGATCTGGAAAGTAGAGAAACCTTCGATCGGTAGAGGGAAGCCGTGGAACTGATGGTGACCAACCAGAGCTAGGGTTTCGATGATGCAAAAGAGGTCCGTAGAGTCAAGATTTGAGGTAGTAGGAGAAGGGTTTTGGAGAGAGAGGTGGTGCGGTGGGCGTTTAAGAGAGAGAGAGAGAGGGGTAGCGGCGGCAGAGGGGGAGGTGGTGGTCAATCGGCGGCAACGGAGGTGAAGAGAAGAGGAGAGAGAGAGAGTAGTTGATTTTTTATTTTTGATTTTTTTCTAGTGGATTTGATCTGATCTGATTTTTTTTTTTTTTCTAGTTGATGATGTGTTGATGAAGATGTTGTTGTTTCTTCTTCTTGCTCTTCTCTTTTCTTCTTCTTCTTCGTCTACTTCTGCTTATTCTTCATCATCTTCAAAACAGTAAGAAAGAAAAAAGAAAAGAAAAGAAAAGAAAAAAAAATCCAAAACAACGTTGTTTTGGATTCGGGGCAAATTCGAGTTTGAGAATTCAGGCCTTGTAGCAACTCTGATAAAAATATAACCCGACATATTTTATTTGGGATTTGGATTCTAGAGAGAACTTCCCGGCCATTAATTACAGTCTGATCGTAATTTTTTTTTTAAAACTATCTTCACAAAGTTTTAAGTTTTTTTATTTTTATTTTTTTTGAAAGCACAAGCTTGTATGCATTTTTATATATTTTTGTATTTTTGCTGTTGTTTTTATTTTTAACTTAATTATTAATTTATTATATATTATTATTTAAAAAATATTTCTCAATAAACATGGTCAATTAACTTATTATGAAATCATCTTCCACGTGGAATTATAAATAATGGATAATGGTTGAGAGCTCGACAACTAGGAGCTCGAAACGGCTCGAAAAACAGAGGGAAGAGGAGAGGAAGAAGAGAGGAGGAAGGGAGGGAGGAAGAAGCAGAGCCTCGCCACCGCCACCGCCACCCGCCGTCGCCTCGCCGCTGCCAATCGTCGCAGCAAACCGTCGCCTCGCCGCCGATCGTCTCATCTTCAGACCGTCGGTCGTCTGCCCAGCCCCGCCGTCGTAGACTCTACCCAGCCCCGCCTCCTTCCATTTTTATGGCCCCCTCCAGTTCCTCCTCCTCCTCCTCCTCCTCCTTCCTCTCTTCTCCTCCTCCTCCTTCTCTTCTCCTTCTCTTCTTCTCCCTTCTTCAACCAATCTGCAACAAAAAGACGGAAAAAAGAAAAAAGAAAAAAAAAAAAAAAATCGACACCAAAACAACGTCGTTTTGGTGTCGAGCCAACTTTCGAGCCATGAAATTCGAGCTACGTAGCACTACCGATAAATAATATATTAATTAAGTAATAGAAAGAACTTAGCGAAAAATTTAAAAATAATTAATTATAAATTATAAATGAAATCTAACATATAATACTAGATATTAAGGTATGCACGTATTTATTATAGATGATAAATAAAAAAATACCATAGATAATTACCCTTATCCTTATAAAGGAAATTTAATATATGGATTGGCGCCCGCTTTTCAAAGAGAGAATAAAATTTAAGGTTTTTTATAAAAAAAAAATAAAATTGTAACTAAATATGGTGTTTTATTAATTTATAATATTTATGGGTTTGTATTTTATTTTTATAATCATTTTAGGAACTAAATAAGTTTTAATTAAATACTTTAGGGATTTACTATATTCAATCGATAGGCTAGGGAATAAATAAATTTTGATTTATATACTTTAGGGACCTAATAGACACAATTGATAGTTTAGGGACTAAATAGACAATTTGATGATAGTTTAATGGGACAAAGTGTAATAAACCCTTTTTTTTTTTTTATAGTAGACAACCTAGTATCTTATTTGTATCCTATAAGGGAGTGTTTGTTTGGAGGGATTAAAGAGGGACTAAACACTGTTTGGACTTGAATCCATTAGAGGGGGGATGTCCATCATTTGGTGCAACTTTAGTTCGTCGGACATGGATTGGCCAGACTCCATACCTCTCATATGAGGGACTAAATAATCCTAAGGGGTGGGGGTGTGATTATTTTCAAGGGATTAGTATCCCATGTGACTAATGTGTGAAATATCCATTTTACCCTCATACTGTTACTTAGTAAACAATTGAAAAAAAGATAAAATAGTCTTTTGAACATTTATAAATTATAAATTTAATTTAATTAAAAATTATGGCCTTAAAAATTAATTTTTTTTAGTGTTGTTAAATTAAATGATAAAAATTAAAAATTAAAAATTAAAAATTAAAAATATTTATAAATTAACTCCTAAATTTTTTTAGTGTTGTTATTACATTTTTCCCTAATCTTTTGAACATTTATAAATTATAAACTATAAATTACAAATTTAAAATTATATATTAAATAAAAAATATAAATTATAAATTATAAATTAAATTTAATTAAAAATAAAAAATAAAAAATCATGGCCTTATAAATTAAAATTTTTAAGTGTTGTTAAATTATAAATTATAAATTATTGATTACAAATTTAAAATTATATATTAAATAAAAATATATAAATTATAAATTACAATAGTAAAATAGTCTTTTAAACATTTATCCTTATCCAATCTATCCAATTAAACGTTGGATTCAATAAAATAATCATTTCTAGACATCTAATCCTATGAGAAAACAAACATAGGCTACACATCCAATTCAACCAAATAGTTCGGCAGTTCTAGTCCCAAGATTCAAGTCCGATGAATTCTAATCTCCTTTTATTCAATCTGTCCAATCAAACAGACCCTAAGTTGTTAACAATTTACTTACAAGTGTGTTATTATATAAAATAGTAATTTACTTAGTGATGTATATTTATTATAGAATATTTATACAAAATTTTCATAAAATGATATGACTTCTTAGCTCTAATTAATTTTTAATCAAAACACATATCATTGTCTTCATAATTCTCTTATATTGTTTGTATAAATTTTCTGGTTGTAATTCTAAATATAATATATAAATATCATTATCATAAACATCGTTTCATATTGGTTTAATTTGACAAAAATAATTTAAATTTCTTAAAACTAGAAATAAATTAGGAGTTTAATACATTTATATTAACGCTTTTACAACAACAACAACAATAATAATAATAATTCAAATTGGTCTCAATGAATTTTACTATTTTGAAATGATTTTGTAATCACTAACTCTAATAAAAATTATTTTGTAATAATAAAAATATACACTAAAAAAAATATGAAAAACAAAAAACACAATTTTCAAAAAACTGAATTCAGAAAACTAAAATCAAACACACATGATTGAGTTTGGTTCTTGTTTTCTAAATTCAGTTTTTCGAAAATTTGGGAGTTTTTGTTTGGTTATTTTGAAAACCGAACAAAGTTTTTGGAAAACTAATATGGAAATACTTTTTGATGTGACAATTTTTTTTAAATGGTCTTTTTCCTTAAATTGGAGGGAAACTTAAATTTATAATAATATATTTTTTTTAAAACTAAACAAAAATCTTTTTTTAGAATAAAATTTTTAAATCACTGTTTGAAAAAATAATTCAAAAAAATAGAACCAAACATGATGACTCATGGGAGATTGGGGTATTTAATAAAACTCATTAATAATAAATAAGATGCGGTGCAAATAGGGGCATCTTTCCTAGTTCATATGATAAGTAGTACGATACAAGGACCTTAAATGATGGGTTAAATCTTAGTAAATTATATTGGTAGTTCGTGCATTTTATATCTTGTGTTATTTTTTATTTTTATATTTTTAATTGGTATAATTTTGATTTTTAATTTTAAATTTTGTATTAATTTGGTACAATTAATAATATCATTAGTGTTTTTAAAAAAATTATCATTAAATTGATTGAGATTAATTCATTGAGTTAAATAAGTTTATAATTTTGCCCTTAAAAATATGACACATGACATTTCTATGCGTATTTTTCATAAAAAAATGTTAAGAGTTGTAATCAATTGAACTAAATTAATACAAAATCTAAAATTAATAATCAAAATTGAATCAATTAAAAATATAAAAAACAAAATGACATAAAAAATGAAATACAAAAACTACCAATATAATTTACTAATAAATATTTTAGTAAGCTGATATTGATTTATAATATTTTGTAGAGAGCAAAGCTAGATTATATTAGGCCTCTATTGAATCAACATTGGCCCGACCTTCGAGGGAATAACATGAATTTTTGGAATTATGAATGGGACAAACATGCCTCATATTGCAACATTGAGCCCATTAACTTTTTCTCGCAAGCACTTCTTCTGAAGCTGGAAATCGATTCCGTTATAACTAAATCTCTGTATGATGCAAATCGTGAACCATTGGTCCGAAATTATGATCCTATTCTAGCAGCGATGACAGCAAATGGTAAAGTATTTATTGTTGTTTTATTCATTTTTTTGTACTTTTCTTTTTCATTTTGTTTCTAACTTTGCATATAATTGATACTTTTGAATGAAACAGGTTTCATGCCAAATAACCACTTTTATATTCCACAGAACTTTGTGTCGGCAATAAGTCAAGAAACTAGACAATTATATTTGCAAATGAAGTGTAATTTTGTTGGACAAAACGTCATTCAATTTCGGGAATTTAACTTCTCTTCAACATTAGATGGGGTGCTCTATTTTTGCCTTACTGATTACAATTATTTGATATCCTGCGGTAACACCCTGAGATTTACTCAATGTAAGTGTATCTTACTGGTTACAATTATCTTTAATTTTTTTATTGAAGATACACTTACATTGAGTAAATCTCACGGTGTTACCGCAGGATATCAAATAATTGTAACCAGTAAGGCAAGAATAGAGCACCCCATCTAAGGTTGAACAGAAGTTAAATTCCCGAAATTGAATAACGTTTTGTCCAACAAAATTACACTTCATTTGCAAATATAATTGTCTAGTTTCTTGACTTATTGCCGACACAAAGTTCTGTGGAATATAAAAGTGGTTATTTGGCATGAAACCTGTTTCATTCAAAAGTATCAATTATATGCAAAGTTAGAACCAAAATGAAAAAGAAAAGTACGAAAAAATGAATAAAACAACATTAAATACTTTACCATTGGCTGTCATCGCTGTTAGAATAGGATCATAATTTCGGACCAATGGTGCACGGTTTCCATCATACAGAGATTTAGTTATAACGGAATCGATTTCCAGCTTCAGAAGAAGTGCTTGCGAGAAAAAGTTAATGGGCTCAATGTTGAAATATGAGGCATGTTTGCCCCATTCATAATTTCAAAAATTCATGTTATTCCCTCGAAGGTAGGGTCAATGTTGATTCAATAGAGGCCTAATATAATCTAGCTTTGCTCTCTACAAAATATTATAAATCAATATCAGCTTACTAAAATATTTATTAGTAAATTATATTGGTAGTTTTTGTATTTCATTTTTTATGTCATTTTAATTTTTATATTTTTAATTGATTCAATTTTGATCATTAATTTTAGATTTTGTATTAATTTAGTTCAATTGATTACAACTCTTAACATTTTTTTTATGAAAATACGCATAGAAATGTCATGTGTCATATTTTTAAGGGCAAAATTATAAACTTATTTAACTCAATGAATTAATCTCAATCAATTTAATGATAATTTTTTTAAAAAACACAAACGATATTATTAATTGTACCAAATTAACACAAAAAGTAAAATTAAGAATCAAAATTATACCAATTAAAAATATAAAGATAAAAAATAACACAAGATATAAAATGAACGAACTACCAATATAATTTACTAAGATTTAACCCATCATTTAAGGTCCTTGTATCGTACTACTTATCATATGACTAGGAAAGATGCCCCTATTTGCACCGCATCTTATTTATTATTAATGAGTTTTATTAAATACCCCAATCTCCCATGAATCATCATGTTTGGTTTCATTTTTTTGAATTATTTTTTCAAACAGTGATTTAAAAATTATATTCTAAAAAAAGATTTTTGTTTAGTTTTTAAAAAAATGTATTATTGTAAATTTAAGTTTCCCTCCAATTTAAGGAAAGAGATCATTTAAAAAAAATTGTCACATCAAAAAGTATTCCATATTAGTTTTCCAAAAACTTTGTTCGGTTTTCAAAATAACCAAACAAAAACTCCCAAATTTTCGAAAAAATGAATTTAGAAAACAAGAACCAAACTCAATCATCTGTGTTTGGTTTTAGTTTTTTGAATTCAGTTTTTTGAAAATTAAATTTTTTATTTTTCATATTTTTTTTAGTGTATATTTTATTATTAAAAAATAATTTTTATTAGAGAAAAAAATATTTTATTTTTTTTAGTGATTACAAAATAATTTCAAAATATGAAAATTCATTGAGAGCAATTTGAATTATTATTATTATTATTGTTGTTGTTGTTGTTGTAAAAGCGTTAATATAAATGTATTAAACTCCTAATTTATTTCTAGTTTTAAGAAATTTAAATTATTTTTGTCAAATTAAACAAATATGAAACGATGTTTATGATAATGATATTTATATATTATATTTAGAATTACAACCAGAAAATTTATACAAACAATATAAGAGAATTATGAAGACAATGATATTTGTTTTGATTAAAAATTAATTAGAGATAAAAAGTCATATCATTTTATAAAAAATTTGTATAAATATTCTATAATAAATATACATCACTAAGTAAATTACTATTTTATATAATAACACACTTGTAAGTAAATTGTTAACAACTTAGGGTGTGTTTGATTGGACAGATTGAATAAAGGGATATTATAATTCATCGAACTTGAATCTTGGGACTAGAACTCTCGAACTATTTGGTTGAATTGGATGTGTAGCCTATGCTTGTTTTCTCATGAGATTTGATGTCTAGTAGAAATGACTATTTTATTGAATCCAACATTTAATTGGATGGATTAGATAAAGATAAATGTTTAAAAGACTATTTTATCATTGTAATTTATAATTTACATATTTTTATTTAATATATAATTTTAAATTTGTAATCAGTAATTTATAATTTATAATTTAACAACACTTAAAAATTTTAATTTATAAGGCCATAATTTTTAATTAAATTAAATTTATAATTTATATTTTTTATTTAATATATAATTTTAAATTTGTAATTTATAATTTATAATTTATAATTTATAAATGTTCAAAAGATTAGGGAAAAATGTAATAACAACACTAAAAAAATTTAATTTATAAATATTATAGCGATCCCGAGTTTTACCCCTTGTTGTACAGTGATCCGGACATGTGTCCGTGGATGTTGGTAGTTGAATATTGTCTTGTTTACATCCTTTCTTACTTTGTATTTGAGTTATAGGATGTGTTGGGCAGGTTTGTTACAGGTTGGTTGTGCTTGGGAGCCAAGTGTTGCTGCCCAGATTTTTGGCCGGTCGCTCGAGCGAGGGTTTGGTCGCTCGAGCGAGGGTAGTTTTTGTTTCTGGTGGCTCGAGCCAGGATGGCTTCGCTCGAGCGACTGATTGCGTCTGGCCCAGACCTGAAGGTTGCATTTTCTGGCTCGAGCGAGCTTTTCTTCGCTCGAGCGATCTGGTCCATTCTTCGCTCGAGCGAGCTGTCCTTAGCTCGAGCGAGCGTCGTATTGCAAATCGGAAAATTTGCACTGTTGGCTCGAGCGAGCGTGTTTGGTCGCTCGAGCGAGGCCAGTTTTTGTGTCTGGTAGCTCGAGCGACGGGGTCTTCGCTCGAGCGAGCCTGTTTATATCAGCAAGACAGCACCGAATTAAACATCACTTTTTCTAAACTCTATCTTCTTCAAACTCTTGTTTTGAGAGCTTCTCTCTCTACACTTGCACTCTCTCTAAGAATTGATCTACCTAGGGTGATTTCCTACCCTAAGGCCTTTGTTAATAAGATAGAGGGTGTTGAGATCTTCGTTCTAATCGGAAAAAGTTGGGATTTGGAGCACTTTGGGTTTTGGTCTTCATCTCTGTTTGGGCTCTGACTTCGAGGTAGGGATAACCTACTCCATCTTATGAGTTGTGTCTTTGAATTTTAGCATTTTGATATGTTGAGGTTTGTTGGGTAATTTTGAGAAAGTTTGGGTCTTTTGTGTAATTTTACAAAAGTTGGGGCTTTATTTATAATAAACCTAGATGCATGTTTGGCATAGAGAAATGAGATTTAATGTTGGAACATTGATAGAAATGGAACTTTGGGGTTATTTGAGAAGTATGGTAATTTATCCTAATTAGTTTAATTAATTAATGTATGTAATTAATTAAAGAAAACGAGGAATTGAATTGAGAATGATGGAATTAAGGATGTATGGGACTAAAGGGTGTAGTTGAGTCATTCATTGCTCACCTAGTTGAAATGTTGATATACTATCCATTTGTGCATTTATTTCCTGTTTAGAGATAATTGCTTTGGGCTACCGGTAGAAGGTAGTGTTGATTGTTGTAGACAATGCATGATGATTAGGCAAACTAAAACTAATCGATTGGATGTGTCATAGAGTATGACGGTTGGTAGAATACATTAGCTTGATGTATTGATTGATTGCGTATACGATTATGTGTTTGTATGCATTGCTTGTGTATGGGAGGAGATGGGGGATGTACTCCACGGTTTAGGGGAAGATGGGGGATGTACCTCTAAGCCGGTTAACAGTTTAGGGGAAGATGGGGGATGTACCTCTAAACCAGATTAGTAGTTATGGGAAGATGGGGGATGGACCCGGGAATGCAGCTCATATGCTCTCCTATTGCAGTTATGATATAGCTCTTACGCTTATCGATTGAAGTGTCGTTTGGATTGATTTGATATAGCACTAAAATGTATATCGTTATCAATTGTGAAGTATAGAAATGTTTCTATGATAAGTTGATGCGGGTACCAGCATGTGTATCTTGAAGGAATTTCAAAAGTGTTTTAGTGAGGGATTATAATCTCATCAAATGTTTTGGCCAGAGTACTGAGCCGTGTTTTCAAACTCAAAGTTGAATAAGAAATGGAAGGTGAAGTGTAGCGTAGACTTGATTGTCATGGAGTTGTCATATGATGTGAATGAATGTATCTGTGTTGACCATCTATCAGTTGTTGATCTTCTAGTCATTACTCATAGTTGGTTTAGTGTATTTCTACTGGGCTGTGGCTCACCCTATATGGGAACATCATTTTCAGGTACAGGTAGCAGGTTACCTCCAAGGACATAGCTTGGAAGGCTAGAGGCAGACAGACTGCTTTTGTTGCTTTATTTTCTTTGATGTATTATTTGTGGATCCAAGCCAAGGGCTTAATGTGTGATTGAGTTAGTACTCTCTTATTTGTAACCAAGTGTTAACTTGGAAAGCTGTAAGCCCATAGGGCATTTATTTCTGTGTTGGTATGTAATGCTTCTGGTAAAGGACTACCCTGTTGAATAAAATGATGTTTGTCTCTCATGTCAATGCATGTTAATATTGGTGGGTTTTATGTATTATTTTGGGGGCGTGACAAATATTTTTAATTTTTAATTTTTTATCATTTAATTTAACAACACTAAAAAAAATTAATTTTTAAGGCCATAATTTTTAATTAAATTAAATTTATAATTTATAAATATTCAAAAGACTATTTTACATTTTTTCAATTGTTTACTAAGTAACAGTATGAGGGTAAAATGGATATTTCACACATTAGTCCCATAGAATAATAATCCCTTGAAAATAATCACAACCCCCACCCCTTAGGATTATTTAGTCCCTCATATGAGAGATATGGAGTCCGGCCAAACTCCATGTCCGGCGGACTTAAAGTTGCACCAAATGATGGACATCTCCCCTCTAATGGATTCAAGTCCAGACAGTGTTTAGTCCCTCTCTAATCCCTCCAAACAAACACTCCCTTATAGGATACTAATAAGATACTTGGTTGTCTACTATAAAATAAATAAATAAATAAATAAATAAGGTTTATTACACTTTGTCCCATTAAACTATCATCAAATTGTCTATTTAATCCCTAAACTATCAATTGTGTCTATTAGGTCCCTAAAGTATATATATCAAAATTTATTTATTCCCTAGACTATCAATTGAATATATTAAATCCCTAAAGTATTTAATTAAAACTTATTTAGTCCCTAAAATGATTATAAAAATAAAATGCAAACCCATAAATATTATAAATTAATAAAACACCATATTTAGTTAAAATTTTATTTTTAAAAAAAACCTTAAATTTTATTCTGTCTTTGAAAAGTGGGCGCCAATCCATATATTAAACAACAATGATTCATCCCCCCTTTTTCCATCACCCCCTTTGACCCCCTCTCTCTCTCATTGGTTGCTTTTTCTTTTTCTTTTTCTTTTTTTTCCTGCTCCTCCAATCACTCCCTGACACATGGCAAAGGGGGGTGAGGGGGTGACCCCCAAAAGGGGGTCTCAAGTATTATTCTATATTAAATTTCCTTTATAAGGATAAGAGTAATTATCTACGGTATTTTTTAATTTATCTTCTATAATAAATACGCACTTACCTTAATATCTAGTATTATATGTTAGATTTCATTTATAATTTATAATTAATTGTTTTTAAATTTTTCGCTAAGTTCTTTCTATTACTTAATTAATATATTATTTATTCTATTACTATTTGTAGAGAAGTGCTATTATTTAAACTATCAAACTCTACTTTTTTAGTATATCTAATATTCATATAATCTATTGGTAAGACTAAAAAATCAGACTCTAATATTAATTTAAATACACAACGAAATAAAATATCTTTACAGATAAAATAAAAATTTTAAAGATTTTTTTATAATAAAATCTTAATTGGAGAGGGTTTTTTTACTAATTTATAATATGTATGGGCATATATTTTATTTTTGTAATCCTTTTAGGACTAAATAGATTCAATCAATAGTTTAGGAGCTAAATAGATTTTGATTTATATACTTTATGGACTAAATAAATGTAATTGATAGTTCAAGGACTAAATAGACAATTCGATAACAGTTTAGGGGTAGCAAGTATAATAAACCTTAAAAAATTATATATATGTATATATCTAACCCCAATGAGTTGGTTTAATGGGTATAACTTGGAGCTTGGGGTGTGCTCCCTCCAGGTCTAAAAATATATATATATATATCTAAATAGTCCGATTCAATTTCAAATCGAAATCATAACTATAAAATCACGAACCGAACTATAAAATACGGTTCGCCTATTTTAAGAACTAAGATCAAACCATGCATTGAGAAAACCAAACCAAAAGTTTTCATAATCTATTTTCAAATTTTTTTTCTAAGAAACTAAAAATTAAATTAGTGCAAAAAAATTAAAAACACATTATTTTTATATAATTTTATGTTTTGGGAGGGTAGAAATAATTTTTTTTGATATTTATTTTCGTTAAATTAGTTTATATTTTTTTAAAATTAAATATAACGACAACTTTGATGTCATTATTAAACTAATCTATTAAATCAAAAAATCTAAAATTAAAAATATTTCATATATTAAACATATTGATTACACATTGAAAGCCTAATAACCATCCATGACATGTTAACCATATTTGTTAACAACAAATATAACCATCTATTACATGATAACCATCCAAAAAATCAACAAAATAACCATTCATTACATGATCATTATTCAAACACATACTAAAAAATTAATTTGGTAAAAAAATAAAAAAAATAAAAATGTAAAAAAGTTATCAGTTTTATATAATTTTATCTTTGATGGATAGAAATAATTTTTAAGAATTCAAAAATATTTTTTTGGCATTTATTTTTGTCAAACTGGGTATTTTTTTATTAAATTGATGACTTCACCCTTAGAATGGAGCAACAATATTTTCAATTGTCCTTATTTAAAACGAAATTCAAAATTCATGATCAAATATATCACAATTAAAAGGTCAATGGTCAAAAGAACACAAGTTCCAAACTATAGGGACTGTTAATATAATTCACTCTAAGTAAAAAATTAAGTATAAATTTATGAGTTGTATATTAATTACTTCTTCTCCCCATCCAAACAAAGTCATTAATCAATATGTGTTTTTAATTTGAGAAAAGTTAAGGATCATGAAAATTTTTTCATGAAAATGATCATGAAAGATTTATGATCATTGGATTATTTTGATTAGTGTGTGGTGTTTTATTCTAAGTGTAATCTAAGGGTCACAAAGCTTTCATGATTATTTTCATGAAAGGTTTTTTATGATACCTAACATTGCTGTTTTAATTTTTTTTTGAAACAAAGCGCAGACCCTGATGCAAAAATATACACACACTAAGCATTGTGATCCTCTCCGTTACAAATGTTCCTCTCATACAAATAAGACCTGTACACACACTTAAACAACACTACAATTGACACACATTCATATACAAATACCTATAAACACAACAGCAAATTAAATTAACATAAATTTAATACGTACTTGCCCACTGTTCATTGCAGGATATGGAGCCTGGCATGTCAATGGTGCATCTAAAGAATCCCTCCCCCACAGTCCGTGTATGTCAATGGTGCAGGATATGGATTGGATGTGCACACCTGCTGTTGGGGGCTTGACAAAACGAGGGCGGCCATTGTATGGCCAGTAAATAGGTGCTTAATTGTTGAGAATCAACAGTTAAGATTTTCGTAAACACAAAGAAAATTAATAAGCAATTCATTGTGAAAAATTGATTGATAGGCTTGAAGTAGAAATGTAAAGTTTATATATACTGGTGATGATTCAGTTGATTCTTGAAACATTCATTTCATGTTCAAGATAGTTTCGGACAAAACTCTTACATGAATCAATTAATTAATTTAGTCATTCCTTTCGTGCTCCCCATCCAGTTCGGATGGTAGTGCATTCCTGTGGTGCCTCGTTTTGGAGCACAACTTTTCATTTTAAAAAAAAAATAAGAAAAAAGAAAAACCAAGAGAGAAGAAGAAAGAAGGCACCACCGGCAGGGACGGAACCAAGAATTCATTTGCGAGGGCCAAGACATAAATAAATTTTTTTATATGAATTGATATAAATTAATATTTTTTTGAATTCAAAAAGTAAACTAAAATTTAATATTAAATTAGTACGTAAAAAATAAAACCATATATTTACTAAATTTAATATATGAATAAAAGCAAAGTCATGTATTAAAAATTTATTTATACAAATCAACTCAATTATCTATCAAAGTGGAACTCGACGTTCTTTCATATCTCGAAAGTCTTCAATGATTGACTCTGTGGTAAAATTTTCAGCAATTTCCTTTTCAATGTACACAAACAAATATAATTAAAACAAATTTCATATAAATTTAAAAATTCAGAATTCAGATTCAACACATAAATTTTATACAAGTCTCAATTCATTTTAATTTTGAATTTATAACACTTAATCTGAATAAAATTAAAATTTCCCAAATATGATTAAAAAAAAACCTTAGTAATTGAAATCGTACGTCCTAATTCATGATTTTTTTTCTTAATATGTAAAATTAAAAAAAATTACAATTGTATCAATATGACATTAAAAAAAAAAGATAATAAAAATATTACAAATTAAAAACAACAATAAAAGAGAATATGAATCACATACCTGTAATAATGAGAAGATTAATACCAGAAGCAATACTTTTTTTTTTTATGTATCCCAAGTTGATTTAACTCAAAAAAAAATAAAAATAAATAAATCATATGCTTCAATGCTTGCTTTCAATAAACTGCGGCGTAAAGTAGGTCATAGGTAGGAATTAGGTATTCTTTATTTCTTCTTTTTGTCTTTTTCTATTTCCATCCAGGCTTTTTTTTTTTTTTTTTAAAGAAGGCACATGGCCCTCCTTGACCATCTAACAAATAGACTGAGGCCAGCCCAGCCTACAAAACAAGCAGGGTCATTTCATTATTAATACTTTGTTGAAAATATATATATAAATAAATTTTTTTTTCTTAAGCGGGGGGCCGTGGCCCCTTACAGCCTCTACGTAATTCTGTCCCTGACCACCGGAGCCACTCTCCGGCAACCTACACCACCGCGACCCCCACTCTCCGGCGCCAGTCTCCAACCCCCATAGCACCACCGTCTCGAATCCACCCCCCTCCCTCCTCCTCCTCATCTTCTTGTTCTTCTTCCAATCGAGGAAGCTACGGAGTAGGAACGGTGAAAACCCTAGATCTTGATCGAGATCGAGAGAGCAAGGCCGGCCCTAAAATTTAGGGGGCCCAAGGCGAACTTAAAAAATGAGGTCCTCTTACATTGAAAAAAAAATTCATAGATAAAACAATAAGTTACAACTTTTTTATTTGTTTGTAACCACAAAAAAATTTACTTGTACATATAATCGTTAAAATTATAAATAAAAAGGATTTATGTAGCTGATCCCATTTGATGGGACTTAAGGCTTGGTTTGGTTTGGTTTGGTTTATATTAAGATAGGAAGCAATCATTACAAATACTTAAAAAAAAAATAAAAATCTAGTCTTGTGGCTTTTTTTTGAGCCTCATGTTCTATTGGGCCTATAATATTTGAACCCTTTTTTTATATATATTTAAAACACAAAATTATATTTGGGGGCCCCTATTTTTAGCCCAAATTTGGGGGCACAGGCCTCTCTTGCCTGCCCTCAGGGCCGGTCCTGCGAGAGAGTGAAGAGTGCTTGCGGCAGCGGCGCTGGAATGGGGTTGACCGGAGAGTAGTGACGGTGGTCCCTTCTTTCTTCTTTTTCTTCTCCCTCAATATATTTTATTTTATTTTATTAAAATCTTGCCTTGAAACGATGGGACCTGGGGTGGGTGGTGCGTGCTATCAAACCGGTGAAGTTTGTTTTGATTATATTTTAATAATTCAAATAAGATTTTAAACGAATTGAATCAAGTTACGTTTTAGTATATTTAGATTTATTTATTAAAATTTTAACAAATTTGAATTCAAATTTAATAAAAGTTTAACGAGTGGAATTCGAGTCGAGTTGACTTATACTTAAATCAAGCTCGAATCTGTTCACGAGTTTTAACGAGTTAACAAATTTATATATTTATACTTACGGATGAGACGATAGTTACAATTAAAATTTTGATTCTATAATTATATATACAATGTATATAAATATGTTAGAGCCCACAAAGGTGTATGTGTGTTAATTAAATGTATAAATCAAATAAACAATAAAATAAAATAATTCAGAAAAATAATTATATAAATTATTTTCCGAATTAAAGCTTACAAAAAATAATGTCGAGGCTTGTGTTGGACACAATTTCCTTAAAGTAGATTTCGCACTCGCTCCGGTGCTTCGAGATATAACAGGCGTATACTTCCCAGGATGCAACGACTAACACTTAAATTTGCAGCACTACAAATTTAAGTCTGGCGAACCAACTCTATTGTAACTCTCTCTTTTTCTTCCTAAAATATAAATGCAGAAAAGATGCAGAAAGAGAATAGGACGACTTGAAGGAAAAAGGAAGAAATGCTCCCAAAAAACTGGATCAAAGAATTGATGGATGGCCAACTGTTTATAGAAGTGGAAGTGGCTTTTCCGAACAGGTGCCAACATAATGAACCTGTTCGGATAGATTAATAACCAAAAACCTGACCTGTTCAAACTGTTTGAACAGATACAGATCTGTCCGATTTTGGAATGAACAGGTGTGAACCTGTTCGGGTTAAGAACTGTTTGGGTGGAAAAAATCTATACCAAATTTCTTTTGAATTTTGAAATCAAAATTTTAAAAAATAAATAAATAAAATACAAAAGTTTTTGGTCCAAAAAGATAAGTATTGGTCCGGACAAGCCCAACCCAACCTCACACCACGCACCAGCGCTCAAGCCCAGGCCCAGCCCGCCCGACTGGACAGATGGTGGCGGCGACACGTGCTTGCTGTTTTAATTTGGGTCCGATGGGTCTAGCTCACTTCACCCATACCCCTTGGGACCCATTCCAAGTATCCAAAGTTAAGGTTTATAAACCCAAACAATTCCTCAAGCCTTTCCAATGTGGGAAAAGTACATTTCACAAATGTGTAGTAAACCTACCAAAATACATTTCCATGAACCCGAAAATGCGCGTTGAATTCTCATTCATCCATAAATGGTTTTGAGCAACCAAATACACGGTTTGATTCACTACGCGACATTAAACATGAATCCAATAAAAAACGTTAAAAATAACACTCGAGTCCCACCTTAATTAATGCTCAAAGTTAGCAAAAAATAAGGATTTTTCCAAGCCATTTTCCAACAATCCCCTACATGAATGGAATTCACGATAACGGACATGCAACAAGATGCAGACAAAGAAAGAGTACATTAAAAAGATACACCACATTGAGATAAGTAGCTTTTGGCTTTGAACCTCCTCTAGTGAAAGCCTAGCGGACTTACTGGCTAACCAGTGGACGCGATACCTTGAATTGTTCAGCTGTTTATATAAGCCAAGACAATAGACTACACATAGTGTATCCGCAAACACAGTTTGGTTCTTACGGTTGTGTTTATTTTGGTCCTGAACAACGCCTGATAATTCATGAGTGCTCTAGAGAATTTAGCCTTCTCAATTCTCACAGAACCGGCCCAGTTCACACTCATATAGGTGATTTCTTATTAAGAGTATCCTGCTATACCCCACTTGGATATCCAAGCTATAAGAATCATTAAAAACAAAGCTTATCCTACTAACGCTGCAGATATCACTCTTCTTATCATAGAAATGGTTAGGAGTAAACCTCCTTAGTGATACATGAAGTCATCCATAATTCAGTTGTCCCTTTGAACCTAGATCTTGGGATCTCCAGTCAACTAGGTTGAGTTGCCATTATGGCGACTTTTAAGTAATAGGCTTTAATCTCATTCCTTTCGATAAATGGTACACTTGCTCTCTGGCTAGCCCTTTAGTCAATGGATCTACAACATTCTCCTTTGACTTTACATATTCTATGGAAATTATTCCATGTGAGAGCAAATGTCTAATGGTATTATGTCTTCGACGAATGTTTCGAGACTTACCGTTATACATATGATTATGTGTCCGTCCTATTGCTGTTTCACTATCACAGTGAATACATATAGCTAGCACAAGTTTAGGCTACATTGGACTGTCTTCTAAGAAATTACGAAGCCATTCTACTTCTTCTCCTGATTTATCTAATGCGATAAACTCAGATTCTATTGTCGACCTTGCTATGCATGTCTGCTTGGAGGATTTCCAAGAGATTGCAGCACCACCCAGGGTAAAGACGTATCCACTAGTGGATTTTGAGTCTTTAGTATCCGAAATCCAATTTGCATCACTGTACCCCTCGAGTACTGCTGGATATTTGGTATAATAAAGGCCATAATTCTGGGTATGTCTTAGATACCTAAGTACCTTAATTATCGCTTTCCAATGATCGAACCCTGAATTACTTATGTACCTACTCAATTTGCTTATAGCATAGGCTAAATCTGGCCTAGTGCAATTCATTAAGTATATCAAGCTTCCGATTATTCGAGAGTACTCTAATTATGATATGCTTGCAGCTGTATTTTTTGACAAATGAAGACTAATGTCAACAGGTGTTTTAGCAGGACGGTCGTCATGCTTTCCAAATTTCTCCAGAATCTTCTCAACATAGTGAGACTGAGATAACGCATATCCTTTAGATGTTCTAGTAATTTTTATTCCTAGAATTATATCTGCTACTCCCAGATCTTTCATGTCAAGCTTTTTGTTCACATTTTCTTTGTGGATTTAATCATGTCATTATTGCTTTCAATAATGAGCATGTCATCCACATAAAGACAAACTATGACATAGCCTTTGTTTGTGCTTTTAACATAGACGCATTTATCACATTCGTTTAGCTTAAAACCATCCGAAAGCATAGCTTGATCAAATTTTTCATGCCATTGTTTCAGAGCTTGTTTTAATCTATAAAGGGATTTGACAAGTTTACAAACCTTTTTCTCTTGACCGGTAACTTGAAACCCTTCTGGTTGTTCCATATAGATTTTCTCATCTAACTCACCATTCAAAAAAGTTGTTTTAACATTCATTTGATGTATTTCCAGATTATACAAAGCTGCAATCACAATCAACATGCGGATGGATGTTATTCTTGTCACTGGTGAATAGGTGTCAAAATAATCAAGGCCTTCCTTTTGCCTGTATCCCTTAATAACAAGCCTAGCCTTGTATTTATCTATTGAACCATCTGCTTTCATTTTTCTCTTGAATATCCACTTATATCCAAGAGATTTACAACCTGGTGGAAGGTCCACCAGTTCCTAAGTATGATTTTGCAGTATTGATTCAATCTCATTATTCACAACCTCTCTCCATAATGGAGCTTCCGGACTTAACATTGCTTCCTTGAAGTTTTGAGGCTCATTTTCTAATAGGTATGTTAGAAAATTTGGACCAAATGATTTAGAGATCCTAGCCCTCTTGCTACGTCTAGGTTCATCGGATTCATTTTCATTTTGGTCTTCATTGCTACTAATAGTAGTATCAAAAGTTTTGTTATTTGAACTTTTTTCTTCAGTTTCCTTACTAGCAAAAATATGTTCAAAAAACGACGCATTTCTTGACTCAATAATAGTGTTTACATGCATATCCGGATTTTCAGATCTATGAACTAAAAATCTATATGCACTACTATTATTGGCATAACCAATGAACACACAATCAATGGTCTTTGGTCCTATCTTAGTCGTTTTGAGACTAGGGACTGCCACCTTGGCCAAACAGCCCCACACTTTGAGTTAATTGTAGGTAGGTTGTCAACCTTTCCATAATTCATAAAGTGTTTGATTGAGTTTCTTGTGAGGTACCCTATTAAGGATAAAGTTAGCAGACAAAATCGCCTCCCCCCACAAGTTCTGAGGTAATCCTGAACTAATCAACATGGCATTCATCATCTCTTTAAGAGTTCGATTCTTTCTCTGAACAACTCCATTTGACTGAGGAGAATAGGGTGCAGTGGTTTGGTGAATGAAACCATGTTCAGAACAAAATTCTTCAAATGGTGCATCATACTCACCACCTCTATCACTCCTCACTATCTTAATAGTTTTGCCAAGTTGATTTTCAACCTCAAGTTTATATTGCCTAAAAGCTTCTACGGCTTCATCTTTACTTCTTAATAAGTAAACATAACAATAGCGAGTGCAATCATCAATAAAAATAATAAAGCATTTCTTACCTCCTCTAGTTTGAACAAATTTTAAATCATAGATATCTGTGTGAATTAAATTTAGAGGTTCAGTACTTCTTTTAATTTTATTAAATAACGCCTTAGTGAGTTTTGCCTCAACACAAATCTCACATTTATGATTAGGATCAAATTTTAAGTTAGGTAAATATTCTAAAGTAACAAGTCTACGCAAAGAATTAAAATTAACATGTCCTAATCTACCATGCCATAAGAAAGAAGACTCAGCAATATAAACAGAAGATGTGTTCTTATTATTAAAAGCCAAATTAGGTACAATAGTTATTACATTGAGCTTAAAAAGCCCATCACTCATGTAACCTCGCCCCATATACATTCCACTCTTAGAGAGTACAACTTTATCAGATTCAAAGACTAATTTAAACCCATTCTTGATCAACAATGACCCAAAAATCAAATTCTTGCGAATTTCTGGCACATGGAGTACATTGCTAAGAGTGAGTTCTTTCCCTGAGGTCATTTTCAGCACGATCTTTCCTTGTCCTTCTACAGTTGATGTAGAGGAGTTTCCCATAAAAAGTAGTTCCCTACTTTCCACCACTTTGTAGATTGTGAACATCTTCTTATCTACATAGATATGGCGGGTTGCTCCAGTATCTTCCCACCATTCCTTGGGATTGCCCACCAAGTTTGCTTTAGAGACTACTACAGCAAGATTGATGTCTGCCACTCCATCGGAAAGATAAAAATCCTCAGCTATGTTGGCTTATGCTAGTTTTTTGCTTGAACTCCTTCCGTCCTTGCGAACGTGACAATCCTTAGCGTGATGTCTATCTTTGCCACACACAAAGCACTTGCCTTTGAATCTCTTGTTGAACTTGTTGTTGATCTCTTTGTTGATCTTACTAGTGGATCCTTGTTTGGGATCATTGATATCATGCTTCCGCTTTTTGTTGTTGAACTTTGACCCTTGTCCATGTTCCACAACATTTGTTTTAGCCTGCATGACATGGTTTCCTGACTTCTTGTCGAAACCACGGTTGTCCTCCTCAATTCTGAGTCGCACAATTAGTTCCTCTAATTTCATCTCCTTGCACTTATACTTTAGATAATTCTTGAATTCTTTCCAAGATGGTGGCAATTTTTCAATGATTGTCGCTACTTGGAAAGATTCACTAAGAACCATCCCTTCCGCATGTATGTCATGGAGAATTAATTGGAGATCTTGAACTTGGCTAATAACCGTTTTGGAATCCATTATTTTAAAATTCAGAAAACGGCCGACAACAAATTTCTTTGTACCAGCATCCTCTGTCTTATACTTATGATCCAGAGATTCCCAAAGTTCTTTAGCTGTGCTTTTCACACTATACACATTGTACAATGTATTGTCCAACCCATTAAGGATATAATTCTGACACAGAAAATCACTATGTTTCCATGCATCGACTGTTGCAACCACTTGCTGGTCAATTTCTAACTCGTTCAGTGTCGGTGCCTTTTCATGAGTGAAGCGAGCTAAATTCAATGTGGTAAGTTAAAACAACATCTTTTGTTGCCATATTTTAAAATCATTACCATTAAATTTTTCTGGCTTCTCCCAATGATTTACCGATACTGCCGAAGTCATCACTGGCACAATAGGTGTGAGGGTCGGAGTAATAACAATCTCAGTACTATTTATTTCTGTTGTCATAATTCTAACAAAAAAAAAAAACCCTAATCACAAATTTATATACAAAAGAATTTACACACAAAATAAACAGAACAATAGTTTGTAACAAAATTCCAATGATAAACAGTATGTTACTACTATGTTATCAAAGAAATCATTAAACAGCATATTACTACTATTTAAGAAATTAAATAGTATATTACTACTATTTAATTTCCCGAAACAAAATATTTGTCTGTCTATCGCAGAAATAAATAAAAATAAGAAATCTACTTTAAGATTGTTAGAACCCACAAAGGTGTATGTGTGTAAATTAAATAAACAATAAAATAAAATAATTTAGAAAAATAATTATATAAATTATTTTCCGAATTAAAGCTTACAGAAAATAATGGCGAGGCTTGTGTTGGACACAATCTCTTTAAAGTAGATTTTGCCCTCGCTCTGGTGCTTCGAGATATAACCGGCGTCTACTTTCCAGGATGCAACGGCTAACACTTAAATTTGCAGCACTACAAATTTAAGCCTGGCGAACCAACTCTGTTGTAACTCTCTTTTTTTCTTCCTAAAATATAAATGCAGAAAAGATGCAGAAAGAGAAGAGGACGACTTGAAAGACAAATGAAGAAATGCTCTCAAAAAACTAGATCAAAGAATTGCTGGATGGCCAACTATTTATAGAAGTGGAAGTGGCTTTTCCGAACAGGTGCCAACACAATGAACCTGTTCGGTCAGATTAATAACCAAAAACCTGACCTGTTTCACTTGTTTAAACAGATACAGATTTGTTCAGATTGTTTGAACAGATACAAATCTGTTCGATTTTGGAATGAACAGGTATGAACCTGTTCGGGTTAGGAACTGTTTGGGTGGAAATTTACATTTTTTAAGAATTGTTTGGCTAGTAACTTATCAATTTAATGAAAAAAGAAAGGCTAACAAACACAATAGGAAAATAATATTTTAATAATAATAAGTTAGAATAGAGAGTTTGATACAATAAGTGCTAAGAGGTGACTAGTTAAAATAGTAAAATAGCTTTAATTTGACTAAAATTTTGAAAAGGTTGGTGTGGATGCTCTTACGAATTTCAAAATCCATTTTCCCTCAATAATGTGATTTTTTCTGTGAGGGGAAAAAAGTACAATTATTGTCGTGATGAAGGTGTTTTGCAAAGTTTTGGTTTGTTATTGAAAATGTTTATTGTAGACACTTATTTGTATGACATGTATGTATCTATATATTGCACATAAGCTAATAGGAGGACATTACAAAATTCTACAATTTTTTCTTCGCAAGTATAACTATATTACTAAAACGATACATATTAGAAAATTAAAGTATCTGATGGTAATATAACATTACAGATTGACAATGTATTAATGCAGTAACATATATATATATATATATATGCATTGACATATATAGGATACACAAAAATAATATGTGAAATCTTGTACAGCAATATAATATATGTAACAATAAGAAGTTAATTATTCATAATTAAATAGTTGAACATAATGTAAATATTTAGTGTTATATTTTTGTGTGTATGCACCATTTTTTAATTAGATTATTAAATTCACATAAAAATTTAAAGAAATTTGTGAATAATTGTGTAAAATTAGAGATTAGTGAAGAAAGCTTTAAAAATAAGAGAAATTTATAGTGTTTGGTTTGTTTTTTCATTGGGTTATTTTTTTGATAAATCTTCTTTCTAAGTATTTTATTCCATCTAACCCATGTTCTTTTTTAGTATTCTATTAAGCCTTGTTTAATGTAATATGACCAAATCATATTTTCTAATTGTTGCACATATTTCTATTTTAAAACTAATACATAACAATAGTCCATTTCATGAAGAAAATCTCGCATTCATTCTAAAGAGAAAATCTTTCACTTATTCTATGGGGAAAATCTCTCTCTTATTCTAAAAAAAAAATCTCTCCCGCATTCTATGGAGAAAATCTCTCTTGTTCTAAGGAGAAAATCTTTCTCGCATTCTATGGAGAAAATCTCAAATTAAGAATTTTAAAGCTTTTTATAATTTGAAAATTTTAAAAATAATGCAATAAAAAATCTGAATGAAAATCAAAATACAATATGAATATTTACAGTAAACAACAAACATACAACTAACTTTTGAAAAAATAAAACACATACTAAGGTACAATGTGAATGTTCACAATAGACAACAAACATACAACTAACCTTCAAAAAAATAAAATTCATACTAAAATACAATGTGAATGTTTACAATTTATAATTAACATACAACTAGCTTAAAAAAAATAATAATAATAATAAAAAAAAACTCATACGTAAACATTTACACTGCAATGTGAAAATATAAAACAAAATTGAAAAAAGTGAAAATCAACTATTTCAATTGTTCATGGGTAACAAAAATGATTGTTCAACTAACAAGCATAGTAACAAAAATAACAAATATATAATTAACTTTTGAAAAAATAAAACTTATCCCGAAATACAATGTGAATGTTCACAATTTACAATTAATATACAAATAGTTTAAAAAAAATGCATACTGGTGTTCAATGGTAAAAATTGAAAAAAGTAAAAATCGACTATTTCGATTGTTCAATGGTAACAAAAATGATTGTTCAACCAGTTAAAAAAAAAAAAAAAAAAAAAAAACTCATACCAAAATACAATATGAATGTTCACAATTTATAATTAACATACAACTAACATTAGAAAAACTAAATTCATACCAATGTGAACATTCACACTGCAACATGAAACAAAATTGAAAGAAAAATGACTATTTCAATTGTTTAATGGTAACAAAAAATGATTGTTCAAACAACAAGTATAGTAACAAATAATTAATGATATGTAAGAGGGTAATTTATAAATAAATTGAGCCGAGCTAAGGAAGGGCCTTCTTTAGAAGATGGGCCGCACATTGGGCCGGGGTAAGAGCTGGTGTAGCTTGGTCTTAAAGCTAAACGAGCTAGGACCAGGTGAAGTTCGGGCCGAGCTATGACCGGGGTGCTTGGGCCTCGCAATGTTGGGCCTCATCCTTGTTAGCTCGGTCAGAAACTGCTGCAGTTAGCTCAGTCTAAAAAGCCAAAACCGAGATACAAGGACCAAGCTAGGCGTTGCATTTGAAAGCACCGGATTGAGTATGTCAAAAGGCTAGTGATAGCTCGGTCATAGTGTTATTTAATCGTGATAGTCATCTCACTAGGCTTGCAGTGATAAGACTCCTAGGACGACTTTGTTAAGGGAAATAGAGTCCTACTAGGATTGTGCAAACCATCTCTCTTGGTTGGTAGTGAGTAAGGTGTGTGATTCCTAGGAGGACTCTCATAGGGAGAGTTGGAATCCCACTGGGATTGTACCACACAGAATCTATAAAAGCTCGTAAAAAGACCTATGTACAAGTATCACAACTTTGATTCTCGAATACACAGAGCTTTTGTCTATTTGTATATTTTGCTGACTTAGGCATCAGAGAGGTATCCGGCACACACCCGCCGACTAGCTCACGTTTGTGTTTTCAGAGAGTAAAGCAACGACGTTTGGAGGAGCGCAGACTTGATCAACAAGATTGTACAAGAACATTATTTCATGCTCGTACAATTGGCGTCGTCTGTGGGAAATAGACAAAGAACAAAACCTCTTGATCAAATTCTCCTCTCTAGTTGAAAGCAATGGCGCACAATAAAGACTTGTCGCAATCTGCTGTTGATGGGCAAACCCTGGAGGGGGGTGGGAGGCGCGAAGGTTTACCTTCCATCCCACCCATGGAGGATTTAGAACCCCAGCGGCAGAACTCCCAGAGGGACACAAGGGAGAGACGAGGCACTAGCCCCCGTCACTTTCAAAGTCCCAAAAGGCAGAGGCGGAGGCTTGATCCTCAAGTTCTGGAGGATCACGTGAGAGAGCAAGACGAGTTAATTAGGAGGATGGCGGCAGACATGGAGACTATGAAGCACTAGATAAAAGGAAAAGGGGTGGCGACCTGAGAGGGGTGCAAAGGCAACACGCCCCCTCGCCACTCGGAAGACCATGACAGATATACCGCACTTTCACCAGCAGAAAGTAAGAGCCTTAGAACAGATGATACTCAGTCAAGGACTTCCGGGACTCGTCACTCCAGGTCTGAGTGAACGAGGACTGAAAGGTCATATACAAAGGGAAGCAACTATCGCCCCTCGCACACGCACCAGACGACATCCAGGCACACGGAGTTGCCCAGATCAGTGGACTTACGGACAGTGCTCGAGGAAAGGGCCCGATAGAAGGACACCAGGGCTTGCGACCCACACAGAGTTTCAGCCCTACAACGGTTGGCCCCTAGGACGCATGGGAGTGTCGAGGTAGGGATGCCAATGCCGCGCCTTGCTTACGAACCAGCAGACAAAGTATTAGCAAGGTTACAGAGCTCGCCGTTCGTTCTGGTAATTGAGAACGCACCATTACCTTCAGGCTTCCATTAACCCAAGTTCACCACCTATGAAGGGAAGACAGACCCCTACATGCACTTAAGCCACTTTTGCCAGGTTATGGCAGTATAACGGCGGAACGAGGCCCTAATGTGTATCTTGTTTCCATCTAGCCTTGACGACCTAGGTCTAACCTAGTTTGAATGACTGCCAGAAGGTAGCATAGCCTCATGGGCACAGTTGGCAGAAGCATTCATGACCAGGTTCGGAACGAATACCATGACGCCAATGGAGATCGACCAGCTTCTCTCCATTGACATGGGCAAAAAAAAAAACATTGAGGTCTTACAACAGTCGCTATTGGGAGACCTTCAACCAGATTGGGATTGGCCTACCAACCTCGCCATTGCATAATATAAACGGGGTTTACTAGTCGGAAACAAACTAAGGGACTCAATAACAATGATGCCACTCCTCACAATAGAGGCCCTAATGGAGAGAGTGCATCAACATATCCGAGTAGAGGAAGATGGCGCCCATGCTAAAGAAAAATCTGGCACAACAGCGATGCCAGATAAAAAGACTACAACGAAAATCAACACGGTGGAACATCCAAGCAGGAATGGACGCGGCAGGAGGGCCAACAGAGAGGACCCAGAGAAAATGAACTTAAGAATCTGCACAGCCATTACCACAGTATTCAATAAACCTATCTACCGGATTCTCAGTGAGATACGCAATGAACCTTTCGTCCGGTAGCCAGCTAAGTTGGGAGAAGCACAAAAAGGCTATGACGAGAGATCCTGGTGCACCTTCCATGATGAAAAGGGGCACCGCATTGAAAATTGCACGCTGTTGAGGCAACATCTGGAGGAGTTAATAGCAGCTGGGCACCTGGACCAGTACATAGAACGAGGGACACAGCCAGCCCCCCAAGACCTCAACAAACCGAACGGGATGCCAGACAACGGTCCACCCCAAGGCGTAATCAACTTCATAGATGGGATCATCGAGCCTGAGCGGGTATGTGAACTCAGGGGGATGATCAAAAAGGCTGAACACTTGAGAGAGGTATTAAGTGCACAGCCTACCATCAAAAAGGGCAGAACAGAGGCTTCGAACGTCATATCCTTCTCAGACAAGGATCTAGCAAGGCTACATTGCCCTCACAATGACGCACTGGTGGTGACTTTGCGCGTCAAAAATTTCAACATCAAGCAGATTCTGATTGACCAAGGAAGCTCATGCGAGATAATGTACTACGAGACCTTCAAACAGCTGAAATTAGAGGACAAAGACTTGGCACCTGCGATATCTCCCCTTGTCGGATTCAACTCGATGCCAGAGTGGCCAATAGGCAAGATAATCCTCCCAGTCAAGGCAGGAACCATGACAAAACAGGTGGAATTCTGGGTATTGAAAGTCCCTTCCACTTGCAACATAATCTTAGGGAGAACATGGTTGCACGCTATACGATCAGTAGCGTCAACCTACCATCAAGTATTGCGGTTCCCCAACGAAGCTGGAGTAATTGAAGAGGTCTTGCGAGACCAAATTATGTCAAAATAGTGCTTTATCAGAGTAAATGGTAGCAAGGCTGCAAAAGGGTATGTATAGATGGTGGAAGAGCCAGAGAGCAATGAACTGTTTGCGGATGTTGGCAAGACAGCCGAACAGAAGGCGGTGGAAGACTTGGTAGAGGTAAGGATAAATGAAAGAACCTAGAAAAGTTCTTTTTGCTCGGATCGTCTTTGTCTAGCACTGAGAGAATAGAGGTCATGGAATTCTTGACCTCTAACATCGAAGTGTTTGTCTGGATACATACGACATGCCTGGCATTGACCCAAACTTCATCTGTCACCAACTTAATGTCCATCCAACTGCCAGACCAATTATACAACGCACTCGCAGATCGGTACTCCACCACGCAGAGATAGTGCCAGAGGAAGTGGGAAACTTACTAGAGGCAAGAGCTATCAGAGAAGTGCACTATCCCAGGTGGATCTCCAATACTGTTATAGTGCCAAAGAAGAATGGAAAGTGGCGTGTTTGCATGGACTACAAAACAGTCAACAAGGCATGTCCAAATGACAGTTTTCCTCTACTACGGATAGACCAACTGGTAGACCTGACGGCAAGACACAATCAACTTAGCTTCCTTGATGCGTATAGAGGTTACCATCAGATCGCTATGTGTGAATCAGACCAGAAGGTCACATATTTTACAACGTCTAGAGGATTGTATTATTACAAGGTCATGCCCTTTGGCCTGAAAAACGCAGGGGCTACATTCCAACGGATGGTCACCAAAATGTTCAAACCATTATTAGGCAGAACAATGGAGGCTTACATAGATGACATGGTGGTCAAAAGCAAGGATGAAAAGGACCATCTCAGGGACCTAGATGAGATGTTCCAAATTCTGAAGAAGACAAGTTGCATCTAAATGCATCAACGTGTGCATTCGGCGTAGGATCAGGCAAATTCCTAGGTTTTCTGGTGACCAACCGAGGTATAGAAGCAGATCCCTCTCAGATCAAAGCAATCCAAGATCTTGAGAGGCCCAACACAGTTAAAGAGGTACAGCATCTCACTGGCTTAGCAGTCGTGCTTAACCGGTTCATAAGTCGGTCGTCAGACAGATGTCGGCCATTCTTCCAAGCGCTAAAGGCCAAGTTTGAGTGGGATGAAGAATGCGACCGGGCCCTAGAAAGTTTGAAAGAGTACATGTCTTCTCCACCGTTGTTAGTAACCCCCTGTGCCTGGAGAAGAGCTCTTTTTGTACTTAGCGGTTTCACAGCATGCAGTCAACGCAGTGTTGGTCAGAGTGGAAGGAATCCAACACCTGCCTATCTTCTATGTTAGCAAAACCTTGCTAGACGCTAAAACAAGGTACCTACCATTGGAAAAGTTGGCCTTAGCTCTGATAATGGCCTCGAGAAAGTGTTCACATTATTTCCATGCCCACACCGTAATCGTCCTAACAGCCTTCCCATTAAAAGCCTTATTTGAGAGGGCAGACTTTTCTGGACGAATCTTGAAATGGGCAGTAGAGCTGGGATAGTTCGATATCAAGTTTTAACCCAGAACAACAATAAAATCCCAGGCTTTAGCAGACTTTGTGGCTGAGTTTACACCAGGAAGTCATCACATCTGCCCAGTTGACTTGACCAATATAACCGGAATGGGGATGAAAAGTCACAGGAATTGCGCAGCCCCCAAAACAAGATGCCCAGCTACACTCCAAACCTTACAGATTTGAAGATAGCAAGGAAGGGGAAGACCATGCTATTCCCAGCAAGGACTCATCAACAAGTAACAACTTGGGGCAGTCAGATAGTGAAGAGCAAACCCTAACAACAAGCATGGACTTGGAAGAAAACATTGGCAACACTTTTGATCCCAAGACATCATCCGATCCCACTACTTGCTGGAAGTTATTCGTAGGAGAGATGTGGAAGCTCTTCGTGGATGGTGCATCCAATAAACACGGTGCAGGACTTGGCGTAGTCCTCATCTCACCAGATAGCCTAACAATTGAACAAGCAGTCAACCTTGGCTTCCCAGCATTAAACAATGAGGCAGAGTATGAGGCACTTTTAGCAGGCCTAAAATCAGCACTTTACATGAAGGCCACCGAGCTAATAGTTTACAGCGACTCCCAGCTGGTGGTAAACGAGATTTCAGGCGATTACGAGGCGAAAGATGAGAGGATGGCTAAGTACCAAGAGTTAGTCAGAAAAGAGATCATGAAGTTCAAAGTAGTACGAATAGAGTAAATCAACCGAGAAGAAAATAGTAGAGCAGACGAACTAACAGGTTTTGCCTCAGTGGCAGATACATCTATCCCACATCCATTACTGATCAACTTCCTACCCACACCAAGCATTGAAGAACCCAAAATAGCTGAGGTATATTGTGCCGAACTAGGCCCTTCCTGGATGGATCCCATTATAGTATTCTTAAAAGACGGCATCTTACCTGAAGAGAAGAAAGAGGCCAACAAAATAAGAGCAAAGTCACAGCGATTTTGGCTCTCTCCATCATTGGCATTATACAAAAAATCCTTCACAGGACCTTACTTGAAATGTGTCCACCCTAGCAAGGTTGAGGTATTCTTGTTCGAGATACATGAAGGCGTATCCAGAAACCACTAGGGGGGGAAGATCATTGGCTTACAGGGCAATCTCACAAGGATATTGGTGGCCATACATGCAGGCAGATTCTGAGAAGTATGTCAAAAGGTGCAAGAAATGTTAGAAGTTCGCACACCAGATACACCAGCTAGCCGGAGAGCTTCTACCATTAACTAGCCTATGGCCTTTTGCAATATGGGGCCTGGACATAGTGGGACCACTTCCGGTAGCACCTGGCAACAGAAAGTTCTTTCTCGCAACAATAGACTAAAAAAAAAAAAAAAGGAAAAAGACAAGGAGGGCTCATACCAGCAAGCCGCAGGAGAGAGAGAAAGAGAGAGAGAGAGAGAGAGACGGTGAGAGAGGGGAGAAAAATAAGGGTTAGGGTTTTGTTTTGGTGGCTCCATTAATTCTTCAAGTATTTCTTTGATCTTCAAAAAAATATTGTGAGTACAAAACCTACTTCCCTTGACTTATGTTTAATTCATTGTTTTTATTTATTTATTATTATTTATTTGATGTTGGTTAGATTTTGTATTTGTATGTAGATGATAGATTGATTTTAATTATTTTGATTAGTTATGCATGCTATGTTTAGGGTTTTTATATGGATTTATTTTATGGTTGTAATCACACTCATGGATATATGAAATTAAGATAAACTTGGAACCCATAGATAAATTTCTTATACTCCACCATGACTCCATGGATTGTTGTTTTATTTGAGTGATGGTGAGAAAGAGTGTATAAGAAAAAAAAAATAAGGATTATGAGATTTATTTGAATGCCTTAGGCTTGGCATTGTTATGTTTGTTCTCATGAGTAGATGAGAGATTGTGTATATATATATTGTTGCCTCGTTCTCATGAGTAGACGAGTGCTTTGATTTACGCACGTACGTGTATGCTAACTATCTGGGAAGTGTGGGTCAAACTCGGGATGATATCCCCGTGCAAGTTTGGCTTCGGAGCAGTGTTAGGTATACGGGAGGCACATGGGATATATGTGTAGGCCGGAAGTAAAGGGCCGAAGTGGTAGAGTTAAGGTACAAAGAATTAAATATGAGTTTATTGTTACAGTGTGAATTGTATTGATTTATACATCTTGAAAAATAGTAAACGACCTCGATAAATTATGAAATTTGAGCAGAGGCATGTATACATGATTCTAGACAACTTTTGTGTTTTAACTTTTTGTTAAAAAGATCTATTAAAACTTGTAATCGGATGATTTTGTTTATAATAGTTTTTTATTTATTTTAGTAATGCAGATTTTAGATGTTGTTTTAACCCACATAACGAGCTCATTTTTATTGATTTCTTGTAAACTAATGTAAAACATTATTATGAACACTTTTTATATTTTGAACTTTTTCGAAAAAAAATCATCTTAGGGTAGTTTCTTTCAGTTTTCAGTTCTAGATTTTTCAATCGAATTTCGTCTAGGGTCTTCTATTAATTTTTTCTCTCAACTTATTCAGTTTCTACTAAATTTGTTCTCCTTGCCTTTTAGTAAATTTGATTCTGTACAATTTTTGTTCTTTGAGTTTTGGTCAATTCGAATTATTTAAGCATGCAACAGGGCGTTTTTATACTTCTTCAGTAATTTACTTATGATTAAATTATACTAACTTTATTTTTATTTATTTTTCCAGAATGGTGGGTCTTACTAACTTTTTATGCACAACTAACCCACAATATTTTTATTTTTATTTTGTTTATTTTATACTCAATTTATATTTAGTTGTCTACGGGTAAGAAATTAAACGCCACCGTATCTCGGGAAACTATCTATTCGTCTCGATGCGGGTGGAACTACTTGTCTTGTCCCGTAACAAGAATTAAATGTACTTTTGTTTGTGTCTGGTAGACACGTGAGTGTCAAATCTTGTACTCATACTAGTATACTTGTATACTGACCCGTTTTGTCTCTTGGCAATTCGGGTGCATTCTGTTTTTGCGCAGCCGAGCTTCTTTTGCAGGATTAGTTGGGGCTACGGTGGTGACGAGAAATAACTATGATCGTAGGACATGTCTTTTAGACTTCTTTTATTTTTTGGGAGTTTAGGATTGATATTAGTTTATTTATTTATTTATTTTTTTGACCTTAGTATTTTGACAATTTGACATTGTCGGTTATTTTTCAACTTTACATTATTTAAGTTGTATTGACTAGTTGCTGTTACTTTAATGATGGAGGTATTGGTTAGTTATGAAATTATGGTTGATGGTTTGATTGGCGTTTTGATGGGTTTTTTTTTTTTTTTTTTTTTTATCTATTGTAATCTTTTGAGGATGGAAATTTGCTCCCAAGTGCCCGGCATGTGTAATATGAATAATTGGTAAATTTTGATTTTATATACTTGTATACTTTCATCTTTGTACTCCATGGTATCAAAATATCAGCAAATAATTCATTTGGGGTTCTATCATGTCACTCTACTGACCATGATTTTGTTGTTTCAATACTTGGCACTGACTGATAACTCTTTTTTGAGTACAGATGCCTGTCAAGTGTCCTGTATCTGGAATCATCAAGCAGAGAAAAATTCAAGGACAAGATTGCTTGGAGGTTTCCTGGGAAGAAATGCATGGGTGGGCTTAACACCTCAATAGTTCCAGCTGATCTCATTGAGAGGTAATGACCATCACTATTGGTATTGTCATAGTTGTTGTACTAGACATCCTTGGGTTTTTCTGTAATAATGATGTTGATGGCTCTAATTTTGCCCCTTATTGTTTATGGGGTTGAATGCTGCTCCATGGATTACACAAGTGCCATTAGAGCAGACTCACTCCAGGAGGCAGTTGGTACATATTGTAATGATTGTTTAGGCCAACCTTATATTATTAGAGATACCCAAACACTACCTCAAGTGATTGTTTTTAGAGCGATGATTTCTAGCAACATACCCATCACTAAAATCATACCTAGTCAAATGTAGCCCAGAGATGCCAGTACAGCAGGAAAATACAAACAAGCACTGTTGAGAGCATTAAATTTAGCACAACAAAAATACCACATGAAAAGAATTGGAGCAGAGAATGATTTCTAGCAACAGACCCATCACTAAAATCATACCTAGTCAAATGTAGCCCAGAGATGCCAGTACAGCAGGAAAATACAAACAAGCACTGTAAAGAGCATTAAATTTAGCACAACAAAAATACCACATGAAAAGAATTGGAGCAGAGAAAATGAGAAACACATCAAATTGTTTGTATTTCCTGCATTCTCTCAAGTTCTTTGTCAGATTTCACAGTTGGAGTTTAATTGTTTTAAATTCAACAAAGAGCACATAATGGGAAGTCATACTCGAAAATCTTTTTCGACAATTTTCTCAGAAACAAGAAGATAGTCCCTTTGGAAGAAACAGATGCTCTCATGACAAAATGGGGTCCGCTGGCCAAGCCATTCTTGGGTGATGACCATAAGAGAAAAACAGCAACACTACCACTAACCTAAGATTTCAAATCTCCTCTTCTATCCTGTAAACCATCCAATACCTCTAATGCTTATTCTTTGGAATGTCAAGGTCTTTAAATATAGGACTATCCACTCCCACGCCCATCCCATTCAGACCGTTGTCAACATATATAACAGCACCAGTGATGGCAGAAGCCAATGGCGATACCAGGAAGGCAGCGGTGTTTCCCACCTCATCTGTTTCATATGTTTCTCAAACTCAGTTATAATGGGCAAGATAAATATTATAGGAGGGGAAAATGCAAGGAAAAGCACAAGCTCTAGGTGATTTACCTGCAGATAGCTCTTTTTGCAAAGGAGCGTTTTCTAATGAGTAATCAATCATCATATCTATGAATCCAATTGCTTTTGCAGCTCGGCTTCTCAATCATAGTTCTAAATCGCGGTATCGGATAACGTAACGGTATCGATCGCGGAGTATCGGTATCGGGAGTATCGACCGGTACGTATCGGGTATCGGACGTCGCGATTGTGAAATTTGAAAAATCATTAGCAATCCGTCTAAAACTCAGTTTTATGTATTTTTTGACTCTTTTAGCCTTAATTTATCACATTTTAATTAAAATTTTGATATGTAAAGGCACTTTTGACTCATTTTCAACTAAATGATATGTATTTATTTTAGTCTCAAGTTTTTATTTGGCATTTATGTTAAACTTTAATATAAAATTGATGTGAAATTTTTTTTTTACTTATTTTCAATAATGAAATACTTTTACAAGCACAACAAATTATATATAGTTTGGTTATTTAAAAAAATTAAGGATCCTATCAAATAAAAAAATATATATATTCAACACAATAATAATACTATCTAGATACACTTAAAAAGTAAAATATTTGTGAATATTTTTTATAAAAAAACTATTAAACCTCTTTACTTAACAATTAATCCTCTTTAAAAAAATTTAACAGATGAAACTTCTTTAAAAAAAATCTGATATAAAAATAATCTGAAATAAAAAGTTTTGACAGATTCAAAAATTTGACAAATTCAAACAAAGACACTATACGGAAATAATTATACTAATCAACTCATTGTCATGGCTTCTAAGTTTTTCATGGCTCACTAATTCTTTATGACTCAAATGAAGCACGAGAGACTGAAATGATATCAAATTGGGCTTGAGATCTTCTATATTAATTAATTAATTTATTTATTTATTTTATTTATTTTTATCTATTTTAATGCACTTTTAATCAATAATCAGGGTGATTCTAGTCTCATCCCCCATCAAGCAAACAAAAACTCTTAAATTTTTTTTATTTGTATAATTAATATTTTATTATATATAATTTGGTTATTTAAAAAAATAAAGAAAAAAACCATTCCATACCATAATATAAATAAAAAATAGCCAAACACGACTTACCAAGCAAACAAATTATAAACCATTATAAACAACTTACCAGGAACAAAAAAAAAACAGATGGTTTGGTTTGAAAAACAGAGCATGAGAGAAATGCAAACAGAGCATAGAGAAAAACCTTCTTCGAAGCTTGAAATCGGTGATGGTTTGGGTTCGATTCGATGCTTCTCCTTGCAACACTGTACAAGATCGATGCCTGGGAGATGGATTTGGGTTTGATTGGGGAGTTGAGTTTGGTCCGATTGAGGGAAAACTTTATAGGTTTTTACACTTTAGAGGTCCGATTGACTTGCTTTCCTCAATTATTTTTCTAGAAACTTTGCTCGTTTTTCAGCCGAATCGGACTATATCGGAACTGGAGCGCTCACGTATCGGATACAAGCCGATACGTGTCGGGAATCGGCCGCTACGGACGTGAAAATCATTCTCACCGGTATACCGGTGAGTATCCGACTCGGTACTCCCATTTTCCGTTACGAATCGGCCGGTACGGCACGTACCGGCCGATATTTAGAACCTTGTTCTCAATGGACCAGATAAATTTCCCTTGCCAGTCAAACGACAGAAGATTGACTAAACAAGAATACAAGTACGATATTTACACGTTCATACAAGGTCTCACCATGTTTTGACAGGGCATTAAGTCATTTTATTTGTCATGGCAGAATGAGTAATTGTAAGGTTGAATTCACAAGGTGCTTGTGGAAACGTGTCAACCATATCATTAGTTAATGTGTCCCAAGAGAACAAAAACTACCCAAAAGGTCAAAACTATAATGACACACCTTAAACAGCGAGAAAAGCCCCAAGAGGAACCGACTACTTAATTGAAACATTCAAGATGTTTAAGAACCAAACAAACTAATGTGTGCCTGTCCTAACACACATAAAATGATCTGGAAAGATAATGTAGTACGTAGTTTTATCTGTATGCACGGATTCAATGGCTTGATATAACAAATCAATATAATTGTATACAGTAAAATTGCAGAACATTGCCCTTGCCGTGGTGGTGAAAGATAACTTTCTAATCAATTAGAGACATCTGAGAGTTGGTGAACACTTCATTCATTAAGGTTGCATCATTAGTTGAACCACCAGACATCATTTCTTAAACTTAAGCAAATACTCGACTTTGAACGGTGGACCAACCATTAAACAAGCCTTCCTCTTAATCGCATGAGGAGCAACTCTTTTTTTTCCTTTGTGATTCTCATTGATTAAAAAATATCATACTTCCTCTCCACAATTTCAGGTTTTTGAATAATAGTAGTCGAACGCTATTTGAACGTTGACAGGTCGGCCAAACCTGCAATCCAACGAGCAAGGAGACCGACGTTGATACACGTCGAGGCAGTGGAGGAAGAAGTCGACAGACTTCTGGAGGCCAGGGCCATTAGAGAAGTTAACTACCTGATATGGATGTCCAATACAGTGGTGGTGAAGAAGAAGAATGGTAAATGGAGAGTCTGCGTCGATTTTACCAGCCCGAGCAAGGCCTATCCCAAAGACAGCTTTCCTCTACCCAAGATTAACCAGCTAGTGGATGCCACTTCAGGACATGGAAGGATGAGCTTCCTGGATCCCTACAGGGGGTACCACCAGATAGCCATGTACCCCCCGGACGAAGAGAAGACTGCGTTTATCACCCCAAAAGGGCTGTACTGCTACAGAGTAATGCCTTTTGGGTTGAAAAACGCAGGAGCAACTTACCAAAGATTGGTAACCAAGATGTTCAGACACTTGATTGGCCGAACAGTGGAAGTCTACATCGACGACATGGTCGTAAAGACCAAGGAACCTGAGGGCCATCTAGCCGACCTAAAAGAAGTCTTCGAAATCCTTAAAACATATCGGCTCCGACTCAATGCATCTAAGTGTGCATTTGGAGTTGGGTCTGGTAAGTTCTTGGGATACCTGGTGACCAGAAGGAGCATTGAGGCCAGCACAGATCAGATCAAGGCCATCCTAGAATTGAAGAGCCCAACGTCGGCAAAACAGGTACAAATGCTAACCGGAAGGGCCGCAGCCTTGAATAGGTTCATAAGCAGAAGCTCAGACAAGTGCAAACCTTTCTTTAACTTAGTAAAGAAAGCCACAGACTTCTTATGGACCGAGGAGTGTGAAGCCGCCTTAGCCGACTTGAAGAAGTACTTGACCACAACTCCAGTTCTTTCAAATCCAGAACTTGGAGAGGAGTTGTTTTTGTACTTAGCAATTTCAGAAACATGCAGTAAGCGCAGTGGTAATTCGAGAAGAAAAAGGAGAGCAAAGGGCTGTTTACTACGTAAGCAAAACCCTGGCCGATGCAGAAACAAGGTATCTACCCTTAGAGAAATTAGCATTGGCTTTAGTAATGGCTTCAAAGAAGTTGAACCATTACTTCCAGGCCCATAAAATTGTGGTGCTAACTGAACACCCCTTGAAGTCCTTGCTGCAACAAGGAGACTTGACAGGAAGAATAGCTAGATGGGCAGTCGCCCTGGGCCAGTATGACTTGGAGTACAGACGTAGAACAGCAATTAAAGGCCAGGTTTTGGCCGAGTTCATGCCAGAATCCATCCAACATCGGGCTTCGTTAAGCCAGGGTGAACGATGTCCAAACAAACAAGGAGGAGCCCAGCCAAGGGCAACGTAACAAAGGAAGGAAGAAAAACCCAGACCCTACAGCATTTACATCGGCGACTCCTTTCGACTGTTCGTTGATGGGAGTTCAAACCGATAGGGAGCGAGGGCAAGAGTAGTATTGATATCTCCAGATGGGCAGGTACTAGAACAGTTGATTTGTTTGGGGTTCAAGGCCTCAAACAATGAAGCAGAGTATGAAACACTCATTGCAGGACTGAAACTGGCAGCAGCAGTATAAGCAGACGAGGTAATAGTCTTTTGTGACTCACAACTGATAGTTAACCAGACAACAGGCGAGTTTGCGGTCCGAGATGAAAAGATGCCGTCATACGCAAAGGAGGTCATCAGGTTGGCAGCCTTGTTTCAGAACTGCCAACTACTTCAGGTTAGCCGAGATGATAACAGTCACACCGATGCATTGGCCACCCTAGCTAGTGCAGTACAACATGAAAAAACAAGGACAATAATGGTTGACTATTTGTCGGGCCCGAGCATTATACCACTGACCACAGAGCGTGAAGCAATGTGTGTGGACATGGGACCAAGCTAGATGGATACAATTGTTGCATTCCTGAAAGAAGGAAAGCTGCCAAATGACCACAAGGAGGTACACAAGATCAGATTGAAGTCGGCAATATTTAGTCTGACAACAGAAGGACATCTCTACAGAAGGTCCTTCATCGGACCCCTTTTAAGGTGCATACATCCTTTGCAAATTGAAGATTTTTTATACAAAATTCATGAAGGAATTTGTGGAAGCCATGCTGGGGGTAGATCACTCGCCCAGAGGGCCATTACCTTGGTGGCCTTACATGCAGAAAGATGCAGAAGCCTATGTGAAGAAGTGTGAAAAGTGCCAAAGGTTTGCACCGCTGATACACCAACCAGCAGCAGACCTAAACCCCGTATCCAGTCCTTGGCCGTTTGCCCAATGGGGCATGGATCTTGTTGGGCAACTGCCCCAAGCAATTGGGCAAAGGAAGTACTTGCTGGTGGCAACAGACTACTTCACTAAGTGGATAGAAGCTGAACCCCTTGCCAAAATCTGAGATGTGGATGTGAAGAAATTCATTTGGAAGAATATCATCACCAGATTTGGGATTCCAAGAGCAATAGTTACTGACAATAGAACACAATTTGACAGTAAGATAATTAAGAGCTTCTGTGCAAAGTTTAAGATTAAGAACTACTTTTCAACCCCAAGCTTTTCCCAAAGCAACGGACAAGCAGAAGTATCTAACAAAGTAATCTTGGATGGGATAAAGAAGAGGCTGCAGGCATCAAAAGGAAAGTGGGTAGACGAATTGCCCAATGTGCTCTGGGCATATCAGACTACGCCGAGAAGATCAACGGGGGAATCTCCCTTTGCCATGGCTTATGGCACAGAAGCTGTCATTCCGCTGGAGGTCGGCATCCTTGGGATTAGAACCCAGGGAGTAGAGAACAGGACTAATGATGTACTCTTAGCCCGAGATCTGGATCTTCTAGAAGAACGAAGGGAGAAAGCTGCAATCTAGCTTGCAGCATACCAGCAACAACTTGCCAGAGCTTATAACAAGAAGATCAACCCAAGGGAGTTTCAAATTGGTGACCTCGTCTTTAGAAAAGTCGTCGGCAACAAGAAGGATCCTAGAGAGGGCAAGCTTGGCCTAAATTGGAAAGGATCCTACAGAGTCATCTCGGTACTGGGTAATGGGGCTTATCGGCTTGAAGATAATGAAGGCAAAGAGTTGCCAAGGCCTTGGAACACTTGCAATTTGAAATTTTTCTATCATTAGAATTTTTTGTTCTTTTGTCATTTTCCGAAGTATAAAAATAAAGTTTTCGCTTATATGTTTGTACACTTGTGACTGATAAAGATACATAACGTTGCTTCTGGAATACATGTATACTAAGAACCCAAGTGGAACTTAGGTTCACATTAGAGGGCAGAGAAAAGAGAAATGATGTTTAACACTTGTTGAAACTTGAGAAAAGTTTACAAGTTGAAGTTAAACCGATATGATGTTTAAACACTTGTTGAAACTTGAGAAAAGTTTACAAGTTGAAGTTAAACCGAGATGATATTTAACACTTGTTGAAACTTGAGAAGTTGAAGTTAAACCGAGATGATGTTTAACACTTGTTGAAACTTGAGAAAAGTTTACAAGTTGAAGTTAAACCGAGATGATGTTTAACACTTGTTGAAACTTGAGAAAAGTTTACAAGTTGAAGTTAAACCGAGATGATGTTTAACACTTGTTGAAACTTGAGAAAAGTTTACAAGTTGAAGTTAAACCGATATGATGTTTAACACTTGTTGAAAATTGAGAAAAGTTTACAAGTTGAAGTTAAACCGATATGATGTTTAACACTTGTTGAAACTTGAGAAAAGTTTACAAGTTAAAGTTAAACCGAGATGATGTTTAAACTTGTTGAGACTTGAGAAAAGTGTACAAGTTAAAGACTAAGGTTAAACACTTGTTGAAATTTTATGAAAATTTTACAAGGTGAAACCAAGCTTAGGCCAAGAAAGGTACTTGGGTACTTGCCGAGGTAAATCATCAGTTTGTATAACCGAGGTGTGTCACCCCGAGAAGGTTGCACAAGGATTGAAGTATATATTAAAGACATGTAAAATATTCTAAGTATGGAAGCATACAAGGCAAACAGGCAAGCATTTGAAGTTAAATAGTTGTATTAAAAGCACATCGGCGATGTAAAGAGTTTACATTACTTCAAAAAGACAAAACAAAGTACAAGAAATGAAGAGAAAAACATAAGCCTAAGACTCCTCAGCAACAGCAGGTGGTTGGGTTTGAAGTTCAGACGACTGCTGGGAAGACTCCTCGACAGCCTTTTCCGCCGCAAGCTCGGCATCAATTTTTTTAAGGGTCTCATCAAGGCTCTTCTCGGCGAGGGGAGACGTCGGCTGATGCCTTCTCAGCTACAGCATCTTTGGGAACCTCCTCACCCTCCTCATCTTGAGTCAAGTCCAGGACTTGCTCATTCAGAGAAGGGGACTTAGCCCCAGTAGCCTCCTTTGGTTTCCTCATGAGTGTCTCCTCCTCAGACTCAGATTCGTCATCGGATTGACTTGGAGTTGGAGGGAATGGAAGAGGAATGGTGTCGGCATTCCTGAGGGGCGAGTCCTCGGGGATCAAGCTTTTTTAGAAGAGACATCTAACCAAGGGTGAAACCCTTGTTGCATGCCTGCTTCACTTGTTTTTCGTAGTCCGCCTTTACATCGGCCGCCCCCTCAGCATATGCCTTCTCGTCGGCTGCCTTGAACTCGGCATCTTTCATGGCCAAGGCTTCTTGCAGTTCCTTTTGGGCCTGGGCCCTTTTCTCCTCAACTTCTTTCTTCTGGGCCTCAAAAACCTTCTTAATGGCCTCAGCAGATTCTGTCTTTTCTTTGGCGTCTTGCTGAGCTTTGATAGCATCCTCGGCTTGATCCTCCAAAGTTTTCATCTTTGATTGCAAGCTTTTGTTAGTCTTCTAAAGACTAGAGACCTCTCTCTTCCTATCAGCCAGCTCTTGTCGATTTTCAAAGGCTTGCATTGAGAAGGAATGAGCGTGCTGAATGGCCTGAAAGTGAACAGAAGTTATTAGAAAATATTATAAGTATGAAAGTAAGAGAAAGAAAGAAAAAATTACATAGCAAAAACACTTACTTGAACAGAGCGCTGAAGCATCAGAGCATAGTTTTCGTATTCACTTAACTCAGCGTTCCGGTCAAGATCGCTGGGAAGAAGAATAGCGGTACTGAGGGCAACGCCGATATTGATGTTGTCAGCGCTGTCGTTAACCATAACTGGCTTGTCCTCCAAAGTAATCTTGGGGGCCTAGGGGGAATCATGCTTTGCGGACCCCGAGGTGGTTGCAGAAGATGATCTCGGCCTCTTTGATCTCTGGGATTCAGATAGCGGCGCATCGGCTGGCCTTTTTTCGGCAGCAGAATGGGACTTGACACTCTCAACCAGTTTAGAGATTGGCAAGGTGTCCTCAGTGTCAACCTGAGTCACCTTTGCCTTTGGCTGAGCCTTCTTGATCCTCTTTTGCTTTGGTTTTGGGGGCTGAGTTGATGCTGGTTGAGCATCAACTGAGTCTAGAATGTTGGCCAAAAGATCCTTGGCGACTGCTTTTTGACGGCCCATCTCGGCGACAAGAACAAGCCGACGCCGACGCTTTCGTTGAGATGGTGGGATTAGATATGGAGCCGAGGTAGACGGATGCTCGGCTGGATCAAAAGTCGATCCTTGATCTTGCCGAGATATTGAGGCAGTTTGAGGAGTTGTGGCGGAATAAGGAGACAGACTCTTCTTCTTCTTCTTCTTGGGAACGTTGGGAAGAGCTGACCTATAGGTAAGGATGAAATTGAGTACCAGTGGGGCCTTGCGCTTGTGGACTGGAAGGTCCAGTAGCTTCTTTAAACCTTGACTTGGGGAAAAAGACTGGCGGAAGCCTTTCCCTGGTTTTGGAAGCCTTGACCCCCTTGACCCTTTTTTTAGCTTCTCTTGTAAGCTTTAAGCCCTTTTCATTGTCTATATAAAGAGACCTCCCTTCTCCTTTGATTTGGTTGAACAACTCCAGACCTAAATACATACATATATCTGGTATATCATCCTCTCTCTCTACATCTCCCTCTCTCTCTTCCTTTGTGTGTGTTTTGAGGGCCCAAAGGTGTGTTTAGTTCATAGTATTGCACTAATACACACACCATTACACCATACTTCAACTTGGGAAGCCTTGAGGGTTTGTTTTTGAAGTTTTGGGTCAGTTTTGATCAGGAGAAGGCGGCTGGACCTGCTGTTCTTGAGGTGTTCTTCAAGGGTAACACTTTTACTTTATTTTCCCCAATCTTGCATTAGCTTTTGACCTGTCTTGCATGCTGATTTAAGTTTTGTGTATAACTGAAAAAAGTCTTTTTTTTAGCTCCTTTTTAAGTTTGTTCAAGAACACTTTTGTGTTTGGGGTTGTCTACCCCCTCTTAGGCCTTGCTTGGCTTCATTTTTGTGCATTTTTAGTGAGCTCCGGGACCACCTTGTTTGGGCCTCCTCACCACTGAAATCTTGAGGAATTTCAGTGGTGAGGATGGTGGTTTAAGGTCCTAAGAAGGCCCCTCTCCTTGTTATCTTGTTTGCTTGCGTGTTTGGCCTTACAAAGGGGCCTATATTTGCACACCTATTGAGATCAGTTTAGGCATTTTTCAGTGGGTTTTAGGACCCCTATAGGCCATTTCCAGAGCTGGTTTGGCCTTGTTGAATGTCCATCATATATGTGCTTAATAACCCCTTTTATAGCCCTCTAAAGGAGCTCATCATTTTTGCATGTGTTGGCTTCATTTCAGTGGTTATTTGGGCATATTTTGGCATGTTTTGTTCACTGATTTTGGCTAGTTTGGTGAGATTTCATTTGCTTCATATACTTGCCATACAACTCATGTTTGCTAGTCAAAGTTGTATGCTATTTTAGTCCATCATGCTAGCACCTTTTGGCCATGCCTTGAACTAGAAATGTCCATGTTTTGGGACTGCCTTGGTTCTGTCTTTGCGCTTCATAGTCAAATAATGCATGCTTTGTATAGCTATAAGTCATTACATATGCCTAGTTTTGAGTTTCGGGGCTCATTCCATGCATCGGGTGCCATATCTCCATGTTTCGGGACCATTTAGCATCATATTTCAGTGCTGAAATTCACATGCTTGTATGCCATCTTGCATCCCTTGCCATGCCTTGGTAGAGTCGCATTTTATGCCTTAGGATTGGTCCTTGGTTTGCGTGCATGTGTGCACGCATTTCGATTGTCTCATTTTCATCTAATGGCCACTGATTTTGGCATGCTTGCGAGCTATCCATGTTAGTTTAAGTCCATCATCGCATGTTGTTGCATGCCATGTTTGCTTACATGTTTAGGTTGCGCGCCTAGTATACATTGCTCATTTGAATGTTCATGTTGCATACTTAGCCTCCATGCCTAGGTTGCATTTCATTGAGCATGCATCCCTTGCCTCTTGATTAATCATGATAGGGGTTGGGGCCCTTTGATGTGTTTTGTGCTTGCATTTCATTTGATATCAAAGTTGCACACTTGGCTTTTGGGCCATCATGCATTGAAGTGCGTGATTGATGGCCCGAGGGTCGAGGGCCATGCTCCCTTGAGTCTATTGCATGATAGGGAGTATGGCCATGCTCACATTTGCTTGAAAATTTCATGCCATACACTGCTTGCCGGTTTGCTGCTGTCAACTGCAGGTTCTGCCGGATGTTTTGGCCGGTCGGCTAAATAAAGTGCCGGCCGGCCATCAATTTTGGCCGGTAAACAAAACGGTGGCCGGTGGTTCATCCCTTTGGCCGGTGGTGTTTGTGTTTGGCCGGTGGTATTCTTCAACATCCATAGAGCATATCCTTGGACTTTGGCAGTTCTCAGAGGGGCCGGGCAGTGTAAACAGAGGCAACAGTGCTATGGCAACGAGTTTCCAGGCGAGACAAGTCGAACATGCATCATTCGCGCATTCCAAGGCAGGGCTGCGGCCACCTTCTTTTTTGCATTTAATTTGTTAATTAATTAGAATTTTTGTAATAATTAATTTAGTATTATTTATTCGGACTGTAATATTTATTTGGACCCTCCGAGTGAGGGCAATTGTGTAATAAGTGTGCGTGAATGTGTGTATGTCTTCCAACCCCATGTCTTTCTTCCCTTTTATTTACCCGCTTTCAGTGGTTAGATTAGGGCATATTTAAATTAGCATACCTTATGCAATGCATGCGTGCATTCATACATTTGTCTTGCATGCACCGTGCTCGGCGCATCATTCTAACTGCATTTGTATTTCAATTCCAAATTGAATACGTGTTGGTTGTAGCATTTCACATGTCATTGTAGATTAGCCGAGCCTATCTTAGTTGCATTTTGCATGTGTTGCATTAGCCATCTTAACATGAACTAGGATCATGCATACGATTACTAACTAGTTTCTGTTTTGGCTGGGAGTACTAGGTGAGCTTTTATGCTTTAGCATCCTTGCATGTGTGTGAGTGTTGCCATGACAGCATGATTACCATGAGGCTAGTTGCTTATGTGATATAACTGCTTGAATGCCTGTGGATGGAGGTTGAATCTCCTAAATTGGAATAATGCATTAAAACTGTGAGTTTTAAGCCCACTAGATAGTGGCAAAACCATCTTTTCTAAGCCCACTTGAGGGTGGTAAAATCTTCATTTTAGCCTACTTGCGAGTAGCAAACCATTTGCAAAACAAACATGTAATGTTTTGTTCCAATCTAGGCGATTTGGTCTATACTTGTTTGTTGTGCGCATAACATAGTAAATCTAGGCTAATAACCGGAATAAGAACACATAATGCTTTCAAAACAAGATATCACAGCTAGTAGAGGCCGATCTTTGATCGGGCGAGAGGGGTGCTCATAGCTGACCTTCCCCAATCGCACCCAAGTTCCCAAGCCGAGGCAACTTTGGTGATGACGGATACGTGGCCTTTGGCACCGAGTCAGGATTTCCTAAATTTCCCCATTAAAAAAATATTTAGGTGGCGACTCTGTATCTGGAAAAGCAGTCCATGTTTGGCACTTCTTTCAAAAATCTGTTTTCTCAAAACGATTTACCGGATTTGAACTCTTTGGTTCAGATTAAGAACCGTGACAATTTGAGTCCGAACTGTAGTAAGCCCAATATGAATAGAACGGGGGGACTTCATCCTCCCGGGGCGTTCGGGGACGTCTACAGTTTCTGGCGACTCTGCTGGCGATTTAGAGAGCTTGACTCGAACTCGTGATATTTTGTTTTGACTACACTTATGTGTTTCTTTGCATTGCATGTGCATTGGTGCGCCTAGGACACCGTGTTTGCCATCTGCCATTCCTGAACGGTTGGCCGGAGGCTTGTCTTGTCAAGGCATGACCATAAGGCTGACTGGTTATGGGCTCTGACAGTATGGAACACAAACCCCGGTTTTACCGGGGCACCCTTTTTGACCATTCGACCTAGTGCATATCGAAATCCATAGTGACTATTCCAAACTAGGACAGGATGCTTACCCGATGTTAGGTTGTTTGAAAACTGCTGCGTGCGTAGTGAAACCCTAGCTCCTGAAAAAATAGGACAGGGAAACCCTACCCCAACATAGGGGTGTTTTGGCTCTCTTTACTTGCTATGTGCTTTTAGAGTGTATCTCTACAGGGAATGCATATACCAGTTTGCGAGTCTGGGTATCCGACCTGCGGGCACTAGTATCAGTATTTTGAGAATCAGTTATATCTGCGGGTATCAGATTCAGATTTGGGGCAGTGATTTCGGGGAACAGTGATCAGTAATAGAATACAGCCGTTCAGCTCTGCTCCTATCTGTTTTGGTGAAATTGAGCTGAGATGCTGTCTGTTTTCTCTTTTGCTAGGTAGTCCTAGAACTATAGCTTCAGAAGGCTCCACTATCCCCCAGGTACATTGGACTTGTGCTGATAGACTTTGTCAAGTCAAAGACTCAGTTCAAGGGTAATCAAGGCCAGAGAAGGCTAGTCAGGCACAGACCACCAGTATAACAGCTACCAGATCAGTGATCTTTGAGCAGTCGGGTTGAGATTTCCGAGCTTACTGCAGACACAGATATACCGATTGCTCAGTGCAATATGTCGGGTCTGGAAGAGATGGTGCGCCAACTCCAGGATAGTATGAAAGCCATGCAGCAAGACGCTGTCCGTCAAGCAAAATTCGCCAAGCAACAGGCTGTGGTCATAGCCCAACAGGCAGAGACAATTGCTAGGCTAGAGCAGCAAACTGGAGTATCTACTTCACACCAAGCTCCTCCCCCACCAAGGGTTCCGATACCCAAGGAGACACCAAATGTCCAGGCAGATACGGACATTCCAACAGGGCTAGCTCCGCCCCCAGTTCTACCCCAGCTATCCAAGACACCCATCAACCTACCGGACTCCCCCTTTGAGTTCAAGACGGACCCCATAGCATTGAAAGTGAGCAAACTTGAGAAATTGTTCAAAAAGTCTCAGGGGCCCACTCTATTCCTGATATAGAGGATGGTTATATCGACTCAGTGGTGACATTACCGGATCGATTCAAGATGCCACATATCGATCGATTCGATGGCTCTGGAGACCCAATGGTGCACCTCCACCTGTTTTCTGATATCCTGAGACCAATGGGTTTGACCACAGCCCAGAAGCTGTCACTATTCGGCCGAACCCTGTCTGGGATAGCCGCAATTTGGTATGCGAAATTAGAGAACTCTGTGAAACAGAATTGGGAAGAGATGGCTGAGGCTTTCAGTGATCAATACTCTTACAACACACAGATTGAGGTCACAACTCGTGATCTTGAAGTCACCCGCCAAGAGCCAAAAGAGGGTTTTTCAGAATTTGTGGCGAGATTGAGAGCAAAGGCCTCGATGATGGCTACAAGGCCTTCTGACAAAGACCAGATAAGGATGGTTGTGCGCAACCTCCAACCCAAACTGATGTAGAAAATGATCGTGCTCCCCTTCCCTACCTTTTCAGATCTACATGAGATGGGAGTACAGATCGATGACGCTATGAAGCACGGCCTCATTGACCAGGAGAAGGAGCAGCCCAGGAGGGCGCTTACCCGCAGTTCAAATGCGACCACCAGCAGTGATGCAGCTGCTAGGACTTCAGACGTGGGCATGGTCGCCACCACCACACCAAGAGCAGCCACCCCCCTTTGTTGGTACATCCACTTCAAACCCCCGAACTTCGGACTATCTACCCCGAGGCAAGAGGGTTTTCACCCCACTCTATATGCCTTTGTCGAAAGCTCTAGGGGGCCTACTCAGGAAAGGACATCTGAAACTGTTAGAACAACGGCCTCTACCCGATCTTCTCCCTCCAAATCATGACCCGGCTAAGTACTGTACTTTCTATCAATAAACCGGTCATGACACCGACAGTTGTGTCCGTCTCCGCCACGAGATACAAAATCTGATTGACAATGAGGTCATCGTCGCACCAAGCTCTGCAAAGTCTATCGGCACTTGATCAGTGAACTTGTGGGGGGTAATGTGACTATGTGATCGGGGGGATGAACCACCTGCGGGCAGCGTTCAGTTTATTTCAGATGTGGTGTGTGGCACGCGCTGTTTTGAGCATTTGTGAATGCTGATTTTTGTACGCTCTGGCTTGGGTACTAAGTCAGTTCTGTCGTTTTTTGTTTTGAGTCTGTCTCTTTGCTGTGAGTCAGTCTTTTCATACTGAGTCAATTAGGGTCTATCTTGTTGTATCGAGTCAGTCCTATTGTACAAGAGGTCGGGTGATTCGAGGGGTGTTTCCTTGGGCATTACCATTTTGTCTTTTCGTTTTGTTTTGAGTCTGTTTCTGCCTTGGAGCCAGTTACACCAGAAGATTTTGAATGAACAGCAGTGATTTTCACATTCTTGTGTTCGCTTCTGCCTTGTGCCAGTTGTGCCAAAAGTTCTGAATGAAATGGTAGTGCTTTTTGCCTACTTTTCTGTGCCTCGAACTCATTGCATTGACCTAAGTTTTTCAAAAACCTTTTGAACACTGCGGTGAAAATGAAGAGGAAGGAATTCCTCGGGTTTTGCAAAAATTTGATCAATTGAGAGAAAGAAAGGCATGATAAGCCCTTAATGAATGAAATCATGTTTGTTAGTGTGAGTACTGGAAAGGATCCTGGCTTGATCCAGATTGGTTCTACACTATGTTCAGCGCGAGTGACTGGTCGCTTTCTTAAAAGATTTCAAAAAATGTTTTGCGCGGTCCTGCGAAGACTTGTGTAGAATCGCTCTTGAGATTGTGCAGCTTAGGATCGCTCTCAGTCTCAAGACTCGACCCCTTGCTTTCAAACCTTGAACTTGCATTCAAAATGTTTAACAGTCAACCACAATGTAAGGCCTGTGTGGCCAGATTCAAAGCAGCCCTCGAACTAGGGGCAGAAAAGTCAGATCAAGAAGATCAGATGTCGTCAAAAGAAGCTTGCAAAGCTAGATCAGAAGCACCCCTCAAACTAGGGGCAAAAGAATTTCAAAAGTGCTCGAAGAGTCAAAGATGAAGATTGACAAGAATGCCAAATCCCAGAAGGGAAGAAAGGAGAAAGTATTGCTGAAGAACAACGGAGTTCCTATCCACAACACTAGAGGCAATTCAGCCCCCATTGGATGGACTTCTACATTATCAGCGAACATCAGCCATTCTCCTGGATTCATATGACTTCAGAATCTCAAAACCATTTGACATGGACAAAGCTACACTTTTACCCTTGAGAGGCTCGCTGGGCCGAAAACCCGGAAGGGCGACCCAGGCAAAAGTTAAAGCAAAGAAAAAAAAGAAAAGAAAAAAAAATGCAAGGAATAAAAAAATAAAAAAAAAAAGAGAAAAGAAAAGAAAAAATAGAAAAATGAAGAAAATGAAAAGAAGAAGAACAAAAAAGAGAAAAAAGAATGAAAAAAATTGAAAGGAAAGAAAAAGAAGCTCGCAAGGTCGAAAACCCGCAACGGGCGCCTTGGCAAAAGTTAGAGCCTAAAAAGTGAAGGTTAATACCCGAGTGTACCTTAACCCCGAACTACGTAAGGCTTGATTCCCATGTTTGGGATACGTAGGCAACTTCATTCTGAAGTCCAGCCACAAACACTTCCAAATCAAGTGTGTCCATGTATTGGTTTTGATGATCCTTGCCTTCTCTGTATCCGAGAGTTCGGTTGTGATCATTACCATAAAGACTGATTACAATGCGCTGCGATGCCATTCAGACAAGGGGCAACTTTTCGTTGCCATTCAATGCACTGCGGTGCCATTCAAACAAGGGGCAACTTTCCGTTGCCATGCAGCTCTCCTTCAGACAAGGGGCAATTTTCCATTGCTATGAACCCGAGGCTGTGCATCTCAAGAGTAGGTTCTGTGCTCGTTGAGCAATGACCGTTTGCAAAAATAATTTTTGAGAATTTTTACTAAGGTTGACTAATTTTCTCGAAAATTGTTCCATCTTTTCCAAAATTGGACCATTTTTTGGACCTGAAAAAGGAAAATTTTCAGTGCTCACAACCTAACTTGCATGATTTCAAATCAGAAAATCGAACAAGCATGTTAATCTAACTTTCATGCTGGTCAAAATTGTTTTAAAACCAAAACAAAAAAATGGTCAAAATGATGAACTAGGGGCATAGTTGAGTCAGACTTCCTGTCTTTTCCCTGTTGTCAATGCATTTGCCAGAAAGGGCACCATACTTGCCAAGAAGGACACTCTACTTGCCAGAAAAGGGCACAAATGAGGCTAACAACAAAGGGCTGAAAGCTCTCTCACCCTCCAAGCAACGAGGTATCAAGCCAAGTGCGAAGCACGGATTAGAATAGATCAAGATATTCCACTCCCTCATCTGAACAGATCTGATCACGTCCAAACTCCCCAACAAAGCATCATTAACCAATGTCAGCTGCAGATTTGCTACATACCCAGTCTTAGTGCAACCCCTCTGTGGGAGAAACTCACTGCTGTAAACAAGAAGAAGAGAATCTAGCGGAATGCTAGGGGCGAGACCCCACAACTTTCTATTTATCCATCAACCACCCAGGGGAGGGATTGAAAATGAGAGATTGAAGAATAGAGAGATGTGCGATGAGAGAAAAAGTGAGAAAAGGATTTTAAGTGAAAAGCCGAGCCTGAGGGTCGAGTGATGTGAGAATCACAAACGAGAAAGGATGGGAAATAATACCCAGAGAAACTGGCTCCTCTTGCATCGAGAGGTCTCTCGTCTTTGTAACACGTCTGTGTGTCATGTCTTTTGTTCTGTTTGTCTCGATTCTTATTTTGAGTTGTTTCGAGTGTTTCTCGATGTGTTTAGGTTGTTTTCCTTTGTTGAGTCGTGGTGCGCTGTGTTCAGTCGTAGGCTCAATACCCAGTTGAAAACTTATTTTCACTCTCACTTCAAAAATAAAATCATTTTGTGCTCAGAGTGCTGTGTCATTCCCCACATTTGTGCAAAACAAGATTTTGTTCTCTCAAAAACCGCAGGGTTCAACCCGGGTCATGTGGGAAAAGTAAAACCAGGACCTATCTGAAGCTACATTGGTTTTGGACTGCAAAGCAAAAAAAAAAAAAAAAAAGGAGAGCAAAAATCGAAGCATATGAGTGTGCTTCAACTTCAGAAAATTCCATGTTTGTACCCCGGATGTACCTTTTCAAGCCTTGTCAATGCTCCGAAGTACGAGTGTGCCTCTACCTCAAGCGCAAGATCAAGCCTGCTTCAAAGTTATGCACCCTTCCACCCACATTGTTATGCACTCTTCCACTGGTATTGTCATGCACACCATACTTGTATTTATTTGCATCTTGTGTTATCTTCTATCGTTTATCCTTTTACGCTGAGCAGCGTTTGGGATCGTTGTCCTCCAGGGCTTTCTCAGGTTGCGCCGAGCACGCACCTGATAGGCGGTTTGTTGGACCTCCTCTCACGATTTCAGCGTGGTTTGAGTGTCCCGTTCCTTACGCGATTTCAGCGTGTTTGGAATTTATCCCAGGTTGCGTTGTAGACGCGCTGGGCGGGTTGTTTTTAGACCTCCTCTCACGATTTCAGCGTGGTTTGAGTTTCCCGTTCCTTACGCGATTTCAGCGTGTTTGGAATTTATCCCAAGTTGCGTTGTAGACGCACTGGGCGGTTTGTTGGGCCTCCTCTCACGATTTCAGCGTGGTTTGAGTGTCCCGTTCCTTACGCGATTTCAGCGTGTTTGGAATTTATCCCAAGTTGCGTTGTAGACGCGCTGGGCGGTTTGTTAGGCCTCCTCTCACGATTTCAGCGTGGTTTGAGTGTTCCGTTCCTTACGCGATTTCAGCGTGTTTGGAATTTATCCCAAGTTGCGTTGTAGACGCGCTAGGCGGTTTGTTGGACCTCCTCTCACGATTTCAGCGTGGTTTGAGTGTCCCGTTCCTTACGCGATTTCAGCGTGTTTGGAATTTATCCCAGGTTGCGTTGTAGACGCGCTGGGCGGGTTGTTTTTGGACCTCCTCTCACGATTTCAGCGTGGTTTGAGTGCCCCCTTCCTCACATGATTTCAACGTGTTTGGAATTTATTTTAGGTTGCGTAGAACGCGCTCCTGATTGATTTTCTTTGTTCTTCCTCCACTCACGAGTCCAGCATGGTTGGAATTTGTCCCCCTTTGCATCTTTACTAGCATAGCATTTCATTCGTGCTATCTTGCGCACCTTACCTATACTTGTTAGTACATTGCATTGTTTTGCATACAAACCAGCTTCGCGCAGCGTATAAGTCCAACTTTTAAACCGGCTTCGCGTAGCGTATAAGTCCAATTATCAAAGTCTTCCTGCATATCATTTGCATCCTGCCCCTGAACTACGCTGGTTTGATTCCTTGCAAAAGGATACGTAGGCAGCCTGCGGGCACAACCATTTATTTATCAGTATTTTGTTTGTTTGTCCAAGTCTTCGGCCTTGTCAAAAATGGGTCGTCTCTAGGCTTTGACATTCACTCCCGTCATTGTTATGACTTCCGAGTTCTGTCAAAGAGGGGCAACTGTAGACACCCCATTTTTGATCGCCCTTAAGACTTGGGCGTTACTGATGGTTTACTTGGTGGAGAAAGGTGTGCAGAGCAAAGGTTCAATTTCTTCGGCAATGAGAGGGTCAAATCCCAACTTCACACCCCATTTTGGACCAAAGCTATTTTGAATGGTTTTTAGACCTTAAAACTCTCTCTTTCAAAACTTTTTTGAAATAAAGTTCCTACGATGTTCTGAGGCTCGCATTTTGTCAAACGTTGTGCTTTTCGGTAAACCGAGCAAGGATAAAGTGGAAATGAATGAAAGAGAGATGAAATATTTGAAAAATCTTTCAAAACACCTTGCTTAGGGGTTTGAAGTTGAAGAAAAGGGGAAAGGAGAGAAGAAAACTACTTTGGGAGAAGTTCGGCATGAATCCGGGTAGAAGAGAGTCGAGCAGCCCTCGCTGAATTGGGCTTATTCATCTGCATACTTGGATTTTAGCTATGGGGCCACCACCATTGGAAAGCTTACTTCCGGGGCTTTATTTTGCACTCAAGAATCTCCTAAAGCCAAGTCCGGGTGAGGGAGATATGGTTGGTTGAAGTAGGGGATCAGTCCGGTTGGATCAAATCTGCGTGGCTTCACCAAAAAGGGCATAACTTTTTGCACAGGAGGAATTTTAATGCAAGGTTTGCGGCATTGGAAAAATAACTTCCAGGGCTTCAATCTGGACACCCACCGGCCACCAATCTATCCAGTCGGCCAGAAGAAATAGCAAGCCGGCCATTTATTGTGCCGACCGGCCATTTATTTGGCCGATGACCTTTTTTCTTGGCCGGTTTGCCCCTTTTGCACCCTTCAAGCATGGTGCATTCCAGCTGTGCCAGCTGGAGTGCATAGACCCGACCCCCCATACACTTGTGTGGTTGTTTTGCACCTTTGACCACCTTTGACCCCTCTTTTTGCACCCTTTGCTCAAGGCTTCTTGAGGAAGCCTTGACCCCTTGTCTTGGCTTCCTCAAGAAGCTTGCACCCTTAGCTTAGCTTCTCTTGGAAGCCTTGACCCCCTTGACCCTTTTTTTAGCTTCTCTTGTAAGCTTTAAGCCCTTTCATTGTCTATATAAAGAGACCTCCCTTCTCCTTTGATTTGGTTGAACAACTCCAGACCTAAATACATACATATATCTGGTATATCATCCTCTCTCTCTATATCTCCCTCTCTCTCTCTTCCTTTGTGTGTGTTTTGAGGGCCCAAAGGTGTGTTTAGTTCATAGTATTGCACTAATACACACACCATTACACCATACTTCGACTTGGGAAGCCTTGAGGGTTTGTTTTTGAAGTTTTGGGTCAGTTTTGATCAGGAGAAGGCGGCTGGACCTGCTGTTCTTGAGGTGTTCTTCAAGGGTAACACTTTTACTTTATTTTTCCTAATCTTGCATTAGCTTTTGACCTGTCTTGCATGCTGATTTAAGTTTTGTGTATAACTGAAAAAAGTCTTGTTTTTAGCTCCTTTTTAAGTTTGTTCAAGAACACTTTTGTGTTTGGGGTTGTCTACCCCCTCTTAGGCCTTGCTTGGCTTCATTTTTGTGCATTTTTAGTGAGCTCCGGGACCACCTTGTTTGGGCCTCCTCACCACTGAAATCTTGAGGGATTTCAGTGGTGAGGTTGGTGGTTTAAGGTCCTAAGAAGGAGAGGGCCATCCCCTCTCCTTGTTGTCTTGTTTGCTTACGTGTTTGGCCTTACAAAGGGGCCTATATTTGCACACCTCTTGAGATCAGTGTAGGCATTTTTCAGTGGGTTTTAGGACCCCTATAGGCCATTTCCAGAGCTAGTTTGGCCTTGTTGAATGTCCATCATATATGTGCTTAATAACCCCTTTTATAGCCCTCTAAAGGAGCTCATCATTTTTGCATGTGTTGGCTTCATTTCAGTGGTTATTTGGGCATATTTTGGCATGTTTTGTTCACTGATTTTGGCTGGTTTGGTGAGATTTCATTTGCTTCATATACTTGCCATACAACTCATGTTTGCTAATCAAAGTTGCATGCTATTTTAGTCCATCATGCTAGCACCTTTTAGCCATGCCTTGAACTAGAAATGTCCATGTTTTGGGACTGCCTTGGTTCTGTCTTTGTGCTTCATAGTCAAATAATGCATGCTTTGTATAGCTATAAGTCATTACATATGCCTAGTTTTGAGTTTCGGGGCTCATTCCATGCATTGGGTGCCATATCTCCATGTTTCGGGACCGTTTAGCATCATATTTCAGTGCTCAAATTCACATGCTTGTATGCCATCTTGCATCCCTTGCCATGCCTTGGTAGAGTCGCATTTTATGCCTTAGGTTTGGTCCTTGGTTTGCGTGCATATGTGCACGCATTTCGATTGTCTCATTTTCATCTAATGGCCACTGATTTTGGCATGCTTGCGAGCTATCCATGTTAGTTTAAGTCCATCATTGCATGTTGTTGCATGCCATGTTTGCTTACATGTTTAGGTTGCGCGCCTAGTATACATTGCTCATTTGAATGTTCATGTTGCATACTTAGCCTCCATGCCTAGGTTGCATTTCATTGAGCATGCATCCCTTGCCTCTTGATTAATCATGATAGGGGTTGGGGCCCTTTGATGTGTTTTGTGCTTGCATTTCATTTGATATCAAAGTTGCACACTTGGATTTTGGGCCATCATGCATTGAAATGCGTGATTGATGGCCCGAGGGTCGAGGGCCATGCTCCCTTAAGTCTATTGCATGATAGGGAGTATGGCCATGCTCACATTTGCTTGAAAATTCCATGCCATACACTGCTTGCCCTTTTGCTGCTGTCAACTGCAGGTTCTGCCGAAAGTTTTGGCCGGTCGGCTAGATAAAGTGCCGGCCGGCCATCAATTTTGGCCGGTAAACAAAAAGGTGGCCGGTGGTTCATCCCTTTGGCCGGTGGTGTTTGTGCTTGGCCAGTGGTATTCTTCAACATCCATAGAGCATATCCTTGGACATTGGCAGTTCTCAGAGGGGCAGGGCAATATAAACAGAGGCAACAGTGCTATGGCAGCGAGTTTTCGGGCGAGACAAGTCGAACATGCATCATTCGCGCATTCCGAGGCAGGGCTGCAGCCGCCTTCTTTTTTGCATTTAATTTGTTAATTAATTAGAAGTTTTGTAATAATTAATTTAGTATTATTTATTCGGACTGTAATATTTATTTGGACCCTCCGAGTGAGGGCAATTGTGTAATAAGTGTGCGTGAGTGTGTATATGTCTTCCAACCCCATGTCTTTCTTCCCTTTTATTTACCCGCTTTCAATGGTTAGATTAGGGCATATTTAAATTAGCATACCTTATGCAATGCATGCGTGCATTCATACATTTGTCTTGCATGCACCGGGCTCGGCACATCATTCTAATTGCATTTGTATTTCAATTCCAAATTGAATACGTGTTGGTTGTAGCATTTCACATGTCATTGTAGATTAGCCGAGCCTATCTTAGTTGCATTTTGCATGTGTTGCATTAGCCATCTTAACATGAACTAGGATCATGCATACGATTACTAACTAGTTTCTGTTTTGGCTGGGAGTACTAGGTGAGCTTTTATGCTTTAGCATCCTTGCATGTATGTGAGTGTTGCCATGACAGCATGATTACCATGAGGCTAGTTGCTTATGTGATATAACTGCTTGAATGCTTGTGGATGGAGGTTGAATCGCCTAACTTGGAATAATGCATTAAAACTATGAGTTTTAAGCCCACTAGATAGTGGCAAAACCATCTTTTCTAAAGCCCACTTGAGGGTGGTAAAATCTTCATTTTGGCCTACTTGCGAGTAGCAAACCATTTGCAAAACAAACATGTAATATTTTGTTCCAATCTAGGCGATTTGGTCTATACTTGTTTGTTGTGCGCATAACATAGTAAATCTAGGCTAATAACCGGAATAAGAACACATAATGCTTTCAAAACAAGATATCACGGTTAGTAGAGGCCGATCTTCGATCGGGCGAGAGGGGGTACTCATAGCTGACTTTCCCCAATCGTACCCAAGTTCCCGAGCCGAGGCAACTTTGGTGATGACGGATACGTGGCCTTTGGCACCGAGTCAGGGTTTCCTAAATTTCCCCATTAAAAAATATTTAGGTGGCGACTTTGTATCTGGCAAAGCTGTCCATGTTTGGCACTTCTTTCAAAAATCTATTTTCTCAAAACGATTTACCGGATTTGGACTTTTTGGTTCAGATTAAGAACCGTGACAATTTGAGTCCGAACTGTAGTAAGCCCAATATGAACAGAACGGGGGGACTTCATCCTCCCGGGGCGTTCGGGGACGTCTACACTAGTGTGTAATTTAGTATGTATTCGTTCTGTATCTGTGTAGGTCACGCGCCACAAAATCTCTGAATTGCCTACTCTGTTCGTTCACTTGAAGCCATCTGTTATCTGTGAGTAATAACTTAGTAAAGCTATGTTCAAGTTAAATTAAATTATTTTCTGCAAATGAAATAAGATTTGTTCTATGAAATGCTATGTTTTGTACTATGAATGACTGTTTAACTTTGGCAAATATTTGTGACATTAATGCTGTGATTTAAGTATGATATCTGTACATGGACCAGAGGTTTCTCTATGGAACTGATAAGTTATTTGCACCCGGGTGGAGGTTCTTTTATGGAACTGACAAGTTATCTGTTCCCAGTTTGGAGGTTCCTTATGGAACTAACAAGTTATCCGTACCCGGCTGGAGGTTCCTCTATGGAACTGACAAGTATGATTTTTGATACTCTGTATGTAATCTGTTAGCGCTAACAGATGAACTATGTATGATCAAGCATGAATTCTGATTTCTGTCAATGACTCAAACAAGAATACGAATATGAATCTATTCAATGTACAGACTTAGTTATGGGACATCATTCATTTACCCCTTTACTCTATTATTATGCATTGGGCTCCCGCTCACTATTTATATTGTGTATGTAGGTGATCAGGCACGTGACCAAGCTCAGAGTTGAGGACCTGGCATCTTAGGTTTTGTCAGCTAGTCTTTATGCCTCCCGAGGAGGTTCCGGGTTAAGTCAAGTTTAGTGGCTTTTTGTGTGTGTGTGTGTGTGTGTGTGTGTGTGAATGTATTAGGCTTAGTTTCTTTGATTTTCGGTCAAGATTTATGTTAATATGTACATGGAGTGACGTGTAACTATCGTAACTTTTAATGTCACTCGTAAGTTTATGAAAGTTTAAGATTATCTGTTACATGTATGTCTTCACAGCTCAATGGACTATGTATATTTTATATATTTACTTTCGTAGCCCCTAATTATATGTTATTCAGTTATGAGGCCTTTGGTAATCCAAGGATTACTGGCCGATTACGATGCTAAACCTATAGGGACAGGTTTGGGTCATGACAGAGTGGTATCAGAGCACATGTTCTACCACACACACGAGTCCATGTGAGCTTAGGATGTCCTAGTAAGAAATAGGGGCATTTTATCTGCATGTGTAATTGTGTGTGTTCATTGAAAGTGAAAACCTAAACCTGATTATGATCGCGTGATATGGAAATAAATGATCTAAATATTGTAAAAGGACTATTTGCCTATGTTTATAATGCTCTGTTTACCTATAGCAAATGGAAAATACAAGAAGTGATGGAACAGCTGAATCATCTAAGGCTCGAATGAGCTGCATAGAACAAATGCTTGCAGCTTTAACTGAGGCAATAGCTCAACAACAACAGAGGCAACAACCCATGCCTCTCCCACCCCTGCCGGTCCAAGTTGAGCCAGATAACAATGATCTCATAAATTTGACTAAGAAATTCCTAAAAATGAAACGGCCGACTTTCTTGGGTGGTATTGAACCATTAAAAGCAGAGACATGGTTACTCAAAATGGAAAAACTATTTGAAGTATTCCCTTGTTTTGAGATTTAGAAAGTTCTTCTGGCTACCTACACTCTAAAAGAAAAAGGCCGAAGGTGGTGGCTGCTAATCCAAAACAGTAATTGGAATATGACGTAGGCATAATTTAATGTGATCTTCTGCGATAAATACTTTCCTCAGTGTTTCTGGGATCGGAAAGTTTTTGAATTCTAAGAACTTAAACAAGGCAGGATATCCGTGGCCGAGTATGAAGCCAAATTTACTGAATTGTCTCTATTTGCTCCACACATGGTGGATACTGATTACAAGAAGGCACGAAAATTTGAAGGCGGATTGGATCTGGAAGTGTTTGACCGAGTAGGTGTCTTGAAATTGCCTACCTATGTGGAAGTTTTAGACAAAGCGATAATAGCAGAAGCCACCCTAGCAGCAATGAAACAAGCTACGGCACCAACAACAGAATGGAGAAGCAAAAGACCTGGGTCTAATTCTCGAAAGGGCCGTTCATTCTTCGCGAACAAAAAACAAAATACTGGATCTTCAAGCAGCTCAAGCCAAAGTAGTGGGTCTATGCCAATCTATTCAGAATGTGGAAGGAAGCATAAAGGCATGTGTCATCATGCATCGGGCGCATGTTTTCAGTGTGGCAAAACCGGTCACATGATTAAGGACTGTCCAATGAGGTTTGACAATGCAAATCATCCAGCAGCAAGTTCAGCCAGGTCTACTCTTGTAACGAGGTCCAATGCAAGAACTAATGCTAGGAATAACACCAAGAATGAAACACTAAGGCAAGGGAGAGTGTTTGCTTTAGTACCTGGAGATGTACAGAACACTGAGCCAATAGTGTCAGGTATAATTTCTATCTGTGCACAGAATGCCTATGTGCTGATTGATTCTGGTTCTACGCATTCATTTATATCGCATGTTTTTTCTCGAAAGTTGACTAGAACATTAGAACCTATGAATTGCATACTATCTGTGTCTACACCATTGGGAAGTCCTATGATGTGCACTTATGTATACCTTATATGTGATGTTTTGATTGGTGATATGACATGGTACGTTGATTTACTGCCCTTGAGCATTGACCACTTTGATTGTATATTGGGCATGGATTGGTTATCGAAATATTGTACCACTATTGATTGTGTGAATAAAACCATCACGTTTAAACCACCTGGTATGCCTGAGTTTGTTTTCACTGGGAATGGGTTAGTTCCTCCACCATACTTGATATCATTTATGAAAGCTAGAAAACTATTAAGAAAAGGTTATTGAGGGTATTTGTGCAGTGTGTTGACTGTGTATTCGGATAGTACCAGCGTGGAAACTATTCCTGTGGTTTGTGAATTTCCTGATGTATTTCCTAATGACCTACCTAGAAACCTAATTGATAGGGAAATTGAGTTTACCATTGATGTAGTACCTGGAACACAACCTATCTCTAAGACTCCGTATAGAATGTTGACTTCTGAACTGAAAGAGTTAAAAGTTCAACTCCAAGAACTCTTAGACAAGAAATTCATCCATCTGAGTACCTCACCTTAGGGACCCCAGTGTTGTTTGTCAAAAAGAAAGATAGATCTTTGAGACTATGTATTGAGTACCGTAAGTTGAATAAAGTAACTGTGAAGAACAAATATCCATTACCCCGAATAGATGACCTGCTTGACCAACTTTAGGGAGCCCAAGTGTTTTCCAAAATTGACCTTAGATCTGGGTATCACCAGTTAAAGGTCAAGGTAGAAGACATAGAGAAACTGCATTCAGAACTAGATATGGACATTATGAATTTTTGGTAATGCCATTTGGGGTAACTAATGCACCTGCAGCGTTCATGGATTTAATGAATAGGGTATTCAAACAATTTCTGGATGAATTTATTGTTATCTTTATTGATGACATATTGATTTATTCCAAAAGCAGGGAAGAACATGAGAATCATTTGAGAACTACCTCACACATTCTGAGGGAAAAGAAGTTATATGCAAAATTTTCCAAATGTGAATTTTGGCTAGACAGTGTAGCCTTTCTGGGCCATGTAATCAACAGGGATGGCATATCAGTAGACCCACAGAAAATTGAAGCTATTGTGGACTGGCCGAAATCAACGAATGTGTTAGAAATTAGAAGTTTTCTAGGACTTGCAGGCTACTACAGAAGATTCGTGAAAGACTTTTCAAAGTTTGCTATGCCATTGACCCAATTAACTCAGAAAAATGTATCATTTGATTGGAACGAACAAAGAAAGTCAGCCTTCCAAGAGTTGAAGACCAGATTAGTAACTGCACCGATTTTGTCTCTGCCTAATGGTACTGATGGGTTTCAGATTTACAGTGATGCTTCCTATAAAGGCTTGGGATGTGTCTTAATGCAAAATGGGAGAGTAATTGCTTATGCCTCTCAACAACTCCACCCACATGAAAAGAACTACCCAACTCATGACCTTGAATTGGCAACTCTAGTTTTTGTCTTGAAGGTTTGGCGACATTATCTGTATGGTGTGACTTGCGAGGTGTATACTGACCATAAAAGTTTGAAATATTTCTTTACACAGAAAGAATTGAACATGAGACAAAGAAGATGGTTAGAGTTTATCAAAGATTATGATTTACAGATTTTGTATCATCCGGGGAAAGCTAATACCATTGCAGATGCTTTGAGCTGAAAATCTATTGCCAATTTGTCATGTTTACTCACCAGTCAGAAAGAATTACTGTGTGACTTGGAAAAAAATGAGATTGAGATTGTATTACGAGAACAAGGCGGAATCTTAACCGCTATCTCTGCCCAGCCTGTAATCATTGAAGAAATTAAGGGGAAACAACTACAAGATGAATTTTTGAAAAAGATCGTGAATGAAATTGACTCAAAACCAAGACCCGGGTTTGTACTTGAGAATAATGTGTTGAAATTTTAGGGTCGCCTTTGTGTGCCAGACTATTTTGACTTGAGGAAACGTCTTATGACTGAAGCCCACAAGTCCAAATTTGCCATGCATCTGGGAAATACAAAGATGTATCATGACTTGAAACAGAACTTCTGGTGGCCTGGAATGAAGAAAAGTATTGCTAACTTTGTGGCTAAATGCTTACACTGCCAACAAGTTAACGCCGAACATCAACGACCCGCAGGATTACTTCAACCACTTCCAATACCAGAATGGAAATGGGAGCATATTACTATGGATTTCATTGTTAGACTACCTCGCTCTTCTCAAAGTATGGATTCTCTTTGGATTATTGTTGATCTTCTAACTAAATTTGCTCACTTTTTACCTGTCAAATCTTTGTATAAAGCAGATAAGTTGGCTAATTTATTTGTCAATGAGATTGTAAAATTACATGGAGTTCTAACGTCCATAGTATCTGACAGAGATCCCAAGTTTACTTCAAGATTCTGGCAAAGTTTACAATAGGCCTTAGGGACTAAGCTAAGATTAAGCAATGCCTACCATCCGTAGACAGACGATCAATCCGAAAAAAGCAATCAGACTTTGGAAGATATGATGCGAATATGTGTGTTAGACTTCCAAGGGAATTGGGAGACTTATCTTCCTTTAGCCGAGTTTGTATACAATAACAACTATCATTCAAGTATTGGGATGGCTCCTTCTGAAGCTTTGTATGGAAGAAAATGTCGTTCTCCTATTTGAAGTTTTTCTTTCATTAGCTTTTTGGGATTGATGTAATTAGCAAAAGTTTTAATAAAACACTAGCTTGGTTTTGTTTTCATTGCTATTTGTGCGATAAGACCGAAGTAGTCTTATGACAATGTTTCTGATTAAAATATGACGAATAACTTAGACTTATCATATGGTAGAGTTGAATTATGCTTGTCATATGATAGAGTTGAACTAAGTTGGCGATGTTTCTGATTGAAACATGACGAATAACTTAGACTTATCAGATGGTAGAGTTAAATTATACTTGTCATATGATAGAGTTGAACTAAGTTGGCTATGTTTTCGAATGAAACATGACGTGTAACTTAGACTTGCCATTGCGGCAGAGTTAAACTAAGTTTGATTTTGTCATGACCCAAACCCGTCCCTATGGATTAGAGTCATAACCGGCCAGTAATCATGAGATTACCTACGGCCTCAGTCAAAAATCAAACCATATTTAATAGTAGGGTGCCAGACTGCAGAAGCAATGCTTGCAAAGATTGTCCAACGAGCTGTGCATACATGGTTTAATCAAAAACTTTCTCACATACATATAATAACTCACACCATGCAATATTTATATTATGTGTGTACTACGTACAACCAAGATCATTCAAACCAGTATCAACATCAAAATCCAAGGTTGTGCGCAAAGTTAGTCATACATGACCATAAGAGAACAAAAACAAAAGTAAGCCTCTTGTGTGAGGTGACCTTGGTTGACTCCTCAAAACTTGGTTTCTCATGGCTCACTAGGGTTGAGGCTGGACATCCCACTGCTCACCTACATACATATAAATAAAGAGTGAGCTAACGCCCAACAAATAATACCAAAGTAAGGAGTTCATGAATAAGATTCGTTTAATTCATAGGTTATAACCCAAACTTGTCGGTCAATACCAACGCAAAACGACCTTAGGTCCAACATATCATATGTCTCATCCATATTCATATACTAAATGACCTCGGGTCCATCTCATACTTGCAAAACAATTCTTGGTCCATTACGTGCCAAACGACCTTTGATCCAATATATGTGAAACAACCTTAGGTCCATCATATGTAAAGCAACCTTGGATTTAATTTACACACAAAATGACCTTGGGTCCAACTAATCCATTTTCGCATTTATGCGTACTTATGATCCCTAATCATGTTCACATTCATCTCTGCATTCAATTCAAAACGACCTCAGGTCCAATCATTCCCTTATTCGGAACGGCCTTTGGCCCATTCAGTAATTATACAAAATGGTCTTGGGCCTATTTCATATACATACAGAACGACCTATGGTCCATATAATCAAATACACAGGACGACCTTTAGGCCTATTTCATATTGGTTCAAAACGACCTTTGGTCCATTTAGGTGATTTCGTACTTATCAACTTCGTTATAGTCTTACATAATCAGATGAGAAAAATAATCATCCATAATTCGAATTCACAAGTCCAGAACACTCACATGAATGGCATTAACAAAAATAGCATATACAAGCATGTCTTCACTAAAGTATTGCCCACTGTGCTTTGGTGCTTGATTCGTCCTTGCACTTGACCCTACATAATTCATAACACATTGGGTCATAATACAATTCAATTCGTTCTTTAATTTGATTAATCCTCTTAGGCTTCTTTCGTGTCCTTTAATTCATTTAGAATGCCCAATGCATGCCTAAAAGTGCTTAGAAATGAAAGAGAATGGAAAACGAATCATAAAATAACTTTTCAAAATTTCTGAAATAGGGCTCTTCGCACAAGCGCAACTTTTGTCGCTCGAGTGGACCCTTCGGTCTGCAAAAGTACTGGTTGCATGTAATTCATGCTCGACCAAGATTCTTGATGCTCGAGCGGGAAATTTTGCAAAACAGGGTTCGCTCGAGCGTAGAGTTTGCCACTCGAGCCACAATGCAAAACTCTGCAAAACTTCTGGGAGCTCAACTTTCACGCTCAAGCGACACTTTCCTCGCTCGAACAGACAAGTCGAATTTTAGGTTTTCTAGAACTATGCTTGAAGCTCAAACTTGATGTTCAAAGGTCCAAAACTCGTATTTTTGGTACAAAAATATGGAAAACCATTATATGACATGAGAACACGGATAATTTGAGACCAATTACTCAAAATCAAGATTTAATTCTCCAAATTATTTCTCATTCTTCTTAGTATGGCCATAGTTTATGCATTCAAACTTCATACACACTTCATAACTTCATGAATCATTCATGTATGTCAGTTATTGACTCCAATCCTACTTTAAATGGCACAAATGATGCTCAAAATCATGAAGCTCATTAAATTTATGCATGCATGTGAATTTGATGCTCAATCCTTCATGTGTTATACTCAATTGAACATAATCATTGTGAATACAACATGCATGTATATACAACTCCAATTTCATCACATTCAACTCAATTCTTGCCCTTAGACACATATCATGCTTGAACTCACTTGGTTATAAATTTAAACTCATGATTTTGAGTTTAATTACTCACCTAGGAGCCTCAACTCTTTCAATTATAGCCAATTCTTGAGCTAATCCTCCTAGTTTATTGAATTCACTTGCAAATTCCCAAGATTGAGCTCCCTCTCTCTCTAATTCGGCTGGCTCTCTCTCTCTAGCTTGTATTCTTCAGATTTTTGAAGTAAAAAATGAGGAGCCTAAGTGTTTAACTCATATATATACTAAGGGATTAGTTTAAATTAATCCATCTCAATCAAGGTTAGCCAATTGCACTCAATTTAATTTATTTAATCTAATTATTTTGATTCAAATCAATTTTTAATTAAATTTCTCCATGGGCTCTAAAAGTTATGCTAATCACAATAATACGGCCAATTTTCGTTTATGTCGCCTCTATGGCCTTCAATTTAAATTTATAACAAAAAATGAAACAGATTTTCCTATGGTGAACAGATAGAAATTCAAAAACACATATAATCATATAATTAGCATTCAAAATTATATCAAGCTCATAATTATAAACATAATTAAGATTAATTAGCATAATACAGAGTTGGGTTGTCATAGATCTAGTTAGATTGACAAAGAGACCGAGGTCACAAGACAAGGCTAAATTGTGTTTAAGTCAGACCTCAGCAAGAATTAGAGTTGCCTACTTAATGTGAATATAAGTGGTACTCAAATTCACATTAAGGGGCAGAAAGCAGGAATAGGCTTGACACTTGTTAAATTTTTTTGAAAGAATTTACAAGTTGGAATCAGCCGAGGTAAAATCTTAAGGGGTTACCTGAGATATTTGTCACCCAGGATAACCAAACAGTTTGTCAAATCTTGGAAAGGTTAAAGAATGAAGTATAGGTAAAACACAACAAGTACAAGCGATGGAAGAACACTTGTAAAAATGTTTGAATCAAATATTTTTAAGTGTTGTTTGACTGAGATCACAATAAAAGGTGAACTCTAAGGTAATCTGATCCGAGGTAACCAACTAAGGGTGGATCCGAGGTAATCCTTGTCCAAGGTGTTCTAAGCCAAAGTAATCACTCAAAGACAGTTATGGAAATGCAAAAATATTCTAAGTATGGAAGAATACAAAGATAGTGAAAATTTAAAGAAACAAGCACACATTCAGTACTCGGAAGAAAAGAAGGCATTCATTTAAAGGAAAATTGTTCCAAAACAAAAAGGCACTTCGGCCTAGCATAAGAGATTACTTGTCCAAGTTACAAAGAGAAGTCACAATTGAAAGAGAAAAGTTCAGAGTAAAGAAAAAAATCCTAAGTACTAGAAACATTGGCATTTATCTCAGATTGCTCAACCTCAGCTGTTGGAGTTGTGTCGGCCTCGATTGGTAGTAAGGCTTCCTTCTCTGCCGCTATCTTGGTGTTAATTTTAAGCAACGTATCATCGAGGCTTTTCTCGACTGTATGGACTTTGGTCTCAGATGTTGTCTTCTTAGGAGAGGTGTTTTTGGAGACCTCGTTCTCATTATCTTGAGTCAAGTCCAGGACTTGCTCATGCAGAGTGGGGGACTTGGCCCCAGTAGCTACCTCCTCCTCTCTATCGACATTATCAGCCTCGGTGTCCTCCTCCTCGGCTTCATCCTCGGAGTCCTTTAAAGAAAGAAAGAATGGCACACTGAGCTGGTTGATGTCTCTGAGTGGGGAATCCATGGGGACAGACAACTTGTTGAGCGTCGCCGTCTAGCCAAGATAATAACCTCGGTTGCAAGCTAGATTGACTTGTTCTTTGTATTGATCACAAAAGACGGCTTGGCCTTCTTCAAAAGCCTTTTCGTCGGTCGCCTTGACCTCGGCCTCTTTTGAGTCAATGGCCTCCTTGAGCTTGGCCTCTAGCTCTGTTGCCCGGGCCTTGACGGCCTCAGCCTCGGCCTTAGCAGCCTCGGTAACAACGTCAGTAACTCTGACTTTAGTCTTAGCCTCAGTTTGAGCAGCCTTGGCTTGATCCAGCAGACTTCGGTTGTTGGCCTCAGCATGGTTAAGTGAGGAGAAGAGTTTGGTAGATTCTTGAGTTTTCTTTACCAACTCCTTCCTCATCATCTCGGTCTTGACCGCATATGAGCGCACATGCTGGATAGCCTACAAGGAATGAAACAGATTAGTAAAAATTATTTTGGCTAAGTATTGGATATCTTAAAAAGATACAATAGGAGACTTAGCAAAACTGAGTGTTGTATCATTAAGCCAAAGTTCTCGTACTCATGGAGATCGGCCATGTGGTTCATATCTTCTGGTAGGAGTATGGCCTTTGACAGGGTTGCGTTGACCTCGACGCTCTCGATCGCGTTGTCGCTGGCTGTCAAAGGTCTGTTCCCCACCATGACTTCGGGCGCCTAGGTCATATGGCAAGGAAAGCTGCTACTATCCTCTGGGCGATCAGACCTCGGCTTCTTTGGTGGTGGGGCGTTAGGTGTTGCGACCTCAGCTAGCCTCTTTTCGGCGGCGGTTGAACTCTTCTCGATCTCGGCCAACTTGGAGATCAGCACAGTGTCCTCAGAGTCAACTTGAGTCACTGCAGCCTTGGCATTGGTCTTCTTCATTCTTTTTGGCTTCAGCTTGGATTGGGATGGAAAAGAGGAGAACTGGACAATTACAACTCCTGGGATGTTGTCAAGGAGATCTTCAACGACGGCTGGTTTGTGACCCATCTCGTCGGCTATTGCAGCAACAGTAACCTTGGTCCCAAGGCAAATAGCAAGAAGGGCTATAGGAGGGTTGGTTGGATCGTAAGCTAATGCCTTAGTTTCTCTGCATCGACAACTGTGAGTTCTGCCGACCGGGGCGTTCGGAAAACCTCGACGTCGGCGTCGGCGTCGGCATCAGCATTGGGATAGAGGGATCAACTGGGGGGCCGAGGTTGATGCCTGCTCTACTAGATCTGAGGAAGAGGCCTGGTCTGGCCTTGGTGATAAAGTGGCTGGTTGAATTGTGGCTAATGGATGAGTCTTGTTTCGGCGGGAAATGTCAGGAAGGGCAAACTTGTAAGTCAGAATGTAATTGAGCAGTAGTAGGGTCTTGCATTTTTTTAATAGGCAAGCCTAGTAGCCTTTTCAGATCTGGGCTTGGGAAGAAGGTCTGGCGGAAGTCCTTTAATGGCTGGAGAAGAGCTGCAAAAACAAAGAAGCAAATATTAATATCGACAGATAAGTTGACAAGTCTTAACTAAGGCGGTGGATCTGGGCTTGAGGTAATATATATAGTATTTTTCAGACTTGAGGCCACACATGGTATAACAGAATTGGATGTCGACTAATGTGATCCTAGCCTTTTCTTGGTGTGCTAGTTTGATTATGCCATTGATAACCCTATATGAGTTTATGGAAAGTTACATGGGGTTAAGTTTGTAATAGTGAAGGATTTCTCGAAAGAGAGTGTCTAGTGGAAGCCGAAGTCCACATTCTAAGAATGCAACTACAAGAAAGGGCATGTAATCTCCATCAAGCATGATAGAGTCCTCCTTCCCAGCCAATCTGATTTGAACGTCGACTGGAATGGAGAACTCTTGTTGAAAATACTCTAGTTTGGCCCTCCCCCTAAACATCCCCATTATATTGGCTTGAGAAGATTGGTACTAGATTTCAGGTAAAGGAAATTGGTATAAGCCCGAAGACCTCGGCTAAACCCTAGAGAGCACTAGGGTGAGGATTTTTGAAGATCTAAGGGGAATTTTTTTCAATTTTCCTAAAAAGATATGAGTTCTAAAGCAAATCCCAAACCTAGGACTATAGTGACAAGAATCAAGGGCCAAAGATCTAAAAACAAGAAAGAAAAATAGAAAAGGGACATGATTTAGAATAAAAAAGAATCAGAGAGAAGCATAAAATAGGGCAAGAACAGTGCCAGACATTTCTAGAAACACAGTGACAAAACTTCATGATGCACAAAACCAATTCAAGAGCAAGAATTTGTTTATAGGAAAGAAAAACAAAACACAAGTATGGATACAAATTCAATCGCAACACAAGAGTAATTATAGATGCAATACAGTGCAAATCTAAAAGCAGGAGATATTACAGAGCAAACGACCAGTACATGTAAACGGTGTAGACACCCCATTTTTGACCGCCCTTAAGACTTGGGCGCTTTATCCAAACACCCGATGATGAAAGTTATACTGTGCAATCTTTTGAATTCTTAGCGAAGAAATTTGGATTCAAGCTCTAATCCCAAACCTTGCACCCCATTTTGGCCAAATTATTTTAGACCGTAAAAACCTCTTTTTCAAAATACTTTTCCAAATGATTCTACGATGTCCGAGGCTCACATTTCGGTTAAAACATTGCACTTTTCGGTAAACCAAGCAAGGACAAAGTGCAAATAAATGAAAGGAAGGTGAAATCTTTCAAAAATATTTTAAAACATCTTATTTAGGGGTTTGGAGTTGAAGAAAATAAGAGTGGAGGAAAGAAACCTAGTTGGGGAAGAAGTTGGGCATAAACTGTTAAGAGAGAACCGGGCAGCCTTCACTAAATCAGGTCTATCCTTCTGTACACTTGGACTTAAGTTGTGAGGCCATCACCATTGGAAATTGGACTTCTGGGGCTTCATTTTACACTCAAGAATCTCCTAAAGTCGAGTCTGGATGAGGGAGATATGGCCGTGTGAAGTTAGGCATCAATTCGATTAAGCTAGAAATGAGAAACCTTCACTAAAATAGGCATATCTATTTTCACACTTAGAATTTAGATGTGAGGCCACTTCCATTGGAAATTATACTTTTGGGGCTTCAATTTAGACTCAAGAATGACCAGCAAAGGAGTCCGGATGAAGGAGATATGCCCGTTTGAAGTTGGGTCTGAATGCAGATTTTGAGGGCCGGCCGTGGATCGGTGAGAGCCAGCCATGGATCAGTGAAGGCCAGCCAGGCTTTGATGGTGTCAAACAGGCAGTTGATAGAAATTGAGCAAATATCTTTGTTTGAAGATATTTTGGCTATTTTTGGCTCAAATTCTATAAATAGAGCCTCTTCCTTCAGAATTCAAGGTTAGAAAGATTTTCAAAAAGCTTTGAGAGCTAAAACCATCTTCCTTATTCCGTTAGCCTTCAAACCTTTTTTTGAACTATACATACACAATACATACACCATTGGAGCTTGTTCTTGAAGCTTTGTTGAGGTTTCAAACTAAGTTTCATAAACTTGAGGGTGTTAGAATCAAGTTTGTTAACTAAGAGCTTACCTCTCTTTCAAAGGCATAATTTTGCACTTTTTTCTTTCATCTTCTTTTACTCTTTTCCTCTATTTTTCTTGTCTTTACATGCTGATTTTCAGAGTCTAAAAAGGCTGAAAATTTTGATTTAAAGGTTCCAAAAGTGGAGGGGTTAGCCACCCCTTCTTAGTCTTGCTTACTAGTTTTGTACTTCCTTGTTCCTCCCTATCTTTTGGTGCTCTTTTAACTTGATTTTAGCCATTGTTTTGAGGCTATTTTGGATGGTTTTTGGATTATTTTCAGAGACTAAAATATGTTGTAGAAGTCCCAAAAATGGAGGGGTTAGCTACCCCTCCTTAGCTTTGTTTACTAGCTTTGTGCCTCGTTGCTTTTGGCTTTGTTTTGTGCTCTTTTAACATCATTTTAGCTACTATTTTTTGCATGTTTAGGGGTTGTTTTAGGGCTGTCTTAGCCTTTAAAATTGTTTCATGCTTTGATTAATTTGCTTGTTGTCTCATATGTTCATATACATAGCTCATTGCATGTTTGTTCTAGCTTTTCTTTACGTAATTTCCTTGTTTAAGAGCCTCATTTTAATAATCAACTAACCATTTATAACTTTCATTTGAGAGTTGTTTCAAATGGTTGATTGTTATTCAACACATGAACTAGAGTTTTGCGCTTAATGGCTTAATCTCTACAGAGATACATTGTCAACAGTGTAATCTCTCTTTCATGTTGAGAATTACTTCCCATTTGACGCTTCTCTCCTTTTAGAGGACTTTAAACATCATATTTTGACAAATGGACTAATGAATGGCAATGCCTAAAACAATTGGTTTAAAACTTGAATCAACACACTTAAAGAAAATGGCTAGAAAAGCTTGAACTTGGCCGGACGTTATGCCAAGTTCCTTGTGTCAAGGGTCATCAAGCATCAATTCATGGTGTTTTTGATGTCCTTGAAGCGTCTCGACTTCCTTTTTGAGTTCATTCCATGACAAAAATGGAGGGGTGGTCCATTTGCATTACATTTATTGAATTTGATCCAAAATGACTTCCGAGATCATCAAGCGATCATATCACTCATTGATGGTTTTAGAGTCAACCCCAACCTTCTCTTGAGGCTCTTCTATGATAGAGAAGGAAGGAAGGGTAAACAGAGCTTGAAAATGCTCTATCTGCGCTGATTTCACCTCAGAGCACAGAAACAAAGTTTGCACCAAATCAATGCATTGTCGGCCCTTGGTGTATGGCCGGCAGTGTAGTTTTGCAGAAACAGAGGCAATCTGGGACAGACAGAGTAGCTTTCAGGCGATGCGCGTGCAACCTCCATCCATCTTCCTTGGTTTCCATATCAAATGCGTTGTTATTTAATTGTTTCATTAACATAGCAAATTGTGTTGTAATATTTAATTAGTCTAATTAGTTGTAGCTAAGTAGTTGATGTTGTAATATTTAATTAGCTTAGTCTAGTTAAAGTTAAATTCATTAATTAGCTTAGATAGTTAGTTAATAATTCATTTCAAGTGTTGTAATAATTAGTTAATTAGTTATCTTAGCTTAGCTTAATTAGCTAGTTAGCTTTTTTTATTCATTCGGACCCTCCTTCGCAAGGGCATAATGTTGTAATAAGTGTGCGTGCGTGTGTATATCTTCCAACCTCACGTCTTTCTCCCTTTTTTTTAACCGCTTTTCATGGTTAGATTAGGAACATATTTCGATTAGCATATCGCATGCTTGCATCCATTCATCTCGTATTGCATGCACCAAGGCTCGGCGCATCATTCAAACTGCATTGCCATTTCAATACTTCTTTGAATACGTGTTTAATCGCATGTTGTTCAAATCGATTCATATGCCATATTAGTAGTCAAGCCTATTAAATTGCATATTATATGTGTTGCATTAGACACTTAACATAGTTAGGAATCATGCATATTTCACTAACTCATGTTTTCTTAGCTTGGAGTACTATGTGAGTTTTTATGCGTTAGCATGCTTGCATAAATGTGAATGTTGCCATGATTCGTATACTTGCCATGAGGTTATATGCTTACTTGCTAAACTGCATGAATGCCTGTGGATGAAGGCGTGTTGTTTGAATTGGAACGATTCAACAAATGTGCATTTTAAGCCCCCTTTGTTGTGTGGCAAATCATGTTTTAAGCCCACTATGTTTGGTGGCAAATTCGCAACTTTAAGCCCACTTGAGGTGGTAAATTCAAACCATGTTCGCAAACAAACATGAGTTGAATTGTTCCAAATTGAGCAAACTAGTCTATACTTGCTTGTGCGCATCACATAGTAAAGCTAGTTTAATAATCGGAATAAGAACACATAATGTTTATAAAAAATCATATCGTGATTAGTAGAGGCCGATCTTTGATCGGGCGAGCGGGGGTACTCAATTCATGACCTTCCCCCTTCGTACCTAAGTTCCCGAGCTGAGGTAACTTTGGTGATGACGGACACGTGGCCTTCGGCACTAGTCAGGGTTTCCTAAATTTTTCCAAAATAAAATATTTAGGTGGCGACTCTGTATCTGGCAAAGCAGTCTAATTTTGGCATAATTTGATTTAAAATCGATTTTTCAAAAAGTTTGCCGGATTTGGAGTCTTTGGTGTTTATCAGTTTCACATTGCACTTGTGAGACTAGATTCAGAACTGCGGGAGTCCGAACTATAAGGGTTTTCTTTCAAACCCTTTCCAAAAGGCGGGATGCAAAAAAAGGCAAGCCACAAACAGATTCAAGAATAAGAACTTATTTGCAAAATCTAAATGTGGCAATCAGAATCGAAGAATATAGAATTTTGAGCGGCAAGGAACATACAAGTAGATTCATAACAAAATCATACTCACGAACAGTGAGAAATTAATAGAAGAAATAAAGAAGTCAGAAACTTACTGATTGAAGGCGAAGAAACGGATGTCGAGATGAAGAGCGCCGGAGTCAGACAACAGGAATGATCGGAAGCAGATTATGAAAAAAAACGACGGAGGAGGTGAATGGAACAGTTGTAGAGCTCGAAAAAGCTTGAGAATGGCAAACTGTAGAGAGAGAAAATTTGAACAGAGAGAAAACAAGAGAATGAGAAGTGAAAAGACAAAGAGAGAGAAGAGGGAGTTTTGTTAAAAATTGAAAATGCAACAAACCATAATGCAATGCCTAGGACGACGTGCCTATTAGGCGATGTGGACAGAAACAATGCGACTTGATAGTGCGTGTCAGGTACGAACCAATAGCTATGGGACACATGGAAAAAATGGTTGAAACGAACCATGTGTGACAGCTCATGCGTAGTTAGAACTCTTAAAATTCTTGAAGTAATGAGGCAATAACCTCGGCTAGAGGAACGTCCTCGACTGGGACATTTAAAGAACTTGATTCTTGGTTCTTAACCGTTAGTAAAGTGGACATTTGAGTCCTGGGTATTTGAAGCCAACGTAATAATCTCGATCGTGAAGAAGAAATAAAATTTTAACCGACATACTATATGGGCAAACAATGTAGGTTCCATTACCTCAGGTTACCGAGGTAATAGAACCTAGGGGGCAATTGTAGGGACGTATTTGTGAATGACAACACGTGGCTAAGGTGACACAGAAGTGTTAGCCGAGGTGCCACGTGGCTTGGTCATGCGCTGAGGTGATCTCGGCTAGGCCGAGGTTATCTGCGGAGATACTGAAATTCGGGATGAGCGGATAAGGGACAAGAGTCCTAGAACAGGGGAGGATCTTAGTCTGGATAGAGATAAGGCTCAAGAAGGGTTTATCTCTATCTAGATGAAGGTCCAAGATGAGCATTGAGCTTGAGTCCATTGAAGTGAGGCTTCTAATGGGATCAAGTCACTGTTGGCTATAAAAGCAAGACATCCTCGTGGGTCTAAGGTAAGTTCTTTCTTGTGAGTTTAAGCACAATTTGCTATCTTTGAGAGATATTGATTACTGACTTGATTGTCGAAGTGCCCATGGGTGGACAAACCACCACCGGATTCTCATCTTCTTGTGGCGGTTGTTGGGCTTAATCTATTCTGCCGGTGCTCTCTAGTTGAGTTCCCTATTTGGCTGTGTGGTTGAAAATCAACATCCACAGGTGTCTAGCGCAAGTCAAAAATCTGTATCCAAGTGGGATGTCACAAGTTGATATAGTAAGATTTCATCTTCATTTATTATGTTAATTTTTTTTATATTTTGTCTTATATAAAAATTAACTAATTAATTAATTTAATATTTTATTGATACAGATGCTTCAAGCAAAACTGTTATACCATCAAGATGAAAACAAACATTTTTCTTTTGAACATTGTTGGCCAATCTTGCAAAACAATATCAAGTGGCAAGATGTAATTCCTACGAACACGGTGAAGTCAAAGATACATATACCATTTTCCCCTAATTCAACCCCCATTCCCCTATAGATAACTGCATTTCTCTTGAAGACGACAAAAGTCCAAGTGTTGGTAACAGTCCACCTGTTGGTAATAATCCAATCGGTGAGGGTAGTGTCTCTGTAAGCTGTAAAAGGCCTATGGGTACGAAAGCTCCAAAAGAATTATTTTGGAGAAATCAAGTCGTTGAAGCTGAAGTCCAAAAAATGAGCATACAAGTGGAGACATGTAACCAACACCTTGCTGAGAAGGAAAAGAAAAAAGCTAAAAAAGAAGAAAAAAGAATTCAAGCACTGCAGGAGATGAAAGAACTTGAGATCAAAAGACAAGAACATGAGATCAAAAAGGAAGAACATTTGATAATGATTACGGACATTTCTTATTTGAACCCTCAGACAAAAGCGTATTACATAATGTGAAAAAATGAGATTTTTGCCAAGTGGTCAGCAAATGTCAGCGACCCAAATTATTATTTTTCCCTGCCTCCTAATGAATAATTATGGAAGCATGTATTTTTTAAATTTTGCAATGTCATTTATTTTTTAATGTAATTTTTAGTCTTTATTTGCAATGTCGTTTCAATGTTCTAGTGCAATTTGGAGTATTTAATTTTTTTTTTCCAATTTTTAAATTCTTTTATATTTGTCTAGTCGGGTATAATATAACCGAATGTAACACGCACAAAACATGACAACATTACAGATGTGGGTTAACATTACAACCTAAATGTAACGTTATTGGAGGCTAATGAAAGTGTGCCAATGTATGGATGTACCATTTTACAATGCGAATGTTTTTTTTTTGGATCTGAATGTTACATCTGATATGGTCACATTACGTTAAGTTTATGTAGGTGTCATAATAACGTTTCGTAAACTTAATGGGTTTTTAATTTTTTTAATTGAATGTGAAAATGTTGCTGGTTTATGAAAAATGGTACATTCATACATTGGCACACTTTCATTAGCCTCCCATGATGTTACATTTAGGTTGTAATGTTAACCCACATCTACAATATTGTCATGTTTTGTGCGTGTTACGTTCGATTGTATTTGTCTTTGAATTTGTGTTGTGACGTTGTTGTATTAAGTGTTCATGTACGTGTTACGTTATGTTTCACAAACTTAATGGGTTTTTAATTTTTTTACTTTAATGTGAAAATGTTACTGGTTTATGAAAAATGGTACATCCATACATTGGCACACTTTCATTACCCTCAAATGACGTTACATTTAGGTTGTAATGTTTATCCACATCTATAATGTTGTCATATTTTGTGTGTGTTACGTTCGGTTGTATTTTTTCTTTGAATTTGTGTTGTGACGTTGTTATATTCAATGTTTATGTACGTGTCACGTTATATTTTACAAACTTACTAGGTTTTTGATTTTTTAAATTGATTGTGAAAATGTTGCCTGTTCATGTATTTTGAAATTCAAATTCACATTCATATAGATATAATCTATGGTAACATTCAATTTTCTATATATGATTTTGCCATTATTTATGATATTAACAACTAATATTGAGAATAAATGTGTATTTTGAAATTCAAATTCACATTCACATTCATATAGATATGATCTATGGTAACATTCAATTTCCTATATATGGTTTTGCCATTATTTATGATATTAACAACTTATATTGAGGGTAAATGTGTCAACAAAATTCCCACAGGACTTATGGGAACATAAGTTTTTTAATAGGACCATATGTAGCATAAGTCTCCCTAATAGGACTTATAAATAATTTTCCCTAATTTTTTTTACAAGCAGTTAAAAAAAGGTCACAAAAGATAAAATTTAAAAAAAAAATACTAAAAAACCTATATCTAAACAACACCTACAAACTTGGAGGAAAAATTAGTTGAGATTTGCCAAAATAGCATGTGACCATTGGAACACTATTACTATAATTTGACAAAATAACACTATTCATTGTCAAATTATAATAATAACAATGCTATTTTAGCAAACACCATTAGAGATGCTCTAAAGGAAGGCAGTGTCAATTTACCAAATAATCCGAAAATCTCAAATATTTAAGAAGTAGGTTAAAAATTAATTTTTTATTTTTAAAAAAAAACATATAAAAAAGTAAAGAAATAATTTGACTCAAAAGAGATTAAAAATCAAAAAAATACTTTTAATCTCTTTGTCAAAAGAGGCCAAAAGTTGAGTTGAATAAAGGTGAGGGACAAAAACGGAAAGTAAAAAGAGGGCCATGGTTACTATATCTCTCCCAACTCCCACTTAGAGCATTCCTAACAGTTCCTCTAAACCCACTTCTTACCTATTTTAGGAGGTTGAAGGCCCTTTATACACGCCCATCAGCTTCTCCAAACAATTTTCTAAATTAATTTTTGCTACAGTGACTCCATATTTATAGGGAGTCAATGTAGCTCTCCCAAAAAATTGTTACTATTTTTTTTAACTATGTGTTGTACACATTTTGGAATTTTTTTTTCAAAATTCATAATTAAAAATAATATTTTAATAGAATAGAAAAAGAATAGAAAGTTTGTTTAAAAAGTAGATAAAAAAGTAACTTCCTAAAATAAAAAATAAATTCTTCAATAATATTTTAAGATAAAATTTAGATAATCCGCTAAGAATGCTTTTATATTATAGTAGTAAGATAAATACGTTGCGTTGAGTCTTTTCTAATCCCGATTTGAGTTGACATCATGTTCATGGGATGATTTTTTCTTAGTTTTTAGTTTTTGGCAGATTTGATTATTAGTTTTTGCAAGTTGAACTAGGTTTCTCAATTATATATTTTAGTTAAAAAATTGAAAGGTTATTATAAATTATCATATCACACTACTAAAATCGGACTTTTTGTGACGGTCTCAAACGTCGTAAAAGGTCCATATATCGTCGCAAAAGACTTTTTGCGATGGAGCAGCAACGGAAAATTGGGGGTGGCGGAAAGGGGCATGACAAAAAGTATTTGCAACGGTTACAAATCGTCTCTTTCTTGTAGCGACGACTAATCAATGGTTTTTGCGACGGTTTCAACTGACACAAAAAAGGGGGAAAAAACGTCATTTTTAGTGACGATATTGATTGTCGTCGCCAAAAACCTTTTTTAGCGACAGCATTTGCCGTCGCAAAAAGTATTATTAGCGACGGTCTAAAACGTCGCCAAAAAAGTAGTATTAAATTAATACTGTATTGGCAACAGTTTAAACCGTCACAAAAGGTTGGAACTAATATGTATATGCGACAGGTTAACCCGTCGCTAATAAAATATAAGGAAATGAGGATTACATTAGCGACGGTTTATTATTGTCGCGATAAAATTATTTTTTATAAAATCATATTTTATTAAATATTCTCTATGCAAATTATTAATATTTTCTAAAATACATCCACATCCACATCCAAATTCACATTCAAAAAATTATATACCAAGAATAATATATATGTACCTTATAACAATTGTCAACCAAATATTCTTTACAAAAATATATAAAACAACCTCTAACAATACTAATAATTTTTGATATTCAAGAACTCAAATTTTTAGTATCGACAATAGAAATTTAAAAAAAAAAATCATATATAGTGTAGCTTATTTTGATATCAATAGTAAGCTCCAATATCGATATGCGAAGATATCACGTACTCAAAAGGTTTGCATCTACAAAAAGAAACAAAAAAAAAATCATCATTTACAACATAATTATTTTCAAACTTACAGAAAATGTAAAACATTTGATATTTTTTTCAATAAATAAACAAATAAATTAGATTGTAAACTCCAATAGCGATATGCGAAGATATCATCACGTACTCAAAAGGGTTGCACCTTGATAAAAAAACCAAAAAAAAAAAAAATCATTTACAATATAATTAATTTCAAGCTTACTAAAAATGTAAAACATTTCATATTTATTTCAATAAATAAATAAATAAGATTGTAACATATACATGAATCGAGAGCCACACAATGTATCTTCTCACAGCTTCTCCAACTATTCTTAGACATCGGGACGTTGTTTCCAAAAGAGCATTTTGCTTGTTCGCTTTTAAGACAAAAACTTTGCAATATTCAGGGCCAATTGGAACTCCATCAATTTCACACAATAGATCGACACTAATAAGAAGTCCCTCCGCCAATTGGACTCTTGGTATTACAAAACTCTCCAAAGAAACTTTAATTACATCCTACAATGATGATAATACTGTTAAAACCAGGCAATGATTGTACACATAGTGCTATAATCTAACAATAATCGAATAAACACAAAAAGAGTTTGTAAAGAAGAAGTTTTCATCGAGTTCCGTCTTCTCCTACAAGTCATGTGTGCCAAGTATGCTATGCGTGTCAAGTTTCATTGAAATCCGAACCCGTTTGAGCATTTTAGTATGCCAACCAATTCGAAAAAGAGTTATTAAGTAATAACATTTCATAAATGGAAATTAAGCTCTAGATTCAAAACCGAGAATCGGTTTCGAGTCTCGTCTTCTCCTACAAGTCATGTGTGCCTAGTATGTTATGTGTGTCAAGTTTCGTTGACATTCGAGCCCATTTGAGCATTTTAGTGTGTCAATCGGTTCGAAAAAGAGTTATTAAGTAATAAGATTTCATAAACAGAAATTAAGCTCTGGATTCAAAATCGGGAATCAGTTTCGAGTGCCGTCTTCTCCTACAAGTGATGTGTGGCTAGCATGTTATGCGTGTCAAGTTTCGTTGACATCTGAACCCGTTTGAGCATTTTAGAGTGCCAATCGGTTTGAAAAAGAGTTATTAAGTAATAAGTTTTCTTAAACGGAAATTAGGCTCTAGATTCGAAATCGGGAATTGTTTCGAGTCCCGTCTTCTCCTACAAGTCATGTTTGCCTAGTATGTTGTGTGTGTCAAGTTTCATAAACTGATACGTGGTTGCACCAAATTATTATCTATGTGAAGCTTTCATTGTGTAGTAAAATGAGGGCAAATTTGGGCGCATAGTGAGCAAAAACAAAGGGAATCAACACAGAGGCCCTATAACATGAAGATATTCAAGGGGGTTTGATGTCAAAAAAAGTTACTAAACGACAAGTTTTCACAAATGACAAGTTGTCAAATTGTTTGCAAGTTCACCTCATCATCTGGTGGTGGTGTATATGGGTTCTCATCGGCCTCATAATCAGTAGGTTCACGATGGCCACTCAATGCATCCGGTACCTATGATATTCATGGTATTCCTTGTTAATCGTATTTATATTCAATGATACAATTATGCTACAATTAGATATTTATAAAACATTTATTTGCACCAAACCTATTTGTTGTGATTTATACTCCCTTCGTAGGACACAATAGCCAACATTTCAACTTTCATTTGTTGTATTTGGGTCGAAAGCTCTGCTCGCATCTCCTCCCTCAATTCTTCTCTAATCTCATCCCTCAGCTCTTGCCTCAACTCCATACGAACCTGCTTGGTGATCTCAGCAACAGTCGATGACTGAGATCCTGACTGTGATGGCTTAGATTTATCTCCATACACCATGCTCCAAGGCACATCCTTGCCATAAGTACGACAATATCTGTTCCCATCTTCACCGACCACGTCGTGGAAAACACTATCTCGAGCATTTTCAGTAGTGCGATAATCTTCAGGCAACATGGACAGTTGGCGCTCAAACTCATCCTATAAATTAAAATAACAAGTATGTATACATAATTAGATAGTTCAAACAAAATAAAATATAAATACAAATTTAAGGATTTGAAAATACCATGGTCTACCTAACATCAGTGTCAGTTTGATTGCATGTATATTTCCAAACACTCATTTTATCCTTGGGCAACCCTCAGCAATCATCTGAAAATTCAAAAATTAATTATTACCTAAGTAATTTACATGCATATTGATATCTACCTAATAATATATACCTTCCTTCGAATCTGAGTGAATGAAGTACATCCTGTCGTATGATTAATATAATGTAACGCCCACAAAATAAACACATAAATCATACAATCTTGACATGCTTAGACATAAGAGAGTAAAGCACAATTTCATTAATCAGAGTGTTCATTATAAAAGTATTACATATTGACATCAAAAGTAAATGCCCTACGGGCTTACAACTTTCCAAGCCAACACTTGGTTACAAAAGAAGAGTGCTAACTCTAAACACAAAATAAGCCCTTGGCTTGATTTACATGTAATACACAATTAATCACAAAAAGAGAAGCCTTCAACTTCTACAACCTCCCAAGCTAAGACCTTGGAGGCGGCATATCACCTGCACCTGAAAATAATGTCTCATATAGGGTGAGCCAACGCCCAGTAGAGATATGCTAAACATAATATGAGCAATAACTAAAACATTAGCATTTGATAAATGTTTAACTCATATAAATCAACTCATGACACATTTCAATTCCATGACACATAAGTCCATGCTTCACTCCATTTTCCTTTACTCAACAATTTTACAATTTATGAACATGGCTCAGAACCTGGCCAACAATTTAATGAGACTATAACTTATACTAGAGCACTTCCTTTTTAAATGAGATATCAACTCAAATCAAAATACTTCCATACTTCACAATAGATACACAAATTTGTTGTACCAATAACACATCAAAACACTTCCATACTTCACAATAGATACACAGATTTGCTGTATCAATGGAGTCGATCCCCTATCTCCTTCCAAATAACATCCGGTTTAGGAGTCCATCCCCTATCTCCTCCCAAACCGTGGAGTACATCCACTATCTCCTCCCACACAATACAATGTATATAAACAATTATCATATACATGATCAATCAATACACATGTTTGATGTATTATTCCAACCGTCATATTCAATGACCCATTCAATTGATTAGTTTTAATTTGCCTAATCAACATGCATTGTCTACAACAATCAAGACTATCCTCCACCGATAGCCTAAAGCAATTATTTCTAAACAGGTAATAAATGCATCAACAGATAAATTATCAACATTATCTATGGTGAATGATTAATCAATCCGACTCCACCATTTAATCTCATACTAAGCCAATTTCATTATTCCCAACTCAATTCCACATTTCCAAAACTTCCCAAATTAATTGCATAAACTAATTTATAATAAAAATTAGGGTTTTTCTCCCTCTTTTCTCAACATTTACCCAAGGTCCAAATATTAACAACTAACATCATTAATCTCACTCCAAGACCCAAAATACACATGTATTGGTCATAATAACAAAACCCCTCTTTATTCCTTTTGAAACCCTAACACCCAAAATTACCCAACATCAACATTAAATCAAAATGACCAAAATCTTATGTTAAAGATCATATACATGAGTAGTTATCTCTACCTCAAATTCGGAGCTCAAAGGAGAAGGTGAAGAATTTCGAAATGCTCCAAAACCCAAGATTTTCGGATGGAAATGTAGCCCAAGCCAAGCTCTACACTTTTTACAAAGGGACAAGGGTGGAAGATCACTCAAACTAGATCAAACCCTAGAGAGAAGTTGTATTCTAGAGAGAGAAGCTCTCAAAATAGGGTTTTGAAAAGTAAGAGAGAGAGAGAGAGTGTAAAAAGTGATTTAAAATCACACAGTCTAGATCTGATATACGTATGACCTGCTCGAGCGGAGAATAGGACGCTCGAGCGTCAAACACAAAAACTTAACCCACTCGAGCGCAAAAATACCCGCTCGAGCGCCAAGGCACAAAACTAGACACCACCCGCTCGAGCGCAAAAAGGAACTCGCTCGAGCGTAGATTGCACTCTTCCAGTACTTTTACAGACATCGAACACCCGCTCGAGCGCAAGGATACCTGCTCGAGCGTAAGGAAATCCGCTCGAGCGTGAAAAACACATCTGCAGTATTTTTGCAGACGGACAAACTACTGAAGATATGCAAACTCCGCTCGAGCGCAAGAAGACCCGCTCGAGCGGATCACTAAAAATCTGGGCAACAAGAGTTGGGACAAAAGCTCAACCAACCTGTTCGAAACACGCCCAAGACAACTCTAAACTCAAATACAAAGAGTTAAAGGACGAAAATGAAATACAGACAACAACAACTAACAACGGAACCGAGTCCGGAATACAATAAACATGAGAGGAAAACCGAGATCGCTATAACCTTTCCCCCTTAAAGAATTTCGTTCCCAAAATTAGATACAAGTTTCAAAAACATGTTTTCTCAATTCTTAACAATATTATAACTCAATATTTAACAACCTGACCCATTACCGGTCATCTCATCTCTTTTCAAAAGGCAAATCACAATATATTACTCAATATGAATTATCAACATACTTTCCCTTGAAATTTACCAATTTCAACACGTATTCCACCATTCAATTACATATTCAATGCCAATAATACATTTGCATTTCTAAAACAGAATTAACATATGCAGTGTTAAAATAAACTTCCATTTCCGAACCATATTCAACAATTTCCACAAATCAAAACATATACAATGTTTTACAACTTAAGACATATTCAATGCTCTTAAAGTTCATTAATACAACAAAATTCCCAATACATGATTACACATTAATGAACAAATCCAGATATTTCTCACGGACCTCCAACTCACCTTCCCAAGTGGCTTCCTCCACTCCGTGATGTTTCCACAAAACCTTCACCAAGGGAATGGTCTTGCCTCGCAAAACTTGATCTCGCCTATCCAAGACCCGTACCGGTCTCTCCTCATACAAGGCATCCTCGTCTACCTCTAAGTCGGTCCAATCCAATACATGCGATGGATCTGGCTCGTACTTCTGAAGCATACTAACATGAAACACGTCATGCACTCCGGACAATTGCGGCGGTAAAGATAAACGGTATGCAACCTCCCCAATCCTCTCAAGGATCTCAAAGGGACCAATAAACCGAGGGGACAACTTCCCACTCTTCCCAAACCTCATCAAACCCCGTCTAGGTGATATTTTCAAAAAGACATGATCACCCGTCTCAAATGCCAAAGGCCTCCTCTTACGGTCAGCATAACTCTTTTGGCGACTCTGGGCTATAACAAGCCTCCTACGGATAAGCTCAACTTTCTCCATCGTTTCCCTCACCAACTTCAGGCCCAACAAAGGTGCATCACCCACCTCGGCCCAACAAACTGGAGACCTACACGGTCGGCCATACAAGGCATCGAACGGTGCCATACCGATACTCGACTGAAAACTGTTGTTGTAGGCAAACTCCACCAAGGGCAAGTGCCTCTCCCACGACCCACTAAAGTCAAGGACACAACCTCGAAGCATATCCTCAAGGATCTGAATAGCAAACTCGGACTGCCCGTCAGTCTGAGGATGATAAACCGTGCTAAAGGTCAACCTAGTGCCCAAGGCACTCTGCAAACTCTGCCACAACCTAGCAGTAAAACGTGGATCTCTATCTAAGACGATCGACACTAGGACCCCATGCAACCTCACTATGTCCCGAATATACAAGTCGGCAAGATGATCTACCGAATCTCTCACGCGCATAGGGATGAAGTGTGCCGACTTAGTCAACTGGTCTACAACCACCCAAATAGCATCACTACCTCACTAAGTCCTCGGAAGACCTACAACGAAGTCCATAGTAACATGCTCCCACTTTCACTCGGCAATAGGCAAGGGTTGTAGCATACCTGCTAGCCTCTAATGTTCGACCTTCACTTGTTGACAAGTAAGGCACTTGGACACAAAAATTGCCACATCTCTCTTCATACCCCGCCACAAAAACTGGCGACCCAGATCACAATACATCTTAGTGCCTCCCGGATGCACCGCAAGGCATGAATGGTGAAACTCTCGGAGTACCTCCTCTCGGCAAGACTCCGGTACAAACAGACGGTCTCGGTATCTCACACTCAGGTCGGGATACATAGTCAAACCCTTCTCAGCCTTCCCACTGGAGATCTTCTCTCAGAGGGATTCTACCTCAAGGTCACCTCTCTGTGCCTCTAACACTCGAGTCACAAGTGTAAGCTGCGCAACAACAAAAAACAAGGCCGTAGCCTCAACAGATTTGCCCAGAAGCAAATCAAACTCGCCAAGTGCACCCAACATTTCCCACTCCAGGATGGCTATACAAGCTATATCACTAATGGAATTCCTACTAAGGGCATCGGCCACGACATTGGCCTTTCTCGGATGGTAATGCAACTAGAAATCGTAATCCTCAATAAACTCCATCCATCTCCTCTGCCTCAAGTTCAAGCCTCTCTGAGTAAACAGATACTTCAAACTCTTATGATCCGAGAACACCTCGAATCTCTCACAATAAAAGTAGTGCCTCCAAATCTTCAAGGCAAAGATCACCGCTGCTAACTCTAGGTCATGTGTAGGGTAGTTCCTCTCGTGTATTTTCAACTAACGTGAGCCATAGGCTATCACTTTCCCCTCTTGCATCAACACACAATCCAAACCCTCTGAGGCATCACAATAAACTGCATAACCCAAACCCCTCTCCGAAATAATCAACACTGGAGCAGTAGTAAGTCTAACTTTCAACTCTTGGAACGACTTTTCACAAGTCTCACTCCATACAAACTTGACCCCCTTTCCGCGTCAATCTAGTCAACGACGAAGCTAGTCTAGAGAAATCCTTCACAAACCGACGGTAATACCCAGCTAATCCCAAAAAACTATGGATCTTAAAAACACTCTTTGACTGTGCCCAATCCTGCACTGCCTCTATCTTGGATGTATCAACAAACATCCCTTCCTCAGAGACTACATGGCCTAAGAATTTAACCTCTCTTAGCCAGAACTCACACTTCCCAAACTTAGCATACAGCTTATGAGCTCTAAGCAACTCAAGCACCACTCTCAAGTGTTCCTCGTGCTCTTCCTCAGAAGGTGAATAAATCAGGATGTCGTCTACAAACACGACCACAAAGCGATCTAAGAACTCCCGGAAGATCCGGTTCATCAAGTCCATAAACACTGTCGGTGCATTGGTGAGCCCAAAAGGCATCACCAGAAACTCATAATGGCCATACCGCGTACGGAATGTCGTCTTCGGAATATCCTCCTCCCTGACCCTCAACTGGTGGTAACCCGATCTCAAGTCTATCTTAGAGAAACAATGGGACCCCTTCAACTAGTCAAACAAATCATCTATACGGGGCATAGGGTATTTATTCTTAACCGTAGCCCGATTCAATATCCGGTAGTCGATACAAAGTCTCAAAGCCCCATCTTTCTTCTTAGCAAAGAGGGCCGGTGCTCCCCACGGCGAAACACTAGGACGGACAAAACCCTTATCTAGCAACTCCTGGAGTTGAACCTTCAACTCACTCAACTCGGCTGGGGCAAAACAATAAGGTGCCATAGAAATCAGTGTCGTGCTAGGCACTAAGTCAATAGAGAACTCGATCTCTCGATGAGGTGGTAAACTAACAAGATCCTCGGGAAAAAATCTGAATACTCGCAAACCACTCTCGGCAACTCAATCCGGGTCTCATCACACTCACCACTCATAAAGCTAGCGAGAAGACTACTAAGCTCACTCCACCCTCGCGGATCATACACCAGTGGCAAAACACTACCAACTCGATCCCCCAAAAAGTGAAAACAATCCCCGCTCAAAGTACATACAGTGACCCTCTGGCAGTAACAATCAATAACAGCCCGGTATGACGATAACCAGTCCATACCCAAAATTACATCAAAACCCGACATAGCCATAACTACAAAAGAAAATGGAAGTCGGCGATCAGCTACCTCTATATCACAGCCCCGACACCCCTGTTTCAGAATCAACTCACCCCCAACAGGTGATACCACACAAATAGAAGATGCTAACTGTGCCAGCTCCAATCCCAAAACAGAAGAAAAAGTAGTAGATATAAAAGAATGGGATGCACTCGTATCAATCAACACATTGGCAACCGAGTTGTAAAACAAAAAGGTACCTCTCACAATAGATGGAGCCGGTACAAGATCCTGCGCGGTAACAGCATATATGCACCCTAAAGGTCTCTAGTCTACCTGCTCACCTCTCGGAGCAAAAGACTGTTGCACAGACTGAGACGATGAAACCCCATGATTGGCCCTCGAGGCCTGAACTGACTGTGTGGGCTGAAAACTCTGCGTCTGCCTCGAACTAGATGCACCAGATATGCCACCCAACTGCGGGCAATACCTCTTCAGGTGCCCCGCCTGATCACACTGGTAACAAGAAAGCAGCTGGCCTCTGCCCTGACTCTGGCTCTGAGGTCGAGCTGAAGATGAAGTTGCTCTCTGCCCTCCTCCCCTCTGCGGGTAAGCTGGAGACTTGTGGCCCAGCTGACTACACTTGTAACAGGTAATGTCTCCTTGACTGCCTCTCCCAGAGCCTGTACTCGGCACTGGAAAGGTCGATCTAGAAAATGCACCCTGGGACTGCTGAGGGTTAGAACCCCTCTGCCTCCTGTCATCTCCCTGGCCATCCTGACTCCTCTTGGAGCCCCTCATCCTCTCCTCCTCCTCCTGCATCATAATCTCCATATAGGCCACAGCATCCACAAGACGCCCATACTCCCGGGTCATGGATCCCCCAACTCTGGTCTTGAGCCCATGCCTCAACTTCTTCTCAAACTCAAGGCAACGGCGTTCCTCAAACGCCACAAGCTCAGGTGTAAACCTGGATAAACTGGTAAATACAGCCTCAAACTCGGCCGCTGGCATACTCAGCTGCTTGAGTTGACAAAACTAGTCTCTCAACTTCTCCCTAACAGCGGGAGACAAATACTTTTCCTAGAAAGCATCTACAAAGGCCTCCCAAGTGCCACCAATACGACCTCGCACAAACTTCCACCACTGACCCGCATCTCCCTTCAGCTGAAAAGACGCCAAGGTCACCTTCAAAGCCCCGTCTTCGATGCCAAGCATCTCAAACGTCTTTGCTATCTGCTCAAGCCACTCATTAGCCTTCAATGGCTCTTTTGGATCCCCCACAAACTCGTCCGGATTAGACTAAAAAAACTCCCTCTTCAGAAAGGAAGGCCATGCCTCAACTATATGGGCCTGGGCTTGATTCTCAGCCCTAAGAATGCTGATAGATTCCCTCAACGCTACTGCCATCTCACGGGCTAAGGCGCCCATAGCCTGTTGACGTACTGGCTCGGCCACATTGGCCTGACCAACACCCTCCTACTACACCGGAATCTCATCCGATATAGGCATCTCCTGCCTGCCACGCCTACCTCCACGTCCTCGTCTTGACATCCTAATGAAGGTAACGAAAACATTAGCACATTCACAAATGTGCCGAAGCTAACTCACTCGCGTCCTAAAGCGATGGACAACTGTAATTCATTCCACGTAAGCACATAATCACATAAGCACTTACGAATTTCATTTCTGGATAATGACAGTCCCGAGGCATTACTAGAGTTCCGGTTAGAAACAGCATTGATCAAGTGCTTTTCCAACAAGACTCACAGAAACCCAAGGATCCAATCAACATCCTAGAAACTAAATCCCATACCCATATAGCCACATAGACATGTTATCACATAAGCACATAACATTACATCTAAGTCTCTAACAAGCGAGACAAACCCATTGTGGTACTAACCACTTCCCACGTACCCAAAGTATTTGAACCCGATACGCTCTGATACCAAGTTGTAACGCCCTCAAAATAAACCCATAAATCATACAATCTTGACATGCTTAGACATAAGAGAGTAAAGCACAATTTCATTAATCAGAGTGTTCATTACAAAAGTATTACATGTTGACATCAAAAGTAAATGCCCTACGGGCTTACAACTTTCCAAGCCAACACTTGGTTACAAAAGAAGAGTGCTAACTCTAAACACAACATATGCCCTTGGCTTGATTTACATGTAATACACAATTAATCACAAAAAGAGAAGCCTTCAACTTCTACAACCTCCCAAGCTAAGACCTTGGAGGTGGCATATCACCTGCACCTGAAAATAATGCCCTATATAGGGTGAGGCAACGCCCAGTAGAGATATGCTAAACATAATATGAGCAATAACTAAAACATTAGCATTTGATAAATGTTTAACTCATATAAATCAACTCATGACACATTTCAGTTCCATGACACATAAGCCCATGCTTCACTCCATTTTCCTTTACTCAACAATTTTACAATTTATGAACATGGCTGAGAACCTGACCAACAATTTAATGAGACTATAACTCATACTAGAGCACTTCCTTTTTGAATGAGATATCAACTCAAATCAAAACACTTACATACTTCACAATAGAGACACAGATTTGCTGTATCAATGGAGTCCATCCCCTATCTCCTCCCAAATAACATCCGGTTTAGGAGTCCATCCCCTATCTCCTCCCACACAATACAATGTATATAAACAATTATCATATACATGATCAATCAATACACATATTTGATGTATTATTCCAACCGTCATATTCAATGACCCATTCAATTAATTAGTTTTAATTTGCCTAATCAACATGCATTATCTACAACAATCAAGACTATCCTCCACCGATAGCCCAAAGTAATTATTTCTAAACAGGTAATAAATGCATCAACAGATAAATTATCAACATTATCTATGGTGAATGATTAATCAATCTGACTCCACCATTTAATTTCATACTAAGCCAATTTCATTATTCCCAACTCAATTCCACATTTCCAAAACTTCCCAAATTAATTGCATAAATTAATCTATAATAAAAATTAGGGTTTTCCTAATACTTTTGCCGACTAAATAATTAGTCGTTAAAGCCATTAATTTTGGCGACCAAAAAGGAATTCGTCATGATGAAGACATAGATGAACATGAAAGCACTTTCTAAGACACTAGAAGTATGCTATAAACAGGGTTGATGAGCCCATTTGATCTGAAGCTTTTTTACTCTTGGCCTTTTGAATATGATTATCAGATAGCTGATAAATTCATTGAGATTAGGTAACCAAGAATGGAACTAACTAAAAAATAGGTCATGTCCCATGCAATAGACTCTTGTCATGTCAATGCAAGGTATGGAAGGGTCAGAAGTACACAACCATACCCTTGTTGTGAAAATATTATTTATGTGATTCGAACCCTTGACAAGCAGGTCACAATAGGCTATTCCAACCCTCTAAGGTGGAAACTAATTAAAATTAAATAACAGAGATAATTCTACTATAAGCAATTTATGATGATTTATGTATAAAAATTCTATTTGTCAATTATTTTTCTTATGCAATTTAGTTGTTAAGGCAACAGCTTGGTGGTCCTATATCAGATGATTCAAACAATGATAGTACTGAAGTTACTTTGGCCTAAGCATAGCTACAAATCAATCTCATGAGAGCCATTTAACTGAAGAAGTTCTCATTCTTTCATATAATAATTGGACAATGTCTGGTATAAACAAGAAATAAAGAACACTAAATTCTTTCATAAAATCCTTGAATTATCTCAATGAACATCACCTTCAAAGAGTGTATTAACAAGAGATATTGTGTATAGAGAGATGGGGGGAGCGGGGTCTCTAACCTGGATCTGCATCATTTTGACAGATTCCTTCCCACTTTGATGGAATTGGTCCCATTTCTTCATCACTAAAACTCATTGATTCAGGCCACACACCTAGCTTGATCACATCGATGGAGGGTGAGTGCACAGAAACTCAAAGATCATAGCAATAGAAAATTAAAAATGGTGCCTTACCGATCTGATCACAAATGTCAAAATATCATTTAAAACATGATCTGATCACATTTGCCTTGCCAAAAATCGGTCGTAGGTGTGATTTTGAGAATATACCATTTATTTTTTTAAAGACAAATGTGATTCAATCATATGGCTACCAATATATGATCATCGTGATTTTTTGCATAAATACTTTGCTCAATGGGCCCCATAAGATGAATAATTTGGATCATCAAGATGAGCTCCAAGATGGTCTATTAAGACCTGACAAAGCCTCTCTAATGCATGCATGTATGTGCCTTTCTGAATTCATAGAATAGTTTTTGCTGATGGTCAAACATGGCTTGGTGACAGGGCAAGTTGTATTAAATGATGCTTTGTCATATATATGAAACATCAATGAGATTGGGAAATATGAAAATTCAATACCAGAGCTTAGTTAATTGACCAGAGTTCATTAACACTAAATGTTATCTAGGATGAGCATAAAGCTTACATGAAAGTCAACTTTCCAGTTATTAAACAACTATAGGAAGAGTAATGCAGATCTACAACAATTTCTAAGCAAGAAAATTGAAGAAAAAATTAGAAAATTTAAACTATTATTATGCACTAAAACATATCTAGGATCTAAGTTGACTTGGCGAAATGAACTCAAATTTGATAGTAAGATTTTTGATCATATTGAAATTCAAATTAAGAGTGGGGAGAGAGTAGCAACCAGTATCAAGGTTGGCTATGATAGTATCCTTGCCGAATCACGCCTTCTTCCAAATTGAGCTGGAATATATGACATCATTATCCTCAAGGGCGGTTGTGTGTAATTTTCTTCTCATGTTCAAGAACATTGAGATTACCTTAGGATGCTCTGCATTTCATGAGAATTATCACCATGATTATTACATGAAAAGAAGTTAGTGGCACTGTTTGGTGCAACTTCTAGGAATGTCAAGAAAAAACAAGTATATTATCACCATGATTAGTACATGATTAATATATTTATTATTGAAAAAAACAATTATAATTTAAAAACAAGTATATTATATTATTTTACACCTGCTGCTGTTGATTTGTTTAGGATCCTTGGCGAGCAAGTGCAAATTGCTCGTGAAAATAGCACTAATGCCATGCTGTACAGAATTGCTTTGTCCATTATTTAGGTAAGTTCAGCTTTACAAGTTTTACTTAAAGTATATACCTTATTCAATGGAAGGCCATGTTCTATTTTTAATTGTGGGCAGTTATTTCATTAGTCTTCTTTTTGCATAATGTATAGAGTAATAGTATCTTTTATAGTAATCTCATCACAAAAAATTAGAACGCTGAGAGGGAACTTTCTTCATATGGAGTCACCACCCTATTTGAATGTCAACTTAGTGTTACAAAGTTAGTGTCAACTTGGGGGCACTTGAGTGAGAAAATGAGTGGCCCTTTTCCTTGTAAGTGTTGCTGACTGGTTAATGCCAACATCCATCCTTTTGTCAGAAATAAAAGAAGTCTAAGCTTATTTAAATGGTGGGTCAAACTATCATATGTCTAGTTAATGCGATGCATATTGTGTAACAGAAAGATTTATGGCCTTAGTAGTGGTGGGTAGACTTCTCAAGAAGTTAGAGGTCTCATTCTCAGATATTTGTTTTCTTTATCACAAAATTAACTTGCATGACATGGCAGGGGAATGCCTTTTTTGTATTCAGTAACGATAGAATTTTCTTCTTGCAAATTTGAGATTCTTACACAATGTAAACATGATGGTTGGTTTGATGTCAAGTAATAGTGTGGTATGGCAGGGAACATGTTTGCATGTTCTGAATAATCATATAGTATTGGACAATCTACTAGAAGCATCCAAACAAAGATTTAATTTTGTAGTGACTAATTCTTAAATCCCATCTATGTGGTCTTTTGGGGAGGTGCTCCATCCCTCCAGTTTGAAAGTAAAATTTTAAGTGTTTTACCACATTTTAGACAAACAAGGTTTAATGGTTGCTCAATTCTTGACATTCTTTTTCTTTTTTCTTTGATACAGATGGATGAACTCGTGCACAAAACTAAATTGTACAGGACTAATTGGCGCGACTAAGCATTTTTGGAAGTATTATATATTTTTGGATAGATGTGTATGGAATATATGTCGATAGACTAGTAGTTATATTTTTTGATAGGTGTATATGGAAATATTGGGGTAGACTAGTTGTATTTTTTGACAGATGCACATGGATAAAAGTTTAAATTGGAAGAATATGTACTTCGAAATTAATTGTGGATGGAAACTTATAATAGTTGCTGATTTTTATTAAACAGGTTAAAGATTTGATGATTTATGTATTTCGTTGAATGTTCATGACTCAGATACTTTGTTGGTATGAATGATTCTTTTTAATTACAGATTAGATTGAATAGATTGGATGGAATATTTGTCTTTAATTACAAGTTTATTTTGTTGGATGTTGGCGACCAAATTGTGATTTTGCCGACCAAAATGTTGGTAGGCAAAATGGTACATTTAGCGACTAAATAATTAGTCGGTAAAATTGTTAATTTTGGCAACCAAAGAGTTTGGTCGCCAATAGGTCTATTCCCGATTAAAATTTTAGTCGCACAAGCATTACTTTTGGCGACTAACATGTTTGGTCGGGAATATGTCACTTTTCGTAACTAAAGTGTTTTAGCGACTAAATGGATTAGTCGCAGTAATGATATATTTAGCAACCAAAAATTTGGTCGACAAATCCAACTTTTTCCCGACTAACAAAAGTTTTGGTTGCTAATTACTTTTTCGACCCTCAATTGGCGACCAAAGTGGCGACCAAAAAAATTGGTCGCAAATTACTTTTGCCGACTAAAAATGGACTTTTGCTGACCAAATTTGTTGGTCGTGGAAATGGGCCACAATTGCCGACCAAACTATTTGGTCGTTGAATGTGCGAATTGGCGACTAACATATTTGGTCGGGAAAATATGACTTTTCGTGACTAAAGTGTTTTAGCTACTAAATGGATTAGTCACAGTAATTATATATTTAGTGACTAAAAATTTAGTCGGCAAATATAACTTTTTCGCAACTAAAAAACGTTTTAGTCGCTAATTACTTTCCACGACCCTCAATTGGCGACCAAAGTAGCAACCAAAAAAATTAGTCGCGGATAACTTTTACCGACAAAAAATTGACTTATACCGACTAAATTTTTAGTCGGCAAAAGTGCGAATTCTTGTAGTGAATGTGTAACTTTTTCTTTTCCTTGGTTACTTGCGGGACGAATAGTTGACTATGCTTTTACAGTGGCATTCAATCCTATGTTTGATCATTTGCTTGAAGCGTCACAGGAACCCACGAACGTGGGAATCCTGGTGATTGAGCTTATCCATAACAATACTAATGGGTTATTTGAGATATTCTAAGTAAGTGCACTTTTTGACTTTTTATAAAATATGGGTTGGGTTTGAAGTGATGATGTGATGATGTGACTTAAATAAGATGATGTGACTTAAATATGATAGTAACTTTTTTATTTTTTGAATTTTTTATAGGATGCCAAACTTAGTCTAATTTATCTAATGTGTCAAAAATTGTAGCCCAAATTGTGGTAAATCTTTTACTATACGCCAACATGGATGGATGATAAGTGACATATTTTTTTCCCTCCTTGAGTTGTTTTTATTAGGTATATGGATCGGTCTTCATACATGAATTATTGCTTTGATAACACACTAGTATGGATAGAATTAGGTTGGCTGAAGCAGTATAATATTTTTTTTTTTTGATCGGCAAAAAATATTTTATTGATGAATAACGAAGTACATCATACATCAATAAAGAAGATGGATGCAAAAGCATCCTAGCAAAGCAAAATTATCCCAATTAGGTTGGCACCATAGAGCAATCCCAATCATTTGTAAGCATCACATAAAATTGGTGAGCAACCAACCTACAACAAAACAAAACCGATAAAAATAAAGAAACAAAAATGGAACCAGCATAGCTCCACTGATTCCACCCAAGCAGCTAACCCATGTTCCATGTGTACTCCAGCCAACCCTTGCTTGGCATAACCACTGAAGAACATATCATCACCTATAAGAAATAGCTATACTTTCCAAGGTCCCAATGTAGAAACAACCATGGTAAATCATATGAACACCATAGCACCACCATAAGACAATGCTAACAAACGAGCCACTACCTTCACCTGCTACTAAACCGAATCTGTTGTTAGTTCGAGATAAAATCATTGACCGAATAGAAAAGCCCATGCGAATGAGCCTTCGCCCAAATCACCTATCAAACTTCACCATCTCACATAGATCCTCAAAGATTGGTTGTTTTCCATTAAAAACACAATCATTTCTGGTTTTTCACACAGATTATAACAGAATTCTAGGAATGGAGCTCCAAATCTGCCGTTCCAATTTCCGAAACTTGAAGCTCTTCCACCATTCCAGTAGTGAATGCACCGAGTGTGGAGATACCCAGCCAAAGCAGTATAATAATGATATAGTTATGCAATAGCATTAATTGAACACAATTTAATCTTGTGGATTTGTAGTTTGATTCTAGAGTTATCTTCATCTTTTATAAATATAGCTTCCAAAAGATTATGCATTCTACACTATAAAACACTCTTTAATTAGAGCGAACTCGATCCTAAATGTTCTTGGATCTAAAGTTTCATGTGATATTAACATTGGTGGAACCAAGTGAGAAAATAATTATGAAGTAATATTTGAAAAGAAATGAAAAATATATCCAAAAGTAAAGGTAAACTACACCGTCGTAGGATAAAGTTTGGGATGATGATCCATATGTGAGTAAACTACCTCATATCACATCTAAGTGAACTATTGATATGATTGGCCTTGGGTGAATTTTGATTTGAATTTGATTGTTGAAAAGGTGAATAGGTTTCATGGCTTTAGCTTGAAGTGTAATCTCAACTGACTACTATTACTCTTTAGATATCTCATGGCTTTAGGTTTCATGGCTTTAGCTTGAAGTGTAATCTCAAACTATTTGGTTAGATTTTACAATGGTTTCCTCTTTTTACCATTCTGATTTCTTAGAGTCTTCATGTTAATAGATGTTAAGGACCCACCATTTGTATCCTTTTGGTGACAACCTCATTATGTTGCTTTGATTGTTCGTTGCCTTTGATATTATACAGTTGCTATGGGGACTGCACAAAAAATTCTCTTCCTTTTGTTTTGACTACCCAAAAAATATATAATCTCATAAGAGAAGCAACACCAATGATTTAAAACCCGGACCGGTTTGGCCGATTGGACCAGTGAAACCAGTACTCGGGCCTACTTCCAGTCCAGAAGAACCCCAAAACCCGAACTAAGCTAAAAACTGCCTTAGATTGCGAAAGCTCGAAAGAACCGTCGGATCAACCAAAAAAACCGGCGACCCAGTACCGGTTTTCAAACATCCCACCGATTGGAAAAAATTTGAATTTTTTTTCAAAATTTTTCTTCTTTTCTTTTCTTCTTCTTATATATTTATATATTTGTATATATATATATAAATATATTTCAAAATTTTGACTAAAAACTCTTACTTCAAGAGTCTCCTCTCATAAGGGGGAGTCTCATTGGAAGCTTGAGGAGATTATGAAAGTCTATGATTATTTATAGCAAAAGATTTTTCAAAGAGTACCTACAAAATTCTATGTGAGATTCAATCAAATTATTTGAATCATATTGATTGGAGGGAGAGTTGAAAATTTTATTTCTCTCCAAAATTAAATCTAGCATTCAATCAATATATTTGGAGGAAATGTTAAAAAAAATTAATTTCTTTAAAACAAGTGACTTTTTCTTATCAATTATGACTTTATTAAAAATTATTAATAAATACTATGCAACAATTTTTATTTTTATTTGAGTATTTATATATATTTTTATTTATTTATAAATTTTAATTGTATGATATTAATTATGATTTCACGATTCGATCATTTGACCCGACGGTTGAACCGGTGACCTGTCCGTCTGATCCTTTTTTCGGTTCGCTCACCAATTCGATTTTCAAAACATTAAGCAACACACAATAAAGAGAAAAGAAGCATTTGACCAATGCACAAATGATATTATACTTGTAGTTAATCCTTGTGTGGTTGCCTTATATTGTGAATGTAATGATGTGCGAAAAATTGCATACTATACTATGGCCTCGTTTGGGAAGTGGCTATTTTAGTAGGCTATTTAGCTTTTTGACTATTTTAGTAACTATTTTAGTTTTTGTGTTTGGGGAGATGAGATGAATTTTATTTGAATTATTGTATTGAAAAATGTGTTGAAATGATATTTAAAATTAAAATGACAAATTTGTCCAAAAAAAAATATTTTTTAAAATTATTATCCAGGGGTAAAATCGTAATTTAGCAGTGATGGACATGCACAGCCGGCTGTGCAGTGTAGGCTGTGCCTACACTGCGGCTGTGCAGTCCTATATTTCTTTTTTTTTGTTTTTTTTTTCAACCGTGATCCAGACCTCTAATTAGAGCCGGTTCCGTACAGCTCTAATGAGCTGTCCGGCAATAAAGAAAAAAAAAAAAAAAAAACAATGAAGTAAAAGACAAAAGTGGGAGAAGAAAAAGACAAATTAGAGGTGTATTAGAGGTGTTTTTTTAGAGGTCCCAATCATTTTTCTTTTTTTTTTGAAAATCAAGAAAACATTGCTACAGTAATAGACTTTTGGGCTAATTTCCAATATCAGCCTATAATAGCCCCAAACCGTGATTCCCAAACAGCGCCTATTTGTGAACCTGGTTCTACATTTGTGTGCTTAATGTAGGTTTTTGTTATTCGCTTTTTATTATTTAGAGCATGATTTTTAGCTTGTTTGAAAACTTAACGATGGATGATGTGATTTGAACAATGGAAGCACCAAGCGGAAAAATTAATTAATAGACAGACCACTAATAACAAGGCAATATATTTTCACTTTGTGTTGGGAAGATTTTTGTACTATCATGGAGACTAGAGAGGGGGTTTTTTTTTGGTAGCATTTGTTTGTGATTATAAAGGCATTGCTATTAGTGGCTTGTGTCTTGATGATGTGAAGTTGCTATAACTATTATTGATTGGTTGACTTGCTTGTAGGTTTTGCCAAAAATATTGAAGGCAGGAATGATTTTGTTCTGGTGCATTATGCATTCAAGCAGTCCACACATCAATTACTATTATTTTCTTCAATGTAATCTATGACTCAATTATAAATGATATACTATAGGACATTTTAATGTTGGATATATTAATGCATGGAACTAAAATTCTTTTCAATTGAGCCTTGAAGGAAACTGGAACAAAATCCACATGGGAATCTCGAAATTCATTGGGTTTGAACAAATCGAGTTTGCTTGTTACCAAGTTTTGGGTGTGGGATTAGTTATTTCTTCTTCTTGAGACAATTTTGCTAATTGCTCTTCATATATTCTTTTTCCCTGTTGTTTCTTGGTTTGGTTTTATACCTCCAAAGACTGAAAGTGTTGAGAAGCAATATAATTATGCTCCAAGGCGGAAAAATTTGGGTTAACCGATCGTCCTCTTGAACGTCCGGCTGGTTAACCGAAATAATGTATTTTTTTTATAATTTTTTTATAATTTTTTTTTTTACAATTGTCACCTGTTATTTTTTATATTTTAAATAAAAAAAATTTGGAATTTTTAAAAATTTTGTGTGAGTTTTGAATAGAATTTTGAGCTGTGTGTTTGATTATGAGTTGTAAGTTTTTGTATCAAATATCATATGTTACATCAAAAATTTCCTACTTAATTCAAAACTCTTTTCAAAACTCATTCACCAAACAAATTTTTCACACACAAATCATAATTTCAAAACTCACAAACTCAAAATACAACTTCTATTCTCAAATTATATTTAGAAAACTCTACCAAACGCTACCTGAGAGTTGCCATTATTTTGCTCTTTGTTCTGATGAGTAGCTTCTAACTCTATTCTTTTTTTTTCCCCCTTTTCAAATACCTTTAGAAAATAAAACAATCTGAAAGCTAGGTTGTTAGGTTTTTGTAATTTGCTATCTCATTTGACAAAACTTCTTTCAGTTGTAATTCTATTCGTTCTTTATTTCAGTGAGGTTATGAGCGTTTAGATGTGAATTCAACTCGAATTGTGCCTATGCAAAGGAGTTTGTGAGCTTAATCCTTTCATGTTTGCCACTTCGTTGACTAAGTCGAGGATTGAGCTGCCCGGTCAGCTTGCGAGGGTCCAGGGGCAACACCCCATGGCGAGTCTTGGGTAGTGCCCCGGAAGCAAAAAGCAAAAATGCAATCGAAATTGTTCGATTGCTCGAGCGGTCATTTGTTTGCTCAAGCAAAGAAAAAGATCATTTAGTATTTTTGCAAAGCGCCTGAACTTTCAGGAAAAAAGTTTCATTGCTCAAGCGATAAAAGTTGCACTCAAGCAGTTAGGCTATATGTTTCGCATTGCCTTTAGTCACATCGCTTGAGCGGTGAAAAGTGCAATCGAGCGGTCTGTGCGATTCAATTTTCTATAAAATACGTTGTTCGCCATTGGTAGGGTTAGAGCTGTCCAGATTTTCAGATAGGAAGACAAAACAAAGTGTTTTATATTGAATGGTACTTTATGAGTGTTTCCTTGATAATTTAAGAGTGATTAATGGATTCGTAAACTTTATATCAACATCATCAAAAGTTTGTTTATTTGTTTTTATTTACAAAAAAGAGAGTTGTTCTTTGTTGGATTCTGAGGAACATGAGGTTGAAGCTTTGGTGGATTTCGGAGTGACTCATCGTCATGGATTCTACATCAGCGTTGTGGATTCAACGTTGGATAAGGCAATTCTGAGGTGAAAACGGTGGTGAAATAGGCACATAGGGGTCGATTCAATTCATGTATTCGCTAGGTAATTGAGAGTATACTTGTATAATCTTTTTTTGTCTTCTTAATGGATTGTTTTGTAACTTTGGCCCATAATTTTTTTATCACATTTAGAGGCGCTCCAATTGTGATTTTTTTTATCACATTCTGGGCCACTAGATCTAAAATCAACAACTAAATGGTGATGTAAATAAATCATTAGGATTATCAGAGGCTGCTTAATCCTTCCACTCCAAATTTTATCTCCCTAGTACTAATTAAGTAGAAGGAACAAAGAACACAAACTCAGAAACAACCTATATACATGTAGGGATGAGACTGTATATTTGACTAGGCCCTACAGTGATAGAAGTCTCGTGTAATGGGATTGAGACTGCCCTTTAGAATACATGATGTGGAACCATATCTTTCTAGATTTTTGTAAGATCTATCTAAATAATAAGCGCCGGCGATGTTTTTCTTTTTAGAATGATAATTTCGCTAAAAAATTTTATGGTGCAAAAATGAAAATTTTGACTTACCACCATTGTATTCTTCAAGATATAAATTCAATTCAACACTATGACACATTTGACATTGGAAGTGAATCAAGGTTGTCCATGCAAATTCAACTCTGATTATTAATCTTGGTATTATTACATGGATAATAGATTTTTTTTATTTAATAAAAAAAATTTTTTGATAAATAATAAAATTTTATTGAAAAAGTATCAAGATGATACAAAGGAAAATAATAGAAGAAGAAAGTAAGAATCTTTCATTATATCAGTTTCAAAGTATATGAGATTTGTGTCATTCATCTTTGAAGTATGAAAATTTTTGTATCATTTTGATCTTCAAAGTATGTTGCTAGTGGTCTCACATCTACTAGGAACCATTAATTTCTCTTTCATTTTTTTTTTTCCTATTCCCCCACATTTTAGAAATTTTGAATTGCAATAAATAATGATAATTTTTTATCAACACAAGATTTAAAAAAGTTTTAAAATATATATTTTTTTTTTTTTTAAATTCCTCGAAAGAGATTTTTTTTTTCCCCCTAGAAGGATAAGAACATACGAATTGTGGATATAAAATTATAGTTTTGTTTTTAAACCTACATATTGCAATTTTTTCCCCCACAATTTATATGCCACATCAATTTCAAACAATATAGCAATAACATAGCTATTAAAATCACACAAATGACACCCGGATGACTTAGGTAAATCATAGGAATATTGTGTTTTTTAGCTTGCATGTGTAGATGTCCCTTTCTCAAGCACTATGGTTTGTAAATGACATTTGGATGAACCAACTAGGTTTCATTCTTGGAAATAAAAAAGTTTGGTCTCTAAAATGTTTTCTTTTTGGTAAACCATAAATACATTCTTTAAGATTTGCTTAAAATACAAATTGACTCTTGTATTTTAAAAAATTACAAATACCCCCTTATTAGAATTTTTTATTTAACAGAATTAACTGAAAAAATAAAATTCATAATTGCTCTCCTGTACAATAATAAAATTATCTAAATTATTAATTGAAACATATTTTTTACATCATTAAAAACTGTGAATTGACTTGATGATTTATTTATAAAAGGGACAATTTGTTATGAAATTAGAAACCTCAGGGAATAGAATGTAATTTTCAAAATCACAGGGGGGACAATTCGTATTTTAATAAAATCTCAAGGGATTTGTAATTTACCCTTTCTTTTTCATCAATAATTCATTAGTTAGAGGAATAAAAAATAATAATATTGACATATATTTTACATTGAAATGCATATTTTTGCTTTTTTTACAAACATCTATATTAAATAAGTCACTTTAGTCTTACTAAAATAGAAGTTGATATAACTATCCCAAACTTATGAGATGTTACCATGTTTGGTTCTAAAAAATTGAGTTTTTTTATTTTTTGTATTTTTTTTTATTTTTAGAGAAATTTTTAAATATTTTACTCAAATTTTTTATTTTTTGGATACACATAATCTATATACACTTAAAAAGTATAATATTTGTAAAAAAAAAACTTTAAAAAAATTCATCAAATACAAAAAAAATCCAAAAGGAATACGAAAATTCAATACATTTTGGTATTTTGCTGTATTCAATGATTTTTTTAAAAGATTTTAGTACAATTTTTTTTCTTTTTAAGTATATTAAAATTAAATAAATCTAAAAATTTATAAAATCATTAAAATATTTTTAAAAATCATCAAAAATATATATAAAAAAATGAATTGAAAACTCATAAAACTATTTTTAAAAACTTAAAAGAAAATATTTTTCTTTTTTTTTTTTTAATCTAAAGAATGATTGGTGTAATTTACGTACCCAAAAAAAAAAAAAAAATAGAGGGTAGATCATGCAACTTGTATTCTTATATTGATTCAGTATTCGTCCAAATAATTTTTTTTTTTTTTCAATATGCTATAAATTGATTCATTCTTCAATAGTATCCCAACACTTTTATTTACTACTATGATTTGCTTATGCATTTTGTTTGTATTTGTCAGTCTCATTCCTGGTTATGCACAACTTTTAGTTTCATAGAAATTTTCTATTCTAATAATTGACTTTGTATACTTTCTAAATTAGCCAAATAGGTCGTAGATCAATCCGCAAGAATTCAAAATCCATGACTTATTTAGCAATGACAATAATGGTCCTAATTGACATGTTCTACGTGACCACCATGAATCAAACATAAGTATGTTTATTATTTTCACTTTAATTTTTTTTTATCTCATGAGCAACAATTATATCTATGAAAAGTAGAGCTTTTTTTCTATGGTGAACATGACAATACAAAAAATAAAATAAATTAAAATATAATGTAATAGTACAAAATTGTGGCCCATTACTAAATTCTAATATTTGTAGGTTACCATTGACCTATCTTCTTCCTATGATGTCAATAGACTGGCCCAATCTCTTAGCTGACAAGACGAGATTCTAGAGCTATGAATGGGGCAAACATGCCTCGTGTTTTAATATACAACCATACACATATTTCTCTCTTGCACTTTTTATGAAAGTGCAGATTGAATGGGCTATTAGAATAAATATACATCTTCCTAAATATTGATCCTATCCAGGCAGCTGTTTTATTATTAGATGGTTAACATTTAGGTCAAGTTTGGTATTCTCTAAAAAATCTAAAAAGTCAAAAAGTCACTATCTTATTTAAGTCACATCATCTTATTTAAGTCACATCACCTCTCTAACACATCACTTCAAACTCAACCCAAATCCAACCCATATTTCATAAAAAGTCAAAAAGTGCACTTATTTAGTCTTCCCAAACTTGGCCCTGCATTTGTATTCCGTTTTCACTTTTTTATTAACTTTGTTTATGAAGACTATGAACTTTTGATGACACGTGTTGCATCAAATGACTTGTTTAACGCCCCATATCAATTTATAGGAGCAATTGATAGATTGATTGTATGTGTGAACTTTTGATGACACGTGTATTAATAGAAAATTATTCAATAAATTCGGAACATCACGTAGTCATATTTCAAGCCAATCACCAATTATTTAGTCTCATGTTATTCCCCATCCCAAAATAAATCGTGGGCCCTTACCCCTCTCTACCAATCAAAACCTTATGGGACACTACGTATCTATATTCCAAGAATACTGAATAAACACCCATATTTTTATGAAGCAATTGATAGATTGATTGTATGTAATTTTGATGGTTTAATGGACAATCAAATGGTTGAAATTCATTTTTGTGCAATGATTTGTGGACAGCTGATTCCTTGCAACTCACATGTTTGTTTTTAGTGATTCACTGCAGATCAAAATCCAACGTAAGCCATCAATTAATCTAAAAGATTCAATATCATTTTAAAAGTAAATTAATCTAAAATCATTTAGATATGATCATTGCACAAAAATGAATTTCAACCATTTGATTGTCCATTAAATCACCAAAATTACATACAATCAATCTATCAATTGCTCCCATAAATTGATATGGTGTGTAAAACAAGTCATTTGGTGCAACACACATCATCAAAAGTTCATAGTCTTCGTAAACAAAGTTCATCAAAATTAAAAAAGTGAAAACGGAATACAAAGCAGGAAAGTATTAAACGCGTACCATCTAATAATAGAAGAGCTGCCTGGATAGGATCAATATTTAGGAGTTCTTGGTACTGGAAGATGTATATTTATTCAAATAGCCCATTCAATCTACTATTTCATAAAAAGTGCAAGAGAGAAATATGTGTAAGGTTGTATATTAAAGCAAGAGGCATGTTTGCCCCATTCATAGCTCTAGAATCTCGTGTTGTCAGCTAAGAGATTGGGCCATTGTATTGACATCATAGGAAGAAGATAGGTCAATGGCATAACATACAAAATATTAGAGTTCAGTAATGGGCCACAATTTTGTACTATTACATTATATTTTTATTTATTTTATTTTTTGTATTTTCATGCTCACCATAGAAAAATTGCTCTATTTTTCATAGATATAATTGTTGCTCATGAGATCAAAAAAAAATAACAAAAATTAAAGTGAAAATAATAAATTTACTTAGGCTTGATTCATGGTGCCCATGTTAAGCATGTCAATTACAACCATTATTGTTATTGTTAAATAGGCCATGGATTTTGAATTCTTACGAGATTCAAATTCACAGCTAATTTAGGAAGTATATAAAATCGATTATTAGAATAGAACGAATCAGACCACCATAGAAAAATAGCTCTATTTTTCATAAATATAATTTACTCATTAGATCAAAAAATAATGAAACTAATAAACTTACTTGGACTTGATTATGGTGGCCGCGAAGAGCATGTCAATTGATGACTTGCCATGGCTAAATAGGCCATGGATTTTGAATTCTTATGGGATTGGATTCTTGTGGGATAGCTATTCCACAAGAATTCAAATTCACAACTAATTTAGGAAGTATACAAAATCGATTATTAGAATAGAACGAAAGTATACAAAGTCAATTATTAGAATAGAACGAATCAGACCATTGTATGGCCAATTTATATGAAGCTAAAAGTTGCGTATTACCAGGAATGAGAATGACAAATACAAACAAAATGCATAGGCAATTCATAGTAGTAAATAAAAATGAATAAAAATGTTGGGATACTATTGAAGAGAATGAATCAATTTATAGTGCAATTCAGGGTAACTCAGGTAATTTGGGTTTCATTCAGATTGGGTTTGGACGGACAATCTCATATTACAATTTGAATTTAGACGAACATATACAGCTCTGAGCACAATTGGAGTTAAATTTAAACAACTTCTCCAATGCTTGAACTAGTCCAAATTGCACCCCTAAATTCAACTCATTCTTGAAACATTCATTTCATGTTCCGAGATAGTTTCGGAAACAACGACTGGATGAATTCATTAATTTAATCATTCATTTCGTGCTCCCCTCAAGTCCGGATCGTCTTTTAGTGTTATTGTTTAGTGCATTCTTGTAGTTCCTCATTTTGGAGCAATTTTTTTTTAAAATATATGTATATATATCTATATATAATAAAGTATGAGAGTTTTTTAAAATGTGTCAAAATTTATTAGAGATACATTTTGTTTCAAGAGTTAAGATTAATTCCCAAATTCATTAAGGGTCAAGATTTTTTTAATTCTCACTCACCCATCTTTTTCAAAAGTTAAGATTATTTCCTAAATTCATTAAGGGCCAAGACTTTTTAATTTTCACTCACCTACCTTCTCCCCCCCCCCCCCCCCCCTTTTTGTTCACTCATGCAATCTCTCTCTCTCTCCTGCCCACCTTCCTTCCTCTTTCCCTTTTATTTTTTTATTTTTTATTTTCCTTCCTATTTCTTTATTTTTTTTTAAAAAAAAATTCTCCTTTTTGCTCACTTATTTTATTTACACTATGTAAATAAAAATAAAAATTGGGAGGAAAAAAAGGGGGGGATACTATTGAAGAGAATGAATCAATTTAAAGTGCAATTCGAGTAACTAAGGTAATTTGGGTTTCATTCAAATTGGGTTTGGATAAACAATCCCAAATTACAATTCGAATTTAGACAGATATATACAGCTCTCAGCACAATTTAAGTTAAATTTAAACAACTTTTCCTCTGTACGAACCAATCCAAATTACACCCCTAAATTCAACTGATTCTTGAACCATTCATTTCATGCTCCAAGATAGTTTCCGAAACAACTACTGGATGAATTAATTAATTTAATCATTCATTTCATGCTCCCCTCAAGTCCGGATCGTCTTTTAGTGTTATTGTTTAGTGCATTCTTGTAGTTCCTCATTTTGGAGCAATTTTTTTTAAAATATATATGTATATATATATAATAAAGCATGAGAGTTTTTTAAAATGTGTGAAAATTTATTAGAGATACATTTTGTTTCAAGAGTTAAGATTAATTCCCAAATTCATTAAGGGTCAAAAAATTTTTAATTCTCACTCACCCATCTTTTTCAAAAGTTAAGATTTTTCCTAAATTCATTAATGTTGTGTTTGGTTGGAGGATTTGGGGAGGGATTTGAAAAGGGAAATGGAAATGATAGGTGAAATGTGAATAAAACATACCTATATTTCACCTAGTTTCACACACTTTTTCCCTTTCTCTTTCCAAATCCCTCCCCAAATCCCCCAACCAAACACAGCATAAGGGCCAAGATTTTTTAATTTTCACTCACCTACCTTCTCCCCCCCCTCCCCCTCTTTTTGTTCACTCATGCAATCTCTCTCTCTCCTGCCCACCTTCCTTTCTCTTTCCCTTTTATTTTTTTATTTTTTATTTTCCTTCCTATTTCTTTATTTTTTTTAAAAAAAAATTCTCCTTTTTGCTCACTTATTTTATTTATACTATGTAAATAAAAATAAAAATTGGGAGGAAAAAAAGGGGAGGGATACTATTGAACAGAATGAATCAATTTAAAGTGCAATTCGAGTAACTAAGGTAATTTGGGTTTCATTCAGATTGGGTTTGGATAGACAATCCCAAATTACAATTCGAATTTAGACACACATATACAGCTCTCAGCACAATTTGAGTTAAATTTAAACAACTTTTCCTCTGTCCAAACCAATCCAAATTACACCCCTAAATTCAACTGATTCTTGAACCATTCATTTCATGCTCCAATATAGTTTCCGAAACAACTACTGGATGAATTAATTAATTTAATCATTCATTTCGTGCTTCCCATCAAGTCCGGATCGTCTTTTGGTGCTATTGTTTAGTGCATTCTTGTAGTTCCTCGTTTTGGAGAAAAAAAAATTAAAAAATATATATATCTATATAATAAAATAGGAGGATTTTTTAAAATATGTCAAAATGCTTTAGAGATACATTTTGTTTCAAGTGTTAAGATTAATTCCCAAATTCATTAAGAGTCAATATTTTTTTAATTCTCACTCACCTACCTTCTCCCCCCCCCCCCCCCCCGCGCTTTTTGTTCTCTCTCTCTCTCTCTCTCTCTCTCCTCTGCCCAACTTCCTTCCTCTTTCCCTTTTATTTTTTTATTTTATTTTCCTTCCTATTTCTTTATTTTTTTTATTTTTCTTATTTTTGCTCACTTATTTTATTTACACTGTAAATAAAAATAAAAATAAAAATATGGAGGAAAATAAAAAAAGGGGATACTATTGAAGAGAATGAAGTGCAATTCGGGTAACTCAGGTAATTTGGGTTTCATTTAGATTGGGTTTAGATAGACAATCTCATATTACAATTCAAATTTAGACGGACATATACAGCTCTCAGCACAATTTGAGTTAAATTAAACAACTTTTCCTTTGCCTAAACCGGTCCAAATTACACCCCTAAATTCAATTGATTCTTGAAACATTCATTTCATGCTCCGAGATAGTTTCGGAAACAACTACTGGATGAATTAATTAATTTAATCATTCATTTCGTGCTGCCCATCAAGTTCGGATCGTCTTTTAATACCATTGTTTAGTGCATTCTTGTAGTTTTTCGTTTTGGAGCAAAACTTTTTAAAAATATATATATATATAATAAAACATGAGGGTTTTTGAAAATGCGTCAAAATGTATTAAAGATACATTTTGTTTTAAGGATTAAGATTAATTCCTAAATTTATTAAGGGTCAAGATTTTTTTAATTCTCACTCACCCACCTTTAGGGCTGAGCAAGGAATCTATGAAATTCGTAATCCGATCCAGTCCAGTCCAATCTAGTAGGTTTGGATTGGTTTTTTGAATCCATGGTTCAGTTATAAATTGAAAAAATAAAAATCCGTAATTCACGGATTGGTTCCGGATTGAACTCCATGGTTCCGGATTGGAACCGATCCGGACCGTATACAAATAGTCTATATTTTTATTATACACCCTCCTACATAGTATCTTCTCTTATTTCATATAAAACTTAAATCCAAACCTAAACTTACATAGTATCTTCTTTTATTACTTTTGTTTACTAGTTTTTAGTGTTAATTTGTAATGGTCTAAATACTTATGGTGGAACTAATTTTCTTATGGTTGTTTAAATTCTAGAACAGTTTGTCGCTATTATGAAAAGACATGTTGCTATTGTGAAACTAATATGGTGCTATATTTATATTTTTATGAAATTAAAGTGTTATATATATATTTTTATTATTTAATTATGTAAATATGTGGTCATAAACCGATCCAATCCGGGTTTAAATGGATTGGTTCCACGATTTAAACGGATTGGATTGGTTTCAATTTTTAAGGATCGGTAGATAACTTATTGATCCTAGTTTTACTCCAATCCAGTCTAATCCGAACCATGCTCACCTCTACCCACCTTCTTTCCCCCTCCTCTCTTTTTGTTCACTCTACAATCCTCTCTCTCTCTCTCTCTCTCTTTCTTGTCCACCTTCCTTCCTCTTCTTTCTTTTATTTTTTATTTTTTATTTTCCTTCTTATTTCTTTATTTTATTTTATTTTTCTCATTTTTGTTCACTTATTTTAATTTTCTTCTTTTTTAATTCTCACTCACGCACCTTCTTTTCCCCCTCTTTTTTATTTTCCTTCCTAAAAGCAAGGTGTAAGTAAAAATAAGCGAACAAAAAGAAGAAAAAAAATTAATAAATAGGGAAGAAAATAAAAAAATGGGAGAAAATGAAAAAAAAATAAAAATAAAATGAGGAAGGTGGGATCATGGAACCATTCATGGGATTATTCATAAGATCATGGGAAGGTAGGTGAGAAAAGGAAAAAGTAAGAGAGAGAAGCGAAAAAATAGGATACATCACAGCTATTGTTTTGTAGTTTGAACAGATCTGAGTCGTCCAAATGTCCTAGTAAGACAAATATGTGTCGGACAAATTCAAAAATCATCCTGCTTTATTATATAGATTTATTCTCAATCAAACTGAAGAACTAATTATTTCATAAATGACGAATTATATTAACCATCCTTATAGTTTAAAATTTGTGTTATTTAAATTTCTAACTTTTTAATTGTGATATATTTAATATTAAATTTTGAATATTATTCCAATGAGAATAATTAAAGATGTTTTCTTTGCAAACGGACCATTTTAAAGATAGAGTCATCACCATACAACTTATAGAGCAATTCGGGTAACTCATTGTAGTAAATAATAAATAAAATGCATAAGCAATTCATAGTAGCAAATAAAAATGTTGGGATACTATTGAAGAGAATAAATCAATTTATAGTGCAATTCGGGTAACTCAAGTAATTTGGGTTTCATTCAAATTGGGTTTGGACGGACACTCTCATATTATAATTCATATTTAGACGAACATATACAGCTCTCAGTACAATTTGAGTTAAATTTAAACAACTTCTCCTCTACCTGAACCAGCCCAACTTGCACCCTTAAATTCAACTGATTCTTGAAACATTCATTTCATGCACTTTAATATATATATATATATCTGAGAAAAAAGAAGAAAGAAAGTACCAATACCACCACTCTCCAGTAACCTACACCACCACGACTCCACAACCCACCCCACCGTGACCCGTACTCTCCGGCACGACTCTCTACCCCTAAGATTATTTAACCTCATAAAACCTTGCAATAGACAAACACACACACACACACAAACAAATCTAGGGAAATTTTTTTTTAGAAAAAAATCTTAGGATTTTAGTTTTGTAATAAAATAAATCTTAAAATTTAAATTTTATCATTTAGATTTTAATCTTTTGATTTGCTTTCAGATTTAACCATCCCTATGTTCTATTAACTCAATCTAACCCCAAAAAAAATATATATATATATATATATTTTAGTCATTAGGATATTTTAGGTAATTTTGGTTAATGTACACCTAACATTGAGATAAATAACCAAAATATATAAATTGTTTAAAATATCATTTTTATTGGGATTAATTACTAAAACATATTTTTTTTAATTTTACTTAATGAAAATAAATCAATAATTTATATTAAAAATAAATTAAAAATTTAAATTTAAATTTAAATTGATAAAATTAAAAGCTCAAATTTTATTTTGTTACATAAATTTTTTTTTTTATAATTTTTCCAAAATTCTAGAGGAAAAAAAGAAAAGAAGGGCATATTTGTTTGGCCGCATGAGTGATGTATTTTATTGTGTAAAAAGTGGAAGCCACTCACGGCATCTGTGTGTGAGTAGGGAATTTATTAGAGAATTAGCACTCTGGAATCTAGCACTCAAGCTAGACTACGGCCCCGTTTGGTAGAATTGTGGAAAAGTGATTATAATTTATAACCTAACAGCTTATAACTTATAGCTGTAAACATAAGCTAATTTTTGACTTATAAATTAAGCTTCTCCTCATTCACTTAAAGAATAAGTTAATTTTTGACTTACAAAAAGTTATAAGCTGTATAGTTAAGCTGAACCAAACACATTAAAATAACTTAAATTAAGCTAAAAGTTAAAATAAGCTGAAAATAAGCCCTACCAAACAGACTGGGGACCTAGGATTGAAAATCAATCCAATGAGATTAATGTTTCAAATACAATTTTGCCATTTCCCCTAAATCAATCTTCTAAGAGCATATTTGAGTCTAACTAAAAATTTATTTTTATATTTTAATTAGTATGTTTTTTTTAAGGAAAAATTACATATACCCCCTTTGAGGTTTAGCAAAATTACAGATACTCCCACAAGGTTTGAGAAATTACAGATACCCCCCTAAAGGTTATATTTGCATAACAAATTAGGGGACAAATTGTTATGAAAATATAAACCTCATGGGACAATTTGTTATGAAAATATAAACCTCAGGGGGGTATCTATAATTTTCGAAACCTCAGAGAGGTATCTGTAATTTAGCTAAATCTCGAGGGAGGTATATGTAATTTCCCATTTTTTAATTTATACATTTCATCAAATTTTTAAAACTTAATTTTATAAAATATTTATTTTTTATTAAATGGTTAGCTGAGTGGATGACTAGGTGGTCGATTACTTGGTAAAAATTGTGCAGTTTTAGGAGATATTGGGTGGTCGATTGGATGGATGACCGAGTGGTCGACCACTTGGTGAAATTTTATCTAAAATAAATAATAAAATAGTGTATAAGTTGTGAACAGTTCATCATTACGTCAAGCGATATACTGTAGCAATGTCAAAATTTGTTTTGTTGTAACTTGATGTAATCGTTCTTTTGGATCTTGTCTGACTAATATATCTCTAAAACTAATATAGCAAGCTTGATGCGAATGCTCTAATGAAAGAAGTAATTGTGGAACTTCATATATTAATACTATCCAAAGATAGTAAAATAAAAAATAAAAAATTAGCATCGTGTTATTACTAAGGCCATCTCCAACGGTGCATCAATCCCAGCATCATATTTGAAATTTGATGAAAAAGCCACTGTTTGTGTCTCTAATGGTTTCACCAAATTGATATCAAAATGAGAACAGAACAAAACTTTCATCAAACTAAGAACAAGCTCGCAATTTTTAGTATTTCACTGTGCTATAACGTTTGGGTGGGCCAATTGGTCAACTAACCGGATGTCCGGCCAGTTGACCCACCGGTCGACCGGTTCCCTTTCAAATAGGTAGGTTCAAACAGGGTCAAAAATGTTCAAACAGGTTAAAAAAAAAAATTCTTGCCTTACAGGTCGACCAACCGGATGACCCTTCCCTTTTGATGCACCGTTGGAGCAAGCCACGTCAAATTGAGAAAATCAATTATTTTTTACTCAAATTTAGCGAAAAAAGTAATGAACAATTGAAGATGCTCTAATCCGGTGATATATAGACAAGAACCGGGCTTCACTCCAATCACCCATCTAAACTAGAAGGTGTTGTTAAAGTTGGTAAGACCTACCACAATTCAATCCAATATAAACAAGCTCAAACAGAATCCCATATAAAGTAGGTTTTGGATTATGTGATTGACTTCAATCCAAATTGAAGGAATTAAAATTAAGATTGAAAGTTTGGATTAGGAGAGACACCACTACTCCAAATACAATCCTTTTGATCGCCGCCTAACACCTTTCTCTACTACGTACGCGATTGATATAGTCCCTTGAAGCTCAAGTCTCTCTCTCTCTCTCTCTCTCTCTCTCTTGTTTTCTCTCTCCATGGAAGAACAAGAAGATCGTATTAGTGCTCTACCAGACACTATCATACTCCACATCCTTTCATTCTTGCCGATGAAGCTTGCGATTCACACAGACATTTTGTCTAAAAGGTGGCGTGACCTCTGGAAACTCAACCCCGTTCTCGATTTCCGGTGCTATCCTTTTCTATATACCGAACCACTCGATTACCAATGCTGTCCGTCTCCAACAATCGAACCTATTGTCGATTATAGCTTTATTGATCGGTGTCTTAGCCTTCACAAATCCTCTACAATTCGAAAACTCACCGTCATCGCCTCAGTTGATCGTTATCCCATTCCCAACCCCGATATCGAGAACTGGGTCAATTTCGCAATTGCAAAGCACGTTAGATTTATCGAGTTCTATTGGCAAGGAAATGATATGTCTTTGTTTTTCTTTAAATTGCCCAATTCATTCTTCTTTGTTAATACTGAGTGGTTAGAACAATTGGTGTTGAGCCGTGTTGATTTTTGCCCACCCACAAAACTTGATTGTGAATTCAGGGGCTTTGTGTCATTGAAAAAACTCACTCTTTTTTATTCTTACCTTACTGATCAAGCGCTCGAAGCCATTGTATCTAAATGCTCGGCTCTTGAGAGTTTAGCTTTGCACTTTTGCCAAGGGCTTTACATGGTGAAGGTTTCTAGCATGACGCTTAAGGAATTTGTACTGTATCAGGTAAACGGAGGAAGAGAGTTTTCAATAGAAGTGGATGCACCCAATTTAGTGACCCTCAAGACTTGGGCTTGCGTGAATATGCTTTGCATTCTCAATCCTTGTCGACATCTTGAAGTTACACTATTTGATTGGTGTATTAGGCGATTGGAGAAAAGCAATGCTAGGACATTGCTTGGCCAACTCGCTGAGATCGAGGTTCTTGCTGCTTCTGAATGGATTATTGAGGTAGTAATTGGTTACATGTAATTGTCGTTGGTATTTATTATTTATTGTTGCTAATTTTGTGTGTATTTTTTTCATTATGCCATTTTGGACATTCAAAAGTTTGTGATCGAAGAATATTATCTGAATGGTGATCGTTGTACTCTATTCAAGAACCTCAAGGAATTCTATATTCTAGCTTCACCAATGAAGGAAGAATATAATGTGGTTATGTTCTTGGCCTTTTTGGAAGATTGTCCCGTTCTCCAGAAAATTCAAATAGACGTAAGTTTCTGTTCATATTTTTATGTCGTGTTTTTTTTTAAGCTTACAATCTTTACAACAATCTTTTTCATGCATCACAGTTTCGAAGGTCTTGTTGGGATGGGATACACAAGAAATTGCCTACATATAGGGATGCAAAATATCCAAGCATGTTTTCAAATGAGGCGGGTGATGATTGTAAAGATTTGGACACTTATTTTCTCAAATTAGAGGGTGGAGAACGGTTACCTCAAGTTGGACTTCTACATCGGGTCAAGACTATTGAGTTGTTGTACTTCTCTCGTTATAAATGTCAGATGGAGCTGGTGAAGTCTTTGTTGGAAAAGGCAGTGAGTTTAGAGACTCTGTCTCTGGTTTTTGGATGATCCTGAACAGTATTTCGAAGAAGAGTGTTGGTTGAGAAACGGGCATGTACCTTTTAATGAGAGAGAGTTGATTCGAGAACAAGTGAGTCTCTTCCCCAGAGTTTCTCCTCATGCCCAGATCGTGATTAATTGAAAGTTGTGCTCAGAACCTTGTAATTGGGAACTTTTGCTTTGGTTAATTAACTACATGGAGTTGAATTGAAACTCGAACCTCAAAAGAAACTACATGCTTTGATTAATTTTTGATTTTGCAAATGCTGATTTGAGTCTGTACCAGTTACTATGATTTGCATCTAATATTTTGGAGTTTCATTGTAGAATTTTAACTATTTTACATGCCTTCTTCAGCGCAAATGTGACATAGCTGCGTATTTTGGTTAACAAATCAGTTACAATACAACCACATTCATAACTTTATTTTTTGGTGCAATTCTAACCCTGTTTATTTTTTCTTTACAAATATTTGAAAAAAAAAAAAAAAACAACTTATAAGACAATGAAAAGAGCACCCATCAAAAGAGTCACATAAATCCTCACTCTTCAAAATGTGTCCTTAAACAATCTATCTCAAAAGAAGAGAATCAAAAATTAAACATTACAATGCAAATATATAATATTTATAGGCTATAAGCCTAATTCGAAATAAGAAACTAAATCCTACTAGAATAGGGAAACAAATATATATTACTTTAAACTCCTAATCAAAATAAATTTTTTACATAAATAAAATAAAATAATAAATACAAAATCTTCATATGTGCATGTTTGGCGTCATTCTTATCGACTGAAGAACTCGTTACCTAAACTATAATTTAAAATAAAATAATAAATACAAAATTTTCATGTGCACATTCGGTATCATCCTCCTTGACTTTAATAAATACAAAATCTTTATGTGCGCATGTTCAACGTCATCCTACGTTCAGCGTCATCCTAGACTTCCCCTTTAAATACTGAACTCGTCCATGCCAACAAATCAAATAGTTCCCATTTAAATACTGAATTCGTCGATGTCAAAAAAATCAAATAGTTCCCATTTAAATACTAAACTCATCCATGCCAACGAATAGGTCAATTGTTTGATTTTCTTCTCGCTCCAAGTAATTCCTGTGGTCAAGCTGTTGAGAAGGTTTACAAAATACAGACTGATTACAAAAAGGAAAACTTTAATGCCAAATGATTCGTTTTAATAGTATGCTAAAAGAAAGCTAATAAAAAAATCCTTGATTACATTTAGAAAATGAATTGATTCACTGGATTTATAAATTAAAATAATAATAATAATTACACAAGGAAATGATTCACTGAATTTATAAATTAGAAAAAAGAATTTAAAGATAGACATACATTGAGTAAATCTCACGGTGTTACTGCAGAATATGAAAATATTGAAACTCTTATTGCAAGAAATAAGCATCCCATCTAATGTTCAACAGAAATAAAATTCCTCAAATTTGATTAACGTTCTGTACATATTTTGGCTTATTCACGACACAAAGTCCCGCTGGAAAATAAAACTGTGGGTTACTTGGTACAACACCTGCTTCATCAAAAATACCAATAATATGCAAAGTTAGAACCAAAATGAAAAGAAAAGGACAAATAAAATAAATAAAACAACATTAAATAATAAATACTTTACCACTTGTTGACATCACTGCTTGAGTAGGATCAAAATTTTGGACCAATGGTACATTGCCATTAGGATACAGAGAAGAAGTTAGGAAATCGATTTCCAACTTCAGAAGAAGGGCTTGTTCATAAAAAGATAACGCGTTCAATGCTTGAGTAGGATCAAAATTTCAGACCAATGGTGCATTGTCATTAGGATACAGAGAAGAAGTTATGAAAGAATCAATTTCCAACTTCGGAAGAAGGGCATGTTGAGAAAAAAGATAATGGGTTCAATGCTTGAGTAGGATCAAAATTTCGGACCAATGGTGCATTGTCATTAGGATACAGAGAAGAAGTTATGAAAGAATCAATTTCCAACTTCGGAAGAAGGGCATGTTGAGAAAAAAGATAATGGTTCAATGTTGAAAATGAAGCATGTTTGCCCCATTCATAATTCCAAAACCTCATGTCATTCCCTTGCAGGTTGGGCCAATGTTGTTCCAATAGAGGCCTAAGAAAATCTAGCTTCATACTCTACAAAATATCATAAACCAATATCAGCTAACTACAAGATTCAACCCATCATATCATCAACATTGATACATCCAACTATGTTTACCAATTGAATGTACTAATGGTCATGGATTTATATGAGTTTATGGGTTTATAGGAATTTATTGCTACAGTCAGAGGAAATTTCAAGCAGAAATGTGTAATATGTTAGGGTGAACGATGAAATTTACATACTGGTGATTTGGAAGTTGAGTTCTAAAGCAAAACTTTGATGATTCAACTAGTTTATAAGCATTCATTTCATGCTGCAAAGTTGAGTCCAAAAGCAACGCTTCTGATGAATCAACTAATTTATGATTCAACTAGTTTATAATGCATTCCGTTCATGCTCGAAAGTTAGGTCCAAAAGCAACACTTTGATGATTCAAACAATTTATAAAATATTCATTTCAGGCTCGAAAGTTAAATCCAAAAGCAACACTTTGATGATTTATTTCATGCTTTTATTAACGTTCATTTCATGCTCAACTAATTTATTAACGTCCATTTCATGCTCAACTATTTATTTTTTTTGATAAATCATGCTCAACTAATTTATTAACATCCATTTCATGCTCCAAAGTTATGTCTCAACTAATCTATTAACATTCATTTCATGTTTTTATTGACATTCAAATTCAATTCATATAATAATCTAATCATGCATGACTTGTTTTAGATATTTTTTGAGGAGTCCGAACCCTCTGCCATGGTTTCCTGCAAGTCTCCCTTGCAATGGTTCCAAAACGACGTCATTTTGAAGCTTGTTTTCTTTTGTTTTTTTTTGTTCTTCCCTTGCCCCGTCTTTCTTCTCTCTCTCAGCTCTCAAACCACTGAAGGAAACTGGGGGGGTTAGGGTTTGGAAGGGATGGCGGTGACTCAGGTAAGGGTAGCCACCACCGGCGAGAGTGGGGTTGGGATGGCAGAATCCGGCGTTCTTTTTCTCTCTCTATTTCATTTTTTTTTTTCTGGGTCTTCATTACATAGAGACGAAGAGGGACGACAAGGCGACGGCGGCGGCTAACGTCACCCAACTCCACCCACATGCTTCTCTCTTCCCACTTATACAAGCCCCTCTCCTTTCCTAAATTCATAGATGAATGAATCTGATCCCAAATCTTTCCATTTGATTTTGGATCTCACTCAACAGCTTCAATGTCCAAGTAGGACAAGATATTTGGAAACTTCACTTTTCTTCATGCTGACAATTTCAATTTCAAACACTTTAAATACCCAAAATTTCATAAACCCATCTCAGAAATCACCCAAAATCAGGTGAATGAAAGATCATATAAAACCAAAGAAATCAGAAATCAAAGATGATGAAATCAAAGAGGATTTCATCATCTTCATCTTCAAAGAGGATTTCATCATCTTCATTATCTTCAAGGCTTATTGTTTATGGTACCATTGATTGTGTGTACGTGGCATTACTGGGTTCAAAACCAGATTTTGAATTCAAGTCAAGTCTATTTTCTTATTTCACACTGAATCAATTTAAAAAATAAAGTAATTCTCTTTGAACCTGAGCTGTAATAAGAAAAGTTGTTGAATATGGGTTGTAATACAAAATGATTGATTTGTCAAACAACCTAATGACTGCTTTTTTTTTTTTTTTTGCTTTTACGTATCTCTGCATTTCAGATCTAGGTTAAAACCAGGGGATAACTGATGAACGGCGACAAGGATGACCGACAAACTCCCTCCGGTACACCTACGGCACTCCACTTCCTCCTTGAGGTTTTTAATTCATAAATTAGACTATTTATCATTAATAATTCTTTAATCGTATGGATGAAAAAAGAAAAAAAAATGTTGGTCATCCTTTTTATATTAGAATGTCTATTTATTTTTAAGGGGGGCTTGGCTTTAGAAAAGCTAGACACCATAATCATGCCCTCATTGCCAAACTAGGTTGGAAGATCCTTAATGATAATCATAGCCTATGGACTGCTATCTTGAAAAAGAAGTACATCCATAATCACTCCCTTTTTGACTGGCCTTTGGGTAGGAGAGGCTCTCCCTTGTGGAAAAGCATTGTCAAAACTAGAGATACTCTTAGACTAGGTACCAAATGGACTATTGGGGATGGTAATAAAGCTTCTCTCTGGAACGACTGGTGGTGCGGAACCCAACCTTTAGCTAATACTTCTCCTGGCCCTCACACTAACACTCATATCACTGTCAACACTATCATTAATGAGGAGGGGGACTGGAATTTGAACCCGATTGCTAGTCACCTTTCACCTACTGATATTGCTAACATCCATAAAGTCAAACTTCCCCAATTTGTGACTTTTCCTGATAAACCCCACTGGACAGGTTCTCCCCAAGGTAGATTCTCTTCCAAATCTGCTTATGACCTCATCATTAATGTTGAAGATCATAACTTTTGTTGGAATTGGATTTGGAAATTAAAAATTCCTCAAAAACTCAAAGGCTTCTTATGGCTTGTTATGCATGGCCGACTCCTCACAAACCAACTCAGAGTCAGCAGAGGTTTTGACAGCAATGATCTTTGTCCTAGATGCCATTCTAATGGGGAAAGCATGAGCCACCTCCTTAGAGATTGTTATTACTCAAGGGAGTTGTGGAAAAATTTGAAAAATGATCAATGGATTAGGGATGGCATTGATAAGCCTCTGGATGTTTGGCTTTCTTTTAATCTTTGTGATAAAACTAAACTTGCAAGTATCAACTAGAACATTTGGTTCACTGTCACCCTTTGGTTCATCTAGAAAAGTAGGAATAAAATTATTTTTGATAATTGTGATGTTCACATTAGTGACAGCTTACACCTAGTGTTCCAGTATACTCAAGAGATCCATGAGGCTTTCCAATGCCCCCTAAGCTCTGATCATCAAAGAATTAAACTAATCAATTGGTTGCCTTCTCCTACAGGTAATATCAAGCTAAATGCTGATGGATGTGCCAAGAAAAGTTTGGGAAAAGCTGGTTTTGGAGGACTCTTTAGAGATGAAAAAAGTTCTTGGATTCTGGGATACTCTGGAAAGTTGGATGTTGCAACAAGCCTTGAAGCAGAAATATGGGCTATTTATCACGGAACAACCATCATCCATGAAAAAGGTTGGAAAAATGTGATAATTGAAACAGACTATCAAGATGCTGTCAACCTCATCAATGAAAGAGCTCATCCAAATTGCCCTTACCGTGCTCTTGTGGAAGACATTAAATTCCTTACTTCTCGTATGGACTGCATTATCAAACACATTTTTTGAGAAGCCAATCAGTGCACAGATGCCCTTGCTCATATGGAAGAAAACCAAGTGGAAGATTTGAAGATCTATGAAGACCCTCATATTTTGTTAAGGCCCATTCTAGTGGCCGATATGGTTGGAATTGTGTACGAGAGGGATTAACCCTCTCTTTTCTCTTCTTTTTCTGCTGTTTAACTTTCCTTATTACCTAAAAAAAAAGAATGTCTATTTATTTTAGTATCTATTTACCAAACACATTAATTTCAGTCAATTTCACTTTATTAAAAAGGAAGTCCATGCAATTATGTCAATTTAGACTTGGCTCCAACCTAAACTGGTGAAAATTATAAATTATTGTGATTGACATTTAGGGAAATTATTCAATGTTTCCAGAGTATCACGTGTATGTACTCCTTAACAAATCATTATTCAATATGTCCCTTCATATTTCTCAATCACCAACACAATACCCCACCTACACACTTTCTCCACTAATCACAATGTTATGAAATATGAAGTGTCTATATTCCAGAATTATTGAATAATAACTCTTAAAATTTTAGATACATAACATATCAACCTTTTTTAGGATGTATATTTTAACCTTCATAATTTTTCGTTTTTTAGTTTTTTATTTGGCCAGGGTGACCACTACCACCCTCAAACTTCCAAAAAATCCATTAAATTTATATGAGTGTCTCCTAAGAATTTTATTTAATAACTGCCTCCGAAGATTTATTTTGAAAATATTGGGGATGATATAGGCCTTAGTATACAAAATTTTTAATTGTATATATACTCGCTCCATTAAATTAAACTTTTGTGTCCCATGACTGAAAAGCATAATTGCATAACTATATGGCACCATAATAATAACAATTGTATAAAATAAAAACAATTATATAAATTATACTTTTGTGTCCTATATGTCCATGACTATAGGACTTTTGTGTCCATCATAATAACAATTGTATAAAAAAAAAATACCCCTCCATAAATGTAATAGCAGTAGACATTTATCTAGCATGCCTGATCACTCTTTAAATTGTTGAATCATGTGATTCTTGCCACAAGTCTCACATTTCATTTTTTTTTCCCATCAAATTCAATATCTAAGCAACATTTAAGCTGTGCTTGGATCATGATCAACTAGGCTATTAGTCATCTGATCTGTTCAACGGAGTATATGACACACCTGTTCTCAAAGAAGCTCTCTCCGATCATGAGGAAATTTCCAACTAGCGAACAGGGAACATGGATATTGTTTGGGATCATCATAAAAAACCAGAGACATTATTGTCTCTAAACTCATTGTCTTTACCAACAAAACCTTCACCAGCTCCATCTGGAACTCGTATATATGAAAGTAGAACAACTCACTAGATTTAAGCCCATGTAGAAGCCCAACTCGTGGTAATGGTAACTGTTCTATCTTCTTCTCCTGCTTGAACTCTATAAGATGACATGGAAGAATTTTTAAATCCACTGAAGGCAATTTCTTGTGCATCCCATCCCAACAAGAAATTCGAAACTGCATTTTGCATTGAACAAACTGTTGTGGATCGGGGGCACACCAGGAAACACACACAAGCAATAACACAAGAGATTTAACGTGGTTCGGCAAGTCGCCTACGTCCACGGGCAGCGGATTCACTATATTGAGAAATGGAATTACAATTCACTCTCTGTATTCTCTCTTCCTCACAACTCACTCTTAAGCTCACCACACTGTAATCTCTCTGCTCTCTCTACCTCTATTTATACATGAGAAGGGAGGGAGCTGGCTGGCCTTGCACATGGCCAGCTGTTGTTCAACGATGGTGGATCAACAACTTCGATGGCTTGTCGGTTGGCAGCTGCAATGAAGGACAAAGAAGAGCTGACTAGTTTGTGTGTTCCCACAAGAAGAAAATCACCCCCTTCACATGGGGTGATATCAACAAATCACCCCCTCAACCCATGTAAGGTGATCTATTGCACACACTGCTGCTAATCTTGTTATGCCCAAATTCAACATAGTCTGCATCTCTTTACTGAGACACTGCATCCCCTGAAGCTAGAGATAATACACCAGAGATACAAGAGGAGGAGGGAATCCTACATCCTCAACTCAACTCACACCACTCTGTGATTTGGAGAGAACCTCTGCTCCTATCTCCCACAGATCTCCTCCACGCTTCCTGTCTCGGATGTCTTCATCTGCTATGCTTGAACTTGCGTAACCAAGTGTAGACACCCCATTTTTGACCGACCTTGAGACTCAGACGTCACCGATTGAGTGCTTGGTGATGTTGCATATTGTGCTCGTTCTGAGGTTGCGGAATCACAGCTACGAGCCTTGCCTCCGGATTTTCGGACTCTTCTGTGCTTTGCCTCGGTTTGCGAACCAGGCCTGTTTTCTTTGTTTTCTCTTCCCGAAGGGAGGGAGAGGTCTCGTAGATCATCTCTCAGTGGCCGTAGGCTACATTTCGTGGTCGTAGGCCATTTTTCCCGTTTGGAGCCCAGTTCTCGGTTTTCGGAGCCGTCGGCCGTGCGCCTCGGTTCGGGACCGCTTAACTACCTCTGTTTGCTCCGATTTTTGGCACACACCTTATTTCCTCCCTTTTGAGGGACACTGTGGCTCGAGAGACCAACTTCGTGGTCAAACGCCACCTCTGGTGCTTAACAGTCAGTTTTCGGGGTCCCGGGCTACGCGTTTTGGCCCCCGAACCTTCGTTTTGCATCGGTTTGGGTCCATTTTTGGCAGGGACCTTATTTTCATTGTTAAGAAGGTTGTAGAAGGGTAGGAAGCCAGCAATTGTTCTGAAGACCAGCTTTATTCCTTCATCGCTCTTCGTCGCCTATTTTCTTCACTAAAAAGCTGACTTTTTCCATTCCCGGGCCACTTTTTCTGACTTTCCACCACACCATTGTGTTGTACACACCTGGGAGGCCATCAATATGGGTTGGCCGGCCATTAACTCTTCCTGACCCTTTTGAACCCCTCTAAAAAGTTGGTTTTTCTCTCTCTTGGGTTACATTTCCTGGTTTTTCTCTACATGGCTGTGTTGTACACACATGGGAGGCCACCTTTTTGGGGTGGCTGACCACTAACTGAGCTTGACCCTTTTGACCCTGGCCGGCCGGCCACCTGAACCCTCTGAACCTGGCCGGCCATGTTCCTCTCTCTTGGTTCCTTACAGTTGTACCCTCTGTTTTCCCCTAGACCCCTGCCTGGGGATCTGCCCTTTTGGGGGGAAAATTTGAATTTGATTTTTCCCCCCTTTTCTCCACTCCTCTCCCTATATTACCAGCACCCCCACATCCATTTTGAAGGGTTATAAAAATCCATTGGAGCTCTTGCATTAAAGCCTCCCTCTCTCTCTACTCCAAGCCTCAAAATACCCTTGCTCCTACACCATTTCTACACTAACTCATAACCTATTAACCCACACTCCATTCCAGCAACTTGGAGACTATTTTCAGAGGTTAGGAGCACACTTTCTTGGACCAAAAGCTGCTGAAGACTTGTGCTACAAGGGTGAGTCTCCTTTCCCTCTTTTTTTGCCCTATTTTGCATGCTATCTTAGCTTTTGTTGCTTATATTTTTGGGCTCCGACCTTAACTGTAAATAGTCATATTTTGAGCTCCCCTCCATGTTTGATCAAGGACCTCTTGTTGTTTGAGGTCTCCTACTACCTCTTGTCTCTCTATCCCTCGTTTAGGCCTATTTTTGCATGATATATTAGCCTTGTTTTTGAGAATTTCTGGGCTCCGAGCAAAACTGTAAAATGTCTTGCTTTGAGCCCCTCTTCAACTTTTTTGAAGGGCTCTCCTCTGTTTGAGGCTATCTACTACCACTTGTCTCCTATCTCTCTTTGTAGGCCCATTTTTGCATGATAGTTTAGCCCTACTTGTGCTTATTTTCGAGACTTGATATAAACTGTAAAGTGCCTTGTTTTTAGCCCCTCTTCAACTTTGTTGAAGGGCTCTTTGCTATTTGGGGCCAGATATTGTCCCTTGTCTCTAATCTCTCTTTTAGGGCCATTTTTGCATGATAGATTAGCCCTACTTGTGTTCATTTTTTAGAGTTGTCATAAACTGAAAAATATCTCGTTTTAATCTCATCTTCAAGTTTGTTTAGGTCTATTCTCTGTTTGAGGTCATATGTTTCCTTGTATGCTTGATTGTTTCTTATTTTAAGCCCTACACCTAAGCTCTTGTCGCATGCTTTGTTTCGCCATCTAGCCACTGAAATCCAGTGGATTTTCAGTGGCTAGCACACTATTTTGAGCCTCAAAATCAGAGGGAGGTGACCCCCTTTCACCTTGTTTTGTTTAATGGTCATTTTTGGCCTTCCAGAGAGGCCCTATCTTGCATGCCTTGTTGATTGATTTCAGGGCCAATTTGATGAGTTTTAGGGCTACCATATTTGATTTTCAGAGTTGATTTGGCCATGCTAAGTGTCCTTGATGTATGTGCTTAATAACCCATTTGTATGCCCTCTAAAGGAACCCATTATTTGTGCATGTGTTGGCTGCATTTTAGAGGTTATTTAGGCATATTTTCACATGTTTTGTCCACTGATTTTTGCTGGTTTGGTGAGATTCCATATGCCTCATATACATGCCATGTAAACCATGACTGCTAGTCAAAATTGCATGCTATTTTAGTCCATCATGCTAGCATCTTTTGGTCATGCTTTGAACTAGAAATGTTCATGTTTTGGGACTGCCTTGGTTCTGTCTTCATGCTTCATGATCAAATAATGCACGCTTTGTATAGCTATAGGTCAATGCATGTGCCTAGTCTTGTGTTTCGGGACCATTCCATGCATCGGGTGCCATGTTTCCATGTTTCGGGACCATTTTGCATCACATTTCAGTGCTGGAAATTACATACTTGTATGCCATATTTCATGCCTTGCCACGCCTTGTTAGAGTGGCATTCGTGCCTTAGGATCGGTCCTCGGTTTGCGTGCATGCGTGCACGCATCTCAAGTGTCTCATTTTCATCTAATGGCCACTAATGTGAGTGTGGCTGAGGTCCACTCATGTTGGTGTAAGTCCATTGTGCATTGTGTATGCCATTTCATTTCATAGCATTGCGTATGCTAGGTTGTATGTTAGAGCATTGTGTATGCCTTGTTACATCGTGCATTGTGTATGCCATTTCATAGCATTGCGTACATTAGGTCGCATGTTAGGATTGCATTCATGCATGTCATGCATATTGCATTGTGCTTGGGATAGGAGTTAGCCTGAGCACGGGAAACGAGGGACGTTTCGTACTCCGAGTGATGGAACGTGTCTCAATTCCCAATCGCCGACACTCTGGATTAACCATGATGGAGTCTCGGTCTTGTTATGTTTATATGTGCATTCATTTCATATTAAGTCGTGCAATTTGACTCCTCGGCCATCATGCATCGAGATGCGTGATTGGTGGCACGAGGATCGAGGACTACACTCCTTGAAGAGTAGTCAAGCATACATATGTGAAAATACATTGCCATGCCTCTTTCTTGCTATCTGTTGCAGCAAATCAGAAACCGGCAGTCTTTTGGGGCTTCGTGCAATATCCCGGGTTTAATTATAAACAGAGGCTAATTAGGGCATCGCAATGGATTTCCGCGTAAAGCAACTCAAGCATGCATCATCCATCATCCGGAGCAGAGTTGAGGCAGTCCCTAGCTTGCATGCTAATTTGCTGCTTTCCTAGATTAATTTGTTAATTAATTAGGATTTTGTATTTATTCGGATTGTAATTATTCATTTGGGACTGTATATTATTCGGACCCTCTGAGCGAGGGCACAATTGTAATAAGTGTGCGTGCGTGTGATGTATGTCTTCCAACCCCACGTCTTTCTCCCTTTTATTTACCAGCTTATGATGGTTAGATTAGGGCATGTTTCAATTAGCATACAGTATGATAGCATGTTTGCATTCATTCATCTGTTTTGCATGCACCGGGTTCGGCGCATCATACTCACTGCATTGTATTTCAATTCCAAGTTGAATATATGTTAGCTGTAGCATTCCATATGCCATGTTTAGAATAGCCGAGCCTATCTTAGTTGCATTTTGCATGTGTTGCATTAGGCATTTCTGTATAGTTAGGATCATGCATGGATTTCTAACATAACTTCTGTTTTGGCTTGGAGTACTCGGTAAGTTTTTATGCTTTAGCATCCTTGCATGCGTGTGAGTGACTGCCATAATAGCATGCTTACCATGAGGCTATGTGCTTATGTGATATAACTGCCTGAATGCCTGTGGATGAAGGTTGGGTTACTTAGATTGGAACGAATCATCAACTGTGAGTTTTAAGCCCACTAGATAGTGGCAAAACCATCTTTTCTAAGCCCACCCGAGGGTGGCAAAATCTGCATGTTAAGCCTACTTACGAGTAGCAAACCACTTTCTAAACAAACATGAAATGTTTTGTTCCAATTCAGGCGATCCAGTCTATACTTGTATGCTGTGCGCATCACATAGTAAATCTAGGCTAATAACCGGTATAAGAACGCATAATGTTTTCAAAACTAGATATCATGGTTAGTAGAGGCCGATCTTTGATCGGGCGAGCGAGGGTGCTCACGAAGTGACCTTCCCCAATCGTACCCAAGTTCCCGAGCCGAGGCAACTTTGGTGATGACGGACACGTGGCCTTAGGCAACGAGTCAGGGTTTCCTAAATTTTCCCAAAAATAAAATATTTAGGTGGCGACTCTGTATCTGGCAAAGCAGTCCATGTTTAGCACTTCTTTCAAAAAAATCTGTTTTCTCAAAAACGATTTGCCGGATTTGGACTTTTTGGTTCAGATTGAGAACCGCGACAATTCGAGTCCGTACTGTAGTGACCCCAAGATGAACAGAACGGGACTCATCCTCCCAGGGCGTTCGGGGACGTCTACACCAAGGTATCCTGCACCCCCTACTGGGATGCCATTGACTATCATGCCTTTGCCTCTGTCCATAGTGATCGATCAACACTGCCTTGCACCCGAAGGTGCTCAATTCCGAAAGATGTTGACCAAGTCCGAACAATGTTGGAACTTGATCCCAAAAACCACTTTTGTGAGCATATCGGTTGGATTATCTGCAGTACCAATCTTTTGAAGCAGAATATCCCCTTCATTCACAATTTCTCGGATGAAATAGAAACGGACATCAATGTGCTTGGTGCGGGAATGATGAACTTGGTTCTTTGCCAAACAAATGGCACTCTGACTGTCACAGAACACCTCAACGTGCTTCTGAACAATACTCAAGTCCTCAATTAACCCATGGAGCCAAATAGCTTCTTTAAAGGCTTCTGTCACTGCCATGTACTCTGCCTTTGTAGTAGACAAAGCCACCGTTGACTGAAGCATTGACCTCCAACTCACCAGCCCTTTAGCAAGCATAAATAAATACCATGTTGTTGATCGGCGTTTGTCCAAGTCACCAGCATAATCTGAGTCCACATATCCAACCAGATTCTGTCCGAGTCGGTTATCTCTCTCGAACTTCAATCCCAGATTAACCGTGAGTATGTACCTTAGGATCCATTTCACTGCCTGCCAGTGATCTTTTCCTGGATCATGCATATACCTGTTTACCATACTCACAGTATGTGAGATGTCAGGCCTTGTACAAACCATAGCATACATTAATGCACCAACTGCATTTGCATATGGAACCTGTGCCATATGCTTTCGTTCTTCTTCTGTGCGTGGAGACATCGAAGCACTAAGCTTGAAATGAGAAGCCAATGGTGTACTCACAGCTTTTGTTTTCCCATTTATGCCAAATCTGTCTAACATCTTTTTTAGATACTGGGTTTGTGTCAGACAAACCGTGCCCTTCTTCCTGTCTCTCTTAATCTCCATGCCAAGAATTTTCTTTGCTTCTCCCAAATCCTTTATTTCAAACTCTCTTGCCAACTGTGCCTTGAGTTTGTCAATCTCCACCTTGCTCTTAGATGCAATTAACATATCATCCATATATAAGAGCAAATAGATGAAGGAATCATCTAGAAGCTTACGGAAATATACACAATGATCAAATTGACTTCTTGTGTATTCTTTCTCCATCATGAACCGATCAAATCTTTTATACCACTGTCTCAGGGATTGTTTCAACCCGTGCAACGATTTGTTCAGCTTACAGGCCCAATTCTCTTTTCCAGCAACTTTGAAACCATCTGGCTGGGACATGTATATCTCCTCTTCAAGATTCCATGTAAGAAAGCAGTTTTGACATCGAGTTGGGCGAGCTCGAGATCAAACTGTGCAATCAAAACTAACAAGATACGAATAGACGTGTGCTTCACAACAGGTGAGAATACCTCATTGTAGTCTATTCCTTCCTTCTGAGCATAGCCTTTAGCTACCAATCTAGCTTTGAATCTGATGTTGTCTCTGCCTGGGATGCCTTCTTTCTTGGTGTAAACCCACTTGCATCCAATTGCTTTCTTGCCTTTTGGAAGTTGCACCAACTCCCAAGTCTGGTTCTTGTGAAGTGGCCCGATCTCTTCATCCATAGCCTTCTTCCAATTAACACTTTCTGCATTCTGCACGGCTTCTTTGAAAGTGCAAGGAACATTGTCTTCAATGATTGGAAGTGCATAGGCTACCATATCGGTCATCCAACCGGGTTGCTTAGTGACCCTTTTTCCTTTCCTGATTACAATGGGTTCTGATTGTTGTGGGGCCTCTGGATCTTCATTTTCATCTGAACTCTCTTCAAAGCTATCCACTGAGACTTCTTCAGGATGGTTGATTGGCTGACTAGTCTTTGCTGGAGTCTCAAACTCCACCTACACTGACTTCTTCAATGCTTCCTCATTCTGTTGAGGATTTAGCTGTGTCAGCATTGTAAACTCATCAAAGGTAACGTCTCTTCTGGTGACAACTTTCTTTGATTCAGGGCACCAGAGTCTGTATCCCTTGACACCGTCACTAAAGCCCAAGAAGATGGCTTTCTTGGCTCTTGGATCCAACTTAGATTCTGTAACATGAAAATAAGCTGGACATCCGAAGATACGTAGCTGATCATAATCAGTAGCTGGCACTGCTGACCATACCTCCATGGGAGTCTTGCCATCTAGTGCTGCAGTAGGTAGTCTGTTGACAAGATGACGAGCATAGTTCAATGCCTCGCCCCAAAATGCCTTACTCAATCCTGAATGTGATAGCATACACCGGACTTTCTCCACCAAAGTGCAGTTCATGCGTTCTGCAACTCCATTTTACTGCGGTGTTCCAAGAACTGTGAAATGTCTCACTATCCCTGCATTCTGGCAAACCTCAAAGAAGGGATCTGATGTGTATTCCCCACCATTGTCAGATCTGAGCTTCTTGATCTTTCTGCCTGTCTGGGTCTCAATCATCTTCTTCCACATAAGAAAGATGTCTAAGACTTCATCTTTGTGCTTCATTGTGTAAATCCAAACTCTTCTTGAGAAATCATCAATGAATGACACAAAGTAGTGTTTACCTCCCAACGAAGCATTCTTGGAAGGACCCCATACGTCGGTGTGAACGTAATCTAGAATCCCTTTGGTACGATGAATAGCAGTACCAAACTTGATTCTTGTTTGCTTGCCCAGTACACAATGCTCGCAGAACTCAAGCTTCCCTATTTTGGCGCCTTTCAACAGGCCTTACTTTACCAACCCTTGTAAAGCCTTCTCACCAACATGCCCTAGGCGCATGTGCCAAAGTCTGGAAGTGTCTGATGCATCATCTTCTAAGCTGGTGGAGACAGCCACTCTCCCTGTGACTGTAGAGCCTTCTAGGAAATATAAATTTCCCTGTCGAGTACCCTTCATTGCAACAAATGCTCCTCGAACAACTTTGAGGACTCCACCTTCCATAGTTACTCTGTAACCTTTAGAGTCTAAAACTCCCACTGAGATGAGATTCTTTGTTAAATCTGGTACATACCGAACATCTTCAAGAATTCTGATTGTTCCATCATGTATCTTCAGTCGAATTGTTCCAATCCCCTTTGTCTGGCAAGCTTGGTCGTTGCCCATCAGCACAACTCCTCCATCGAACTCTCGTAAGCTCGAGAACCACTGCTTGTTAGGACACATGTGGTAGGAACATCCGGAATCTATAATCCATTCATCAAACTGGCCATATGATGAAACTGTGAAGGCTGCTCCTTCACCATTATCTCCATCTCGTGCAACGTTTACCTTTTCTTCTTTCTTGTCTTTATTGAGACAATCTTTTGCCCAATGCCCTTTCTAGCGACAAGCAGCACACTCGTCTTTTGCAAGACGTCTTCTGTCTGATGATTTCCCTCTGGATTTTGAGCGAGACTTTCCTCGCCCTGTATATCTCCTGTTATTTGTTCTGCCTCTGACTGTCAATGCCTCAGGTGCTGAGTCCCTGTTTGCGGACTTATCTTTCCTTCTGAACTCATTGTTTACCAAGGCATTTGCAACATCAACATACTTGATCTTTTCTTTACCATACAGTAAAGTGGTAGTGAGATAATCATATGAGTCAGGCAAGGAATTTAACAATAACAATGCTTTATCTTCATCACCGATGTGATCATCCAAATTTTTCAAATCCGTAAGAATTTTGTTGAAGTTGTTTAGGTGTTCGTTCATCAACATACCTTTCTTGTAGTCGAAACGAAACAACCTCTTCTTCAAGTAGAGCCGGTTCTCAATGCTCTTTGTCATGAACATATCTTCCAGCGCTTTCCAAAGGTCCTTCGCAATATCATATTCTGTGAAGGCGTAATTCTCCTCTTTTGCAAGGCAAAGTCGGATGGAACTGCAGGCTAGGAGATTCACCTTCTTCCATTCTATCCCGTCCAGGTCATCTGGTTTGTCTCCCAGAGTGAAGTGCAGGTTCATCTGGACAAGCATATCTTTAACTTCGCATCTCCACATGCTGACGTTGCTGCTTCCATCAAACTTCTCTACCTCGAACTTAGCATGGGACACCAGGGTCCAATGCCTAGAGTTGCTTGTACTCGCTGGATTACTTACGGACTCGGTTGATCTAGTCTCTGTAGATTCTGCCATTAAACTGTTTTTTTTTTTTTAGAAACTTCAATTCAAAAAAATGACCGTACGGATGTGTTCGGAATCCTCCAAATAGTTTGAAAACACTATTGGATCGTCAAAAACGGACTCCGAATGACTTAGATCAGGCCAAAACAGTTTGGACGCCTCAGATCTGCAGAATCTGGTGCGTCTGAGATGTACCGGATAATTACTCCAGAACAGCGCGGTCAACGGCGGCTCAGCGCAGTCAACGGCTCATCGATGACATGATCTGACACGTGGCTGACAGTCTGACACGTGTACTCTGACGTGGCGTCTGCGTGGCAACTAACGTGGCGTCTGCGTGGCAGCTGACGTGGCTGGAGCATGGATTACACGCGCATTACTCAGTCACCTTCTTCCTTGAGCCGCGCGTGAGGGCGCGTGTCTGCGAGTGTGATGACACGCTGGTGGCTGAACGGCGCGTGGAGGCGCGTGTGGAGAGTGGGCTTCACTTTCGTTCTTCAGACGGCGCGTGAGAGCGCGTAGAGATTCTTCTGGGCTTGGTTTTTGCTGTTCTGGACTCCTCTCCTAGAGTTCTTGCTCCTGGTGTGCTCAAACGTTGATTTCGAGCACTTTGAAATCTGGGCACTTTCGAAAAAATTTGATTTTTCACAACCCGAGCTCTGATACCAATTGTTGTGGATCGGGGGCACACCAGGAAACACGCACAAGCAATAACACAAGAGATTTAACGTGGTTCAGCAAGTCGCCTACGTCCATGGACAGCGGATTCACTATATTGAGAAATGGAATTACAATTCACTCTCTGTATTCTCTCTTCCTCACAACTCACTCTTAAGCTCACCACACTGTAATCTCTCTGCTCTCTCTACCTCTATTTATACATGAGAAGGGAGGGAGCTGGCTGGCCTTGCAACGATGGTGGATCAACAACTTCAACAGCTTGTCAGTTGGCAGCCGCAATGAAAGACAAAGAAGAGCTGACTAGTTTGTGTGTTACCACAGGAAGAAAATCACCCCCTTCACATGGGGTGATATCAACACAAACAACATAGTAAGGATTGTATGAGTAGAAAAAACGAACACAATATAAAAAGTGAGTGAAAAACTTACATCAATTTTAATTTTTCTGGAGAAGGGGACAGTCTTCCAAGAAGGCCAAGAACATAACCATATCAGATTCTTTCTTCAGTATGATTGAACACGGATAGTAGAATTCCTTGAGGTTCTTGAATATATATAGTACATCGTTTGCCATTCCTATAATATTCCTCGTTTACAAAATTCCCAATTTCCAGAAAAAATACACACACACACACAAAAAATGTTCAAACATAAAAGGGTAAAATGTAATTTATTCTTTTTTTTAGCAAATTTTTTTTTAAAAAAAATATTGGGAACAAAACATATAGAGTTTGAGCCTAGTGAGTTCTAACAAAATAAATTCTGAATTTTTATTTTGTCAATTTAAACAATAATTTTCTGATTTGTTTTTAATCTAAATTATTTATCTATTTTTGTTAAATAAAACTGATGAGAAAATAATATTTTGTCATTAAAATTAATGAAAAAAAAGTATTTTAGACATTTTTTGTACATTTATATTTAGTATAATCACTATAATACCCTTTTTCCACCATGCTATAATGACTCAAATACCTAGAAATTTTATTTTACTTTTTCCAAAAAATATTTTAATTACCTAATTTAATTACTCTTTTAAAATAATAAAAATTAACTAAAATATGAAAAAATTTGCTAGAACTAAAAGAAAAATACAACAAAAACCTCTATTTTTGTCGAGTTTTCTTTCATCTTTAGTAAAAAAAAAAAAAAATTTAATTTCAGTTAATTTTTTTAAATGCACTTAATCTAAATATTTCTAAAAACAAATTAATTAAAATATGAAAAAGTTTGTCAAAAGTATAAAAATATATATATATATATATCCAAACAAAAGCCTCTATTTTTCGTCGGGTTTCTTTAGTGAAGCTTTTGATGGGTTATCTAAAGAGTTGTTATGAAGTGTTATTGACTTGTCAACATTTTTGGATTGTAGAAGGCCCTTTGGTTGAGGATTTGCTAGGTGTCTGAGCCTACTCTCCTCTGCTTTTCCTTCTTGTAGTTTTTATTTATTTATTTATTTATTTTTCGCAATGTCATTTTACTGGTATACAGTTTAAATTTCTACTACAATATGTGGGATGCAATTCTATTCAATTTAATTTGGTTGTAGCATCAACTGTAAATTGAAGCTGTCATGGTTGAGTTTGAGGATTTAAAGGTGGAAGCAAAACTGTGGAATTGGAGGATTTAGAGGTTTTCAAGGGGTGATTTGTAGAGTCAGACGAGCAGGTAGCCTCAAATGCAAATTGGCTGAAACAAGAGATGGTGATGACAATGGTGATGTGATTCATCCTCTCTTTCTCGATTTTTCTTTTCTCCTCTTCTATTCTCTGTTCTTTCCAAAATCATTTTCGTCAATTACCCAACATGTCTTCTTCCCTTTTATCTCTCTCAAGAATTATCCCGGCACCAATTATCCCTCTCTATCTCTCTGCAAAACCCATCAGAAAACTACAGTATCCCTCCATTTCCATCTCAGTGGTTGTTTTGGGAAGTGCCAAATAATTTTTTTTTACTTATTATAAAAAGACGTGCAAAAAATATAAAGGTGATATAACTCAAATAAATCAAAAAACCAATAAGCTAGCTTATTAGCCACTTCCTTGAGCATAAAAAAAACTTTACAGCTTAAGCATCAAAACCAGTGCCATCATGAAAGAAGAATGACGAAAACTAAGCACATTTCTCAGTTAATTACAACTCAAATGAATATGATTGTGTTTGATAGATACCTGCATATCTAAAAATCAATGAATGCACTTGAAAAAGTGCATCACTCGTGTATCTTTGAACAACTGAATCATAAGATCCTAATTTCATTCTTCCCTTTTGCTGGGATGGTTGCTTTGTATTATATCTTAAAATTTATAGTTTGTCAAGAGGCTTCATGAATTGAGGTCAGAAGTCATCAACAAAATTTAGAAGGGTAATGTGTTTGATTTCACTCCCCTTCCCCCCAATCTCACTCTCATTTATTTGTTTTTGTAAATCATGTGAACAGTTTGAATGGATGATTGCTTACATAGCTTATCAGATTTTCTTATAGTGAAAATCCCATTGTTTTGTTTAACTGCAGGATCACTCTAGAGAACTTCACTCCCTGGACACCTAAAGGACTCTTAATGGTATGGTGGCCGCCATTGCCACTACCTCTCCACCTCTATCATCACGATTGGCCCCACTACCCCACTACTTCATAACCACCGCCGTCATCACTAGCCGCCACCAACATTATCATCGCCACCATCTTAAAAGGAGACCAACTTAATATATCACACACCAACAGTGTCATTAAACAGATCAAGTTGTTTAAAATTTGGTTTAAATAGACTGCACATCTAAATAACTGATATTCTAAAACTACATCTTCATTCTCCAAACATTCACAATACCACAGATCAATTGTATTAAAAGCCATTATCTACGCTATGAACAAAAAAAGTTGGGAGTTCTGGATTCAAATTTGAACAAAACTCACCACTGTAGTAGTCAAGTCAAGCCAACAATTTGGTCCACCTTCAAACTCCATTTTCTTTCAAAAAATATGTCGATGGTCAAGCCGTCCAAGGGGATCGAGAAGAACAGGGCTGAACATGTCTCACTGGAGAGATGTGAAGGAATGAAAACTCGTCTCAAGCCAGATTTCTGTCAAGCCATTTACACCTTCTTCTGGAAGAGGTACCATCACTCTCAAACTCTTCTTCTTCGCGTTCCCCATGCAAGTAAACCCACAAGTGCCGATCTCTGTCATACTTCACACAAGGATCGAGTTCATAGTGCAGGCGGTCTAAAGCTCCGCTCACAACTTGGTTAAGTTGAGAATCAGAAATCTCATCCACAACAAACTGCGAGTCTCTAATCAGAGTACACACATCTGCTCTGGTACCCATACTTCCAGGCAATCTAGCAGTTGCATCTCTCACCAGACAAAGAACCGTTACATGGGGTGGCCGGTTGTTTTTAAGCATAAAATGATCACGAACTCTTGCTGATGGCTTACCACTGCACTTTCTTAGAGGAGCAACAGTGGATTTCTTACCGTCAAGTGCTGTGTAAGAAAAAGCCCTCTCGGGAATTGAATACCTCAGAATTTCCTCTCTGTGGAAATAAGTCCTCACTTCATCAGAGCTTGGGCTAATAGTGCTTAGACTTTTCTGAGCTCTCAAGCCTTTGAATCTTTCCTTTCCGTCGATGGGTTGCAATAATGCCACAGGCGGAGCAGGAAGAGAACCAATTTGTTTGAGTGATTCTTGATCGTTTTTCAGCCAGTTAGCGAAGCAATCAACCAATTTTACAAGCATTTTGTGAGGAAGACCCCATGCTTCAGAAGACGTGCAATCATCACTAGATGAATTAAAACATAGAGGACCAACCCAAGACCACGTTTTGCTAGGTTTTGCATACGTTGTGAGAGGCTTCCAGGAATCTGCTCCTAGAGGTGCTGTTCTAGAGGAGAATATTTTTAGAACACCTCTGACTAAATCCAGAAGGGTCTCCTCAGTTTCAAGAATACAAGGATCTCCAGGTTTCAACCTCAAACGCCAGACAATTTCATGAATAGTAAGAGAAGGTATATTCTTTTCTTTTGCCTGCTCTGAATTTACAACACCCTTGTTTTCACAAGAATGAAACCCATTGACAAATTCGGGGTTTTCATTTGGAATATCCTTGCAATCATGTGGGGTCACCAGTGTCATGCGAACAGCAGAAAGAAGATGTACGACAGAGAATGAGAAACCAGTATGAATGGTTGGAGTGATCAAAGGAAATTGCTTCCTCTTTGCTGGTTTCACAACAGACACCTCAGCATCCACAGATTCATCTGCTGAAAGGAGCATATCACCACTTACCCCACGCACTAAACAAACAGTTTGAACATCCACTTTCTGTAATCCTGATCTCTTCTTCACAGAAATAGGTTTATCAATAAACTGTTTCGATCTAGAACATAAACGATCGTATTCATAACATCCTTCCAAGTATGTTTCATCAGTTTTTGTTTTCTGTTTCTTTGCTGCCTTCTTGTTTTCTAAAGATGCCATGCCTAGTCCATCATGATCATCACTCACAAAAGCTTCAATTTTTTGCCAACCTTTTTTCCTTGATCTACTAGTCAACCGACAACCATCTGATAGTCCACACCTTCCATGCATACTATCCTCTTCCTCCTCGGTAATGAATTGATTTTTTGAATGGGGCAAAGAGAAATTATTCTCAACTGTCCTTTTCTTCTGCTTTCTCTCCACGTCATTTGCCTTCGACAATGAAAATTTTAACTTTACACCAGTTGGCTTCTTCGTCTTGCCATCTCCTCCCAACCTATTAGCATCTTTGCTATTACCATTGGCTAACACTGTAGTTAATAACTTATTCTCTGGAATCTGAAACACACTAGAGCTCCTTCTACAAGACTGTAAGCAGTTCTTAGGCAAACCCGAAACACAATTGGCCAGTTCTACTAAAACATGTGCTGCATTTATATCTCTCTCGTCAGCCATTTCATATGATGCTAGTTTTTCTTCACTCTTGCCTCTTATCTGTGCCACGTGACCATCCTAGTAAGCAAAAGCCAAAATGAAACCACAAGTTATATTTTGTATTAAACCTTTCGAGTGTCAGTGCGGATGCACTATGCTTGCCAAGTCATCATGTACAAGATGGATAACAACTTTGCAAAAGAAAAGCGAATGTCCATTCAGAAACAAAACACAAATTCAGAATCTGTTTTTAATTTACAATCTACATTACAAATTCATATTCCACGAAAATTTTAATTTTTAATGTTACTGGCGAATTCATTTGAGCTCATCCTTGACTACCGGAGTTCTTAATAAATGCGAATAGCTATGATATTTGGTCTGACCCAAACCACTTTTTAGGTGTAGCTTAAAATTAATACAAGCTTTTTTTGCTTATTTTGTCATTACTATAATGTCTTTAGCAAAAATGACAACTCATCGACTGGAAAAGGCGTCTTCACAAAATGATTTTCTCATTTTTCCTTCACTTTTTTTGATCTCTTTCTTCAGAGATGGCGATAAGAAATGACATGCAATTAAACACAAGAAAATAGAGAGCAAGAAATGAATGTCAAGATAACCTCCCAAATTCAACCAATCCAATGAGGGAAAATGATGAATTTTTCAGGAAAAGGAACAGCATATATAGGGAATTTAAATATTACAATAAAAGGAAATTGGCATACCAAGTCTTTCATGGATGCGACAAACTTCAACATTCCGCTTCTATTCTGTATATCGTGTTTTTGAGCTTCTGAATATTTTGGAGGCACATCCAATCCATTGCCATGGCCATGACCCATGACAGGTTTTTGGTGCTCCCACAAAACCTATGGCCAGAAAAAATATGAACCCTAGAAATAATACTCAAAATAAAAAATAAAAAAAGTTCATTTGTAGAAAAACTCAAACTAATGGGCGACCCAATGCATGAAACTCCCACTAAAGCAATGTCTAGAGGGGGCGAGATGTATGCAGGCTTACAACTATTTCTAGAGAGACACGCCACTAGGAACACTATCGCCTATTTGTAAAAGCTAAATCCAATGACTGAAAAATAAAATTAAATCCCAAAAGAGTAATTTCAACTATTTGGATTGCTAAATATGCACACACCCAAAATTCCTCAATGATGAATAGATGGATAAATTGATAAAAACATGTGAAAAATATACATTGGTCACATACACAGATAAGCTATATAGACAACTAGGATATGCGCGCAAACACACACACAGAGAAAATGCATATTTACAAAGAAATGTGTTTATATACTGATAGAAAAGGTAGGCAACATGTATATACGCACAAAATGTGCTTTTTTTGGGGTGAATATACAAAATGTGCTTCAATCATCATATTTCTTGATCATGAATTCGAATAGACAAACACAACACACAGACAAAATCAGAAATCTTCACTCGCATTTTGATACATTTGTTAGGCACACACACATTTTTTTTACATTAACAATATAATAAGAAACACAATTCTAATATAATAAAATAAAAATAAAAATAAAAACTAGTTTTTTTGTTTTCCCAGAGTTTTCTCGGCAACCAAACAGAAGAGAAAAGAAAAAATCGATTATGAATAATGCAAACGGAGTGCGGCCCAACTCTAATAAATTAGTTAAAATGGTATATATCGACGCAAAAAATGTAAAGGAAGGATAGAGAAGCAGGAATCGGACTGAACGATACGTACTCTGAGCACTCGAAGTTGAAGTGGTCGCTTAAGCACCGATCTTTTGACTAAATGGTGAACTGCGAAAACAGAGTCATTGACGAGAGAGAGAGAGAAGAAGAAGAAGAAGAAGAAGAAGAAGAAGAGGAGGAGGAGGAAGACGACGACGCTGACGTGGGGGGAAAAAGGGGACGGATGATGGGGACTGTAAAAGACGGCTACTCTAAGTACCCATCAATTATTTTGGATTCTTATTTTTTATCTTTTTTTTATTATAATAATAATTTCAAATAAAATTATTAAAATAGATATAAAAAAAATTTGGATATCTCATTTTATAATCAAGTCTACGCATTCATTCCATTATGAATTAGGGTTTATGAGATTACACATCTTCATTATCGCCCATTCATCTTTTTCAAATCTGTCACGACCCCATTCCGCCCCTAGTAGAATGGTACCGTGATGGCCAGTAATCCAAAGGCCGACTTATAAAAATTCACACATAATCAGAGTATACATATGGGGCTTACATATGCGGAAGTAATAAATTTCAATCTAATTAGTCCATAAGAGCTGTGCATAGATTAAATGAAATGACATACATCTTAACATGGTCTTACAATTTGGATACAAATAAAATAAAGTACATAATACATATTGATTAAAAGGCTTCTCAAGCCGACAGATACAAAATACATAAAATACATAAAATACAAAACTAAGAAGCATAATCTTTAAGATGCTACAAAATGTGAATCCAAAAACATCTAAGCGTCACCGCCTTCTTACTCGTCATCTACATATATATATATATATATAAGGAGATTGTGAGCTTGGATACCCAGTGAATGGTATAAGTAATAAGGGTTAAATGAATGATATCCGAAATCTTTTCCAAAACAATACATATCATAGCTTTACAAAACAAAGGGATAAACCAAGTTCATCTATCAAATCTTTCAAAGCTTCTTGGATGTTTATAACATCTACATAATACCAAAGGATGACATTCCGGACAAACAAACCCACGCGGAAAACCGTCAGTGGCAAAACAAAGGTGCAGTTGCATTATAGTCCCCTGGCACTAAGGACTTTTCCAAGAATGTCATCAAAACAAGATAATGTTTGATACAAAACTAGAGATAATCATTCATGCTTGATCAAATACTTTTACAAAACAAAACAAAACAAAGCTTTATCAAAACTTTATAACATAGCTTTATTAAAAATACCACTCACATAGCTCTTCAGACGTCGGGGTTAAAGCAAGGGTCCAAGTCCTACAAACACATAATAAAGTTTACTGAATGCACTTCAAGAAGACAAGAAGAGATACTCAAAGATGGGTATGAAATGCATTCTTAAAACAAGTTTTTCATGAGTGCAAATGATCCCGGCATTTCTTTCAAAACTAGGTCAAGTCAAAACAAAACATACTGGAAGTTAAAACACTGTTTCCCATCTCGGGGAAACATGCTGGGTACCAACTAGGTCTTTGCCGAGGTCCCACATCTCTTGGCCAAGGTGTGGTTACCAAGGCTTCGGCGAACGACTGACTGCCGAGGTGTTCATGCAAGATAGACTAATGGTGCAAGTGATCATACAAGGTAGGCCAATGTGAGATACGATGCTTGGCCTAGGTGTGAGATCTAGACAAGAGTGGTCTAGGTGACCACACCTAGGAAAAGGTGAAGTCTGGAAATCTGGGTTTCCCCCTTGATGAACATGAAAAACATGAAGGACAAGAACATGAAGAACATGAATGCTAAAATCATAACTTCTTTATTCAAAATCTGAGATTTCATGAGATGAGTTCGAAAACATGGACCTGGGTACCCATACTTGAAGATCTTATGAAAACAAACACAAAAATATGAATCTTGATACAAAGTTTCAGATCAAAACATGGTTTTATTTCAAGAACACAAGAACATCATTTTCTCTTTCTAAAACAAGCTTTAAATCAATGCATGGCTCATGAATCATGTTAGATCATGCAATGCGATCGAATAAACATAAAGAACAACAAGAGTAAATCAAGAATCTAACCTCAACACTCGGATCAAACGGTTTAGACTCTAAGGATCAAGCTTGGAAATCTACTTCTCTCTCTAGAACTCATCTTCCTCTCTTCTTAGAGCTTCTCTCTCTTCTGAGAACAAGGATATGACAAAATGATATGTTTTCTCTACTGCCAGCAGACTTAACCCTCTGCTGGGACACGTGGCACTACTGGATTGAATTTTCTCAAAAAGGTGACTGAGTGAAAAGACAAGGCTATGACAAAGTGTGTATAACAAGCAAGGTGACAAGGGCACTCTGCCAAGGCAAGGATCTCGGGTTATAACATCGGCTCCGGCAAAAGGGGGTCTCAATGATCTCAACTAGGAAGGATAACACTTGGCCTAGCTGTGCCACACCTCAGCCTAGATGTGCCACACCTCGGTCTAGGTCATTCCAGTCTAGGAATAAGATCACTTAGGTGCAAGGATAACATCTCGGCCTAAATAATACACATCTCGGCCTTGGTGATGAACACCTCGCCCTAGATAATGACATCTCGGCCAATATGCTAGGGTGAAGGTGGAGGTCAACCAAAGTGATTCCAAGATGGTCCTAGGTGTAAAAGGTTCAAAGGTGCAACCTAGGTTTAAGATGACCTCGGCTAAACACACACCAAACAAGGAACAAAGCATGCAACAACACTTAGATAAAACAAAACAGGATTTCATGAATGCAACTTAACAAGACAAAATCATGTAAATGCATGTGAGCATGACTAAGGCAAAGTGAAGATTGTTACAAAATCTCACCTTCAAAATTTATCCACCCCTAAAATCTTGAAAACTCTTTAGCAACAATATTTCTACAGCAACGACGATGATAACCATTTGATTACATACACTTCTCTGATAATGACAATAAATAAAAAAATTTCAGCAACCACAATTCCATGAGACGAGAGGAGTATAACAATAAAAGCTCAGAAATGGTTCATAACTTTGATGATATTCTTAACTCAAAGAAGATAGGTTTTGTAAGGGTAAATTTCTTGGAAAAAATAGGAAAAATAATAAAATTTATTTTTCATTGAACATATGACCGAAATTCGGAAACACAAGTCTAAACATTGTTCATTTGTTCAGGAATATGTAACTGAACATTTCTTATTCGTTTGGGAACAGATAACCGAAGGAGCAGCCGAAGCAGACAAACAAAGAGGTAGGACCACCCATGGGGATCAACTAGCCAATTGACCGGGGGGTAAAATTCTGCCTAGTTTTGCTCACACAAAGAGTATACAAGTACAGTGAAGGTATTGATGAATCACAAAAAATCAACGAAAAAAGCATAAAAGTGAATTGTATTGTGTGTGAAAAAGGGTAATAGAAAAAAAAAAAAAAAAAAAAAAAATCAAATAGATAGACAAGCCTCATAATGAAACAAAGAAAAAACTTCTTAATTATCGCAATTTTTTTTACTGGTTTTGAGAGGTTCCACTATCATGGATTCTATTAGGGTTTTGGGAGAAAAGCTTTTTGGGGTGAGAGGTATGCATTTGAATAGGTGAAATATTTTTACAAGGATAATTTTGATATTATTTGGGGGAGAAAATAAATTTTAAGAGTTTTAAAATTTATAATTGGGGGTCTAAAGAAATAGAGAATCCAAAATAATTGATGGGGCTAATAGCATCACTCTTGTAAAGGAAATAGACATGAAATTACAAATATGGACAGATACATAAGAGAGATATTTTAATTGGTCAGGCTACACACATCAATTGGTATACCAATTAGTGTACCAACATATGTTATGACATTATTACTCCACCCATTATACAAATTACAAATATCTAAAACCTCTAAAATTATGTCATATCATCTGTTAGTACACTAATTGGTATACCAATTGATGCATATAACATTATTTGATTTTAATAAACAAAAATTATTGATACACAAATTTGAGATCCTCCGAATTATGTAAGTTGGATGATCATTCGGATATGTGATTGTCACTTTTGTTAATAGGAATCTACCGGATGACCGGCTAGACGATCAGCATACACAAATTCAGACAATTCCAATAAGACCAAATTCAGTAAATGTAACATTGCTCCTTTATATATATATATATATTTTTGATTTAGCTGACAACTTATAATTTATTGACTAAAATATATATTATGTTTAAGAAAAAAGAAAAAGAGTGAATTACAATTAAGTGGTTTAATAAAAAAAAAAGATTAGTGGTAAATTTTACAAATATTAATAGTTAAAAAAATATAATTTTTTTCATGAATTTGTATTATTTTTAAAATACAGATAAATTGTGAATTTCATTTTAAAAAACTTTTAATTTGGCACATTTTAATTTGTTGATGTTTTAATGATTTCTTTTAGTGTGGGTAAAGTAGGTTTTTTGATGAAAATTTTATTTGTCAGATAAATTAAGACTTTTTAATGAAATACTGTAAATTTTTTTGGTCAATAAATTGATTTTTAAACCATGACTAAACAAAGCTGAAAGAAGAACAGGATTTATATTCGAATAAACTATCTTCATTAGCTCCAAGGGATTATATTTTTTGGGATTGGATTGTCTTTAATTAATTAACCAAGCTAATTGGAGCATCCAGACCTTGTGGATCCATTTTCAACTTATTTCCACTATTCAAATTTATTATTATTATTATTATTATTATTATTATTATTATTATTATTCTTTGTTTAGAGTTTGTTGATCAACTCATTCATATAAAAGATTATATTTATCAAATTTTAATATCTATTTACTCAGATCACATTTGTCTAAAAAATAATTAAACTATAATATAATTTTGAAAATAAAAGTAATTCATCTATTTGTTCTAAATAAATATAATCAAATCAAGTAACTAATGATATATGATTAATTTGATTTTTTAATTTAGTGAATTTTACAATTACACGATTCATATCATCGAAATAAGCCATTTTAAACTCACAATACTCAAACTAGACAATCTAATTTACTTGACCAACTAAAAGACAATTCAATTCATATTCATATTTATCACATCTTTCTTATTAGTATACGATTTTGTTTAGGGATTGGATTGCCTAGTGAATGATCCATTCATCTCATCTAGCGGGCTCGTCACAAAATTAATTTCCATAATATGAGTTTTTAATTTTTAAATTAATAGGATAAATTACACTTTGCCTCTTTTATATTTAGTCACTTTCTTACTTTGACCTTTAAAATTTGTTTTTTCTCACTTTAACCTTTCATATTTCAAGTTTTTTTCTAGTTTATTTTTAAAGTTAATTTCTATTAAAAATTAGACAAAAAATGGCGCAATAACAATCACGTGATATAAAAATATTTTATTATATATAACTCGCATTTCTAACATAAATTTAAACTCTTACATAATAATATATTTTTTATATTATGTGACCGTTATTATGATATTTTATGTTTAATTTCGGACAGAAATTATTTTTAACAGTAAATTGAAAAAAAACTTAAAACATAAATGGTCAACATGAAAAATAAATAAATTTTAAAGGTCAAAGTGAGAAAGTAGTCAAATATAATAAGAGTAAAGTATAATTCACCCAAATTAATATGTATACATTATTAATGAAAAAATTACAGGAGTGTTAAACTCAAAGAGTAGAAGTAGGATTGTGAACGAGCCGAGTCGAGTCGAACCGAGTTTTAGTATGTTTTAGTTTATTTATTAAGATTTTAACAACCTCAAACTTGAATCTGAACTCAATAAAAATTAAACGAAATGAGCTTGAGCTGAGTTGGCTTGCCAAGTCAAGTCAAACCAAGTTTTAGTATGTTTTGGTTTATTTATTAAGATTTTAACAACCTCAAACTTGAATCTGAACTCAATAAAAATTTAACAAAATGAACTTGAGCTGAGTTGGCTTAACTCAAGTCTGTTCACGAGCCTTAATGAGCCAAAGAAATTACATATCCATACTTGCATATGAAACTAAAGTTACAATTAAAATTTTGATTATACAATTATATATACAATATGCATAAACATACTAAAAAAAAGTCAATATCTTATCAAAATAATATATCTACCACAACTATTATATAAATATATTATTTATAGTTAGTTATTATTTACATATAAATAAATTTAACTATTATTTACATTTATATTATTTAAATATATAAATAACATATTTATTTTATTTTTTATACATATTTTTATATTATTTAATATATAAATAATATATTTATTTTATTATTTAAATAGATGTTAAACAAGCCAGGTAACAAGTCGAACTAACGAGCCATACTTTGACATATTTAGGTTTGTTTATTAAGATTTTAACGAACTGGAACTCAAACTTGAACGCGATAAAAATTTAACAAACCGAGTTTAAACAAATCCTTACCAAACCAAACTCAAGCTTGAGCATATTTACAAACGGTTCTGTACATTTGCAATTTTAAGTAAAAGTAATATAATCTTATTGATTTTGTTTTAAAATAATTGAATGAGAATTATTTTTTTAAAATACACCATTTATTTATCTACAAAATAAAATTATGCTAATTTTTCACACAAAATCTATATACAGAGACTTAAAAAATAAATGAGTCGGCTCATCTCAATTGCAAAGTCCTTTTTTGACTATGCCATACCTTACATTTCAGATCAGCAAATTGGTTTCTTACAGAGCTTTGAACAGGTAAACCAGGTTATCATATCTCCCCTCACCACCCTTGTAAGGTAGGGTAAGGAGACAGACAAAATTTACATCACATACTGTGAATACATGTACAGCTTGTCCAGCATCTAAATTCCAGATGAGAAATTGAGCATCTTCTAAAAATTACAACACATGCCGTGAGTTGAGTCTGGCTCAATGATTTCTAGATTTAGTTAAGGCCTTTCCGTATCTCTGTGTGGGTCTCTGTCTCTTCCGAATGATCTTCAATGCCAATCCTTTCAATGGTAGCGTAATGTCGAGAGGCAGGAGCACTTCTTCCAACTCGTGCCACTCGAGATCTTCAACATCACCATCATCATATACCACCCTGTACCAACCGGCTTTTTTGTCAAACTCGGTTACTTTTCCATTATAAAACTGATCACCAAACAATTTTCGAACTTCTCTTCCCTTCAACCATTCACCGAAACCTGCATTCCTGTGTGATTCAGCGTCCCTTCCAATGTCGCAGGGGACTAGAGTTTCATTATTTGAAGGCAACGGAGGCACACCATTGATAACAATAGCAGGTTCCCCATATAGCTCGAAAACCCCACTTGGTAAAGATTCTGGTTCCTCTTTGCATGTGTTCTCCATCTCTAAACGTTTTCCTAAATAAGCTTGCAGAGAGAACTTAAGAACCTATATAAAATGGCATTGATTAATGGTCTTTTGGAAATTAGCTTATTATATTAGATCTTTGAAATGTGAATATGGCTAAAAAAAATTGGTGTAGTTGAACCAAGAAACAGAAGTGCTGGCAAGTGTAAGGATTTGCATCACAAAAAATGTTAAAAGCATAAACTGATACACATCTATAAAGAATCCAAATACCTAAGAAACACTCAAGAAAAGTGTAGCATAGTCCAAGTCAACCAACGGGTAACATAGAAGATTCAAATGATCTCTTTTAGTGTATCAACTCGATAAATTCACGAGTAAGTTATGTTCCGTAGCCACATGCAGTGGATACAAGTTAGAAACCAAATCATTTCCACAACCCCTTTGAAAAATTGAAATACAAATGTAAATTAAAAAACTTAGAATATATAAGTTTCTTTTACTAACAGATTGAACAAATTAAAAACAACGCTCAATTGTGTGTTTGGGAGGAGAAGGATTCAGCATACACCTAATATTTGGTATAGTGCACAAAGTGATTGCCCGAGACTTGAACCCATAACCTCAAGATTATTAGGCCAAAGTTTTACCATTGAACAAATTATCAACCAAATTCTATAATATCACTAAATGCTCGCCAAGGGGTCAATCCTTCCTTACTATAGATATTGTCATCAATCTTCTTTGAGGCTGAGTTGAAGAGTTATTGAAGATTTTAAATCAAACTCAAACCTAAATTCTTAAATATAATTGGTTTTCCAAGTAAGTCTATTCTTAAATTCCTATTATATTCCTAAACCAATGCTCTGCAAATTCCTACGAGCATTGGTTTAAGAATTTAGGTTTTAAACCAATTATAATTTAAGTTCTATTTATGGTATTAACTATAGTTCATTTAAATTATATTCGAGTTCTATTCCTAAATTCCTAAAACCAATTTGCAGAGCAGTGGTTTTCCATATTTCTACCCCCAAGATTCTCCACTATCCACTAAGCATTCCAACAATCAGAGTATCATGATCTGGGTTAAGCCTATCTTTCCTACGGCTTGAAGATTTGGTGAGAGAAATAGGAAAAGAAAAAGGAAAGGTAATCCCACTTTTTATTTAGTTATAATGGAATACATAGGGGAAAGAAAGTGAGAAGGAAATGCAATATCACTTTTTGTCTTTTAGGTTCACTTACGCTGTATTTGGTTGGGGAATTTGGAAAGGAAAAGGGAAAAGATAAATAAAATGTGAATAAAATATACTTACATTTCACCTAATTTACACACATTTTCCCTTTCCAAATCCCTCAAACACAGCGTTAGCCTCTTTTCTTTCTCCATTTCTCAACTCAACCAAACATAACTTGAAATTCAAATCCTATCAATTCTTTCTCTTTCCATTTTCCTTTTCCTCATCAAATCCTTCAATCAAACACTAAAAAATATTCATAAGAACAATTGAGGCCCCGGCATGCAAATTCAACAAACCAAAAAAACACTAATCATAACTAAATAAGTAAATTAACAAGCTACTAAATTTCTAAAATGCACAAATTTTATTTTTTTACAAACAAATTTTCGTTGATCTTGAAAATCATAAAGACAATCACAAAAAGAAAACATTTTACAATCAAACACGATAGAATAGAGCGACAACGAGGTTTAGTTAAAATCTGGAAACACCTTTCTAGGGTTCATCAGTCTTCAAACCCATTTACAGGAAGAGATAAGTTACAAATTTCAGCGGAGAGCGAGAGGGAGAGAGAGAGAGAGAGAGAGATATCTGAGAGTGCAGTACTTGGTTGGCCGGAGTGAGTCTACCGGTGCCACAGAGTTTCGCCAAAGAAGGTGAAGCCCTTCACTTCAGTCTTCTGTGAAATCGAATAAGCCCCAATTTTAACGAGTAAAGAGAAACACTATATATATATGTACTAAAACTAGACGGTTCTAGAGAACCGGTCCGGGTTAAACAGGTTACCGGTTGAATCAGCGATTTGGATGGTTTTAGTACATATATATATAAATAGGATTCCTCTTTACTCGTTAAAATTGGGGCTTATTTGATTTCACAAAAGACTGAAGTGAAGGGCACCGCACTCTCAGATATAACTCTCTCTCTCTCTCTCTGAAATTTGTAGCTTATCTCTTCTTGTAAATGGGTTTGAAGACTGCTAAACCCTAGAAATGTGTTTCCATATTTTAACTAAACCCCCTTCTCACTTTGTTCTACCTTGTTTGAATTGTAAAATGTTTTCTTTTTGTGATTGACTTTATGATTTTCACATAAAATTTGTGCATTCTAGAAATTTAGTAGTTTGTTAATTTACTTATTTAGTTATGATTAGTGTTTTTTTGGTTTGTTGAACTTGCATGCCGGGGCCTCAATTGTTCTTATGAATATTTTTTAGGGTTTAGTTGAAGGACTTGATGAGGAAAATAGAAAGGGAAATGGAAAGAGAAAGAGAAAGAATTGATAGGATTTGAACTCCAAATTATGTTTGGTTGAGTTGAGAAATGGAGAAAGAAAAAAGGCCAACGCTATGTTTGAGGGATTTGGAAATGGAAAGGAAAAAGGTAAAGATGTGTGAACTAAGTAAAATATATGTATATTTTATTCATATTTTACCTATCTTTTCCATTTTCCTTTCTAAATCCCCAACCAAACATAGCGTAAGTGAACCTAAAAGACAAAAAGTAAGATTACATTTCCTTCCCACTTTCTTTTTCCCTTCTTTTCCCTATGCATTCCATTATAACCAAACAAAAGGTGGGATTACCTTTTTTTTTCTTTTTATATTCCTCTCATCAAATCTTCAAACCATAGGAAATATGGGCTTAACCCAAATCTGATGGTTTGAATGCTCAGTGCATAGTAGAGAATCTTGGGGGCAGAAATATGGAAAACCACTGCTCTCCAAATTGGTTTAAGAAATTTAGGAATAGAACTCAAATATAATTTAAATAAACTATACCATAAATAGAACTTAAATTATAATTGGTTTAAATCCTAAATTCTTAAACCAATGCTCCTAGGAATTTAGGAAGAGATTTACTTGGAAAACGAATTATATTCAAGAATTTAGGTTTGAGTTTAATTTAAAATCTTAAAACTTTCATAACTCTTCAACTCAGCCTCAAAGCAGATTGATGACAATATCTATAGTAAGGAAGAATCAACCCCTTGGCAAGCATTTAGTGATATTATAGAATTTGGCTGATAATTTGTTCAATGGTAAAACTAATAGGCAATCAAACCAACTGTGAATGAATCATAGAACAATTGGCATGCTAAAGTCCACAAGAAAAACTTCAAAATCAAAAATCCAAGTGCTCTGTACTCAAAGCCCCTAGATTGTCTAAAAAAATAAAATAGAACTCAATATCTTCATCGACCCCAAGGTAAAGAAATGCCTGGAGGGAGCCCATGGCTTCAGCCGCTGAACGATCACGTCGGCAGGCAATTCTGGGAGTTCGATCCCAAACTCGGATCCCCCGAAGAGCTCTCGGAGATCGAAAAGGTTCACGACAACTTTCGCAACAATCATTTCCAGAAAAAGCACAGTGCTGATCTGCTCATGCGCATTCAGGTTCGATTAAGATGGATTCTCTAAACTTACTCTCTCTCTCTCTCTCTCTCTCTCTGGATATTCGATTTCATCCAGAAATGTCTGTGTTTATTATAAATACTATATATTTTTAATATAGACCCACTGTAATTTAAAGTAAAATTGGTGGTATGAATAAACATCCAAACATAAATAATTTCAAAGCATCCCTCAAAGTATCAGGAAAACCACAAGATCCAACAAAGAAAAATCTGAAGTAACCCTAATCAATAATCATCAGCCACAGACAAAGATTTCAGAATTAAAATTCGAAAATAAAACCCTGAATCCTGAGATAGAGAGAGATACATGTACCGTGAGAGTCCCTTCCAATCAGATTGTGGAGGAATGCTTCAGCAAAGAGCAGGTCCCTCTTGGTGGGTTTGCAACGGTAAGCAAACCGAAGTTAGAGAGAAAGAGCAGAGGAGACACGGAGATGAAATTTGAGAGTCCTGAAGATCGACACCCCTTCAACTTCTCAGACTTCAAAGAAAATATTTGTCTTTTTGATATCTATCAATTATTTTATATATTTTTTTGTGAGGAATTTATTTATTTATTTATTTTTTCTATAAGGGGCCCAAAAAATTATTTTTTGAGACATTTACAAACAAGTGTTAATTTATAAATTTATATTTCATTAAATTTTAATTAAAAATTTTTTAATTTTTAAATCTCATTAAATTTTTAATATTTAAAATTATCCTTTAAACAATGACGGTTCAATATTTATGATTATCTATAAAGGAACATAATGATTTGATATTTATTTTGATTTTTAAAACTTTAAAATATCAACTTTTAAATTGAAAAAAATTATAAAAAAAAATTATGCGCAAAAAAAAATGGTTTTTTTTTTTTTTGAGAAACCTAAATGATTTTTTTGTACAAAATTTTGTGTCTATAAAGAAATATGATAATGGAACATTAATGTGCAAAATTGAAAAAAAAAATTAAAAATAAAAAAACTGATAATATTCTCAGTTTTAAAGTTAAAAAAAATTGATAATGTTCTCGATTTTATTGGATAGTTGAATCAAATCAAAAAGTAAAAACGCAAAAACATTTAATCTCATGCTCTCTTTTTTTCCATCAGTTAGTGAAACAATTATCTAAAACATTACTATACAAAATTGATAATATTCTTAGTTTTAAAAATTAGAAAAAACTTGTAATATTTTCAATTTTGCTAAATATGACTTATTGATTCAAAAAATCTTAAATAGGACATAAACTATCATAACGTCTATAAATAGGACTTTTAAGTAATTAACTTATATTTTTTTTTTAAGACAAAATAAATTTTGTCACCAATCACCAATTTTTGATGCGTTTATTGTTTTGCTTGGAGCCAAATATTTGGCTTCTTTTCGTAAACAAAAGAAAAAAAAAATATCTTACCAAATTAAAATTTTTTACTACAAAAGAAAATCCATTCTTTTGATTTTTATGACAAAATTAAAAAGTTTTGTTTGGTTTCATTTTTCAAAAACTATTTTTAAATGAATTATAAGCCTTAGTGATTTTTTTAATTTTATATTTTAGTCAATTTTTTTACTTTTAGTTGTGTATCTAAAATGTAAAGAATAAAAAATTAACTAAAACATTAAAAAAAAAAGTTTAATAAAGACAAACGAAAACCCGTTTAAAAATAATTTATGAGAATTTTAATTAAAAAAATTTTACGGTTCAAAAATAGTGAACAATAATATGAAAAAATCAAGTTAAAGTTATTTTTTTTTAAATACACCTAATTTAAATAAACGTAAGAAGTAAAATATTTATGGAAAAAAAATGACAATGTACTAAATTTTTATATTTTTTTATGGTATTTTCATAAATCTTGTACTTTTTAAGTTTATCTAAATTAAAGTGATCTAAAAAGTAAAAAAAGAGAAAAAAAAATTATAATATTAAAAAATGTTCTCTAAGAAAATACAGATTAAAATTAAAAATCAATTCTTGAAAACTCCATACTAAACAAGGTGATATTTTCTATTAATTTTGAAAATTAGAAACAAATTATTATTTTTTTGGTTTGTATTTTTCCTCAAAAAAAAAAAAAAGCTACTTTAATTACCTTTTTTCTTTTTCTTTTTTTGTGGAAAGGGGTTTTGGCCTTTGATTTTTTTCTGAAATGAGTGTTCTAGAGGAAAAGGATAGAGTTGGTTCAGACAATAAGAAAAAGTGCTTGCATGCAAGCGAGGGCTTTACTGTGAGAAAGAATAGTTGGTTTGCATAGGGCGCGTTTTTTGGATAACAGTTCAATGCTTGCATGCACGAAGGGCTTAAGTGTGAGATAGAAGAGAGGGACTTTAGTGCGAAATAAAAGAAATGGTTTACAAAGTGTCTTCTTGAGTCACAGCTTTAATGCTTGTGAGAAAGGATTTGGTTCAAGTGCGAGAGAGACATAAAGGTCTATAGAGGGTGTCTTGGTAGGTCATGATTTCAATGTCCGTGTATGTGAAAGTAAGTGATAAGGGTGAGAGTGTATGTTTTGGGGTCACGATTTTAGTGCTCCGAAACACAAAATGACAGCAATTTAATGAAGAGAAATAATTTGTGATAAAATATTTCCGTCTGCTTAAACTTATATGTTCATTGTCTATAATCAATGAAAATACAAGAACAGTGTCGTTTATAGAGAATTTATTGTTGGTGACAAAATATGTTTGTCTTCCACAATTTAACCTTATGAGATGAAAATATATTCACCGCACAATCAATCACAATCTATGTTACAAAGGTTCAATTTATTAGTGACAAAATATTTTTATCTCCTGCAACTTATTCTTCAAAGATAAAAATATATTTGTCGCCTACTTAACAGAAAGATTTTGTTACAAAGGGGGAATTTATTAGTGACGAAGTATTTCCGTCTCCCATAACTTATTCTTTCAAGACAAAAATATATTTGTCGCCCATATAACCGAAAGATGAAACAACGTTGTCAAAAATATATTTGTCACTTAGTAAATGGAAATATGCAATGACATCGTTTAATGGGTAAAGAATTTATTGGTGACGAATTAGGTTCGTCGCAAAAAGAAATTATATTTTGTAATAAAAATGTTCGTCTCCGATGACCTAAAATAATTCGCGCCAACAAAATATATATATATATATATATATTTGGCACCTCATTTTTTGAGACGAAATTTAATTTTCGTCTCCTATAGTTTTGAGAAAAATTAAATCAAACAATAAAATTTATATTTCGTCATCTTTAGATTAAATTTTAAAACAAAAATAAATTTCGTCACAATAGTCTAAGGGGTTGTTTGGGATGACCTAAATAAGTTCACTTTTTGTCTTTTTACGAAAAGATGTGCAGAAAAGTAGAGAGGTGATGTGATGGAAAAAAGATAAAAAGTATGTACTTATTTTGGATAGCCAAACTTGGCCTAAATTTGTAGGGAAAGGGTTTTATGGGCTGAAAATGCATTGAGATTGTAACATATTTTGAGAAGTTATAAGGCGGTCAATTTTAGGTTGTAATTTTCTCCGAGAACAAAGAAAGTCCCAAGGGCCTTCTTCTATGATACAAGAGGCATTCCGATTCCCTATCAAAATCACCGTACACTGATTAATTGAGGTTTTCTATTATATGTAAGTTAAAATTGAATACAGATGACTACTTAAAAGGAATCCAAAACAAACGAGAAATGAAGGTCTGCTAAGGAATGACACTAAGGACTCGTTTGGAACAGGTTAATTAAGTAATTTTTTAGTTATTTAATTAAAATATAAGTTAAAAAAATTAGTATGTTTAGGATAATTTTTTGAATTTTTACGAAAAAATGTGTAAAAAGTAAAGAGAAAAGAAAATTTTTGATTTTTTGATATAAATTGTTGACTTTTTAATTTTTTTAATAATTTTTTGACTTTTTGAGTAAACCGATCTTTTACCAAACGAGGCCTAACAAATGAATATATGAGATATATGGAAGTAGAAATTGAGTCAGACTCTGATAATGACAATCAATCTAATTCCAGATTTGACAAACCACAACTCCTCTTATAAAAGCACACATAGAAGATATCGCGTTTCTGTTGAAAATGTGTAAATGTACCATTGGCCATATTTGGAAAGAAGAAAACAAATACACAGATAAACTAGCGCGCTTACACTATGTTTTGAAATTTATAAGAAAAAAGAAAAGGAAAGAAAGAATTATTTAAGTTGTAAGAGAAAAAAAAAGAAGAGAAATGATTGTGATTTCTTTTCTTTTTATTTGGATAAGTTAGAAATAAAAAATAATTGTTATTTTTTTTTCTTTTTGTTTAGTTAGATTTCATAAGAGGAAAAAAAAGAAATTATTTTATGTTATATTAACCTTTTTATATTTTTAATCATTTTATTTCTTTTATTTTTACAGGGACAAAATTGATAATATGAAAATATAAGAATCTATTGATTTCTTTTCTCCTCCAATCTCTCTATTTTTGAGAAGATTGAAAATGAAGGTTATAAGATAAATGAGTTTTTTTTTGGTTTCTCTCAATTTCTCTTCATTTATCGCCATTTAAATTATCTAAATAAGTAAAAAAAATACATCTCTCTATTTCTTTTCTTTTTTCTTCAAATCACTCAATTCATACATAACGTTAGGAGCGAATCAAGAGGATTATGTGATTTTGGAAGACCTCTCAGTAGAGGTTAGAATACTAGTCATTGCTGTCAAAATGAGTGAGTAATGAGAGGGAATAGTCCTCTTTGTTTTGTGTTTTATGTTTATTACGCTTGTTTTAACTTTCTATGAATCCCAAAAAAAAAAAAAAAAAAAAAAAAAAACTTGCTTTTTTTTTTTTGGAAGATGCATCAATAAATCTCAAATTAATAACTTATACACTGTTTAGTCCTAAAATTTTTTTTATAGACTGAAAGGTCCTATTACAATGTTTCAAACATCAGATTTTCGAACTTTAGATTAATGTTTCGAACATTAGATTGATGTGCAAATGGGACTAAATGAAGCATAAGAAAATTTTTAGGACTAAATTGTTCAACTTTTCAGAAACTAGGACTTATGGGGAGTAAATTTGAATAGGTAGAGAATTTTGGAAAAATTGCCATTCACGGGAGGATTTTTAAAATCATTACGCATTAATAAAAAAATTATGATTTTAATTATTAACACTATATTATTTACTATTTTTTTGTAAATACTTTTTCAGAAAATCACTGATTTGTAATTCTCCAGAGACTTTTTACATACAAATGTAAAACAAAAGGTATGGAATCTCTTGTCTCATTTTAGGAAAATCTTTTATATCCATAACTCAGTTTTTTTTTTTTTTTTATTCAATTAAAAGATCTTTACTTACGGTTTAGAGCATCTCCAACCCATCCTTCATATCTTCAAATATGAAGGATGGTCTCCTCCAACCCACCCTCTAAACTCATCTTCATTTGGGAGGAGCATGAGTTCATCCTTCATATTTGAAGGGAGGATGAAAAAATGAAGGCTCCTCCAAAACACTATTCACTTTTGTATTTCTTATTATATTGCAAATAACTTTTAATTTGTAAATTTAATTTTTATAAAATTGATATCATTAAAAAGTATAAAATCATACCTTTAAAATGAGTATAATATTAAATATATTTTACAAAAATTTTAAAATTAAATATTTATTAATGAATAAAAATTACTTTTTGAATAGAGTTTGAATGAAGGAAATGAAAGATTGTGGTTGGAGTTTGAATGAATAGTGACTTCCTCTATATTTACTTTTTGAATAAAAAACATTATTTTCATCCTCTTAGGGAGAGTATTGCATTGGAGATGCTCTTAAGGCTTCTAGGCACTCGATTTCATGCTTCCTGACTCTACTTTGGATCCCCCCACAGTAAATACTATCATTGTGCCTCCTTTAGGATTCTCTGTCTTAATATATTGTCTCTATTTTATGTGGTACACATTCTTACAGGAGTGTGTATAGTATATATTTTATAATTAAAAATAATAATATAATTTTATATTTTTTAAGTTATAACTAAAAAAAAACAGTCATAACCAAATAATACAATAAAAAATCTCATGAATTATAACTATAATTAATTTATAACTAAAGAAAAAAAAATTAATCATAACTAAAAAATATCATAATTTAGAGATGTATATAATAATGGATGTGTATAGTAAAATTTCTCATTTTATGTATAATGACCACAATGCCTAGTAGACACTGGGCATCACCTTCACCTATATGTGTTTTCAATTATGTTAGAGACTACTAATTTGGTGACTCTAAACCCACCACTAATAAGGTGAAAAAAAAAAAAAAAAACATTGTAATAATCCAGATTTTTAATTATTCTGAAAAATTTATACTAATATTATTTAATTACAATTGGAAAAATATATGATTTATTTTGTATTATTATGTGTAATTTTGTAAAATAATATAATTATTAAGAATTTAGGGATCAAAGTATAAATAAATAATAATAATAACAGGTGTGATAGTAAAATAAATAATTAATTTTCTATTAATATATGATAAAATATAATTTAATTAAGATTTAATTAATTTATATTATTATATTAAAATATTAAATTAAAATATAATTATTTAAAATATCTATTAAAAATAAGTATAAATCTTTATAATTTATCATCGAATCCCTTGAAAAAAATTGGTGTGGGCTACGTAATGCTCAGCTCCCTATAAATAGGGAGGAGTGATCAACTCAGGCAAAAGAAAAAAAAGGAAAAGAAGGAAAGAAAAAAAAAGAGAAATAGAGAGGAGTGATCAACTCAGGCGAAAGCAAGAAAAGGAAAAGAAGGAAAGAAAGAAAAAGAGAAAGGAAGGAGAAAGAAAAGAGAGAAGGAATGAAAGAAAAATAATAGAAATTGGGAGGGTCTTTGACAGTAAAAAAAAAGTAAGGTACTAAAGTTAAAGTGAATTATATTATAATTTAAAGTTAAAGTGAGTTGTATTATACTTTGAGTTGCCATTATATGTTTTACGTATATTTTGACTTACCATATTTATTTTATACAAGTTATGTTTTATAAATTATTATTAATTATATTAATATTTTAATTACATGGATTATTATCTAAACTCTCTTTGTTAAAATGAAACTCATGGATATGTTTGTTTATATTTTAAAGAATATTTGACTATAACCTTATAAACAATTATATTTTGTAAGTACTACCACGGGAGTCTCACGTTTTGGGGGACTTAAATAACCATTGAATTCTGTTTGGTCACTTTGTGACCCTCTGTTTGTCATAGATCCATTGACCTTTGTTTTGTGCGGAGCAAAATACTGTGCAGAGCTCAGTGTTATACTATTATAGGAGCCACCTCTATAGTTCGTATGAGCCACCTCTATAGTTCGTATGAGCCACCTCTTGAATCCGTACCTCTGTTCTGATTGTTACTTCTGTAACCTCTGTTCTGTTCTATTCTGTTCTGTTCAGTACCGTGGTTATGGTTATATACTTACATAAATTCTATATTTCAGTTTCTGCCACTTAAATGATTTGTTTACCAAATTACTGTGGTTATGATTATTTATTTACATAATCTCAATTTTACTACTTAAAGGATTATTTGTTCCGACTAAATTATCGTAAATGTTTTGGCTACATAATTATCCATGGTTATTTCATGTCCCTTATACTCTTGGTATAATATTTCTCACTCTGCCATGTGCTTATAACTGTTTACTAATTTTCAGGAAATAATGCAATTCATAAATAGCTTTTGAAAAATCTTAGATGCGGGGCTGCGGAATAGACATACACAGTACTTTTTTGATATTTTTCTATGTAAATATCGGCCTTTTTGGTCAATACATTTTGTAATAAAAATAGAAGTTCCGATGATTATTTTGGTACCCTCATTTAAATATTACTTCCGCTCGCATTTATTGATTTGTTTAAGAATTGGCCGGAGGTAACCTCAGTTACCGGTCATCACGATACTTAACCCTTAGGTACGAAGAGCGAGTCGTGACAGATAAAACACATACTGTGATAGTAGGTGGGACCCACTGTCACATCATTAGTAGTAGCTCTAATTAGAGCTCCCATTCATTTTCCATGTATTTTTGCATTCTTTCCACATGAATTTCAGTAATAATGTGTACCCAAATTTTTTTTTTTTTTAAAGTGTTTAGAATTTAAAAAATGTTTAATCAGATTCATTATGTGATTTACATCTCATTGAATTCAAATTTACATCATTAATTAATTTGGCAACAAATGGAGATAATGAAGGAGAGAGTACTCATGCAAGGGTTTTAAATCTAAGCTTGGGAAAAGTAAAAAAAAATTATTATCAAAAAGTCAAGTTCTTCTCTTTATTTTTATTTTTTTACGTTTTTTCATAAAAATTAAAAAATTAAGTAAAATAATTAACTCCTAAAACAGCCTGGTGGTGTTATCATCAAGGTTATGGCTTTCCTCCAGTCCGATTGTTGGATTTGTGGGAGATCACTACGGGTTTTGTTTTGATAATCCGAATCGTTTAATGTATAGAACTCATCGAATACTACATGTTTGAAAAGAAATATATTAATCGGATATCAATAGCTACATGATCAAATCAGATTTTTGTCAATCATTTATTTTTTTAGACAAAACTGATTTGATCACATATCTAACGATATCCGATTAACGTAATTTTTTACAATCAAATAGTGCTCGACGAGTTTTACATATTAAACGATTTAGATTATCAAAATGAGACCCATAATGAGCTCTTACAAATCCAATAATACTCCCTAATCTAATCTAATCACAAACTACAGAAAAGCATGCCTATCATCAAATACCAGAGAACAAAAGTCTGCCCAAAGCCCAAAGGAAATGTCTGGAGATGAAGGATTCCAGTGAAGCAGGGTGACAAAAGCACCTTGATAATCGCAGACAACTAGTAATAAAGTTGGATTGTTTTTAACTATCTATACGCGCGCGCTAAAACAAAAAAGAGTTGTATTTTTTTCTTTTTGGAAAGATTATAGTTTACCCCTCTCAAATAGAATGTATCGTATAATTAAAGAAAAAAATAATATAATTTTATATTTTTTAAATTATAATTAAATATATATATATATAATTAAATAGCACATGAGGTATAACTAAATATCTCATGAGTCATAAATAAAATAAGATCATAACTAAAGAAGAAAATTAGTCATAATTAAAGAAAAAAATGATACAATTTAAAGATGATAAATGGTATATATAGTAGAATTTTCCTTTTCCTTTTTTACTTGTTTGGCAATTCGATAGGTTAAAAAGTCATTAGAAATTGTCACATCACTTTCTTTATATTTTTTACACATCTTTTCATAACAAAATTAAAAAATAACTAAAATAGCAACTTTCTAAACGATCGAGTGTTTGCACTAACTTATGCGCACCTTGACTATTCAAGGGACCCATGCAAAGCACCCCTCCACGTGAATTAGATTAATCTAAACAGAGTTCTAAAATATAGCTTCATGAAATTGGTAGTACCTAATAAAAATTGAACCTGGGAGATTGACCAAGTATACCCACAAATCACGCTAATCCCTTCGGTTTATAATAAAGTCGTACTAGTGTTGTATTTTTTATTTTTATTTTTTATTTTTTGGAACTAGTACTTGTGATGTATTGTTGAAAGAAAAATGTTAAATTTTCAAAGAATTTATTTTTAGAATGATGTAATAAAACATATTTGTAAAGCTAATCCCTTCGGGTTATAATAAAGTTGTACTAGTGTTGTATTTTTTTATTTTTTTTTTATTTTTTTGGAACTAGTACTTGTGATGTATTGTTGAAAGAAAAATGCTAAGGTGTTGTTTGGTAATAGAGTCTGTTTGGTAATGTTTACGTTTTTAGTTTATATTTACAAAAATTTTATAAACTGATTTTTGTTTATTTTTTGTTTAATATAAACTACAAACGCGTTTGGTAATTGACAAAATATTTTAAAAAATTTAAAAATATAAAAAAGAGTGAGAAATGGTAAGTGGTGGCAAGTGGCGGCGGAAGACGGTGGTGGAAAATGGTGACGGTGGGTGGTGGCGGGTGGCGAGTGGGTGGGTGGGTGGGTGACGGTGGCGGGTGGTAGTGAGTCGGGGGTGGTGGTGGTGGTAGTAGTGGTGGCGGGTGGTGGCAGCAAGCGGATGGCTGTGGCAAGTGGGTGGCGGATGGCGGGTGGTGGCAGCAAGCGGATGGCTGTGGCAAGTGGGTGGCGGATGGCGGGTGGTGGTGGATGGTGGCCAGTGGGTGGTGGCGGGTGGTGGTGGTAGTGGGTGGGTGGGTAACGGTGGTGGGTGGTAGCAAGTGGGTAGTGGTGGTGGCGGGTGGTGGGTGGTGGGTGGTGGTGGCAGGTGGGTGGCAGATGGCGGATGGCGGGTAATGGTGGGTGGTGGCGGGTGGGTGGTGGTGGCAGGTAGGTGGCAGGTGGCTATGATGGGTGGGTAGGTGACGGTGGCGGGTGGTGGGTGGTAGCAAGTGGGTGGTGGTGGTGGTGGTGGTGGTGGCAGGTGGGTGGCGGATGGCCGGTGGTAGTGGATGATGGGGGGTAGGTGGTGGGTAGGTGATGGTGGCGGGTGGTAGCGAGTAGGTGGTGGTGGCAGGTGGGCAGCGGTAGTGGTAGTGGTGTTGGTGGTGGGTGGTGGGTAGTAGTGGCGGGTGGGTGGTAGGTAGCTGGTGGTAGTGGATGGCTGATGGTGGCGAGTAGTGGATGGTGGTGGCGAGTGGGTGGTGAGTGGTAGTGGCGGGCGGTGGATTGTAGTGGCGGGTGGTGGCGGGTGAATGGCAAGTGGGTGGTGGGTGGTGGTGGTGGCGGCGAGGGGTGGGTGGTGGTGGCGAGTGGGGGTGGCAGGTGGGTAGTGGTGGTAGCGGGTGATGGGTGGGGGTGGCAGGTGGGTAGTGGTGGTAGCGGGTGGTGGGTTGTGGTGGCAGGTGGGTAGTGAGTGGTAGTGGTGGTGGGGAATGGGTGGTGGCTGGTGGTGGCTAGTGTTGGTTGGTAAAAAAAAAAAACTTAAAACTCACAACAGAAACACATTTTTTGAGTTTACATTTTTTGGCCAAATTTATAAACTGAGACCATTGATTTATAAATCAAAAATTTACCAAACAAGTTTTTATTTGAGTTTTTTAAAATTTTGTAAATATAAACAGAAAACTGAAAACGTGTGTTACCAAACATCACCCGTTTTCAGTTTTTCGTTTATATTTACAAAAATTTTAAAAACTCAAATAAAAACTTGTTTGGTAAATTTTTTATTTATAAATCAGTGGTTTCAGTTCATAAATTTAATCAAAAAAATGTGTTTCCGTTTTGAGTTTTGAGTTTTTTTTTTTTTACTACCCAACACTGGCCACCACCCGCCACTATTTTCCACCGACGTCTACCGCCACCACCACCCACCCCCCACTACCAGCTACCAGCCACCAGCCACCTGCAACCCATACCTCGCCGCCGCCACCACCACCACCACCACCACCACCCACTTGCCATCCACCCGCCACCACCCACCACCCGTCATTACCATCCACCGCCCGCCACCACCACTCACCACCCACCTGCCACCACCACTAACCACCAGCCACCCACCCTCCACCACCACCCACCACCCACCACCACCACCACTATCACCCACCACTTACCCGCCACCCACCTGCCACCACCACCACCCACTCGCTACCACCCGCCACCGTCACCCACCCACCCACCCACCACCACTAGCACCACCACCACCACTACCCGCCACTTATCTGCCACCACCACCCACCTGCCATCACTCACCACCACTTGCCATCTGCCAACCACCTGCCACCACCACCCACCACCCGCCACCACCCGCCACCACCCACTTGCTACCATCACCACCCACCCACCACCACCACCCGTCATCCGCCACCCACCTGCCACCACCACCACCACTTACCACCCACCATTACCACCACCACCACCCACTCGCTACTACCTATCACCGGTCACCGTCACCCACCTACCCACCCACCCACCACCACCCGTCACCTACCCGCCACTACCACCCACCCGCCGCCACCACCACCACCCACGAGCGATCACCCGCCACCGTCACCCACCCACCCACCACCACCACCCACCCACCACCCCCCGCTACCCACCACCCACCGTCAACACTTTCCACCACCGTCTTTCGCCGCCACTTGTCACCACTTGCCATTTCTCACTTTTTTTTATATTTTTAAATTTTTTTAAACATTTTGTCAATTACCAAACACGTTTGTAGTTTATATTTTTCTAAAAATAAACAAAAAATAAACAAAAACGAGTTCATAAAATTTTTATAAATATAAACCGAAAACGTAAACGTTACCAAACAGATCCTAAATTTTCATAGAATTTATTTTTAGAATGATGTAATAAAACATATTTGTAAATTATAATCTTAATAATGAGTCTTGTATTTTTAAATGGAGGGTCACAATAAATCATATTGTTCATTTTATATAATTTGACACTATTTTTTTATTCAAATGTTGCTTTAATCAATTGAGACTATAGTTTAATTAGTCAAAACTTGTACACCTTACTAAACGATTGAGGAGTTCAAGTCTTACCGAGGCATAACTTCTTTCGTCTTAGGCTACAGCCTTCAATGTATCTCACCACCACAACCAACCCCCCCAAAAAAAATATTAAAATAAATTCATTATATCTCAGTTTACTCTATATGCAATTTATCGTTGCCATTTAGAAACAAGTACATGGCCCTAGTGTTTTGAGAACTAAAGTACACCATCTATAATGTTAATGCTTTAAGCAATAGACTAAAATATTTTTGTACAAAAGTAATCTTATTGCCTAAATCACATGCATTTTTGTTATTTTTGGGGATTGAAAACTGCACTTCAATCTTTTTTGTGCTTTATTTTATGTGCGGTTTACCTTTTAACATTTAAATATGAATACATAACTCCCTTATTTTATCCAAATGAATATTCTAGACTCTCTATTAACTTAGACGACATATCTAAAATTGTATACTTATATCTAAATAACAAGCCAGTAGATTGCACATAAAATAATTCATAAAGAAGTAAAATGAACTTTGTCCAAACAATTATTGGAATGATGCTTTGTAAGGACAAGAGAAAGAGAGTCCATGAATGGGCCAAATGGTTGTTTTCTCTTCTTATGCTTGTTGTTTATGCAATTATTAAACACAATCAAAAAAGGAGATATGAAAAGAAAAGGAATGCCAAACCAGCTTGAAACTGGACCCAACATTCCCATATGCTAGTATGCCACTCCCTTCCATTCTACTCCACCATCCTCACCTTCCCAAGGTTTTCCACTCAGTATCATTCACCTCATGCATAATAATGTATTTTTTTACATCTCTTTTATCTTCATATCCTTGACTTTTCACATAATGCCAAATGAGTCCCAGATGGGAAAATGACCACCTAGTCCCTACACCCCCACCTACTTATGATGACATGTAAATTTTAATTATTATTTGACAAATATTAGAAACTTATAATTTATAATTCGCAAATTTACTTATATTGAGATGGTAATGGAATTAGATTTTACATGGCTAAGTTTGTGACAAATCAAAAATTAATATTTAATTGTCATGTCAAATAAATTATTACATATAAAAATTGTATTTGTATGACATTCCTGGTAAAATTTAATCATTCTAGAGACTTAAAACTATATAAATTTTTTTTTTTTTAAAAAAGGACTAAAATAGATTGTTTATGTTTTTTAAAATAAATATAATAAAATAGTATATTTATAATTATGAAATCAATCTTAATTTTTCATGGACGACAAGTAGATAAGATAATTATAGTGAAGTCCGTGATGGGCGCAACGAGAGCCCAACTTACATTTGTATACTAGAGATATAATATGTAAGCTAAAGATAAATAAAATCTTCATCATGTTACATAAAAATACAAAGGAGATAAACAGTAGTAACTCTTTACAGACTATTCTCAAAGCAAAAAGTTGCCAGACGGTGTGATTGTTTTTTTTGGGTGAATAACAGTGTGATTGTTGGCCTTCACATGTACCCAAAAAGCAAAAAAATAAAAAATAAATAAAACAAAACTATTTTATTTTATTTTTTAAAAGAAAGATGTAGAAGGACAAAACATATATTAGGGAGCAGTTTGTCTGTAATCTTTAATCGGATTAAATAGTGTTGTTCAATTTATAAAAGTCCATCACGGGTCCCGTTTTAATAATCCGAATCGTTAATATATAGAACTCGTCGAGTATTATATGCCTGTAAAAAATTAAGTTGATCGGATATCGATAGCTATCTCATCTTAACAGTGTTTTGTTAATCGTTAATTTGTTCACCGTATTTTTTTATATAAAAATGATTTGATCATATAGATATCGATATCCGATTAACGTGATTTTTTAACAGACATATAGTACTCGATAAATTCTACACATTAACGGTTCAAATTATCAAAATGAAACCTATAATAAGCTCCCACAAACTGAACAATACCGTCCAATTTAATTAAGGGCCGGAAGAAAACTGCTCCCATTAAAAATATATGCTCAATTGAGTCAGCAAAATTCTCTTAAAAAGCCCAACCCTTCAAATAAATAAAGTCCCCCATCTCACAAGATCCAACACCATGGAAGAAGAACACAAAAACTCCACTGAAACCATAATCATGGCCTCACTCTCTTCCCTACCCCCCTCCCCACCTCTCAAATCTGACCCACTCCATCTCCACCCTCTTCCACCACCACCACCGCCGCCTCTCCTCCCTCCTCTCCTCCCCCACCCTCTTTTCCCTCACTCTCCACCACCTCCACTCCCTCTCCCTCCACCACAAATCCCTCCTCATCGCCCGCCACCTCCTCTCCACCCTCTCTCTCCTCACCCACTTTCTCAATCCCACCACCACTCCACCACCACCCACCACCACCAATCTCCGCCACCTTGACTCCGTCCTCCTCCTCCTCCTCCTCTGCGAACTCCGCCACCAAAACCCACAAGCCCTCCAATCTCCGCCGTCTAAATGGCGTCTCATCCTCTCTAAATACGTCTCCGATACCATGTTAATGATGTCGATGAATGGTACAACTTTGATTCACTTCGTTGAGGTGGTTGTCAACTGTCAGAGATTTATTGGTGTGATGGGTTGTGGAGGGAAGGCGGGGAGAGAGATGGCGGCATCGGTGGCAGCGGTGGTGGCGCTGCCGTCGGTGGAAGTGAGGGGAGGGGGGAGAGAGTGTGTGATATGTAAAGAAGAAATGAGTGAAGGTAGAGATGTGTGTGAATTGCCATGTCATCACTTGTTTCATTGGATGTGTATATTGCCTTGGTTGAAGAAGAGGAACACGTGTCCTTGCTGTCGCCACCGGCTTCCGACTGATGACGTGTCCGGCGAGATCGAACGGCTGTGGGAGGTTGTTGTCAAGGTGGGCAGAAGTGAGTTGTATGGAGACTGTACGTGACGTGGCTACAATTCGGTGATCTGGTGGGTGACACGTGTCATGATCAGTACGGTGCATCACAAAGAATCTGTTTGTGAAATACACTTGTCGTGATCAGATGGGGTGAACAGCTCTTGATCATGAGTTCAAGGGTAGGATGTGAATAGATAAACAATAATTATATATCTTTATTTTGGATTTTTAATTTTGGACTCTTAATGACGTAATAAATATTTGTTGGATAATTTTTATATTTTAATAGATTTTTCAAGTAGTGTGGCTGAGATTGATTTGAAGGTCCAAAACTAAAGATCTAAAACATTTTCATAGACATAATGTCAATCCCTGATTTGTCTTATCTTGTACTTAATTTCATTGTTTTTGAGTTGGGAGGAATAAGATGAGGAACATGTTATTGACTATTACGGTATGAAATGAATGGTTATGATAATGAGTTGTAGATTTGTGTAGCATCACAAATTGTTGATAAAGAATAGTCGATGTTGGCTTGTTTTTTGTGGTTAATGTTAGGCTTGGATTGATACAAAATAAATATTCTGCAACAATTTGTTAGACAATGATTATTTGTTCTTTTTTCTTATGCCTTAGTTCTCTCTATCACAAAATTAGATTAAAAAGATGTAAAATTAGATTACAAAGATGTAATGTATAGTGGAGAGTAAATTTAATGACATAAAATCGATATTCTTTTGTAGGAGCAATGATTGAGATTCCCACAAAAATTTCACCCCCACAACCCTCACATCATCCTATGTAGAGAGAGAGGGAAAAAAAAACACACACACGGACCAATCACACATTTGGCACTCATGGAGGTCCCCAAATTAAGGGTCCCAAGCTTTTTTCATTTTGTATTTTACCTATACCTTACGTTTCTGTTATTTTAATTTCACATTACATGCACACTATCCTGTTTTTCTTTTTCTTTTTTTCCTTTCTTCTTTTTGAGAAAAGGGGGGGTGGGTGGGTGGGTGGGTTTGTGGTGTGTAAAACTCACACTTCTAATACTTGAGTTCGTTTGAAACCACTTGTTTTACATTTTCTTCCAATAAGCACTTTGTTACACTCTTTTCCTTCTAGTCCTCTAAAGAGATGCTTATGGCACATTGTTGGAACTGTAGTAGAATAAAAGGAACAATAAGAATATAAATGATAGTAGTTAATTACAAATGAAATGGGTAATAGACATTGAACCATAATAGGGGCAACCATCAATCCAGACTGTTTGATAGTAATTCCTGTTGAGGACCACAACCAAAATTAAGTGTGATAGGAATTTAAGCTTCTTATTAGTCACATTCACAAGTTTGTATTGTATGTGTTGCCTTCTTGAGGACCACAAAACCAAATCAGTTTTGATTAGGATTCAAGGCCCAATTCAAGATTGTTATTTTGTCTCATTCACAACATGCAGATCTGCTCAAGCAAGCCCTCTATTTGCATAACCAGCACGAGTAGCCCAGCAATTAAAGGGACGATTTGTAAATTTGGATGTCTTAAGTTAAATTCTTACTATTATCTTTCAAACTTAACTGATATACGAGATTGGCAAATGATTGCGTGCGTGTATTTGAAGTTTACTTTACAGGAATGGATCCAATGTAATCCTAGCAAATCCATTTGTAAAATGACAAAATGGATTCCATTAGGCTAAGATAGTGTTTGGTTTGTTGGAATGATAACTGGAATGAAATAATAATTCCATCAAAATATACATTTCCATGTTTGATTTGATAAAAATGAAATAACCATCCACTAATCTAGGAAAATGCTTAATGGCCATTTCATTGGAAGATCAAGAAATAGTCATTCTATTACCACCCAAAATCATTTCAGTAAACCAAACACTTAAAAGTAAGGTTCATCACTAGTTTTGTGGATAATTTAGTCTACTGCCATTTTTGGCTGCTTTTAAACATGAGGCACATGAAGAGTCTATAACAGTTGAGTGATCAAGAAAGTGCAGAGCAACACAGAAGGTTCAATTAATGGTAAAAGATTTTATTGAAGTTTGACTGTGTGATTTTAAGTTTGTTGTGGAATGAAAGCGTAAGGATCCTCTAGAGTTAATCCTCTAGAGTGATCTCCTAAAGTACTTAATCCGACGGCTGAGAATAAAACTCACCAAAACGACGTCGTTTTGGTGAGTATTTTGAAAAATAAATAAATAAATAAATCAGATTCAGGGATTTCAAAATTCCCCCCATATGGCTGAAGAACGTGAAGAGCTATACAGATGGCGGGAAGAAGCAAAGAAAGAACGAGAGAGCGAAAAAGAGTTGGCCGTCGCGAAGAGCATCCCGTCGCCCCACTGTCGCCGTCGCCCCGCTGTCGCCGCCGTCTTGCCGTCGCCACTGTCCTGCCGCCTCCGTGGCCGTCACCCCTGCTCCAACCGACTGAAGAAAATATAGGTGATTATATTATATATATATACATTGTACAGCCTTGAATAATAGATATATATTGCTGAATCTTGCTGAAATATAGAATTTTCAACCACACAATTTTTTTTTTGCCTCATCTGTGTTGTGCTGAATATTGCTCAATCTCTATGATAATAGATATATATATACATTATATATATATACACAGTATATGCAACCTTAGAAAAAAAATGAGGGATATATTAAAGTCTATGTTTTGTTGGGAAAAGATGAATTTTTTAATGAAATTTTATAGTTGGAAACACTGTCAACATGTTCAGATGATTGTCAAATAAAATGGAATTTGAATCAAGAGTAAGATTAACAAGTTTTGAAACTGGAATGAATTCCCTTGACTGTATTCTGGGTCACTGATTTTTAGGTACTGACTTACCTTCTTTTAGTTCATCTCATCAGGTTTAGAAATCTTGGTTGAGTCTTGCACATGTCCTAAATTCTGGCATTAACAGTCATGACAACTGCTTCTAATTTTACATTTTCTGCATTTCACATTATCAATCAGAGCTAGCTAAGACCATCAGCTATGTTTCCATTCATATAAATTATAACTGATATATCTCTAGTTTTTTTATTTTTTTATTTTTTTTTATATAACTAAACCTATCTTATTTCATATTGATGCACAACACGTAACAACATGAAAATTTGAGTTGGTGAAATGATTAATATGTGATGTTTAAATGTGTTGATAATTCATATTGACTTGTTAAATGATGTTTATGGGCTTGTAGCTGTTAAATTGTCTTGTTACTACAAATGCATTTCGTTTCAAAGTGGAGTCCACAGATAATGCTTATTAGACTTTTTGTCCAATTTAAATAGAAATTGAGTGGCAGTGTCTTTTGAAGGCTTGATTGACTTCATTGTTGAGAATCATTTGAAAAATATGAATATAAAGTTTGACCCTCCTGAAATAAAGTTTATTACTGGAACTTTAACCATAAAGATAGCATATTGCACTTGGCATTTGGTTGTTGTTAATTTCTATTTTTTTTGTTTGCCTTGATTATCTAATTTCTGTTATTCGTTAATTATCTTATTCAGTTTGTATTATTTTGCAAACATAATTTACAGTTTTTATGCTAATATTGAACACTTCTTTATTTTTTAAGTGACTTGGCACATTGATATGGAACCTAACAATCATGAGAATGACAGGGGTGAGTGTGATTGGAAGCCTAGAGTTCGCATGACATTTGATATAGAACAAGAAGCATATGATTTCTATAATACTTATGGAGGAAGGTTGGACTTTAGTATTAGAAGGGGTTATGTAAACAAGAGCAAAGAGGGGCAAATCACTTCAAGCACTACGCCAAAATTGGGCTTTAGCGGCGGTTTTTTACCGCCGTTAAAGGCTGTAACGGCGGTATTAACTGCGGTTTCGTTACCGCCGTTTATGCGCATGTCGGAAAAAGTACAACCGTCGTAAAAAGGTAAATTACCGTTGTTAAAAGTTGACCAAAAACGGCGGTAATATAGGACCAAAAACGGCAGTTTTTTACCGCCGTAAATAGGTTCAAATTTTTCAAAAAATAATTCTTTCTTCTTGCACTCCCCAAGTTTTGAACCCAAGACCTCTCATCCACCCACACCAACCACTCTGCCATAGCCACTCTTCATGAAATATATTCCCTAAATAAATATTTAAACATTACTTTTACTTTATTATAGATGGTTTCACCGGAGCACGCCGGAGTTTCGCCGGAGCACGCCGGAGCTCCGCCGGCAAAGACCGCCGTCATTAACGGCGGTAATGATTGGGCATTAGCGGCGGTTTTTTACCGCCGTTAAAGGCGGGCATTAGCGGCGGTTTTGTTACCGCCGTTAATAGAGGTTTTATTACCGTCGTTAAAGACACTTTAGTGGCGGTTTTTTTAACGGCGGTAACGAAACCGCCGTTAATGATAAATTAACGGCGGTATTAACGGCGGTTTTCGTTACCGCCGTTAAAAAAACTGCCGTTAATGCCCTATTTTGGCGTAGTGAAGGCAATTTGTTTGTAATAAGGAGGGATTTTGGGTTGTCGACAAGCGAGATCCATTAACAAAAAATCCTAGACAGGAAGTGAGGACTGGTTGTCAAGCCCGACTTGTCATTTAGTGGGATAGGAATATGTAGAAATTTTTTATTAGTGATTTTGTTGAACAACATAATCATATCTTTGTACCAACAAAATATACGCATATGTTACCATCCCAAAGGAAGATATCTGCATCACAGGCAACCGAAATAGATTTAGCTGAAAAATCTGAAATCCGTCTTAATGCTGCATTTGAGCTCATGGGTAATGAAGTTGGTGGAAGGGAGTCACTTAGGTTCACAAAACTGGACCAAAAAAATTATTTGAGAACGAAGAGGCAAAACAGTTTAGTATATGGGGAGGCAGGTAGCATTTTGCAATATTTTTATGACAAATCATTGGAGAATCCATTTTTTTTTTACACGGTCCAATTAGATAACGAAGAGCAGATTACAAACATATTTTGGGCCGATGCTCAGATGATCATGGATTATGGGCAATTTGGTGATGTTGTGACTTTCGACACTACTTACAAGTTAAATAGTGCACATAGACCATTTGCGTCTTTTGTTGGATTTAACCATCATAGGGAAACTGTGATATTTGGTGCAGCTTTGATGTACGATGAGACCGCTGATTCTTTTGTATGGCGTTTTAGAAGATTCTTGGAGACAATGTCAAGTAAGGCACCAAAAACAATTTTTATGGATCAGGATACTGCAATGGCTAAGGCCATACCTATTGTCATGCCTAACACAACCCACCGCCTTTGCACTTGGCATTTGATGCAAAATGCATTAAGGCATGCAAATTCTATCTTCAAGGATAAAGTTGTAAAGGATAAGGGGATGAAGAGTGTTTTATCTACGTTTATGTACGACATTGAGAATGAGGAAGAGTTTACGTTAAAATGGGAGGAAATGCTTGACAAGTATGAAGTAAGAGATAATCATTGGTTGAAGTTAACATTTGGGGTCAAGGAAAAATGGGGTTGGCCATATGTTAGAAATGCACGGGGTGCGGGCATGAGTAGCACCCAACTTAGTGAATCCTTTAATGCTTTCTTGAAGGATTTCATTCAGTCTGATCATAACTTAATGCAATTTTTCATGCATTTTGATCGAGTTCTGTCTGAGAAGAGGTACAAAGAGTTACAAGCCGAATATGCTCTATGCTAAAAGTTGCCAAGGGTGAATATTAAAGTGAAGATTATGAAGTAAGCTGCAGATGTTTACACACATAAAATTTTTGAAGAATTTCAAGATGAGTATGTCAAGTCCTTTGAAGTAAACATTGAAGAAATTGAAAATGATGGTGAGAGTACCGTTTATACGGTTCTTGATAGTGATGGTATAAAGGTAAGGAAGGTGAGGTAGGAGTGTGATGATTCAGTCACTTGCAATTGTAGGAAGTTTGAAATGAAGGGCATTTTGTGTAGTCATTGTTTGAAGATCCTTAGAGAAAGACTCAAATTCAAAGAGATTCCTTTACAATATATTCTGAAGAGATGGACTAAAAAAGCAAGATCTAAAAATGTGAAAGATAGGTGTGGGCATGATATTCAGGTTGATGTAAGATTGCATCGAACTTCACGTTATAGGTCATTGATGGCAATATTTAGATCAGTAGCATGTAGAGCTTCTGAAAGTGAGGAAACATATAATTTGACGGTCGAGAAAGTGGATGAATTAATTGCAGACATTGAAACCATGTTAAGCGCAAAATTCAATATGCCTTGTTCAGATACTATTCAACAAGAAAGTCCCCCCAACACATGCCCCGAAAGCTTTGAAGTGGATGGTGAAGCAGATAAAAATGTAGTTCAAGCAAAAGGACTCAAGAGAAGAGAGTGCACTAGCAAGGGACGAAGGTGGACAAAAGGTGGTTTGGAGCTTGCGTTGGCAAAGAAAAATAAAACAAGTTCACATAACGCTTATCAAACTTCCATGTCTGTTACTCCTCAAACTCCTCCCTTATTTTCGGCAAGTGCTCCTGAAGCACCTCCCTTATTTCCTCAATCGGCTCCTTTATTTTCAAGTGCTCCTCAACTTCCTCCATTCTCGCCGAGTGTTCCTTAAGTTAGAGCTTCTTCGTCTCAATTTATGTATCCCGCCTATGATGTAAGTTAGTTTAATAAAAAGTTTTAGTAGGGATTTGTAGGTAACTATTATCATTTTAAATTGATATGTGTTTGTTATTGTTGCAGCCAAGTTTTCTTCATCACAATATGCATTTTTCAATGCCATCGATGTATTCTGTCCATGGAACCTATCAAGCATTGCTTAACAATGCAAGTAGTTATCACTCGCAAGCTTCAAATAGTCCCGCATGTAGTGAAGTAATTTATTTTTCATCTTTCCTCTTTTATTTTGTCATTCATTCATTTAAAGTTCCATTTTATTTTATGGTTCCTTTGATGTAATATTATTTTTTTTTTTTGTAGGTACTATATGGTCGTGGCCGTGGGCATGACCGTGGGCATGGGGATGTGGATCACACGTCAACATCTTAGCGTTATTTTGTTTTGGGAATTTTTGTGAATTTTTTGTTGGATATGTAATATTGAAAACCTTTCATGAAACTATTGCTAAAAATTTGCTGATACCATCCCTGAAATGTTGCTGAAATTTGGGTTCAATTGTTGCTTAAATTTTGCTGAAATTTCTGTTCAAATGTTGATGAAATTTTGATTAATTTTTGCTTAATTTTTGTTGAAATTTCTATTCAAATGTTGCTGAAACTTTGGTTGAAATCTTGCTCAAATTTGGGTTCAAATGTTGCTTGAATAATGCTGAAATGTTGCTGAACAATTGATGAAATGTTGCTAAAATTGTTGCTGAAAATTTGCTGAAATAGAGTTAAAATGTTGCTGAAATTGTTGCTGAAAATTTGCTGAAATAGAGTTAAAATGTTGCTCATTTTTTTGCAGATTTTTTTGTTCAAGTTGTAGTATCTCTGTTTGCAGAATTTTTTTCAGAATTTTTTGTAGAATTTTGCTAAACTGTTGCAGAATTTTGATAAAATGTTGCAAGGGAAACCGTATCATTAGAAGGGAAACTTGCAAAATGAGAATCACATTGCAGGTACTCTGATAAATGCCCAAGCAGATAGTTTGTTTTGAAGTTTTCTACACCCTCTAGCTCAAGACAAACCATTTCATGCAAAGGGTTGAATACAGAACCATTTCATGAACAACCTGAATTTCAGAAACCTGTTATACAGCATTGAACATTTCATACAACATTTTCAAACCATCACTTATAATACACACTGTTAAGTAACCAACATAATTCAACAGATTTCACACACTGTTCATAATCAATACCCACTGTTCATTCAACACATTTCATTTCAAAGAAACCTGTTATACACCTTCAACCTGTTCATTGAACACATTTCAATTCAACATATTCAACCATTGTCTAAAAAAATACACTGTTAAGCACCTGTTCATTCAACACATTGTTAATCAATATACCTGTTTTTTCAAACCATCACATATCATACACACTGTTAAGCAACCAACATAATTCAATAGATTTCACAAACTGTTCATTCAACACATTTCATCTCAAACAACCTGTTATACACTTGTTTTTGCAAGCCATCAGATTTTTATGCACCAAAAAAAAATTACAAAACAAGTAGAAAAGTAGATTACATTCATAGCATGTTCCAAAACCTAACAACTGAGTCATTTACATGATAAAGTATAAAAATACACAAAATACAATGACATAAGTCATTGCCTTGAAAATCTTCTCCATCCTTTGAAGCCTTCTATCATACTCACCAAGCCTTCTCCTTAGATCATTAATTTCTTCTGTTCTTGAATATGTCCGAGGCCCAGCATTGGTTGAAGTTGATGAGGTAATGTCGTCGTCGTCGTCGTCGTCGTCGTCGTCGTCGTCGTCGTCGTCTGCGAACCACCTGAAGTAATTGTAGTGGTCGCTCATAGTCTACAATGGACAAGAATCAGTTAATCAATAAAGGACAAATGAAATTTGTAAAAAGTAACAGATTCATTTATATAACAGGTACTTACATATTTTCTTGGGTAAACAAAATAGACACGTCCTTCATTTCCATTCGCATTGGTTCGTACAATACGCATGGAAGCTGTTCTTCCACAATTACAAAACCTTGGCTTTAATCTTAAGTTCGTATTATTAGTAGAAGATGAAGCCATTTGTTTATTTGCATAAAAAATACCAATAGATTCAACTACCGATTAGTAAAAGACGACGTTCTTCCTATTTTTTTATCTTTCAAGCTATTTTACCTATTAGTAGAAGACATCACGATTTTTCAACTATACTCTACTGTAAATAAGAAAGAAAGGAAACAAACACTAGGAATCCTATAAATAAGAATCAGATTATAATGCCAAGGTTGCGTGAAGAAGGGTTGTGAAGTTTAATGAAAACATCATGATTTTGTGTTTTGGGGTTTGAGCTTTTGATTGCAGCCTCTGTTCAGCTTCTCATTAAGCAATCTTCATTGTCCTCTCAGTGCAGGTTTCATTGGAAGTGTTTATCTTTTCTGAAGAGTCCTACAGAGATGTCTTTGTAATTGTTCTCTTCAGGATCTGTGCTTCTAACAATTATTCTTCCTAAGTGTAATTTTGTAACTATCAATCTACCTTTGTTAGTGTAGAAAGCAATAGGCTTTTGCAATGTTTAATCTATCCATTACCTTTACTTGTTTTCATCTTTAATTTTATTTTATGTTTGGGTGTGGAACAATACTTAGGATATTGGGTTTGTAGAGGGGGGAGGGAAAAGGAAAAGAAAATTGAAAAAAGAATAAAAAGCTTCTTCAATTATTTATATATATTTTCTTTATTTTTTTCTTTCACAAATTTAAGATTAAAAAACAAATAACTTTGGTGGTATTAGTTTGGTTTTGGTAATACCAGTTGAACACTGCTTTTCCAATGAAAATGCCAATCATCTCTATAAAATCCATCATCTTGTCATCAAAATGCATGTCCTTTTTTAACAAACTTGAGTGGTCTGACATCTTATTTTCTAAGAACATATCCTTTAATAACTTATTTTCTCAAATCTAAGGGGGTGTTTTGGTTTTTTTTCAAAACATGAGCTTTCAAAATACAACTTCAATTAACTAATTATAGAACTCAATGAAATCGTTTTTGAAAGCACAACTTCAAATCCAAAACACAACTTTAAGAAACCATCTGGGTTTTGGGAAAATAAGTTGAAAACCACCTTGAGGAAATAAAATTGGTCCAAAATTAAGGACAAAAAAAAAAAAAAAAGAAAAAAAAAGGGACTCTGATGTCCTTGTAATGAAATTGAAGCCAAATCCCAAGTATAGAGGCAAATCCTAGGTATAAATTGAGAAGTCATTTAAATTTCAATTTTTCAACATACACAGTGTGTAGAATGTGAACACAGAGTTCATTCTTGATCATAGGTATAAAGGCAAATCCCAAAGCCTAACATATCACAAATTAAAGCCAAATCCCAAACCCTAACACAAATAGCAAACAAAATCCAACCCCAAACACTCCCAATCGACTAATTTTTATAAAAATTGAAGCCAAATGTAAACCCTAACTTTGCAATTTCAGGTTTACCTCAGATTCCCTGTCTCAGGCTCCTGTTCGTCCTCCATCGTGGTTCGTCATCCTCTGTCCTCTATCGTGGTTTGTCTGCCTACGCCGCCGTTCGTCCACCGTCTCATCGTCCTTCGTCCCTCGTCTTGTTTTCCTTTGAACTCCTTCGCACTCTCGTCGTCTGTATAGTTCTTCAGCCATATGGAGGGAATTTTGAAATCCCTGAATCTGATTTTTTTTTTTTTTTTTTTTTTTTTCAAAATACTCACCAAAACGACGTCATTTTGGTGAGTATTCTTCTCAGCCGTCGGATTAAGTACTTTAGGAGATCACTCTATTACTCTAGAGGATCCTTACGCTGGAATGAAACCCCCCACACTAACTGGCAATACCATAGACCTAGCTAATTTTATTCAATTTTTTATATCCTAATGCTGTGTTTGGTTGAGAGATTTGGAGAGGAATTTGGAAAGAGAAAAGGAAAAGGTGTGTGAAACTAAGTGAAATATAAGTATGTTTTATTCACATTTCACCTACCTTTTCCATTTCTTTTTCCAAATCCCTACTCAAATTCCCTACCCAAACACAATATAAGAGAGTTTCATATAAAAAAAATTTACAGTGTACTCAATGCTTGGAAAACTGAGATCAATTGCAGCCAAGTGAGACCCAGTTGTGCAATGTTATGGTCCTACTTATCCTGAAGCATTCCAATATTAGAGCAAATATTCTGTTTATGCTTGCAAATTAACCCAACTTTAGTGTGACCAACTTTATTCACGGTCAAATTTTCCTAGCGTTACCTTTTAGAGCCACTTACCAATCAGTCCTATTAACTAGACTTATTTATCTACAGGTCTTAACTGATAAATTTATCACAATAAAAACAAGAGAGTGATAAATTTATCACTATAAATTTATTCATAAAAATAAGAGACTGATAAATTTATCACTTGATAAATTTATCAATAGAATTTAATGGGTAATAAATCTAAAAAATAACACCTATTGGTAATTTTCCCTATCTTTTATTGCATTATTGCTCACTTCTTATGCTCCATTTGTTTTGATAGAAAATATCTTCTAAGAAAAAACTTTTTCCATAAATTGTTTTTCATAAAAAATATTTTCTTATGTTTAGTTAGCTCCTTAAAACTAATATACTAGTAATTATTGGTTATAGTGGGTAGTGGGAGTTGTAGTGGCGGCAAGGTGGTGGCATGGAAGAGTTGGTGGTGGAAGTGATAGTGGTGGTAGTAGTATCGTGATAATGATAAGACTACTTCCCATAAAGCATTTTTTGCTTTTAAAAAATGAAAAATATTTGTAAAGAAACATTTTTTTCATTGACCATAAATATTCTCTCTCTGTCCAAACAAATGGAGGGCTTATATTGCTTTAGATTTTTTCATTCATCATTCTCGTCACTTAGCTTCTTGTAGTTTATAGAAAGAAGAAGCCTACACACACAGCAAATTACAAAAAAAATATATCAAAAATGTATAAGTCAAAACGATAACCTTTTTAAAGATATTTTCATTTGCTAGTATCCTCTTAGAGATGAGCTCATCATACTGTCATGCATGTAATTAATACTTGTATATTATTTAATTCTGTGTATGTAAATTTTGGGTTAATTATAAAAATAAAAAAAATTCAAGGTTTTGTGTGTTTTTCAATTTAAATTTCAAAGTTTCAATTTCAACAAATCAAACTCTAGAGTTTCATCTGTGTTTCAATATAAACCTTTCGTTCATCTCCGTCTCACTTCATCTTCTTCCTTCTTTTATATTCAAACCCACATGTTCAAACCTTTATATTTCTCTCGTCGTAACTCCGTTTCACCTCATTTTTGTGTCGTTGGATTCACCTCACGGCCTAATTTTCATTATATCCCTCATATGCCTTGTTCCATCTCTTTTTGCGTCCCATCGGAGCTCCAAAAGTTGGCCAATTTTTTTTTTCTTTCTTTGGGCAAAATTTTTAAATTCAAACCCACACGTTCCAACCCTTCTATCGCCCCATCATAACTTCATTTTGCCTCATTTTTGCATCGTTAGATTCACCTCATGGCCTAACTTTCATTTCACCTCTTATATGTCAGAGCTCCGAAAGTTAGCTAAAAATAAGATTTTTCTCTTCTTTTTTTTTTGCCCCCTCCGCCTCCTCCTCCTCATCCTCCATGGCTCCTCCTTCTGGCTTGCTACTGCTGCTGCTGCTGTTTCATCATCATTATCTGTAAGATGAGGTAGTGGTGGTAATGGAGACAGTGTTGTCGAGTGGTGATAGGTATAAAACTATCCACAAAAAATCAAAAACCAATGGATCGGTGAGCATGTCAAGGCATCAAGGCACCATGGTTTCCAATCAAGCATCATCCATTGCATCTCCGCTACCAAGAATATTGTCGTGATAGTAGCAAGAAAAAGAAAAAGAAAAAGAAAAAGAAAATTCTTATTTTTAGCCAATTTTCAAATCTCCGATAGTATGCAAATAGAGGTGGAATAAGGCGTATGAGGGGTAGAATAAAAACTAAGCCATGGGTTGAATCCAACGACACAAAAATGAGGCGAAACGGAGTTACGATGATGGAGATATAAGGGCCTGAACGTGTGTGTCACGACTCAAACATGCCCCTATAGGTTTAGTGCCATGACCGGCCAGTAATCATAGATTACCTGTGGCCTCTAAACAAAAATCCATTTAAAATAAAGTACGGGGCTTAGCGGAAGTATAATACAACATATATATAAGTTATCCATCGAGTCATGCATACATGGTGCAAACAAACTTTGTATCATAAGCAAGCGTTTGTAAATTATGCACAAACATCACATAAGTTCAAACAGCCAAATTTTATAGTTATACAAACCCCAAAGTATACACAAACACAAAATCATTTATCAAACAAAAAGGGGTTCAACTAGCATGGCTTCACCTGAGCCTAATTGCTTCACTTAGAAGCTCCTCAAAAGGCTGACCCTGATAGACTCGATGTTGGAACAATCTTCTGTGTAAATAAAATAAACTGAAATTAAATTCAAACAAAATAAATAAATAACATACTAGATTTATTTATCGAACCGAATTAAAATTAAGACCAAGTCAAGTGTGTGACACTCTGTCCTTAAGACAGATTCGCCCCGCTACGATGCTTACGGTTGAGTGGCGTCTATCTCCCAAGATACAATGATCTTCACAAAATTGTTGTAGCACACCAAACGAAATTGTACGGCGAACCAAACCTTGTGTTCTATACTCTCTTAAAATTATCTCTAAAACTAATATGAAGAAATAATGCAAATAAAAAAAAATTTGGACAGCAAAAGGACAATTTCAGATTGAATTTCTAAATGGAAAATTCGATCCTTTTGACTGCTAGAATTTGAAGGGTATAAATAGGCAAAAAACACAGCCCGAACAGGTTCCATATTTGAATGAAAAGGTGCTTCATTAAGTTGAACTAGTGCAACCACTATTCAAACTTATCTGTTTGAATAGTTGGTTTGATTGTACGTTGCAAAGACCACATTTTCAAACCAATTGAAAAAAGGTTCCGTTGCACTATGAAAACAGTTTTTCAAAAAGGTTGAAAAGATGTATCTATTGCACAATTAAACACACTTATTCAGATAATTGGAATACACTTATTAAACTATTTGAATAGTTTAACCATTTTTAGGAAATCACTTAAGGAAACCAAAAAATAAATTTAGAATTAAATTAAATTCCCACAATTACAAACTTTAGGAAACCACTTAGGAATCCAAAATTTGAATTTAGAATTAAATTAAATTCCCACAATAATTTTTTATTGAAAAAATTCAAAAGAATTTTTATCTAAAAAATTAATGTTAAATCCGAAAATGACGTCAACTTCCCATTCACTCATAAATGGTTTTAACGTTCCGTTTTCACCGTGTGATTTGCCACGCGGCAAGGAACATGTCACCTCTTCAGACCCACCCCAAAAGACATTTGGGGCCCACTCTATTTTGAGCTCAAAGTCGGCCCAAAATATGCCTTATATAAACCAATTTTCCAACAATCCCCCACATGAATGGAATTTGACGGAGAGAAAATGCAACAACATGATCTAATCAGAGAGTACAGAAATTGGTAATATTCTGCAAAGGATAGGTAGCTTTTGGCTTTGAACCTTCCCTTGTGAGACACTATCGGATTTACTAGCTAAACAGTGAACATGATATCTTGAACTGTTCAGCCGTTTGTGTAAACCAAGATAATAGAACTCACACAGTATATTTCCAGACACAGTTTAGTTCTCACTATTGTGTTCATTTTGGCCCTGAACAACCTGGTTTTTCATGAGTGCTCTAATGACTTGTAGCCCTTCACAAATCTTATAGAACCGGCCCAGTTCACACTCACATAGGTGATTCTTATGAAAAGTATCCTGCCATACTCCACTAGGTTTACCTAGATATAAGAATCATTAAAAGTATTACTTAACCTAAACCGCTGCAGACATCACTATTTCATCAAAGAAATGGGTAGGAGTTAGACTCCCCAGTGATCCTTCTGAGTCATTCACAACTCGGTTGTCCCTTTGAACCTAGATCTTGGGATCTCCAGTCAACTAGGTTGGGTTGCCGTTGTGGTAACTCTTATTTAATAGGCTTAAGTCCTATTCCCCTCGATGAATTCTCAACTAACTCTCTTGCTAACCCTTTGGTTAGTGGATCTGCTATGTTGTCTTTAGACTTAACATATTCTATGGAAATAATTCCATTAGAGAGTAGTTGTCTCACGGTGTTATGTCGACGACGAATGTGTCGTGACTTACCGTTATACATATGACTCTATGCTCTACATATAGCTGATTGACTATCGCAATGTATGCATATAGCAGGCACCGGTTTTGGCCATATTGGAATATCTTCAAGGAAGTAGCGAAGCCATTCTGCTTCTTCCCCTGCTTTGTCTAAAGCTATGAATTCAGATTCCATAGTAGACCTACCAATACAAGTCTGTTTGGAAGATTTCCAAGATACATCCGCCCCACCAAGAGTAAAGACATACCCACTAGTGGACTTTGAGTCTCTTGTATTCGATATCCAATTTGCATCACAGTATCCTTCAAGTACTGCTGGATATCTAGTATAATTCAGCCCAATGTTATGAGTAAATCGAAGATACCTTAAAACCCTTATAATTGCTTTCCAGTGTTCTACTCCCGGATTACTCGTATATCTACTTAATTTACTTACTGCATAAGCTATATCCGGGCAAGTGCAGTTCATCAAGTACATTAAGCTTCCAATAATTTGGGCATACTCTAATTGAGAAATACTTTCCTGTACATTCTTAGAAAGATACAAATTAACATCTACAAGTGTTCTAGCAAGATGATCATCATCTTTGCTGAATTTGTCAAGTATTTTCTCAATGTAATGAGATTGTGACAAAGTATATCCTTCTGATGTTTTGGTAATTTTCATACCAAGAATTACATCAGCAATGCCCATGTCCTTCATGTCAAAATGTTTATTCAACATTTTCTTGGTAGTTTTAATCATGTCATTATTACTACCAATGATGAGCATATCATCTACATAAAGACATACAATGACATAACCTTTATCTGTGTTTTTAATATAAACACATTTGTCATACTCATTAATTTTAAATCCATTTGACATCATTGCCTTGTCAAATTTCTCATGCCATTGCTTTGGCGCTTGTTTTAAACCATATAATGATTTAACCAATTTACACACTTTCTTTTCTTTCCCTGGAACAAAAAACCCTTCTCCATGTAAATTTCTTCATTTAACTCACCATTTAAGAAAGAGGTTTTAACATCCATTTGATGAATTTCTAGATTTTATAGAGATGCAATGGCAATTAGCATTCTAATGAATGTTATTCTAGTAACCGGTGAGTATGTGTCAAAGTAATCTAGACCTTCTTTCTGTCTAAAACCTTTGATTACAAGTCTTGCCTTGTATTTGTCTATTGATCCATCCGCTTTCAATTTTCTTTTGAAAATCCACTTGTACCCAAGAGGTTTACAACCTGGTGGCAAGTCCACTAATTCCCAAGTGTGATTTTGCAAGATGGATTCAACTTCACTGTTGACAGCTTCTTTCCATAAAGGAGCTTCAGGACTAGACATAGCCTCTTTAAAAGTTAAAGGCTCATTTTCTAACAAAAATGTTAGAAAATCTGGATCAAAAGATTTTGAGGTTCTGACACGTTTACTACGCCTAGGTTCTTCTTCCTCATTTTGGTCTAACTCTTGCTCTTGTTCATGTTTTTTTATCATTACTAGTAATAGCATCAAAAAATCTCTTATTATTACTAGTCTCATGTCCAGTCTTATTTGGAAATACATGTTCAAAGAATGATGCATTCCGAGACTCAATAAAAGTATTTACATGCATTTCGGAATGTTCTGATTTATGAATCAAAAATCGATATGCACTACTATTCTTGGCATAACCAATGAAAATACAATCAATTGTCTTAGGACCTATCTTAGTCTTTTTAGGACTAGGAATAGCCACTTTAGCCAAAAACCCCCACACTTTTAAGTATTTGTAGGATGGTACTCTTCCATGCCACATTTCATAAGGTGTTTGATTCACTTTCTTACGAGGTACTTTATTTAAAATATAATTAGCAGAAAGTATTACTTCCCCCCACAAGTTCTGAGGTAATCCAGAACTAATTAACATGGCATTCATCATTTCTTTTAAGGTCCTATTTTTCCTTTCAGCAATTCCATTTTGCTGAGGTGAGTAAGGAGCGGTGGTTTGATGAATTATTCCATGTTCTTTACAAAATTCACCAAAAGGTGATTCATATTCACTACCTCTATCACTTCTAAGTTTCTTGATTTTCTTACCAAGTTGATTTTCAACTTCATTCTTATATTGTTTGAAAGTTTTAAACGGTCAAATAATTGTTTGAAAAGTGGTTGCACTTTTTCACTTCTCTTTGATGCCTGTTCGGACAGAAATTTTTTGTCTATAAATATAAATCCTTTTCAAGCAGTCCGTGATCATCCGAAAATCAATCTAGACATTGTCTAATTTCTATCCATTTTGCTCTGGTATATTTTATTCTTCATATATAATTTTAGGAATAAATTTCAGAGAGTTAGAACATAAGTTTGGTTCGCCGAACAAATTGTTTAAAGTGCTACTACAATTTGTGAAGATCATTGTATCCTGGGAGATAGACGCCACTCAACCATAAGCACCGTAGCGGGGCGAATCTGTCTTAAGGACAGAGTGTCACACACTCGACTTGGTCTTATTTTTTAGTTCGGTTAGGAACCCAAAATTTGAATTCAGAATTAAATTAAATTCCCACAATAATTTTTTATTGAAAAAATTCAAAAGAATTTTTATCTAAAAAATTAATGTTAAATCCGAAAACGACGTCAACTTCCCATTCACTCATAAATGGTTTTGACGTTCCGTCTTCACCGTGTGACTTGCCACGTGGCAAGGAACATGTCACCTCTTCGGACCCACCCCAAAAGACATTTGGGGCCCACTCTATTTTGAGCTCAAAGTTGGCCCAAAATATGCCTTATATAAACCAATTTTCCAACACTCGAGGCTTTCTTAACTTTGATGTTCAGCTTGCCCACCTACATATATATAAATAAATAAATAGCAAGCTAATGCCCAATGAGTAATAACAGAATAAAGAGGTTATATGAATGAAGTTCAATACCATTACAAATATTAATCTTAGCATCAATAACCATTTCATTCAAACACGTGACACATCCAATAGAGTAACAATGTTTTAATAATAGTGGGACCTCAAGGGTCAATCAATATATCATATCCAATACGACCATTAAGGTTTGACAGTAGAGATTTCTATATTTCAATTATCCAAAAGGCCACAGTATTGTTTCCCCCGAGTGTCACAACCCAAACCCGCCCCTATAGGTTTAGCATCGTAACCGGCCAGTAATCCTTAGATTACCTACGGCCTCTGAACAGACAGGCATATAATAAGGGGCTAGCGGAAGCAATATACGAAAATATAAATGTCCAATGAGCTGTGTTGACTTACATGAAACAGAATAATTTTAAAACTTTAATTACATAACCATGAGTCAACCATACATTATATTATACCCACACACTTACACAAATGTACAACCAACATAACTAACATAAGTCTCATGCATAACAGCCTAAACAAAACTTGATCCCAAGACACTTCGGGAACCTCCACGTGAGGCACAATGGCTGGCTGACAACAGAACACAGTCCCCCACAAAAACCTTCAGGCTTGCACTCCAGAATGCTCACCTATAATATATATATACAAACAGTGAGCTAAAACCCAGTGAATAACATTAAGATAAAGGGGTTAGTGAACGAAATCCGAACATTTTATACGTACAAAACAGATCATAGCATAATCATAGTCATCTCATATCAGAACATAATAATGGCATATTCCATAGAACATATCACATATCACATAACGTCTTCCGACTAGAGTAACCGGTCCCGGACACCGATTAAACACATATCACCACAATGAAGTGGCTAACGAGATCTCGTAAATGTCATGGACCCGCATTTTCATGCCGTCCCCCCCATGACTTAGGACTATCTATGGATGCCATAATAGATTTCAAACATGGATCTTCGTTCACAGAAACATATATCATTTCAGAAATCATAGCTTGATATATCACATTTGGAACATAATTTTATATCAACGTATCTTTACGATAACGTTACTCACAGTGGTTCCGTAGATGGTCAATCACTTCCTCGGACGTTGACCCTACAATCACAAAATACATATCACCAACGAATCTTATCATTACTTATTCATGTGGCCATTAAGGCTTAGCTTACATCACGTTGGTTTATGTTCATTCTTATCATATGGCTTAGAACACACACACACCCTTGTAATCTCTTAGTGTGATTCATACTTAGTTCAATGCTCAGCTCACACACACACTTGCCATTCAATATCTTGTTACATTCATTTCTTAGTGTGTGTTTCTAGCCCATAATCTCATTACTATGGCTTAATTAAGGCTTAGGAATGCCTAAGATGCAATGAGGATGTCAAAACATGTCTTGGAACACTTAGGCAAAATTTCAGAATTTTAGGTCCTCACTCGAGCGAGCATGCATAAATGACACTCTGCTCGAGCTTAGACTTCCTCGCTCGAGCGGACATGTAAAGATGTGAAGTGGTCGCTCGAGCGCACATTCCTTTGCTCGAGCGATCTGTAAATTCTGGCAAATCTTCTGGGAGCTCGAAATTTACGCTCGAGCGGACTTTTGGTCGCTCGAGCGAAGTGCACAATCTCAGAGTGGTCGCTCGAGCGAGAACCCCTTCGCTCTGAGCGAGACTGCAAAAATCTGGAATTTCCAGATTGCATCCCCAAGTCCAAATTCGACATTCAACCTTTCAAAACTCATCTCTTGGGCCCTAAAACTTGAGATAACCCAGAAAACTTATAGAATATGAAAGTTCAAAGATCAATTTATAAAAATCATGGCCCAAGGTTTGTCAAAACTCACATTTTCAACTTAAATTTCAAGAAGTAAAACATGCATGTGAATTCTTTAAAACTCCTGTCTTCCAAAACTCATGAAACTTGCAATTTGAGCTCCCTAAGCCCCATGCATGCAAGAAATCCTTTTCAAAACATGAATTTAAACTTTTAAAACATGATGATTCAAACATGCATGCACCAAATAACTCCCAAAATAAGTTAAATGCTCAAAATCAAACTCAATGACAACCTACTATGTAAATGTACACATGCAGTGAATTAAAAACAGCAACCAAGCTCTAAATACATACTCTAATGAGCCCATCTTTTCAAAAACATGATGAATCCATGGCCTTGAACATAATTATAAACATGCATGTAGATTTTTATGAGATTAACTTCAAAGTGCAAGAATTTATGCATGCATGCATGATTTGCAACTCAACTCTTCTTCTAAGGCTCAAATTACATGCTTAAACTCATATTCCTCATGAATTCAACAATTAAACACATCACCCCCATGAATTATCTTACTTAGAGCATTGGTCTAGCCTAAGAACTTGCTTAATCTTGAAGAGTATATGTAGTTCTTGAATTTCTTCTTCAATTTTCTCCCCCTCTCTCTCTAGAATGTTTCTCTCGGCTGTAGCCAAAGAAGAAAATGGCTGACCAAATGGTATGAAAGGCTCTCAAAAGAGTATTAAAAAAAAATGGTGTAAGGTAGGCCACTCAATGGCATTTAGGTAAATAATCAAACTAATGTGTTTTAACATTATTTAGGCTAATTTAATCATACCAAATCTCATTCCAATTAAATATGCCTTAATGTTCTAAAAATTCCAAATAACACGATGGTATAATCAATTTCGGGTTTGGATGCCGATAAGGCTTTCAATTTTCATTTTAAAGCGGGATTCTAGGCAGATATTTTTATAAGTGGACAGATAGAAAGCCAATTATCATGCAGATTACATATTAATCCCATAATTCATTTTAATCCATTCAGTAGCATCCTTAAATACCGATTAATAGCTAATCACGGGTCGGGGTTATTAACACCGGGCCAGGGCCAATGGGCCATGGTATTTAATCTCTCCAAGCAAGGGTTAATGGGCCATGGTATTAATCTCCCCCCAGCAAAGGTCTCACTAAAGGATGCCATGAATACATTTGCAAGAGGGAACTTCATTCATTCATAAGAAACTAGAGTTTCAATAAACTATTCGTTCCAATAAGCCATTCAATCATTCATATATTAATTTCGGCTAACAATAACATTTTTGAAAATAAACCAATCTTGAACATATCTTTATAAAGTTATTACTTATAGTGGGTTATGTTGTCACAAGGCCTCGGACATCCACCCTATACAAAACATGTAACAAAAGTACAATTGGAATACCGTTTGATAGCCGTTCCGCTTTAATTAAATTTTCCTCATGTATTTCTAACTCATTCCATGTTTATATGAGTTCAATTGGTGTTAAGAGTACTTGAAATGACATGAGGATGCAGGTGTGCACTTAAAAGAGTTAGTCAAACTTTGTTGAAAACAAGGTCTCCGCTCGAGCACAACTTCCTTCGCTCGAGCGAGGGTTTAAAAATAAGGGTGGTCACTCGAGCGCAACTTTTGTTGCTCGAGCGGTCTACAAACTTGGCAAAAATACTGGTTGCATGAAATTTCTGCTCAACGGTCGCTTGAGCGAAAGATTGAGTAAAAGGTATCCTCACTTGAGCGTCACTTTGGCCGCTCGAGCGGTCTGTAAAATTCATAAAACTTCTAGAAGTTCAATTTTTACGCTCGAGTGACACTTTCTTGGCTCAAAGCAGACAAGGCCGAATTCTAGAATTTCCAGAACTGTGTTTGAAGTACAAATTTGGTATTCAAAGGTTCCAAACTCATGTTTTAGGTACAAAAACATGGGAAAACATTATAAAACATGGAAACATAGTTAATTTGGAACCAATTGTTCAAAACCATGGCAAATTCTTAACCAAAAAAACTTCAACTTCAAATTATGAG